>CM069857.1:295658486-296333486 GCA_036172795.1 Pelodytes ibericus
TTTTATATTCTGTCTCTAAGGCTAATTAGCAATCTGCCCAGCATAATATGTTATTTTATATTCTGTCTCTAAGGCTAATTAGCAATCTGCTCAGCATAATATGTTATTTTATATTCTGTCTCTAAGGCTAATTAGCAATCTGCCCAGTATAATATGTTATTTTATATTCTGTCTCTAAGGCTAATTAGCAATCTGCCCAGCATAATATGTTATTTTATATTCTGTCTCTAAGGCTAATTAGCAATCTGCTCAGCATAATATGTTATTTTATATTCTGTCTCTAAGGCTAATTAGCAATCTGCCCAGTATAATATGTTATTTTATATTCTGTCTCTAAGGCTAATTAGCAATCTGCCCAGTATAATATGTTATTTTATATTCTGTCTCTAAGGCTAATTAGCAATCTGTCCATCATAATGTGTTATTTTATATTCTGTCTCTAAGGCTAATTAGCAATCTGCCCAGTATAATATGTTATTTTATATTCTGTCTCTAAGGCTAATTAGCAATCTGCCCAGTATAATGTGTTATTTTATATTCTGTCTCTAAGGCTAATTAGCAATCTGCCCAGCATAATATATTATTTTATATTCTGTCTCTACGGCTAATTAGCAATCTGCCCAGTATAATGTGTTATTTTATATTCTGTCTCTAAGGCTAATTAGCAATCTGCCCAGTATAATGTGTTATTTTATATTCTGTCTCTAAGGCTAATTAGCAATCTGCCCAGCATAATATGTTATTTTATATTCTGTCTCTAAGGCTAATTAGCAATCTGCCCAGTATAATGTGTTATTTTATATTCTGTCTCTAAGGCTAATTAGCAATCTGCCCAGTATAATGTGTTATTTTATATTCTACCTCTAAGGCTAATTAGCAATCTACCCAGTATAATATGTTATTTTATATTCTGTCTCTAAGGCTAATTAGCAATCTGTCTAGTATAATATGTTATTTTATATTCTGTCTCTAAGGCTAATTAGCAATCTGCTCAGCATAATATGTTATTTTATATTCTGTCTCTAAGGCTAATTAGCAATCTGCTCAGCATAATATGTTATTTTATATTCTGTCTCTAAGGCTAATTAGCAATCTGCTCAGTATAATATGTTATTTTATATTCTGTCTCTAAGGCTAATTAGCAATCTGCCCAGTATAATGTGTTATTTTATATTCTGTCTCTAAGGCTAATTAGCAATCTGCCCAGTATAATATGTTATTTTATATTCTGTCTCTAAGGCTAATTAGTAATCTGCCCAGTATAATGTGTTATTTTATATTCTGTCTCTAAGGCGTATTGGCAATCTGCCCAGTATAATGTTATATTATATTCTGTCTCTGAGCCTAATTTGCAATCTGTCCAGTATAATATGTTATTATTTACATTAAATGCATGTGTTGTCTGGGCAGTAACTTTTAGAGATCTATTAGTCTTTAAAACGTTTCATTATATGTTTATATATTAACCCCTTCGTGACCTTATGACGAGTTAACTCGTCATAAGAGCGGCACCATTAGTGATCTTATGGCGAGTTAACTCGTCATGCAGTCTAGCCGGCGGTGCGCTCCGCGCGCACCACCAGCCAGTCTGCAATGGGTCCAGGACTAAGCCTCGCACCCGAAGCAAAGCTCCTGGACCCGATCGGTGGATTTCCGGGCATGTGATCGCGGTAATAACGTGATCACCGCGATAACATGCAAATTAGATGCAAAGTCAATGTATTCACACATTGACTTTGCCTCTAATTCACTCCCTGTGCTTCACGTTCTTATAGTGAAGCACAGAGAGTGACCTGTAAATAAAAATAAATAAATAAAAAACGTATGAGGAAAAAAAGGGAAAAAAATGTACCCTTTCATTGGGATCACAGTTTGTAACTGTGATCGGTTTCCTTCCACTCTATGGCCCTCATTTAGTTTAGTTTTTTTTTACAATTTTTTTTTATTTTTGCAATTTCTAAAGTTTTTTTTAATAAATAAATGTAATTGTAATATATTTATTTAATACAATTTAACACCTGCATGCCTTTTGCATGATTTTTATGGATCGGACATCGCACTCTTCAGAGGTTTTTTTTATTTCTTTTTTGTTTAGGGGGGTTTGGGAACCATTTTTTTTTCTTTTTTATTAGTTAATTAGGTGGGATAAGTGGGTTCGTGTTGCACTAGTTGTGTAGCTTATTATTGGGAAAATAATGGGGAAAAACATTTTTTTCCCCAAAATTTCCTCTTTTATATGTATTTTTTAATACTAAAATGTAAATCATTTTTATGTATAGGGTATCAAAAGAAAGCTCAAACTGTCCTTTAAAAAACAACAAATAACTTGTATGTTTGCGTTAAATGCGAGAGAGGAAAATTATGTTTCAAAAAACGCAAATTAAAAATTGAAAAACGCTCTGGTCTTTGGCCCAGGAAAATCCCTGGTCCTTAAAGGGTTAATTGCTGATTTAGTAAAAGTTGTTACTGTATCTGTATAACTGTAACTCTGTTTTCCTCTTCTCTCCACATCAGATACATATTTCAGTTGCTTTGTATTTTGTATCTCTGGGATCAGTGTTCACTCTTAGTCTTTATCCTCAGGGGTTTGTTTTTAGCAGGTTTTCTTGATTCTGTTTCTCTTACTATTTTTTTTCATTGGCTTTTGTCGATGAGGATAAGATGTTTCAAATAAGTCAGGAAATTTGCGAAGGGGGGTTCCCATATTTTATTTTTATTTATTTATATTATAGTATATGAATGAAAATTATGCCACCCAAAGAAAGCTCTTATTGTCCCGATAAAAACAATATATAATTTGTGTGGGTAAAGCAAATGACAAATAAGAAAATTACAGCTAAACACAAACCACACAGAAATGTTAAAATAGCCAAAAATGTTTCAAAGGGTCTGTCCTTTAGGGGTTAATGAAGCTGTTTGTGTTTTCCACTGTGTATAACCAGTAATCATACCAGGACGTGCCCAGAATTGGTCAGACAGTGCTCCAGATACTATTCACTCTGTATTATAATACATGTGTGTTTTACACTGTGTATAACCAGCAATCATACCAGGACGAGCCCAGAATTGGTCAGACAGTGCTCCAGATACTATTCACTCTGTATTATAATACATGTGTGTTTTACACTGTGTATAACCAGTAATCATACCAGGACGTGCCCAGAATTGGTCAGACAGGGCTCCAGATACTATTCACTCTGTATTATAATACATGTGTGTTTTACACTGTGTATAATCAGTAATCCTACCAGGACGAGCCCAGAATTGGTCAGACAGTGCTCCAGATACTATTCACTCTGTATTATAATACATGTGTGTTTTACACTGTGTATAATCAGTAATCATACCAGGACGTGCCCAGAATTGGTCTGACAGTGCTCCAGATACTATTCACTCTGTATTATAATACATGTGTGTTTTACACTGTGTATAATCAGTAATCATACCAGGACGAGCCCAGAATTGGTCAGACAGTGCTCCATATACTATTCACTCTGTATTATAATACATGTGTGTTTTACACTGTGTATAACCAGTAATCATACCAGGACAAGCCCAGAATTGGTCAGACAGTGCTCCAGATACTATTCACTCTGTATTATAATACATGTGTGTTTTACACTGTGTATAACCAGTAATCATACCAGGACGAGCCCAGAATTGATCAGACAGTGCTCCAGATACTATTCACTCTGTATTATAATACATGTGTGTTTTACACTGTGTATAACCAGTAATCATACCAGGACGAGCCCAGAATTGATCAGACAGTGCTCCAGATACTATTCACTCTGTATTATAATACATGTGTGTTTTACACTGTGTATAACCAGTAATCATACCAGGACGAGCCCAGAATTGATCAGACAGTGCTCCAGATACTATTCACTCTGTATTATAATACATGTGTGTTTTACACTGTGTATAACCAGTAATCATACCAGGACGAGCCCAGAATTGATCAGACAGTGCTCCAGATACTATTCACTCTGTATTATAATACATGTGTGTTTTACACTGTGTATAACCAGTAATCATACCAGGACGAGCCCAGAATTGATCAGACAGTGCTCCAGATACTATTCACTCTGTATTATAATAAATGTGTGTTTTACACTGTGTATAACCAGTAATCATACCACGACGAGCCCAGAATTGGTCAGACAGTGCTCCATATACTATTCACTCTGTATTATAATACATGTGTGTTTTACACTGTGTATAACCAGTAATCATACCAGGACAAGCCCAGAATTGGTCAGACAGTGCTCCAGATACTATTCACTCTGTATTATAATACATGTGTGTTTTACACTGTGTATAACCAGTAATCATACCAGGACGAGCCCAGAATTGATCAGACAGTGCTCCAGATACTATTCACTCTGTATTATAATAAATGTGTGTTTTACACTGTGTATAACCAGTAATCATACCAGGACGAGCCCAGAATTGATCAGACAGTGCTCCAGATACTATTCACTCTGTATTATAATACATGTGTGTTTTACACTGTGTATAACCAGTAATCATACCAGGACGAGCCCAGAATTGATCAGACAGTGCTCCAGATACTATTCACTCTGTATTATAATACATGTGTGTTTTACACTGTGTATAACCAGTAATCATACCAGGACGAGCCCAGAATTGATCAGACAGTGCTCCAGATACTATTCACTCTGTATTATAATAAATGTGTGTTTTACACTGTGTATAACCAGTAATCATACCACGACGAGCCCAGAATTGATCAGACAGTGCTCCAGATACTATTCACTCTGTATTATAATACATGTGTGTTTTACACTGTGTATAATCAGTAATCATACCAGGACGAGCCCAGAATTGATCAGACAGTGCTCCAGATACTATTCACTCTGTATTATAATACATGTGTGTTTTACACTGTGTATAACCAGTAATCATACCAGGACGAGCCCAGAATTGATCAGACAGTGCTCCAGATACTATTCACTCTGTATTATAATAAATGTGTGTTTTACACTGTGTATAACCAGTAATCATACCAGGACGAGCCCAGAATTGATCAGACAGTGCTCCAGATACTATTCACTCTGTATTATAATACATGTGTGTTTTACACTGTGTATAATCAGTAATCATACCAGGACGAGCCCAGAATTGATCAGACAGTGCTCCAGATACTATTCACTCTGTATTATAATACATGTGTGTTTTACACTGTGTATAATCAGTAATCCTACCAGGACGAGCCCAGAATTGGTCAGACAGTGCTCCAGATACTATTCACTTTGTATTATAATACATGTGTGTTTTTGTTTTTAAAGTATCTTTCTTTTTCATCTTAGATACTGATTTGGATCAAAGCAAACTTTGCTTTATTGTCTATCTACTCCTTAAAATTGATCAACTAATGCGCTCTCCCCTAGAAGTAATTCACACCGGAGACAAAGTTTCTGATCAGTGAAAAACCTGAGGCAAACCTTTATTTCCCAGAGTGGGGGATTCCTTTTAAAGCAGGAATACGTCATGTGCAGAGTCACAGTTAAACATACAGTATACATTCAACAATTGGCTAAAAGTTGGAGGGTCTTCTTTAAGCCCACCCTACAGAATGTGATGTCATCTTTATAGAGTTCTCCCACCCACATTTCAGCTCCATCTTGGTTACACGATGGGAGGGGGAGTGAGTAGTTTACTGAACAAAGAGGGGCTCCAGGGGGAACAGTGATTCACGTGGCACGTAATAACTTGTACAAGAGAAAGTGGGAGGAGTTAGTACCGGAAGCTGGTCTTTATAAGAATGTGTTACATGAGACTTGCTCCTTAGCAGGGGGGAAGGGGAAGCTTGGATGGGAGGAGTTTCCATAGGAAGTAGTTTGAGCACATGTGTAAGAGATTAAACAGACAAAGGAATGCAATGCTTATACGTAAGCATCTGTAAGAAATTATGACCTTTTAGGGAAGTGTGCCAAATAAGACATAAACACAAATATATAATAGTAAAAGAGACATTTGTCCACAACAATACTGAAACTCACAGAAGCCGGAGCAGCTTTTACTGTTACTCGAAGTAAGTATACATCTCTTTTTATAAACCTACATTTTCCCACGATTGAAGTTGCAATTTTGCTTTCATAGACTGATGTTACTTTATATTGATTCAAATAAATATCTAATTTTATTTATGAGAATGAGATCCTGGACAATTATTATTTTCAGAGTTCACCTAAAGTGTATCTATATCAAAATTTATAGCCATTTTGGTGTGCAAAACCCAGATTTGTTACCTTGAAGATGTCTGTTGAATGGTTTATGTCATCATAAAAATTCTACTTTTGGTGATGACTCCAGCATCACAATTTCATAAACCTTCATCAGTCTGGATACAGATTAAAGGGACACTACCACTTACATTAGAAGTAACAAGATGACCTGGTCATTTAAATCAAACACATATATAAATCATATGGCACTTTTTTTTTATATGATTGAATTAATTGCAAATAAAAAGAATTATAAAATTAGGTGTTTATGTCCTGGCTCCATCTTGTGAATATTTCCCATGATGCAACATCATCCAAAATCTTCCATCCAGTCTCACTTTATAACTGTGGCAAAAGCCTGCATTACGATGCCATAAGATACTCCCCTGCTCTCTTACTGGCTGCTGTGTATCATAGTGGGCCGGACTAGGTGGCTGTGTTCAACTTTTGTAACCCTGCCTTCCCACACAAAGAACGGAGATTGACCTGATCAAACAGGATCATAAATCCAATAGACAAGAATACACTGCGCCTATATGTGATTGGAGAGGCAGCACCAAAAACAACTAGTGTTTCACTTCTAGTACAAATAATAACATACAAAAAAACTTGAATCAGTGTGCTTCTCCCCCAACACTTACACTTAGATTACCCTTTATATTGAGGTAGTCCTCTCTGTGTTATACAAAGGGAAAAGACAAAAATATAAAATATTATGGTGTAGTATATCTATACACAATTGTGATATATGTAAATCCACTCGCATATTACTGCGCAGTAAGCTGCTCAGTATAACAGGCATCTGGATGCCCCACGTGGGGTCTTGAATCCACTGCTATCCCAAAAAGGGGAAAGAGATATATCTTAAGTAAAAACACATTTTTTGCACATAACAAATATCTTAACCCCTTAGTGACATGACTTTTTTGGCTTGTCCGACGCTTGGTGACATGGGCTGTTTTAACATTTCTGAGGTGTTTGTGTTTTGCTGTAATTTATTTCTGTCTCATTTAGTGTACCTGCACAAACTATATATCGTTTTTATCGTTATAAGAAGGGCTTTCTTTTGATACCATTTTTTTGATAATAGCATATAATTTGATGTAAAAAAAATAATAAAATATGGCAAAAAAATTGGAAAAATTATTTTTTTATGACTTTTATTTGAAAAATCGTATACTCATGTACAAGAGACAACAAAAAAACACTGCTAAAAAGTTTCTAATATATGTCCTGAGTTCAGAAATAGCCCATGTTTTTATGTTTTTGTGCTTTTTTTATTCATGTTACAGGGCCAGAACTATAAGTGGTGCAAAGCTATTTTAAAATCCTTTTTTTTAAAAATTAGCGATAGTGACATTGTAACACTGATTTCTGTACTAAATCCATGAATGACCCCCAACATGTACATATTTTTGAAAACTAGACAACTCAGGGCATTTAACTTGGGGTATTTTGACACATTTCATGTAGCCATTTTACCACCAATCTATGCCAAAGTTTGCAGAAAAAAATCTTTTTTTTTAATTTTTCACATATATTGCAATTTAGGCAAACATTACCTTAAAATGTGAAGGGGTATTTCCAAATAACACCTCAATATGTGTTCAGCAACATCTCCTGAGTACAGGGATACCACCCATGCATAGGTTTGTTGGTTTGTTTTGGGGCTAAAAGGCCACATTTAGGGGGTGCGCATTTTGGTTTTCCAACTTGGAATTCTGACATGCAGAAAACTTGTGCCCATGTCCCATTTGGGACATTTTTGAAGCCAGAAAGTGTATTCTACCCCACAAAACCATATATTTTTTTAAACTAGACACCCTAGGGTATTTCAAATGGTAGTATTTTAACACTTTCCATGCACTAATTATACTACCAGCCTATGTCAATGTTTTGGGTAGTAATTTTTTTTCACATACATTGTACTTTGGGCATGAATTCACAGATCCTGTTATATGTCAGTGCCAAACAACACCTCAATATGTGTTCAGCAACATCTCCTGAGTACAGGGATACCACCCATGTATAGGTTGGTTAGGTTATTTGGGGGTTAAAAGGCCACATTTGAGAGGTGCACTTTTTGGTTTTCCAACTTGGAATTCTGACGTGCAGAAAACCTGCGCCCATGTCCCATTTGGGACATTTTTGAAGCCAAAAAGTGTATTCTACCCCACAAAACCATATATTTTTGAAAACTAGACACCCTAGGGTATTTCAAATGGTAGTATTTTAACACTTTTCATGCACTAATTCTACCACCAGCCTATGTCAATGTTATGGATAGTAATTTGTTTTTCACATTCATTGTACATCGGGCATGAATTCACAGATCCTATTATGTGTCAGTGCCAAACAACACCTTAATATGTGTTCAGCAACATCTCCTGAGTACAGGGATACCACCCATGTGTAGGTTAGTTAGATTATTTGGGGGCTGAAAGGCCACGTTTAGGGGGGGTGCATTTCCAACTTGGAATTTTGACATGTAGTCAGCCTGCGCCCATGTTCCATTTGGGACACTTTTCAAAGTATTTTACCCCATAAAACCATATATTTTGGAAAACTAGACATCCTAGGGTATTTAAAATTGTGGTATTTTAACACTTTCCAAGTGCTAATTCTACCACCAACCTATGTCAAAGGGTTGGGATGTCATTTTTCCCCCACACATATTGTAGTTCAGGCAGGAATTTTCAGATTCTGGTATTTGCCACTGCCAACCAACACCTCAATATGTGTTCAGCAACATCTCCTGAGTACAGGGATACCCCCCATGCATAGGTTTGTTGGTTTGTATTGGGTCTAAAATTCCACATTTAGGGGGTGCGCAATTCCAACCTGGAATTTTGACATGTAGTCAGCCTGCGCCCATGTTCCATTTGGAACATTTTTGAAGCCGTCCAATGAATTTTACCCCATCAAACCATATATTTTTGGAAAATAGACATCCTAAGGTATTTCAAATGGTGGTATTTTAATACTGTATAGGTACTAATTCTATCACCAGCCTTTGTAAAAGTTTGTGGTAGTACTTTTTTGGGAGTTTTTTTTCCACATGCATTGTACTTCAGGCATGAATTCACAGATTCTGGTATATATCACTGCCAAACAACAACCCAATATGTGTTCAGCAACATCTCCCGAGTACAGGGATAGCACCCATGCATAGGTTTGTTGGTTTGTTTTTGGCTAGAAGGCAACATTTGTGAGATGCGCATCTCAAAATTCCAACTTGGAATTTTGACATGTAGTCAACTTGCGTCCGTGTCCTTTATGGGATATATCTTTGAAGCCAGCCAATGTCATTTACCCCCACCAAACCATATATTTTTTTATCGGTAGACCCCCATCACTACTTGTGGCAAGGGCTCAGCAGCCACCGATACATCGCTAGATGATGTATCAGAAAGCTGAATAGGGTCAAAATCGAACCCTGAGTGCGCGGCCTCAGAATCAGTGCGTAAGCAGTGATCTCGAGCAAAGAAGGGGTTAATAGCTCTTAGAAGAGCCTATCTAGTACTGTAATACATTACAGTACAAAGAAATTAATCCATAAAACAGTGCAGACAGCAAAACATACTGTTGCTGTGCAAGATTACTGCTTACACAGTGATGAATGGCAGGGAAGGGGTTAATACACAGTGAAAGACTTTCATAAAACCTGCCAATTTTATAAAAATGTTATTTTATATCCCTAATACTGATCTGTCTCTTTCCGTCACAAAAATGTAAGTGAGGAGAGGGAGGCAGATCAATATTTGTGAATATTGATCCGATTAATTTTGATCTGACCAGGGCGAATGGTGAGCTTAATTGAGAAATCACCAAACCGCCTTTGCCACTAATTCGCTGTTACTGATCGCTATGCGCTCAGGCAGCTTAAAAAAAAAAATCTCAAATATTTTTACTTTACATGTAATCCCCTAGCGGGTATGTGTAAAAAAATACAGATAAAAATTGCTTTGGTGTCAATATCATTGCGTAAGCAGTGATCGACGGCAAATAAGGGGTTATTACTCTTAGAAGAGCCTTTTTAGTACTGTAATAAATTACAGTACAAAAAAAATGAACCCCTAAAAAATGCACAAACAGCAAAAATAAATGCGCTGATGTGCACGATCACTGCTTATGCAAGATCAGTGGCAGGGAAGGGGTTAAACGCAGGGAATTGCTTTAATAAAATTTTTTTTATTGTTTTATTATTTGTGTGTTGTGAATTAATAGTTTTTTTTAACTTTTACAACTTTGATCTGTCTCTCTCCCTCACTAAAAAAAATGTGAGGAGAGGGAGGCAGATCATAACTGGTCAGATCAATATAGAGTTAATATTGATCTGACCAGTCAGTGGGGATGTTCAGGAGAGCATCCCCACTGCCTGTCAGTGTGCCTGGCAGTCACTGATTGGCTCTGTGAAGAGGCAATCGTGTGACAGCCAGAGAGCACAGGAAGCAGGTACTTCCTGCCTCCTGTGCTCTTGCCCTTAGAAGGGCAGCGCCATCTTGGTCACTCAGTGACCAAGATCGTGCATTTTTTTTTTCTGTTTCTGATTGCCTCGACTTGCGAGGCAATCAGGAACACTTTCTGAGCCTAGGAAGCGAAAATTTCGCTTCCTATGCTCGTTTTTTTAATGCACGTGTTTTAAAGGCTCTGTGCCTTTAAAACCGGCATTTCGATCGCTCTCCGGAGCGATCGAAATGCCGACGGGCATTTTTTTTAGCATTGTACGATGCTTCCACACGGAAGCATCGTTACAATGCCCTTAGAGCACTGAAAGCGGAAAAACTCCGCTTTCAGTGCTCGTTTTGACACAGGACGGACTAGGTCCGTCCTGTGTCACTAACGCCTCGGCACACAGGACGGACCTAGTCCGTCCTGTGTCGCCAAGGGGTTAAAATCTTACATTAAAAAAGGCAAAATCCAGCATAAAGTGCTTTGAAGTGTCCATATTGGAGAAAAGGGCAGTGATCCTCCTAAAGTGCTCTCCTCCCATACACAACGCGTTTTGCCTTAAAGAGGCTTTTTCAAGTGTTCCTCTGTCTTTTGTGTCTTCCTATAAATAGTCCTTTCAATCTTAGCGCTGATTGCGCTACCTTAGGGTGTCTCCTCCTCTGACGTCACAGGCTGGTCGCGTTTTTCTCTAGTCATCACCTCTACACGCTTTACCAAGCATTACTGGAGGGCCCCTCCTACTTTTTCTTTTCTCCAATGCGGATCGTTCATTTCTCTTTGTTTATGCAGGGTGCCACAGAGATGTCCTCATATATGTCCATTCACGAAACATAATAAAAAACAGGCATAATAAACACCATATGGTTTATGAATCAGTGTACATACAGTTTAGGTGTAACCTCCGTTTAATCACTCCTACTGCACTTTTATAGTTTTATTGGACTTTTTAAAGAATCATAACTCCACCCCCTCCATACTATCATATATAAAGGGAATAATATTTACCAAGTTACTGTAATAAGATGCCGGGGAGTAACTCCACTTCTGGAAAATTACATACAGAGTACGTATGTAAATATTAAAAAGCATGTACATGTACAGAAAAAGAGGGTTATATTTGTAAAAATCACGCTGCAGCATGTTAGGACGAAATGGAAAATTCATAAAAAATGAAAAAGGTCAAATTCTGCATTTAATCCCTTTTGGGCTCAGGGTTTGGAGTTCGTATACCCATTTCATTTCTAACTTTCCTAACTCCTTCCAGGAGTCTCCTCCCCTCCAATGTTTCTTGTATTTTGCGATGGCCATGTAGGTCACTATTATGTTTTAAGGAAGTGTTTTGGTACACTATGGGTTAATATTTCTCTTTTTTATATTATTGCAATGTTCCCCCACTCTTTTAGTTATTTTTCTAGTAGTTCGCCCAACATACTGCAGCCCGCATGAGCATTCCAACAGATATATCACGTAACATGTTTCACAATTCATAAACTCTTTGACTTTATATTCTTTCCTTGTCACTTTCGACCTGAATGTATCTATGTTTTTTGGTTGTCTTTTAGTTTGTCTACACGCTTTGCAGTTGTTGCACCTATAGAAACCTGGGTTTTAAGTTAAAAAAGTAATTACTTCTTTTTCGTTTTTCTTAGTATAGCTTTTAGTGGGACATAACTCCGCCCCCTTGTGATGTAATAGTTACACATTACCCTCCCATTCAATGCAAGTCTATGGTCAGAATTCAGACTTCTAGACTGCATTCTGTGTCCCCAGACCCAAAGTGACATACTAGTGCTGTAAATTCACTAGGGGGTGGCACCCAAAAACACTATATTTAACAAAATGGCAGCACCCAGTCACACTTGTTTTAGTTCCATATTTTATTAAATACAGTCAAAAAACAAAAGACAAATCTGAAATCAACAATACAAAATAAAAAAAGCTTTTCATTTTTTGGGAGTGTCCCTTTAAGTTTATAATTTAGTCAATACTGCCACCTGCTGTTATAACAGATTGATGACATCACCTCATTTAAATTTAAACTCGCCCATCGCTTTTGATGGGACCAGAAGTACCAGACCAGGGTGTGAGTCCTAAGATAAAAAAAAACGTTTATAATGTGAGGGAGATGGCTCTGAATCTTGAACTAAACAAAGAAAATGAGTTGAAGCTCTTTGCACGACTGCTGGTGGGTGATTTGCAATAAAGAAGTCTCACGGTGAGGCCCATTCTCTCCGTGGGTACAGACTTACCCCCACTCATGCCAGTTCATAAGGAAATCCCCAGCCTTGCAGCCCAAACTCTCAAGATGTAATAAGGTATCATCCTCTTTTATTACTTTGAAGTCTCACTATTGTTTATATTGATACTTTTATCTAGTGGTGCAGAACCTTTCTATACTAATAATTCATGATTTATTTTATATAAATATCGTCTCCTGGTGATTTTACAATCCAAAACAGTCATCAATCTTTCTATATATTGCAAATTCTTTGTGGGTTAACATAATATCTTTTTGTTGTATTGCATTACATGTCTTGGTCCCACATCATGTTTTTAATAATTTTAATGTTTTTATATTAAATTGTGATATCATAATTCCCATGAAGATAACCGGATATTTGTATTTATCTTACTAGGTAATAATTACCATCTATTCATAAAAGGTTTCCCATAGATTTAAACAATAAGGCTTTTCACTCTGGTTATTGAAAATATCCAGTCCTATATTGAGTGGATAAGAGTAGGCTGAAAGAGGCAAAGCAAGCTATAAGAGCTTCCAAAGCACACACAGAAGAGACTATAGCCCAGTCAGTGAAAAAGGGGGATAAAACAATTTTTAGATACATAAATGAGAAAAGGAAAGTAAAACAAGGATTAGTTAGATTAAAAACAAAAGAAGGATGCTATGTAGAAGAGGATAAAGGCTTAGCAGACTGCCTTAATGAATATTTTTGTTCAGTTTTTACAAATGAAAATGAGGGTAAGGGACCTCATTTAGGGAAAAAGACTAATGAGTCTTTTGATGCATGTAAGTTTACAGAAGAAGAGGTTTTGCTTCAGCTGTCTAAAGCAGGGGTCCTCAAACTACGGCCCGCGGGCCACATGCGGCCCGCCGAGGACATTTATGTGGCCCGCGGGGGGTGCTGCCGGCACCCACCCCGTTTACTTTTTTTTTTCTTTCTGGCAGCCGCAAAGGATGCGGCTGCAGGAAGAAAAAAAAAAAAAAATTCACCGCGACCGGATGTGACGTTACGTCACATCCGGATCCGGTAACTGTTTACCTCCTCCACAGGAGGACACCGCGCGAGACGTCCGGGGACACAGCAGCTGGAGGTAAGTGATGGGGAAGCGGGGGAGGAGGGAGGGATAACGAGCACTATTCCTGGGCTCTGACTGGCATCATATTCCTGGGCATCTGAATGGCAAAATATTACTGGGCTTCTGAATGGCATAATATTCCTGGGCATCTGACTGGCATCATATTCCTGGGCATCTGACTGGCATAATATTCCTGGGCATCTGACTGGCATAATATTCCTGGGCATCTGACTGGCATAATATTCCTGGGCATCTGAATGGCATAATATTCCTGGGCATCTGAATGGCATAATATTCCTGGGAATCTGACTGGCATAATATTCCTGGGCATCTGAATGGCATAATATTCCTGGGCATCTGAATGGCATAATATTCCTGGGCATCTGACTGGCATAATATTCCTGGGCATCTGACTGGCATAATATTCCTGGGCATCTGACTGGCATAATATTCCTGGCCATCTGACTGGCATCATATTCCTGGCCATCTGACTGGCATCATATTCCTGGCCATCTGACTGGCATCATATTCCTGGGCATCTGACTGGCATCATATTCCTGGGCATCTGACTGGCATATTATTCCTGGGCATCTGAATGGCATAATATTCCAGGGCATCTGAATGGCATAATATTCCTGGCCATCTGACTGGCATCATATTCCTGGCCATCTGAATGGCATCATATTCCTGGGCATCTGACTGGCATAATATTCCTGGGCATCTGAATGGCATAATATTCCTGGGCATCTGAATGGCATAATATTCCTGGGCATCTCACTGGCATAATATTCCTGGGCATCTGACTGGCATAATATTCCTGGGCATCTGACTGGCACACTATTCCCATTGAAATACTGGTAAGTTTGTTGATTTAACTTTACTTTAAATATTGTATTTGTTCTCGTTTTGTTCAAAATAAGATATATGCAGTGTGCATAGGAATTTCTTCATAGTTTTTATTTTTACTATAGTCCGGCCCTTCAACGGTCTGAGGGACAGTGAACTGGCCCCCTGTTTAAAAAGTTTGAGGACCCCTGGTCTAAAGTAACAACAAATAAGTCCATGGGACCTGATGGGATACATCCAAAGTTATTAAAAGAACTTAGTGGTGTACTAGCAAAACCGTTAACAGATTTATTTAACCAATCATTGTTAATAGGAGTAGTTCCAGAAGATTGGAAATTGGCTAATGTTGTGCCCATTCACAAGAATGGAAGGTAGTAGGCAGGAGGCGGGCAACTATAGACCAGTAAGTCTTACTTCAGTAGTGGGGAAAATAATGGAAACCTCGTTAAAGAATAGGATTGTTGAACATCTAAAGTCGCTTGGATTTCAAGATCAGAGACAGCATGGGTTTACTTCAGGGAGATCATGCCAAACTAATCTTTTTGATTTTTTTGATTGGGTGACTAAAATAATAGATCAGGGTGGTGCAGTAGACATTGCTTACCTAGATTTCAGTAAGGCTTTTGACACTGTCGCACATAGAAGGCTTATTAATAAACTGAAATCTTTGAATTTTGATTTCAATATTGTTGAATGGATTAGACAATGGCTGAGTGACAGGCAACAGTGGGTTGTAGTCAATGGGGTATATTTGATGCAAGGTCTTGTTACTAGTGGGGTACCTCAGGGATCTGTACTTGGACCCATTCTCTTTAATATTTATATTAGCGATATTGCAGAAGGTCTTGTTGGCAAAGTATGTCTTTTTGCTGATGATACAAAGATTTGTAGCAGGGTTGATATTCATGGAGGGATAAGCCAAATGGCAAATGATTTAGCTAAACTAGAAAAATGGTCAGAGCAGTGGCAACTGACATTTAATGTGGACAAGTGCAAGATTATGCACCTTGGGCGTAAAAAAACAAAAGCAGAATATAGACTATTTGGTACAGTCCTAACCTCAACATCTGAGGAAAGGGATTTAGGAGTAATAATTTCAGAGGACTTGAAGGTAGGTAGGCAATGCAATAGAGCAGCAGGAAATGCTAGCAGAATGCTTGGTTGCATAGGGAGAGGTATTAGCAGTAGGAAGAGGGAAGTGCTCATGCCATTGTACAAAGCACTGGTGAGACCTCACTTGGAGTATTGTACGCAGTACTGGAGACCGTATCTCCAGAAAGATATTGATACTTTGGAGAGAGTTCAGAGAAGGGCTACTAAACTGGTTCATGGGTTGAAGGATAAAACTTACCAGGAAAGGTTAAAGCATCTTAACATGTACAGCTTGGAGGAAAGACGTAACAGGGGGGATATGATAGAAACATTTAAATACATAAAGGGAATCAAAACAGTAAAGGAAGAGAGTATATTTAAAAGAAGAAAAACTACCACAACTAGAGGACATAGTCTTAAATTAGAGGGGCAACGATTTAAATGTAATATCAGGAAGTATTACTTTACTGAGAGGGTAGTGGATGTATGGAATAGCCTGCCAGCAGAAGTGGTAGAGGTAAACACAGTCAAGGATTTTAAGCATGCGTGGGATAGACACAAGGCTATCCTAGCTATAAGACCGGGAACGGGGGACTAATAAAAGTACTCAAAAAAAAAAAAAAAAATTGGGCAGACTAGATGGACCGAATGGTTCTTATCTGCCGACACATTCTATGTTTCTATGATACATTTTTTATTTTTATTTTTATTTTTTTTATCATCACCATCTTATAAAATTCCTTACATGGGAATCTAGCATATAGGATTCCTCTGTATTATGAATGGAAAAAAGCATACTCCGGCAATATGGCTGTGCCCTCTTGTGGTCAGAGCTTCGGAAGTGTACAAAAATTAATTTCCATTGCTCTGAATACGTTGCTTGACTAGAGGCAGTCGGCAACATTGCAATAAAAAAAAAAAATACTTAATTAGCTTAAAACTAGGATTAGGGTTAGATTAGCGGTTAAAATTAAATTAAGGTTAGCATAAGGGATAGGTTTAAAATTAAAATATATTAAGGGATAGCATAACGATTAGAGTTGGGGTTACATTTAGGGTTAGTGTTAAATTTAGGGTTCGTGTTGGTCAAAAGGTCAATATAGGGAAAAAAAACCCTTTTTGGTTTTTGCCCCATAACTCGCAAAAACATGCAGTAAAACCTGGAAAATGCAGATTTCTGAACTCGGGACAATATTTTAGGAAATATTTAGATGGGGTCTTTTTTTAATGATTGTATTTGTGTAAATTATATTTTATTTCAAAGTTAGAAAAGGTGTTTTTTTTAGAAATTGTTAATTTTTTATGATTTGTTTTTTGAAGTAAATTATAAGATATGATGAACATAATGGTATCTAATGAAAGCCCTTCTTATGATGATAAAAACAACATATAATCTGTGTGGGTACAGTAATTACAAGCACCCCAGAAATGTAAAAACAGCCCTTGTCACCAAGGGAAAGTCGGGATCAAAATGTCTTCTCACTAAGGGTTTAAGAGGAAAAATAGTGCCTTTATCAATATGTTCCACCCTCCCTGCTGCTTTACCTCACTTCAGGAAAGGCAGGCATTTCTGTCCCAGCTTGGGCTGTGCCTCTCACACAGGCACAGACCATCTTCACATTTCTGCTGAGTGTCAGGATATCATGTGATACCTGGAGCTTGGACACTGAAGTGCAGTGCGTGCGGAGGGGGCGGCAGAGCAGGAAGTCTGTGCAGCACTTACTGCTCCTTCATGCTCCGCTGGAGAGGGGTATCCTATCTGGGGATAACAATACCCGGGTGCCAGGTCTAATTTCTGGGTCCCCATTGCAACCTTGTGCCTGGGATGTGGGAAGACCTGTTCTAAATATTTTTATTACTAGAGTTTTGGTGTTGGTATGGATCATCATTCGAAGATAAATATGTCCATTTTGGTAGCAGGTAAGATTTTATTAAATTGATTCTTCCCATCCAGGATGTTTCTGAATTTATTGAGTTACTTAACATTTTTCAATGTTATTTTTCTGTTTAAGCAGAGGTAAGAACATTACATTATATTATTGAGATCTTTTGTTATTTGTGTGCCCTAATTCATTATTTTATTTCTAATCTATATATCATCTGCTTCATATTTATCTGTATTCACTGGAAGAGCAACTGTTTTTTTATTATATACAATTTATAACACCTGAGACTTAACTCTGACATCAACATAGAGAAATCTGTCTGAGAAGTCTGTTACAATCTGATAACACATAATGTAGGTGTTACTGTATCAAGCTTATTCCCATGTCTGACTATACAGGAGAAGTTTAGTTATGTATTGAGTAACACATCGTTGTAAAAAGCCTAACTATCTGTTTCTTTCTATCAGGCGGTTCAATGAATATACATATTCTAGAAGGATATTATATTATTCTCTATCAAACACTGGAGATTGTGACATTAAGATATTGTCCTCCATATCATCTAGTGTGAATATTTGTGTGGGAATGATGGAGGAGGAATCTGAGAAGGGAATGCCAACTGAAACCTGTATATTTCCACAGAGAGACGCGTTTGGAATTGGAGGTTCTGCTGCTCGTAGACCACATTATGAAATACTACAGGAAAGTCAGAAAAGATCTGAGAATGATGGTGATAAAGAGAGGATGAACTCGGGACTGAAACCATTTGCATGTTATGAATGTGACAAATGTTTTATCACAAATCCACAACTTATTCAACATAAGAGAATTCACACAGGAGAGAAGCTATTTGCCTGTTCTGAATGTGAGAAATGTTTTACGAAAAACTCACAGCTTATTCAACATAAGAGAATTCACACAGGAGAGAAACCATTTTCCTGTTCTGAATGTGAGAAATGTTTTGCCACAAATTCACAACTTATTCCACACATGAGACTTCACACAGGAGAAAAGCCATTTACTTGTTCTGAATGTAGGAAATGTTTTACCAGAAAGACAGTTCTTGCCTGTCACAAGATGATTCACACAGGAGAGAAAGCATTTGCCTGTTCTGAATGTGAGAAATGTTTTACCACAAATTCACAACTTATTCCACACATGAGACTTCACACAGGAGAGAAACCATTTTCCTGTACTGAATGTGAGAAATGCTTTACGAAAAACTCACTTCTTATTCTACATAAGAGAATTCACACAGGAGAGAAGCCATTTGCCTGTTCTGAATGTGAGAAATGTTTTGCCAAAAATTATCATCTTATTCAACACAAGAGAATTCACACAGGAGAGAAACCATTTGCCTGTTGTGAATGTGAGAAATGCTTTACCAAAAAAACACACCTTATTCAACACATGAGAATTCACACAGGAGAGAAACCATTTGCCTGTTCTGAATGTGAGAAATGCTTTACGCAAAATTCACATCTTATTCAACACAAGAGAATTCACACAGGAGAGAAGCCATTTGCCTGTACGGAATGTGAGAAATGTTTTACCACAAAGAGAGCGCTTGAGATGCATGAGATGATTCACACAGGAGAGAAGCCATTTACTTGTTCTGAATGTAGGAAATGTTTTACCAGAAAGACAGTTCTTGCCTGTCACAAGATGATTCACACAGGAGAGAAACCATTTGCCTGTTCTGAATGTGAGAAATGTTTTGCCACAAAGAGAGCGCTTGAGATGCATGAGATGATTCACACAGGAGAGAAGCCATTTACTTGTTCTGAATGTAGGAAATGTTTTACCAGAAAGACAGTTCTTACCCGGCACAAGATGATTCACACAGGAGAAAAGCCATTTGCCTGAATGTGAGAAATGTTTTAACCTCAAGTCACATCTTATTCGACATGAGAGAATTCACACAGTAGAGCAGCAATTTTCGTGTTCTTAATGTGGAAAATATTTTACCCTAAAGACCAATTTTTACTCAGCATTAGATGATTCAGACAGATGTGAGATGTTTTAACCACAAGTCAAACATTAATGGTCATTAAAGAATCCACACAGGATGTAAACCATTTTCATGTTTGCAGTGTGTGAAAATGTGTAATAAAATCGTATATTGCATTGTATTACATTAACATTTATTTATATAGCCCCAACAATTTACATAACACTAGATACAGAGCATAGAAGGATACTAGATACTAAGTTAAAAAAACTAGAACAGACTGATACATGAGGTATGTTACGGTTACTCCCAGGCTAGCTGGAAGCTGGACCGCTAGAAAGTCTGGATCCCAGTTTAGAGAGAGAGAGAAGCCACTTTGTCTCGATATCCAGACGGATCTTGTAAGTGTAGATCAATCCCACTAGCTATTTTACAGCTAGGATACTCTTTCCCCACAAAACGAGTCAAGGCTGCGATTTGAAAGTCAAACAAGAACTGACCAGAACTGTTTGTTGATGTAGAAACACAGAATATATACAGTTGAACATCTTGACAAACCAAATTGGACAAAGGAACTATAACAGGATTATAACTTAACCTAAGGACATACAAAAGGAAATCCTGCCTCACACCTTTCAGGATACAGAGGTGCCCAGTTCAGATACACACAGGAAAATAAATGACTTACATAAAGACAATTGGAAAGGTGACAATAATGACAGGGATTAAAGGATAGGATCCAATCTTAACTTGAGGAAAGCACAGTGAATAGGACAAAGACTTGGATCCTAGTAATTACAGTACATTCCTCTGCTTGGGAGATAATTGAGTTAACCTTTGTATCAGCTCAATTATCTCCAAGCTAAAATATAAAGGTTTTACACAATATTACCGTATTTGCTCGATTATAAGACGACCCCCCAAACTTTGGATATTCCATTAGGAAAAAAACTAAAAGCCTGAATATAAGACTACCCTATAGGAAAAAAAGTTCAACTTGTATATATTCATATGTAAATTGCTTTTTTAATAAAAAATTGATATAAAAAAATGTATTTCTAGTTTTTATTTCTTTTTATGTGCCAATGCTGCCTTTCTCTTTCCCTTGCCCCCATTTTTCTCTCTCTCCCCACTCCCCTTGTCTCTGTCTCTTAACCCCTTCCCTCCCCTTGTCTCTGTCTCTTAACCCCCTCACTCCCCTTGTCTCTGTCTCTTAACCCCTTCCCTCCCCTTGTCTCTGTCTCTTAACCCCCTCCCTCCCCTTGACTCTGTCTCTGCCCCCTCCCTCCCCCTGTCTCTCTGTCCCCTCTGTCCCCCTCCCTCCCCCTGTCTCTCTGCCCCCTCCCTCCCTCCCCCTGTCTCTCTGCCCCCCCCCTCCCTCCCCCTGTCTCTCTGCCCCCCCCCCCCCTCCCTCCCTTCCCCTTACCTTGATCCCTGGTGGCTAGTGGGGGCAGCCGGGGGATGTCTGCACGATACTTGCAGACATCCTCCATGCTGCCCGACACGGCAGTCTATTATGACGGACAGCTGTCCGTCATAATAGTCTGCCGTGTCGGGCAGCATGGAGGATATCTGCACGTATAGTGCAGACATCCCCCAGCTGCCCGATTGTCCCTGGTGCCTAGTGGGGCAGCAGAGGAAGTCTGCGCGATGAGCTGTCCGTCATAATAGTCTGCCGTGTCGGGCAGCATGGAGGATATCTGCACGTATAGTGCAGACATCCCCCAGCTGCCCGATTGTCCCTGGTGCCTAGTGGGGCAGCAGAGGAAGTCTGCGCGATGAGCGCAGACCTCCCCTGCTGCCGCCGGGCACGCTCGCCGGGACTTCTGTGACGAAAGCGGAAGTTCCTGGCTTCTTCACAGAAGCCCCGGCGGTCGTGCCGGGCGGAAGCAGGGGAGTCTGCGCTCGTTGCGCAGACATCCCCTGCTGCTAGAGAGGGGGATCCAGGTCCCCTGCAGCTCTGCTGGGGACCTGGATCCATGTCTTATAATCTGACCTCAATTTGGGGCATTTTCACCATGCCCCAAATATGTTCTTAAAGTGCCATACACAGTCCATAGGCCCAAATAGCCTTTTTAAAGGGCCATACACCTCAGGGCCATAGTCACAGGGGAGGAGGCTGGCAAACAGGCCTCTCCAGGACCAAGTGGCGAAGGGCACTTCGTCACAAGGTAGATAGCCCTGCTCGCAAGCTTACAATCTAGAGGGAATGGGGTAAATGAAACACATAAGGCAGGGGTAGTGACAGTAATGTGGATGGTTGACACTAGGTGGGTTTGGCCAAAGATTAATTGTGTGTGTTCTAGCTGAATGAGTTATAAGCTACCTGATACTGACACTGAGAGCTAGGTAGGATTAGGTAGAGGTTAATTAATAGGTATTCTAGTGGGATGAGTAGTAAGCTTCTTTAAAGAATAGTTTTGTAGAACGTTTTAAAGTTTGAGAAGGAAGGTCCGGGCTGGATACTCTGTAGAAAATCTTGGAGGCGTGAGTGGGAAGAGGTGATTGTGCCTTTAAGGAGCACAGAGGTCTTGCAGGGAGGTATCATATAATGAGGGAGGCAATGTACAGAGGAGTGGAGGGCTTTGTGGATTAAAGATATCATTAATTTAATCCTAGAGTAGACGGGAAGCCAGTGGAGAGCGTTGCAGAGAGGAGCCATTGAATTAGACCGACAAGCAAGATAAATTAGTCTGGCCGATATGTTTTTTTGAATAGATTGCAGGGGAGAAAGATGAGTGACAAGGAGTCCAGTCAGGAAGCTGTCCTTGTAATCAAGGTGAAAGATCACAAGCCAATGCACTAGGATTTTGGCGATCTCTGCGCTGAGGAACCGGCGAATGCGTGCAGTGATCTTTAGGTAGAGACAACAGGATTTGGCCAGACACTGAAAATGAGGATAGAAGGATTGAGCAGAGTCAAACATGACTCCAAGACATTGGACACAGTCAGCAGGCTCGATTTGTAACATTTTCAATGGTGACTGTGAAGTCAGGCATAGGGACGGAGTTTGAAGGAGGGAAGATGATCAGCTCCGTTTTGGAATGATTAGGTTTCAGGTGGCGATCAGACATCCAAGTGGAGATGATTGACAGACCGTGACATGACAGAGGGAGTGTGGTCAGGGGAGGTGAGGTAGATCTGCATATCATCTGTGCATACAGGTGGTATTGGAAGCAAAAAAGAACTGATGAGTTCTCCCATAGAGGTGGTGTACAGGGAAAACAACAGCGGCCAATGAACGATCCTTGTGGAAGCAGAGAGATCTAAGAGGATCCTCTCTGATCAGTGGCCTTTAGATTTGGTAGAGCGCAGGTCATTTGATTTTCTAGTAAGGGCTGTTTCGCTAGTTGCTTATTCTGAATATTAGACTTTTTTTCACCTTAATTGCTGAGCTTATGCAATTTAAGCAAACTTACAAAGAGGAAACAAATTGTAGCTTTTTTAATATTGCAAATACCTCACAGAAACCCAGTAATGGGACAAATGACGATCAAAGTAAGCAAGAGCCTGGCCAGTTTAAAATAAAAATCAAATTAAACTCTGTTTTATAAGGAAATCTATGGTATTGAAAGAAAGTCATACGTTTCCTTAAATATGCCGTATTTGCTTGAATATAAGACGACCCCCCAAACTTTGGACATTCCTTTAGGGAAAAAACTAAAAACCTGAATATAAGACTACCCTATAGGAAAAACGTTTAACTTGTATATATTCACATGTAAATTGCTTTTTAATATTGATTAAAAATAATGATATAAAAAATGCATTTCTTGTTTTTATTTACTTTTATGTGCCAATGCTGCCTGTCTCTTTCCCCTCACTCCCATGTTGTCTCTCCCTCCCCACAAACTTTTCTTTCTCTCTCTCTCTCTCTCCCCCTCCTTTTTCCCTCTCTCTCTCTCCCCCATCCCTCCGTTTCTCTCTCCCCCCTTCCCTCCCCCCAAACTTTTCTCTCTCTCTCTCCCCCTCCCTCCCTCTCACCTTGTCTCTCTGAAGTGTCGGGCAGCATGGAGGATGTCTGCACGATACGCGCAGACATCCCCCGCTGCTGCCTGGCACTTCCGCCGGGACTTTTATGATGAAACCGGAAGGTCCCAGCTTCATCATAGAAGTCCCGACGGCTGTGCCGGGCAGCAGCGGAAGATGTCTGCGCGCATCCCGCAGACATCCACCTGCTGTTAGCGAGGGGGATCCAGGTACTCTGCAGCTCTGCAGGGGACCTGGATCCCAGTTTTATAGTTTCACCTCGATTTGAGGTCAGACTATAAGACGACCTCGAATATAAGACGAGGGATCTTTTTCAGAGCACTTGCTCTGGGAAAAAAACCTTGTCTTGTATTCAAGCAAAATACAGTATATATTTTATATGAGAATGCTAATGAACAACAAGAGTTATTACAGTCGAACACACACACAAAAAGTCCCAAAAGAGAGGTTACATTTCTTATCACACTGTCAAGGGTTCTGGAATGGCAGTGAAGGTTTTTGTATGACAGAGGCTATGTTTGAAGGTCTGATCCATTTCTAAGACCCCAAACACAAGATTTCTGAGGCCCTACTCCTTATCTGTGTATACACTCTACATTCCTGGCTCTGTTGTCTGATGGAATGGAGAGGGGGAAGGCTGTAACAAGAACTTCTGTCTACAACTCCAAGATATAATGATCTGGGCCACATTCTGTTCACACGACAAAGCTGCCTGCTTGCATTTTAGCCCAAAATGAAGGGGGATAAACCATTCACCCATCCATCCAAATGCAGAAGGAGAGAAAGCAGTGTGATTTCCAAATTAAACCTATCTAATTATATATACACACTCATTAACTATGAACACCAATTAAACCTATCTAATTATATATACACACTCATTAACTATGAACACCAATTAAACCTATCTAATTATATATACACACTCATTAACTATGAACACCAATTAAACCTATCTAATTATATATACACACTCATTAACTATGAACACCAATTAAACCTATCTAATTATATATACACTCATTAACTATGAACACCAATTAAACCTATCTAATTATATATACACACTCATTAACTATGAACACCAATTAAACCTATCTAATTATATATACACACTCATTAACTATGAACACCAATTAAACCTATCTAATTATATATACACTCATTAACTATGAACACCAATTAAACCTATCTAATTATATATACACACTCATTAACTATGAACACCAATTAAACCTATCTAATTATATATACACTCATTAACTATGAACACCAATTAAACCTATCTAATTATATATACACACTCATTAACTATGAACACCAATTAAACCTATCTAATTATATATACACACTCATTAACTGTGAACACCAATTACATACTAATTAGTTCATATCAATTACGCTAATTATCAAGTGTGATATAGGGCAGTGGTTCCCAACCTTTTCCCACTTGCGTACCCCTTTCAAACCTATTTCTCTAAATTGTCCCCCTTGTTTGGGTTTGAAGTGTCTTCATTACCGGTGATTCAAACTTAAGATTTGTTCCATAGCAGTAAAAACCCAAGCACAAAACAGGCTCATCGCACTTAACATTTAATAGAATATAAAACACCCCTCCTTCTTCAAGGTACTTACAGAATACATGAGAAAGGAAGGCATGTAAAAAAAAATAGTGATAAGCGGTATAGACGTATATCCATGCTTCATCTATAATATCTTCTCAGAAAATGGTGATCACTGCGATCAGATCTTTACACTGCGTAAAGATCTAATCGGCCGGAGTAATCAGCGTGATGTTTGTTTACTTTTTGGCCAGCAATTCAGCTGGAGGAGTAAGCTGGATGTCAAATTGGTGTGATGTACTCCCACTATGGTGGGCGGAGTTACGGTTGGAGGTACACAGTGCCATGTAAGCCAGAAACAGCTAGAGAGGTACATGAAGTGCACTCCCCTAAGGGCTTATCCTCCCAAGTTAGACATAACATGATCCTAAGGAAGCAGCGGTTGGTAATGGGTGGGACAACACATTATCTGGAAATACCTTGCTGATACCCTGGAGCAGGCATGGGAAATAGCACCGCAGAACAATATGCAGGATGATACTAAAATATGTCTAATTAAAGTCTTCTACACTTTTCTATTCACTTCTCCAACTGAAATCTGGAGAAATGAAATGGGCAAATTTCATTTATGTTATATCTTCCCTCCCAACCCCAAACTTCAGAGGCTGCCAAAATGGCTCCAGACTAGACATGTGCAAAACTAAAATTTTCGTTTCGTTTTCGTCCATTCGGACGAAAATGTTATTTATTTCGTCTAAAACGAATTTCGTTCATTACTGCATTTGTTTCAGACGAAATTCGTTCATTATTTTCGTTTCGTTAATTTTTATTCGTTCGTTTTATAGAATACAATGTAATACTATTGGCTTTCTATAAACCGAACGAGAGCCCCATTCATAAGAAATTCTTATGAATGGGGCTCTCGTTCGGTTCATAGAAAGGCAATAGTACTACATGTTTTCTATAAGCCGAAAGTCTATAAACCGAACGTTCGGTTTATAGACTTTCGGCTTATGGAATACATGTAATCCTATTGCTATTCTATAAACCGAACGTTCGGTTTATAGAATAGCCATAGGATTACATGTATTACATAAGCCGAAAGTCTATAAACCGAACGTTCGGTTTATAGGCTGTCTGCATTTAACTATACAGAGACAGAGTCTCCATTCATAAAATACATGTAATCCTATTGCTATTCTATAAACCGAACGTTCGGTTTATAGAATAGCCATAGGATTACATGTATTCCATAAGCCGATAGCCTATAAACCGAGCATTCGGTTTATAGGCTTTCGGCATTTTACTATACGGAGACAAAGTCTCCATTCATAATTTTATGAATGGAGACTCTGTCTCCATATAGTTAAATGCCCACAGCCTATAAACCGAAGTTCGGTTTATAGGCTGTCGGCTTATGGAATACATGTATTCCTATTGCTATTCTATAAACCGAACGTTCGGTTTATAGAAAAGCAAATGGAATTAGACATGTGCATTCGTTTTCGGACGAATGCATTTTCGTCCGAAAATAGCATTTTCGTCCATTCGTCCGAAAAACGAAGAACGAAAATGCTAAGCTAATGAAAGCTGAATGAACGAATGGATAATAAACGAAAATCATTCGTTCATCCGTCCATTCGTAGTACTATTGCATTCTATAAGCCGAAATAGAGTCAGTTTATAGAATACAATAGCATTTAACTATACGGAGACAGAGTCTCCATTCATAAAATTATGAATGGAGACGTATAGTTAAAAGCCGACAGCCTATAAACCGAACGTTTGGTCTATAGGCTGTCGACTTATGGAATACATGTAATCCTATTATTATTCTATAAACCGAACGATCGGTTTATAGAATAGCAATAGGAATACATGTATTCCATAAGCCGACAGCCTATAAACCGAACGTTCGGTTTATAGGCTGCCGGCATTTAACTATACGGAGACAAAGTCTCCATTCATAATTTTATGAATGGAGACTTTGTCTCCGTATAGTAAAATGCCGACAGCCTATAAACCGAACGTTCGGTTTATAGGCTGTCGGCTTATGGAATACATGTATTCCTATTGCTATTCTATAAACCAAGCATTTTACTATTGCTATTCTATAAACTAAGCATTTTCGTCCGAAAATAGCATTTTCGTCCGAAAAACGAAGAACGAAAATGCTAAGCTAATGAAAGCCGAATGAACGAATGGTTAATAAACGAAAATCATTCGTTCATTCGTCCATTCGTAGTACTATTGCATTCTATAAGCCGAAATAGTCTCCATTCATAATTTTATGAATTTTTATTTTATAGATTTTATGAATATTTTTTATGAAGATTTTATAGATTTTATGAATTTTATGAATTTTTATTTTATAGAATACATGTATCCCTATTGCTATTCTATAAACCGAACGTTCTGTTTATAGAATAGCAATAGGAATACATGTATTCCATAAGCCGACAGCCTATAAACCGAACGTTCGGTTTATAGGCTGTCGGCATTAAACTATACGCATTCATAATTTTATGAATGGAGACTCTGTCTCCGTAGGAATACATGTATTCCATAAGCCGACAGCCTATAAACCGAACGTTCGGTTTATAGGCTGTCAGCTTTTAACTATACGGAGACAAAGTCTCCATTCATAATTTTATGAATGGAGACTCTGTCTCCGTATAGTTAAATGCTATTGTATTCTATAAACCGACTCTATTTCGGCTTATAGAATGCAATAGTACTACGAATGAACGAATGATTTTCGTTTATTAACCATTCGTTCATTCGGCTTTCGTTAGCTTAGCATTTTCGTTTTTCGCACGAATGGACGAAAATGCTATTTTCGGACGAAAATGCATTCGTCCGAAAACGAATGCACATGTCTACTCCAGACTTCATCATAAATAAATTAACCCCCTAAATCTGTGTAAGGCTTCACCCAGTTTGCAGACTCATCCTAGTTGCTCCAGTGATTCTGTATACTTTTGCTTTGCTCGCTTGTTTATTTCCTATGCTCGCTCCTGCTTTTGCTTTGCTCTCTGATCTTGCTTATTGCCTATGCTTGTTCCTAACTTTGTTTTGTATACATGTACCTTCTACATCCCTCTCTCGCTTGGCCACAGAGTGGTGCTTCCACAAAGTGGTAACCCTTCCCATGCTCGGCCACATAGTGGTATCCCCCCACAGAGTGGCATCCCTCTCTAGCTCAGCCACAGAGTGCTATCCCCCTCGCAGAGTGGCAACCCTTCCCTTGCTTGGCCACCGACTGGTACTTCCCCAGTGTGGCACCTTTCCAATCCGGCTACAGTCCGGATCCTGACCTGTTTCCAGAGTAGCCCTTACCTATGAGCACTCTGTGAAATATGACAAGGGAATTAGAAATTCTTATGAATTGGGACTCTAGTTCGGTGTATAGAAAGTCGATAGTATTACATGCATTCCCTAAACCGAAAGTCGTTCATTATGTCGGTTTATGGAATGTATGTAATGCTATTTGTATTCTATAAACTGACTCCATTTCGGTTTATAGAATGCCAATAGCACGAATGGACAAATGATTTTCATTTATTAACCATTCGTCTTTCATTAGTTTAGTATTTTCGTTATTAGTTTTTCGGACGAATGGACAAAAATGCTATTTTCGGACGAAAATGCAATCGTCCGAAAACGAATGCACATGTCTAATAGCGACCACACAAAACTTACAATTGAACTTCTGCCATTTGTACTTAACCATAACATCTTTACATTTGATAAAAAGATCTACCATCAGATACAAGGAATAGCCATGGGCACATGTTGTGCTCCATCATACGCAAACCTGTACCTGGGATGGTGGGAAGAACAGAGGGTCTTTACTGATGAAATGATACAATTCACCAAACATATCAATCTATGGCTACGTTACATAGATGATATACTGATAATTTGGGACGGTAGTGAAGACACCTTTAGGGAATTCACAGAGACACTGAATAATAACGAATTAAACCTCAGGCTCACCCAGGAGCTAGGTGGCAAGAGCATCAATTTCTTGGATCTAACAATTTATGTGGATAAGGATCTAACAATACAGACCACACTTTTCAGGAAATCTACAGCAACCAATAGCTTATTACAATGGGGGAGCTATCAACCTGAACCCCTTAAGAAAGGTATTCCCATAGGCCAATATTTACGCCTATGGCGTAATTGCTCAACAATTGAAGATTTCAATGACAAGGCAAAAGATATTCAACAAAGGTTCCTGGAAAAAGGATATCCGAGAAAAACTTTAAAGAAAGCATACCATAGAAACATAGAAACATAGAATGTGTCGGCAGATAAGAACCATTCGGTCCATCTAGTCTGCCCAATTTTTTTTTTTTTGAGTACTTTTATTAGTCCCCCGTTCCCGGTCTTATAGCTAGGATAGCCTTGTGTCTATCCCACGCATGCTTAAAATCCTTGACTGTGTTTACCTCTACCACTTCTGCTGGCAGGCTATTCCATACATCCACTACCCTCTCAGTAAAGTAATACTTCCTGATATTACTTTTAAATCGTTGCCCCTCTAATTTAAGACTATGTCCTCTAGTTGTGGTAGTTTTTCTTCTTTTAAATATACTCTCTTCCTTTACTGTGTTGATTCCCTTTATGTATTTAAATGTTTCTATCATATCCCCCCTGTTACGTCTTTCCTCCAAGCTATACATGTTAAGATGCTTTAACCTTTCCTGGTAAGTTTTATCCTTCAACCCATGAACCAGTTTAGTAGCCCTTCTCTGAACTCTCTCCAAAGTATCAATATCCTTCTGGAGATAAGGTCTCCAGTACTGCGTACAATACTCCAAGTGAGGTCTCACCAGTGCTCTGTACAATGGCATGAGCACTTCCCTCTTCCTACTGCTAATACCTCTCCCTATGCAACCAAGCATTCTGCTAGCATTTCCTGCTGCTCTATTGCATTGCCTACCTACCTTCAAGTCCTCTGAAATTATTACTCCTAAATCCCTTTCCTCAGATGTTGAGGTTAGGACTGTACCAAATTGTCTATATTCTGCTTTTGGGTTTTTACGCCCAAGGTGCATAATCTTGCACTTGTCCACATTAAATGCCAGTTGCCACTGCTCTGACCATTTTTCTAGTTTAGCTAAATCATTTGCCATTTGGCTTATCCCTCCATGAATATCAACCCTGCTGCAAATCTTTGTATCATCAGCAAAAAGACATACTTTACCAACAAGACCTTCTGCAATATCGCTAATAAAAATATTAAAGAGAATGGGTCCAAGAACAGATCCCTGAGGTACCCCACTAGTAACAAGACCTTGCATCGAATATACCCCATTGACTACAACCCTCTGTTGCCTGTCACTCAGCCATTGTCTAATCCATTCAACAATATTGAAATCCAAATTCAAAGATTTCAGTTTATTGATAAGCCTTCTATGTGCGACAGTGTCAAAAGCCTTACTGAAATCTAGGTAAGCAATGTCTACTGCACCACCCTGATCTATTATTTTAGTTACCCAATCAAAAAAATCAATAAGATTAGTTTGGCATGATCTCCCTGAAGTAAACCCATGCTGTCTCTGATCTTGAAATCCAAGCGACTTTAGATGTTCAACAATCCTATTCTTTAACAAGGTTTCCATTATTTTCCCCACTACTGAAGTAAGACTTACTGGTCTATAGTTGCCCGCCTCCTCCTTACTACCTTTCTTGTGAATGGGCACAACATTAGCTAATTTCCAATCTTCTGGAACTACTCCCGTTAACAATGATTGGTTAAATAAATCTGTTAACGGTTTTGCTAGTACACCACTAAGTTCTTTTAATAACTTTGGATGTATCCCATCAGGTCCCATCGACTTATTTGTCTTTACTTTAGACAGCTGAAGTAAAACCTCTTCCTCTGTAAACTTACATGCATCAAAAGACTCATTAGTCTTTTTCCCTAAATGAGGTCCCTTACCCTCATTTTCATTTGTAAAAACTGAACAAAAATATTCATTAAAGCAGTCTGCTAAGCCTTTATCCTCTTCTACATAGCATCCTTCTTTTGTTTTTAATCTAACTAATCCTTGTTTTACTTTCCTTTTCTCATTTATGTATCTAAAAAATGTTTTATCCCCCTTTTTCACTGACTGGGCTATAGTCTCTTCTGTGTGTGCTTTGGAAGCTCTTATAGCTTGCTTTGCCTCTTTCTGCCTACTCTTATAGATCTTTCTATCTTCCTCACTCTGAGTATTTTTATAATTACTAAATGCTCGCTTTTTATTTTTTACTATTTTAGCCACCTCTGCAGAGTACCACAGTGGTTTCTTCAATTTTTTGCTCTTACTGACAAGCCTTATGCAATTTTCTGTAGCCTTCAGTAGTGCAACTTTTAGATAATCCCATTTCTCCTGGACTAGCGCTACCAGAGAGCGCTCACCTCAATACGGAGCGATCTACTCAAACCCATGAAACCACTAAATACAGACAAACAAATTCAATGTGTGTGAATGTTTGACGCAGGCTGGCTGAACACTAAAAAGCTTCTAAATAGGTACTGGTCTATCCTTCAGGAGGACAAACATCTTAAATCTGTCCTAGCACCCCAGGTCTCTGTCACAATGAAAAAAGGATCAAGTCTGAGGGACACCTTGGTCCACAGCCATCTGGGACCGATAGGAGTCGATATTAAACAAATGTGGCTGAAATCTACCACAGGCTCCTGTCATGAATCCACCCTACTCCAAGAGTGCATGTGACTGGGTTATGGTGGTACAAGGGTTAAAATTAACTCTTTGTCTGCCCTAGACTAGAAATAATGGTAAAACCCCCTATAACACCACCCACACTTAATTATACTGATATAACTATTGTCCTAACACTGCCACCACCAAGACAATTTATAAATGGGGTGCCTTGGTCCCCCACGCAAATATGACTTAACCCACAAAATATGCTTTAACACAATATCTATGCGATTAGACTAATCCGGTAACGTGAGTCTCTATACCAGACAAAGGCAGAACTTAATAAAGGAATATTTATTATGAACAAAAGAAGTCACAGTGCATACAAAAAAATAAAACAGATGACAAATTATTTACACCAAAACAGATAAAAATAAAAAGGAGAAATTAACAGAAAACCTAATTACTCACTTAGATAGAGAAGTACCAGTATTCTCTGTCCGAGGGACTGCGGCAAGGAAATGACTGCAACTTACACAAAATTAGATCTTGGCCCCTAGTAAGCACACTGGCCATTATTCCATCATTAGATTTATACCTTGTCTGGTCATCTCAGGTTTCCAAGCCGGCCCAGAGGTGGGAAGGTGTACCTAAAAGTGTCCTCCCCCATGTGTGGTAGAACTACCCCAGTCAAAATATGGAATCTTGTGGCTAATTTCCCTCCAGTGCATGTCACATACATAATTCTTGCCTGTGGCGAAAGTGAGAGTTCTGTTATGTCCACTTGTTGTATATACAAATTTAGCTCCATTTGTGAGTTTTTGCATTACTAATGGCCTGCTGGTTTTGAGATGGCTCCAGGGTGTCTCAGGATGTATCCCAGAGACAATAGGACAATGGGCTATAGCCTGAGACATCCTGGCAAGTTATGGATTAGGGGTAATTGGTTTAAGAGTTCAAGGGAGGGGATCTTAATTAGGGTTATCAGTCAGGGCTATTTCAATGTAATTATAATTCTAATGTTTGTTGTCATTGGGAGTTGATACTGTATTTGGTGTGCTGGGGGAAGCTGGGTTGGGATTATACTGTAATCCATTTATCTCTCCAGATGTGGGGAGGAGTTCTGGCAGAGCATAAAAATAATGATTTGAAAGCTGAATAAAGACACACTGATTTTACCCCTTCATGAAGTCTCGGCTCATGTTTGGGGAACTGGGATTTTATATTCACGTTGCATCGTATTTCGGCTGTTTATTCGGGAGTAAGCTGCACAGGGCTCATTTATTATATATGGGTTCCTTTACATTGCCTCTATTAATTTGTTGCAATTTATGCAGTCCATAGATATGTCACACTTGCTCCCCCATGACTCTATACCTCAGACTTAACAATAACTTCCAAATGGCTCAAGTTGCACCAGCCATATTTGTACTCATTTTGTAGGGTGTATGTAGCGGAGATGCAATATTACACAGGTTATCTCCGCTTATAATCCAAGTGAGACTCAGGAACAAGTAAATAGTAAATCCAAAGGCAGGGTTTCCAGCAGGTCAAATACAGCAATATCCCAACAGCAATCCCAATAACTGGACGACACACAGTTTCAGGAGCATAACTGACCAGAACTGTTTAATGATACAGAAACACAGAATATATACAGTTGAACATCTTGATAAACCAGATTAGACAAAGGAACTATAACAGGATTATAATTTAACCTAAGGACATACAAAGGGAAATCCTGCCTCACACCTTTCCGGATAAAAAGGTGCCCAGCTCAGATACACACAGGAAACTAAATGACTTACATAAGACAATGGGAAAGGTGACAAAACAGGGATTAAAGATAGGATCCAATCTTAACTTGGGGAAAACACAGTGAATAGGACAAAGACTTGGATCCTAGTAATTACAGTACATTCCTCTGCTTGGGAGATAATTGAGTTAACCTTTGTATCAGCTCAATTATCTCCAAGCTAAAATATACAGGTTCTATACAATATTAATAACTTTCAAAATATGCATCACATTCACATAAAACATACATTTTCAGAATCAGCATACTTTAAATATGAAAATAACTAAAAATCAAACAATTCCACCCAGAAGTTCAAAAGTTAGCTTTTTGGGCATTTTTAAAGGGCCATACACCCCAGGGCCATAGTCACAGGGGAGGAGGCTGGCAAACAGGCCTCTCCAAGACCAAGTGGCGAAGGGCACTTCGTCACACATCTCCCCTTTGGGGGGGGAGACTAACCAGGTACCTGACCTTCTGTCGGTCAGTACCTAAGTTAGTCGATTCACCCACCCTCAATAAACAAGTACCAGAGTAGCCCACCCACAACAAACAATTACTGCACAAAGGTATTCCTCTGGGATAACTGGGCAACACGCTGTGGGGGCTTGGGGGGCAGAGGCCAGTTGCGCTCTGCCCCGATGCCAGAGTTTCTGCTAGGGTAGCCTGGTGGGGACTTGGCTGTGTAGGGGAGACATCACTTTCCCCCTCCCCCTTGTACTCCTGTGATTGTAGCTGGGGATTTGGACCGGCTGTCCAGCATCCCTGTGGGTCAGGCACAGAGACCACTGTCCCATCTGCGCCGTCTGGGAGATTGGTGTCTCCCCTTAGTAGGTTAAGCTGCCGCTGGGGAGAGAGGGTGCCGTGCTCCTCACCCTGGAACACAGGCTGCCCCTGGAGAGGGAGACCGACTGTCTCCACTCCCATAATATTGTCCTGCTGCTGGGGAGAGAGACCGACTGTCTCCACTTCCATAATATTGTCCTGCTGCTGGGGAGAGAGACCGACTGTCTCCACTTCCATAATATTGTCCTGCTGCTGGGGAGAGAGGCCGACTGTCTCTGCTCCCAGTAGGACACACTGCTGCTGGGGGGGAAGGATGACACTTTCTTCCCCCTGGGGTGCATCTTGCTGCTGGGGAAGGGGGTCGCCTGTCTCCACTCCCAATACAATACTCTGCCGCTGGGGAGAGAGACCGGTTGTCTCCTCTCCCTGAAACTCCCCCTGCCGCTGGGGAGTGAGGCCGATTGCCTCCACTCCCTGTAGGGTACACTGCTGCTGGGGAGAGAGACCGGTTGTCTCCTCTCCCTGAAACTCACCCTGCCGCTGGGGAGTGAGGCCGTTTACCTCCACTCCCTGTAGGGTACACTGCCGCTGGGGAGAGAGGCCGGCTGCCTCTTCTCCCTGCAGTTTACACTGCTGCTGGGGAGAGAGACCGGTTGTCTCCTCTCCCTGGGACTCACCCTGCGGCTGGGAAGGGGGCTTGGGTATCCACAGTCGCGACCTGTACCACTCAAGCTCGAGGCACCTTGCCGCTTGGTTCTCCACATAAGTCTTAAAAGCCTGGTACGTACCTTTGGTTTGTTCTCCTGCACCATGGGCACAATATGGTTCCTTTCTGGAGTTTGTTGGACCCTCTGTCGTAGTACAAACTCCTGTACCTCCGTCATGATTTTGGCGATAATCTCTGTTGGTGGGTTTTCCCCATAAAATGACAGCCGGAATTGCAATTCTTTTTGAAATTCCAACCGCCCCTGTTTAATCTGCACCAAAGCCGGATCCTCTTCTGCTCTGTACTCCGCCATGACTTCTGCAACCAGGACTGCCTTGGTCTTGTTGCTGGCGGGAATACCCCTTGCTTCCAGGAGGTCCTTTACAGTGGATCGCTTTAAAGTGGTGCAATTGATCTCCATCCGTGATCCATCAATGCTGTTGTCTTTCGTGGTACTTGCTCCTCTGTGGGTCTGGATCCCGACGCTGCCAACCAATGTAGCGGAGAGCCGATTTCTCACAGCTAAACTCCACCAAGTACTTTAAGAGGATGTAGGAACAAGTAATAAATCCAAGAGAATATCCAGCACAATCAGCATTACAGTTCAATAATATCTCATCACTTTCCCCAATCACTGGACGACACACAGTATCAGGAGTAGAACTGACCAGAACTGTTTAATGATACAGAAACACAGAATATATACAGTTGAACATCTTGACAAACCAGATTAGGCAAAGGAACTATAACAGGATTATAATTTAACCTAAGGACATACAAAGGGAAATCCTGCCTCACACCTTTCCGGATAAAAAGGTGCCCAGCTCAGATACACACAGGAAACTAAATGACTTACATAAGACAATGGGAAAGGTGACAAAACAGGGATTAAAGATAGGATCCAATCTTAACTTGGGGAAAACACAGTGAATAGGACAAAGACTTGGATCCTAGTAATTACAGTACATTCCTCTGCTTGGGAGATAATTGAGTTAACCTTTGTATCAGCTCAATTATCTCCAAGCTAAAATATACAGGTTCTATACAATATTAATAACTTTCAAAATATGCATCACATTCACATAAAACATACATTTTCAGAATCAGCATACTTTAAATATGAAAATAACTAAAAATCAAACAATTCCACCCAGAAGTTCAAAAGTTAGCTTTTTGGGCATTTTTAAAGGGCCACACACCCCAGGGCCATAGTCACAGGGGAGGAGGCTGGCAAACAGGCCTCTCCAAGACCAAGTGGCGAAGGGCACTTCGTCACAGTGTACTATTCACAAAATGCGGCATGATTAATAATCTGTGAGTTATTATTAATGCATGTTTGGGATGTGACTTTTGCAGGACAAGACTTCTAACTGGTAAGGGTCACTTAGCATATCAAAAGAACCTACTATCTATGAGGGGATACAGACATATGCAACATAGACTTACTGGCAACTAACTCAGTGTAACATTTCACACCTTGTACCATCAGTTCCAGCTTCAAAGGAAACACTCAAGTTGTAAAGTTTTTCAGATCACAAAGGTCATACCAGCTCTACCAGATAGTAGATGCAGGTATGCACTACCGCAATTGTTTTGACAGCTCCCACAAATGTGGAACATGCAAGGCCTGTAATTTCATGGTCACAGCCAAAAAGTTCAATAATTCCACCAATACTAAAAACTATGACATAAAAACCTTCATAAATTGTAAAACTAATTTTGTAATATACATGACCACTTGCCAATGTGGCATGATATACGTGGGTAAAACAGTAAGAGAATTGAGGAGGAGAGTTTTGGAACACATCAGTGATATAATTAACAAGACTGATACCCCAATCTACGTGAACACGTACCACAATAGAGACCCTAAAGTATTGTCCTTCAAAGGAATTGAAAAAGTCTCCCCTCTACCTAGAGGAGGTGACACTAATAACCATCTGCTACAAAGAGAGTCGTTCTGGATCTTCCAACTGAACTCATTGACCCCGTCTGGACTTAATGAGGGATTCTCTTTCAGCCCTTTCATTAAATAGCTTAATGCCTAGCATGCCCCCTCTATAATACTGGATCCCTATTAGTTTTAATATATTTTTTGAATCACCAGAGTGTAGTGTGGACCATTACATATAACTACCATACCCCATTTTTCATACTCCCCTTCCACCTCCTTTACATCCAATAAACAGGTATACAAGCGAGTCATTGATGTACGAACCCATTGAAAAATATTAAAGGTTTATTGAGAAATATTAACTAGAAGCATATGAGCAAAATTAGACATAACCGGCTCACAGAGGCATTTTTTATTAGAGATCAGTCATTAGAGATCAATGGCAATTAATGAAGGAGCAGTTAGCTCCATCTATACAAATTCATCTTGTGTCTCATAAACCGAAATTTTCAAATAACAGCAGCAGCATATGCCAGTCAGATACCAGAAATATTGTGCCTGTCAGAGCCCAGGAATATTGTGCCAGTCAGATACCAGTAATATTGTGCCAGTCAGAGCCCAGTAATATTGTGCCAGTCAGATACCAGGAATATTGTGCCAGTCAGAGCCCAGGAATATTGTGCCAGTCAGAGCCCAGGAATATTGTGCCAGTCAGATACCAGGAATATTGTGCCAGTTAGAGCCCAGGAATATTGTGCCAGTCAGATACCAGGAATATTGTGCCACTCAGAGCCCAGTAATAATGTGCCAGTCAGATACCAGGAATATTGTGCCAGTCAGATGCCAGGAATATTGTGCCAAAGTGTCCAAACAATGAGGAGCAAACAGAACCCCTTTATAGTTTCACCCTGAGATGTGTGAGCAGAGGATTAAAGAGACAATGTGAAGTCTCTAGGTGAATTTTACAATCCCAAAAACACATTACAAAGGAAACAAACAAACAATGCAATGCTGATTCCCAGGCAATGTAAAGTCTCAAGTCTGAGCATTCCAATGAAACCCATTCCTTCCTCAAATCAAAACTAAAAGAAAACTCATTGTTTGGAACAAATTGTAATCAGTATATATATAATGTGTGTGTGTAATATATGTAGATTATATGTTCACCATTATAAGTGAATTGGGAATTAAATTATTCAATTGTCAGCCTCCACAACAGAGTAATTCCCCAATACAGCCACGGACCACCAGGGTATTACGATCTTCAAAGGGGTCCATTGCAGTAATGAACAAGGTTTCCGTGAGAGATCCGCAAAGGGCCAGCAGTGCAAGTATGCTGCCCTTTAAATACACAGAAAGGGCGCGCGGACGCCCTCTGTGACGTCACGCCCACTTACCGGGAGACTTTAAAAAGAATCACCATGCTTCCATCAGCGCTTGGTGATTCTTGCTTCTAGTCTCTCCCAGTGTTATTTGTTTATCTGCTTTATCCTGTTGCCGTATCCCCAGACCGCTTCTTCACTATTGTGATTTCTATTCCTCTCTATTCCCTGGCCTGATTATCGTTTATGCTGCTCTCTGTTTCCCCTGACCCGGATTGTTCTCACGGATATTCTATTTGCTGTATCTCAGGCAGCAGCCAATCAGAGAAAGGGAGGCAGTTTTACTGCTCAGCCGAACTGGCACCATATCCGAATTGAGTCTCTTTAAACCAGTCACCAGTCAGCACAGCACTGACCAGGTCCTTTAAACGGACAGCCAATAAGCATTGTGCCTATCCAAAATATTTTGGATGTTTCCCCAAAATTCAGCTAGGCTGCCCTTTAACCAGGCAGCCAATCACAGAAGGAGAGACGTTTAGCCGGTTCAATATATTGAGGGGGCTTTAAATATTTTGGCCAATCACAGGTGGGCCGACAATTTAAACTTTAAAAATGTACCCAGCGTCCGGGCTTACCATATTTGCTTGAATATAAGACGACATTGATTATAAGATGACCCCCCAATCTATAGATTATTCCTTTAGGAGTAAAACTAAAAGCCTGAATATAAGACTACCTTATAGGGAAAAAGTTTAACGTGTATATATTCACATGTAAATTGCTTTTCATTTTTAATAAAAACTTATGATTTAAAAAAAAAATGCATTTTTGTTTTTATTTAAGTTTTATGTGCAATGCTCCCCACAATGGTGTCTGTTTCTCTCCCCCACCCTCCCCCCATGTTGTCTGTCTCTCTCCCCCACCCTCCCCTAAATGTTGTCTGTCTTCCCCCCACCCTCCCCCCAATGTTGTCTGTCGGAAGTGTCGGGCAGCATGGAGGATGTCTGCACTATCGTGCAAACATCCCCCTGCTGCCCAAATATCATTGGTTGCCAGTGGAGGCAGCCGGAGGAAGCAAATACTCTGAAAAATACCCCTCGTCTTATATTCAAGGTCGTCTTATAATATGACCTCAAATCTACTTATTCTACATAAGAGAATTCACACAGGAGAGAAGCCATTTGCCTGTTCTGAATGTGAGAAATGTTTTACAACAAATTCACAACTTTTTTGTCATAAGAGAACTGACACAGGAGAGAAGCCCTATGCCTGCTCTAAATGTGAGAAATGTTTTACAACAATGTCACAACTTATTCGTCATAAGAGAATTCACACAGGAGAGAAGCCATTTGCCTGTGGCATCAGTGAAAGTGGATAAATGTTTATTGCTCTTTCTCACAACGAGTTTCCCTTCTTCCTTGAGGCTTTATCAAGTGTCTTGAAAAAAAAAGCCTCAAGGAAGAGGGGAAACGCGTCGTGAGAGAAGGGGACTACAGAGGAAAAGTGTTTTTATTTCAAGATATTTTGCAGCAAGGACTTTTAATGAGATTTGAATGTAAGATCTTACTATTGATTTTATTGCTTTTTATTAAAGTTATTTATACCTGTATTCCTGCCTTCTCTCCTCATGTGATCATTGTCTCTGGAACCACTGGACACACCATACCTGGTACAGCTGGGCTCCATTATGCCATTATTCCTGAGCAGTTGATTGCTCAGGGACATGTGAGTGTGCATTTTATATTTTTATGAACTTTTGATACATCTTCTGGATATACTACACCATATAATTATTTGTCTTTTATCTCCCTTTGTATAATACTGGAGAAAATTTGTCTCTTTAAAAGGGTAATGTTTTAGTGTACCGAGTGTTTATTTAGCGCACAAGTTCACTTTACCTTGTTTTGTTTGCACAGTTACACTATAGATGGTAATAAATCATAATTCACATTATGAAAGATGTAAAGAAGTAGAATATGAAATCAACAATTATGGATCGCTACCAAATACATGCAGTACAATTTCCTATGCAGTTGTTATACTTTTAACCACATGATGGCAGTATGCATTTTTTTACGGGACCTTGAAAAGTATACCATGTCAGTGATGGTCAGATTAGCAATTCAAGATACATATATTTAACCACATCACACAATAATTAACTAAAATATATCAGAATATACTCTGCTTAAAAACATGTACAGCCACTACAATTCTCAATGTGGATAAACCTATTCTGATAATATAAATGGCTAGATATGCTAAGAATTTGAGTCTACATAATCTTTGGACCTTTTAGTCTTTAAGTATTTGGGTAAAATTTCTAACTTACAAGATGAATATAATTCTTCGTAATAGTTAATATATTCTTCCCGCAGCAGTCAGGAGGATGAACAAACAAGCTAAAATAGAAATCCCAACTTTGTGGGATTCTCATTCAATTTACCCAAAATGGTTATACTAATTACATCCACAGCAATTGAGATTATGCTAGAAACAAAAAACTACATTTATACATTACCAGCGGAAGTGGTTAAGTTGCGACGCCTTGCCTCCTTTTTAAACTTTTGTCAAATTTGAAATGAGGGGTGTATACATATTCAAATTAGTTGTCATGTGACCTGATAAGGTGATGTCACGTTGAGTTTTAATAACACCAGGGGGTGCTATTATATGTTCTTAATTACTGTCCATACAGGAGAGGGTTAACTACAATTTTGTTCTACTACATAATTAGTTTAGCAGTAACATTATTCAGTCATGACCTTGTCTATTTTCCACAAAAAATCCAAAGTTTAGGTTAATAAACTTCTAGTTTATGTAGATCGATGTAGTCCCTATGCAAATGACTGACCTTCAGTTACATATATTAATGTATGTATTTATTATTATGGCTTATTACATATATATATATTGTATTGTTGTCTATATTCATTGTAATCAATAAAATATTTTAAAGACCAATGTTATTGCTTCCAAATCCCTATTTATTGTATTCTCAATTATGTATACATTATAAATAGAGAAACTTGTCCAGCTATATATTTGTATGGTCAGGCCTTCTAAATTCTAAGCCATTAAGACATTATAGAGGTTGTTTTAGCTTACTACTTATACCCAGAGAGAGTAGCAGTAGAGAGGTGGGGAAGGTATGACTGGGCTCCTCAGGATAAACCGCTTCTTAGTCATACTCACACCTACCGCTAGCATAGTGGTCAACATTGGCCATGGTTTCTTTGCTGAAATATAAGAAAAAGTTTTTTTTTAGCAAATGCTCGGAAAAAGACCCCTCGTCTTACATTTGAGCTTCGTCTACTAAGCAGACCTCAAATAGAGGCCTGTCTATAAGACTAGGATCCAGGTGCCCCTTAGAGCTGCAGGAGATCTGGATCCTGATAGCAGCAGGTGGTGGACGATTGCCAACGACCTCTGGTGCTGCCAGGGACTTCTACGATGGAAGCCGAGAGGTCAAGTGACCATCATAGAAGACAGAAGTGTCGGGCAGCATCATAGGGTGTCTGCGCTCATTGCACAGACATGCACGGGCTGCCCCTACTAGCCACCAGTGAGACTGGGATGGGGCGCAGCAATGGCTAAACCTAGGGGGGGGGGGGGGAGTTGGTTGTGTGTGGTGGCAGCATTGGCTAAGTCTGGGGGCAGATGGCTGTGCAGGGGAATGCATTGGCTAAGTCTGGGGGCAGATGGCTGTGCAGGGGAATGCATTGGCTAAGTCTGGGGGCAGATGGCTGTGCAGGGGAATGCATTGGCTACGTCTGAGGGGAAAAAACAATTCCATCATCATTTTTATTAAATATGAAAAAGCAGTTTACATGTGAATATATATGTATTCAAACTTTTTTCCTATAGGGTAGTCTTATATTCAGACTTTTTTCCTAAATGTATATCCAAAGTTTGCGGGGTCGTCTTATAATAAAGGTCATCTTACATTTGAGCAAATACGGTAATAGTAATAGTGGGACAATAATTGGGACGCAGCTCAAGACAGTCTGTGCCATGACAGCAATATGTAAAACTGCATTGATTTACTCCAGGACTTGATCATTAGGTGCATTGGGACCTAGGACAGTGGGTGAGATTTCTCAATCCTCAAGACATACTGGCCCCTGATTTCCACAGACTAATTACTAGAAGAGGTGTAAACTTAAGGAAAAAGTTACTACTCAACGATGGTGGACACCTCAAAAAGTACTTTATAATACTGTACATGTATTGAGTTTAATCAGAACTTCCAAGTCCATCACCACTGGAAATCCATTTAAGGTCAGTGAATTTGGAAACTGTAAAACTACCTATGAATTTAAAGCTCTAAGAGTTTAAAGGGACTCAACCCTGCAAACCACTAGTTCATTGGTCGCTCCTTTACCCATCTACTCTCCCATTGGTTGCCAAATTACTGGTGTCAGATTTAAGGGGATTAACTATTGTATGAAGTCAATTTGTGCTGGTCCCTACTGTGCTCTGCTGATCCCCAACTATTGTATGAAGTCCATTTGTTTGTGTTGTTCAGTCACCAGTTTATCAAGATGTAGAAACATATAAATATACTGTGCTGTTTGTAATAAAGGGTTCTTCTGCATTTTTACCCTCAATTCTTGTCGTGTCAATTATTTGAGGGACATTTACATCCAAGGTATATAACACTGGAGGTTTCCTGTGGATTATCAGTCTAATATAACAGAGGCACCCAGTCTGGGTACCAGGGAGTCCGTTACACTTAACATTTATTAAAGTCTAAAATTACTCTAATCACCTAAAAACTGTTGGTGGCAGAGTCTCAATTTGAAATGTGCTGTGATGCATAAAACAGATGTGACATATACTATAAATATAATAACAGTCATTTGCACCTTTTTCCACTCTCCCAACATTCGTGTAAAAATCCCCCTCTATGCTATTAAAATTATACTGTGTTTAATTTCCTGTTCCAGATAAGGTTTTCTATTGTTTGAGGCTTACATGTTATAATTCATACCCCTGTGCCTCCCCCCCAGTTGATGTCATGTTTATGTGTATATAGTCTGTGCTGTTTGAAAAATAAAGGTTGTTCATTCTTGCTGTACCTAACTGCTAGTGGTCTCCTGTCTGCTATTTGGGTACGAAGAGCAAGGCTCCAGGAAAGACTTGCTGGGTGGATGTGGAGCTGTAATCGGGGGCTAAGGAGGTGATTTCACACAACGTACAGAGGGGCTACTGGCCTTCCGTAGCCGTCCCGTTGCACATGCTTTCCAACTTGGACGCTTCTCCACATTGTGAGCATGCGCCCGATTATCGGGAGAAGAAGCAGATGACCAGCAGCGCCCGTCTTTTACTCACTGATGCATGCTCCTCTCAGGTGGAGCGGACGAGAGGTGAACCTGGCTGTGTGTGTGTATGAATGAGTGTGTGTAAGTATCAGTATAAGCGAGTGTGAGTATAAGTGAGTGTGAGTATAAGTGTGTATGAGTATAAGTGTGTGTATGAGTATAAGTATGTGTGTGTATGAGTATGTGTGTGTGAGTATGAGTATAAGTGTGTGTGTGTGTATGAGTATAAGTGTGTGTGTGTATATGAGTATAAGTGTGTGTGTGTATATGAGTATAAGTGTGTGTGTGTATGAGTATGTGTATGAGTATAAGTATGTGTGTGTATGAGTATAAGTGTGTGTGTGTATGTATGAGTATAAGTGTGTGTGTATGAGTATAAGTGTGTGTGTGTATGTAGGAGTATAAGTGTGTGTGTGTATGAGTATAAGTGTGTGTGTGTGTGTATGATTATAAGTGTGTGTATGAGTAAAAGTGTGTGTATGAGTATAATTGTGTGTGTGTGTGTGTATGAGTATAAGTGTGTGTGTATGAGTATAAGTGTGTATGTGAAAGTATAAGTGTGTATGTGAAAGTATAAGTGTGTGTGTATGCGGTGTTGCCACTCTGGACCAAAGACGTTCTCCATCACTGGTCTAGGACTTATCCCTGTAAAGGACCTGTGTTAGCTGGGGGTATAAAGGTCCCTTAGCAGTGTAAGTACTACCTGTAAAGGACCTGTGTTAGCCAGAGGTACATAGGTCCCTTGGCAGTGTAAGAACTACCTGTGTGTGTGTGTGTGTGTGTGTATGAGAATAAGTGTGTGCGTGTGTATGAGTATAAGTGTGTGTGTGTTTGTGTATGAGTATAAGTGTGTGTGAGTATGAGTATAAGTGTGTGTGTATGAGTGTAAGTCTGTGAATGAGTATAAGTGTGTGTGTGAGTATAAGTGTGTGTGTGTGTGTGTGTATGAGTATAAGTGTGTGTGTGTGTGTGTGTGTGTATGAGTATAAGTGTGTGTGTGTGTGTGTGTGTATGAGTATAAGTGTGTGTGTGTGTGTGTGTATGAGTATAAGTGTGTGTATGTGTATATGAGTATAAGTGTGTATGTGAAAGTATAAGTGTGTGTGTATGCGGTGTTGCCACTCTGGACCAAAGACGTTCTCCATCACTGGTCTAGGACTTATCCCTGTAAAGGACCTGTGTTAGCTGGAGGTATAAAGGTCCCTTAGCAGTGCAAGTACTACCTGTAAAGGACCTGTGTTAGCTGGAGGTATAAAGGTCCCTTAGCGGTGTAAGCACTACCTGTAAAGGACCCGTGTTAGCCGGAGGTATAAAGGTCCCTTAGCAATATAAGCACTACCTGTAAAGGACCCGTGTTAGCTGGAGGTATAAAGGTCCCTTAGCGGTGTAAGCACTACCTGTAAAGGACCTGTGTTAGCTGGAGGTATAAAGGTGCCTTAGCAGTGTAAGCACTACCTGTAAAGGACCTGTGTTAGCTGGAGGTACATAGGTCCCTTAGCAGTGTAAGCACTACCTGTAAAGGACCTGTGTTAGTTGGAGGTATAAAGGTCCCTTAGCAGTGTAAGCACTACCTGTAAAGGACCTGTGTTAGCTGAAGGTACATAGGTCCCTTAGCAGTGTAAGCACTATCTGTAAAGGACCTGTGTTAGCTGGAGGTACATAGGTCCCTTAGCGGTGTAAGCACTACTTGTAAAGGCCCCGTGTTAGCTGGAGGTACATAGGTCCCTTAGCGGTGTAAGCACTACCTGTAAAGGACCTGTGTTAGCTGGAGGTATAAAAGTCCTTCTACTGGATAGGAACTAGCTCTCTCAGTGTGAGTCGGCTAGTTCCAATCCCTACACAGGACCTGACCACTAGGGGGCAAAAAGGTCCCTTAGCGGTGTAAGCACAACCTGTAAAGGACCTGTGTTAGCCGGAGGTATAAAGGTCCCTTAGCGGTGTAAGCACTACCTGTAAAGGACCTGTGTTAGCCGGAGGTATAAAGGTCCCGTAGCGGTGTAAGCACTACCTGTAAAGGACTCGTGTTAGCTGGAGGTATAAAGGTCCCTTAGCGGTGTAAGCACTACCTGTAAAGGACCTGTGTTAGCCGGAGGTATAAAGGTCCCTTAGCGGTGTAAGCACTACCTGTGTATGAGTATAAGTGTGTGTGTGTGTGTGTATGTATGAGTAAAAGTGTGTGTGTGTGTGAGTATAAGTGTGTGTGTGTGTATGTATGTATGAGTATAAGTGTGTGTATGTATGAGTAAAAGTGTGTGTGTGTATGAGTATAAGTGTGTGTGTGTGTATGTATGTATGAGTATAAGTGTGTGTATGTATGAGTATAAGTGTGTGTGTGTATGAGTATAAGTGTGTGTGAGTATGAGTATAAGTGTGTGTGTGTATGAGTATAAGTGTGTGTGAGTATGAGTATAAGTGTGTGTGTGTATGAGTATGTGTGTGTGTGTATGTATGTGTATAAGTGTGTGTGTATGAGTATGTGTGTGTGTGTGTGTATGAGTATAAGTGTGTGTGTGTATAAGTGTATGAGTATAAGTGTGTGTATTAGTATAAGTGTGTGTGTGAGTAGAAGTGTGTGTGAGTATGTGTGTGTGTATGTGAAAGTATAAGTGTGTGTGTATGCGGTGTTGCCACTCTGGACCGAAGACGTTCTCCATCACTGGTCTAGGACTTATCCCTGTAAAGGACCTGTGTTAGCTGGGGGTATAAAGGTCCCTTAGCGGTGTAAGCACTACCTGTAAAGGACCTGTGTTAGCTGGAGGTATAAAGGTCCCTTAGCAGTGTAAGTACTACCTGTAAAGGACCTGTGTTAGCCAGAGGTACATAGGTCCCTTGGCAGTGTAAGCACTACCTGTAAGTGTGTGTGTGTGTGTGTGTGTATGAGTATAAGTGTGTGTGTATGAGTATAAGTGTGTGTGTGTATGAGTATAAGTGTGTGTGAGTATGTGTGTGTGTGTCTATGAGTATAAGTGTGTGTGTGTGTGTGTGTCTATGAGTATAAGTGTGTGTGTGTGTGTGTGTGTGTGTGTGTGTGAGTATAAGTGTGTATGTGTATATGAGTATAAGTGTGTATGTGAAAGTATAAGTGTGTGTGTATGCGGTGTTGCCACTCTGGACCAAAGACGTTCTCCATCACTGGTCTAGGACTTATCCCTGTAAAGGACCTGTGTTAGCTGGAGGTATAAAGGTCCCTTAGCAGTGTAAGCACTACCTGTAAAGCACCCGTGTTAGCCGGAGGTATAAAGGTCCCTTAGCAGTGTAAGCACTACCTGTAAAGGACCCGTGTTAGCCGGAGGTATTAAGGTCCCTTAGCGATGTAAGCACTACCTGTAAAGGACCCGTGTTAGTCGGAGGTATATAGGTCCCTTAGCGGTGTAAGCACTACCTGTAAAGGACCCGTGTTAGCCGGAGGTATAAAGGTCCCTTAGCAGTGTAAGCACTTCCTGTAAAGGACCTGTGTTAGTTGGAGGTATAAAGGTCCCTTAGCAGTGTAAGCACTACCTGTAAAGGACCTGTGTTAGCTGGAGGTATAAAGGTCCCTTAGTGGTGTAAGCACTACCTGAAAAGGACCCGTGTTAGCTGGAGGTATAAAGGTCCCTTAGCGGTGTAAGCACTACCTGTAAAGGACCCGTGTTAGCCGGAGGTATAAAGGTCCCTTTAACGGTGTAAGCACTTCCTGTAAAGGACCCGTGTTAGCTGGAGGTATAAAGGTCCCTTAGCAGTGTAAGCACTTCCTGTAAAGGACCCATGTTAGCTGGAGGTATTAAGGTCCCTTAGCGGTGTAAGCACTACCTGTAAAGGACCTGTGTTAGTTGGAGGTATAAAGGTCCCTTAGCAGTGTAAGCACTACCTGTACAGGACCTGTGTTAGCTGGAGGTATAAAGGTCCCTTAGCAGTGTAAGCACTACCTGTAAAGCACCCGTGTTAGCCGGAGGTATAAAGGTCCCTTAGCGGTGTAAGCACTACCTGTAAAGGACCCGTGTTAGCCGGAGGTATAAAGGTCCCTTAGCGGTGTAAGCACTTCCTGTAAAGGACCCGTGTTAGCTGGAGGTATAAAGGTCCCTTAGCAGTGTAAGCACTTCCTGTAAAGGACCCGTGTTAGCCGGAGGTATAAAGGTCCCTTAGCGGTGTAAGCACTATCTGTAAAGGACCCGTGTTAGCCGGAGGTATAAAGGTCCCTTAGCAGTGTAAGCACTACCTGTACAGGACCCGTGTTAGCCGGAGGTATAAAGGTCCCTTAGCGGTGTAAGCACTACCTGTAAAGGACCCGTGTTAGCTGGAGGTATAAAGGTCCCTTAGCGGTTAGGAAATATCACACTTACACTAACATTTCCTATCCTCTGAAAGGACAGGGTCCTTGTCCTGTGTATGAACTAGCCTCAACAGTCCCCCCCACCATGGCTGCTCTGTGGGGTTCAGTCCCCAGCTCCTAACCCCGCTCACTCTCTGACCAATCAGCAGCACCGGCTGGGTGACGTCACACAGGTCTGACACTGAATAGAGTCTCCATCCCAAGTCCCACCTCTCACTATTAGAGCTCTAAACACACAGGACACTCCTGTATATGGGATAGGTCTCCACTGCCCGGCGCTAGAACATAGTACGGCGGCCATGTTGTTGTAGACCAGATTTCCTAAAGTCTGGAAGACCTGCCTCCAACAAAATGGCGCCTATCATGGAGACAAAAACGTGGTCGCAGATAATTATGTATAGAAGGGCATCACTAACATCTAAATCATAATCCTTTTGTGACAGACATTAGTGTAATCTGCCTGATATGATTTCCAGCTTCAATAGTATCAACCTAACAGCAGTGACTGTCACATACTGTGTGCATTACTGATATCTAGCTCCTCCCTGAGAGCTGTGGCCGCGGGGGATCACGGGAGATGTAGTTCAGTCAGCCCGGTGCTATATACACATGGGCGGGAGAATCGCTGGGAGACTGGTGTTACCATAGAGATGAGGGGACCGGATATATACCGCAGGTACCGGAAGTGCTCGTGTTTGCCCATTGATCATTACAGCGCTCTGCCCACTAGAGGGAGCACTGATCACACTTCCTCTTATCCCCGGAGCCCACAATCCTTTGCGATGTAAGCTCCGTGTCTCCACCAACATGGCGCCCGCACGGAGACACAATGTTCCTCCCGCTGTTTCCCTGAGAGAGAAGAGAAAGGGAAGATAAATGTGGGATTTGTTGTGCTGGGCAGATTGCTAATTCTCCTCCAGCACCTTGAGCTGGATCCATTGGAGCACAGTAAGTATTTGTTACACTGTGTCCGGGTTTTGTCCTCAGACAATGAAAGTTCTTTGTGTAGAAATTCCTTGTGCTGCTTGTGTTTGTTCATATATTGCAGTTTGAGCCAATAAAGCAGCTCGAGGTCTCTTATTGGGAATAAAGCACATATGTTGTCTGCAGCCCATATTACTATTGTTCTGGGACAATGGACCTTTTTATGGATATATTGAACGTGTTGCAAACCATGTGTAAAGGGACAGTCTAGGCATCTAAATGACTTTGGTGCAATTTGTAGGCACCAAAGGGGGAAATAGACTGTCACTTTCTGTTTTCTTTTTCTTTTTATACTATTAAATTACTTTGAATTGCAACGGTGTGGTGCGGCCATACTGCTATTGCGCGAGTGGATTTTACCCAGAAACCCCTGCACCACATCTGTCTTATTGTCCCGGTGTTCTGACAAATTTCTCGAGCAAATTCTACTGCACATGCGTGGTAGAATTCACTCATTGCGCACCACAGGGCATGCGCACACAGTTACAGCTGTCAATCAGCTGTAATTTTGACAGAAGAGCGCCTGCGCGAGGGACACTCACCAAAATAACAGTGACAGTGATTCCCAAAAGTACGTTAGAACTTAAGAAAACGTATTTTTCCACATAGACTGATTCGTACTCATTATTCTCAAGACACACCGAGGCAGGTTTTTTTTATTCTCTTTCTTTCCAGCAGCTTGTGCCATGTCAAAAAAATATTGGGTTTAGCCTTTGTTTCATGCTGGATAGAGTAATGTAAATGTTACTCCTTTTTCGAACAGTAGTTTGCACACTGGCCATAGTCCTGGAACATCCCCAAACATGTTTCATCCTAAAGCAGCTCAGTCTTCTTACGATACAACAAAATGTAAACGTTTGTATAATACAGGGCACGGGTTAGTGTTCTGATCCTTTCGGGTCCTATACTGTGAGACTATTCAATCAAAAATGGTGAATTGTCAGAGAAGGGTAGGCCTAAAGCATCATGGTGCCATCTGGTTTGGTAAGGTTTAACTTACCCTGGTAAATTAATCAGGCAGAGATTGGTAGGCTTTCTACGGTTCTTAAAATTGATTGTTGATCTTCTCTGAATGATTATTTCTGGCGTGTCTGATGTTTCTTATAAGAGTCACAACCTCATCCTACAGGTAACTCGCTCGATTCTCCCAAGTGGTAGGCTTAGTTTCTTTTTGTGGCAATCTTTCCATGGCATTTTCCACTTTTGATTTCAATTCCATTAACTTTGCTTCAAAAAGCAGCCACATTTCCCTGGTCAACTCTTGGGCCACTTCAGCGGCTTGTAAAGGGACAGTTGAAGGGATAATAGGAGCAGGTACCATGTCCAAAGATGAAGACGATGATCATCTATTGAGATTTTACTACGGTCGGTGAACAGTCATCTTTGTGATGATTTTGGTTTGTTCTGTCTAATAATTTTTCTTTATCTTCTTTTGCCTTATTTGTCTTTTCTGTTTTTCTTCCCCTTTCAAAAAAGATGTAAATACAGCCCAGTTAGAAGTAAAAAAAAGTAGTGATGCTATAACACAGTAGTATGGTGCCACCGAATGGATAATGTTTGCAGAAAATACAATTTTTGTACAAGGATCAGCAAAATAGTTTGTGTATGGACTTATACCCTAGTGCAAAAAAGACAATTTTACGTTGCAGGAGATATGACACATAATCACCAGGAAGGGATCATTTGATATCCCTGTTCAGTAGTGGAGAACAACGTCCAGCTTTCTGCAATATTAACAATATTTATTAGGGAGAAGGAGACTGAGAGGCTATAAACTATCAAGTACAAATGATACACTTAAAATACAATTAACCCCCTTCGCGACAATGGATGTGTCCGGCACATCCACGAAAACTGCATTGATGGTGCTGCTCTATTGCGTCGATGATGAGACATAGGGCAGCAATCTGGGGCACCCATGATCACTCCACGGAGCGATCATGGGTGCCATATTGGAGAGCAGCATGTTCCTCCAATATGCTACTGCCGTCTTGTGGGTAGAGCTTCAGAAGTGAAAAAAATCACTCCCATCGCTCTGATGCTGTTGCTTGACTGCCCCTAGAGGCAGTCGGTAACATTGCAATAAAAAAAGACGTAATTAGCTCAAATCTAGGGTTGGGGTTAGAATGAGTGTTAGGGTTACAATTAAATTAGGGATTGCGTAAGGGAAAGGGTTACAATTAAATTAAAATAAGAATAAATTAAGGGTTAGGGTTCGGGTTGGAGTCAATAGGTCAGTGTAGGAAAAAAAACCTTTTTGGTTTTTGCCCTATAATTTGCAAAAAAAAAAAACCTGCAGATTTCTGAACTTGGGAGAAAATTTAGAAACTTTTTAGTTGGGGCCTTTTTTAATGATTGTTTTTATGTAAATTATTGTTTAGATCAGAGTGAAAAAATAGTTTTTTATTTTTTCATCATATTTTATGATTTTTTTTTACTAAATCATAAGATATGATGAACATAATGATATCCAATGAAATCCCTTCTTATGACGATAAAAACATATAATTTGTGTGGGTACAGTATGTGAGAGAGAAGAAAAGTACAGCTAAACACAAACACCCCAGAAGGTCAAAAGGTCATGTTATAAAGGGGTTATTATAAGCTAGGATATGCTGGCAACCAAAACTAATTGGTTGAATGGAAGTAGTATTTGAACAGAGACCAGAGTAACCACTGGGAAAAAGGACTTTGAGGTGACAACCAGTTTAACCTCTTCGCTGCAATGGACGTGAGGCACATCCAGCCGGTAACTCTGTTCCCGACAATGGACATGCCTGACATGTCCTGCGGTGAAAGCCCTTCTTATGAGACTTTCGGTTTCTGGAATACATGTAATGCTATTGCTATTCTATAAACCGAAAGTCTATAAACCGAATGTCTTTCGGTTTATAGACTTTCGGTTTATAGTCGAACCCCGAACTCCAACACGAACATACAGTGGAGTGTTCGGGTTCGGGCTCGCTCAACACTAATTTCTACATGATTTCACTATACATTTTTTGTGTGCACATTTCTGTGTGCCTACTTTAGTCTGCATCTTATTGATACAGTGTGTATCATTTATTTACAAGCATTAATTTATCTGTACACACAGTATATTTCTCTCTTAGATTATTCTATGTACTTGCTTGCCATCTGGTGGTGGTTATTTGTAAATGCAGGTGCATTAAAAAATGCATTAAAGAACGAATACAAATAAAGTACCTTTTATTGAGCCTTCTTTACCCCATATAGCTCCACCAGGAGGCAGACATTTTGTTTAGAATCTTTCAGTCATTTGGGTGAGATCTTTCTTCATCTGAACCAAGGTGAATTGGATCTCTGACCAATATTATATACAAGATGTCTGCTCCCTGAGAGAACGATATGGAGAAAAGAAGGCTCAATAAGTAATGTCATTTGTATTCTTTCATTAAAGAGTTTCTTTATAAATAATTTATACTTGGTACAATCTTTCAATTAAACATAAGTCAGGGCTTGACAAATTACATTTTGTTTTAGGAGCCAGCAAAAAAATCTAGGAGCCAGACAACTGCACCTACACACACAATCACAGAGTCATGTAAAATCATATAAACAAACAATACAGTATACTGCGCCAATAACTGTGATGGAGTAAGCTAGCACTTGTGCACAGCTAGTGTCTCACTCCTAGCAAACCAGTGAAAACTAATACAATAAAGTGAACATGTGCGCTAGTGACCAACACTAGAGACGAAATGCTCAGATATTATGCAAAGGGAAAAAAACAAAAACAATAATAGTGTAGTATATCAGTGCAATAGTATAATAGTGCAAAGTGCATAAATGGTACACTCACATTTACATGAGCAATACCCTGTGTAAGGAAACCAAGTGTATTTAACCTCAATCGGTAGTTTCCTCCCGAACCACCAGAGCCTAGTGAACATAGCCCTCCGTTCGGTAGTTATGGTAGACGAATCCCCGTGTAATTTCGAAAGTGTCCCTGGATAATTCCCTCAGTAGACACACGAACTCTCCAAAAAAACATACGTAGTCAAAAGAAGGGAACAAAGATGAACTGAAGATTTATTGACAGGCAATCTTGTAACAGAGCTGCAAAATTATATCCCCAGTCCCCACGAACCCAGAACAGGGAGTCAACTGACAATTTTTAAATCTCTTTCAAAGAGTCAACTGCCAACATGGAACAAGGGAATACAAACTGTCACCCCAACGCCTAACAGGGGAATTCCTTCACACTGCTCCCCTATATGTCCATAGGTCGGCATACCCGCCAAGACCCTGACGGGTTGGCTTGGGGATGTCCGAGGAAAGAAAAAAAAAAGAAGAAAGGTCTAAATTAAGTTAAACATCCAGTTCCATTTGGCGGGACAAACCGTCTGCATTACCATTTTGTTTAGAGTAGTCGGGTGCTGCCAACACAGGAGCCTCACTCAATGCTGCTTTCAGTTTCTGGAAGGCTGCCGCGCACTCTGAGGTCCAGGTAACCTGTTTGGAAAGGGCCTTTTTGGTGAGGTCAGTGAGGGGTTTGGCCAGGGCGCTATAGTCGGGGACGAATTTCCGGTAATAGCCGGCTGTTCCTAAGAAGGCTAAGACCTGGTCAATACTACAGGGCGAGGGGTCTAGCAGATTGGGGAGGGGGAGCCCCTCACTATCTTCAGAAGAGGGGGCGCATACGGCGCCGACATCTTCCGTTCGCTCGTAGTAGGGCTTTAACATGTTTACATGAAAGACTTTGGTCAGTCTTTCATCCGAACATTTACTTACAATATAGGTGGTATCACTTATTCGCTCCACCACCTTAAAAGGTCCCTGCCATGCTGCCTGGAGCTTATCCTTCTTGGCGGGTCTCAGGGCTAGCACCTTTTGGCCTAAGTCTAAGACTCTGTCTCGGGCACCCCTGTCGTAGCACTTCTTTTGACAGTCCCGAGCCGCCTGCAGATTCTCCCGAACTGATTCGGTGAGAGTCCGCAGCCGGTCGCGGAACTCCAGTACGTACTGTACGATAGGGATCCCCCCATTATCTGTGTTGCCCTCCCAGTGCTCCCGTACGAGATCCAGGGGGCCCCGAACTTTTCTCCCGAACAGGAGTTCGAAGGGGGAGAACCCTGTGGATGCCTGGGGCACCTCACGATAGGCAAACAGAAGATGGGGAAGATACTTCTCCCAGTTCTTGCAGGACTCTGCAAACGTCTTTAGCATTTGCTTGAGCGTGCCATTAAAACGTTCACAGAGACCGTTGGTCTGAGGGTGATATGGAGCGCTAAATAGGGCTTTCACTCCACAGCTCTGCCACAGCTGTTGTGTCAGGAGAGCTGTGAATTGAGTCCCTCTGTCGGATAGGATCTCCTGGGGAAAACCTACCCGGGAAAATATTTTGACCAGGGCCTCGGCTACGGTTTCGGCCTCTATATTGGGGAGAGCCACGGCTTCGGGGTACCGAGTGGCATAGTCCACGACGGTAAGTATAAACTTTTTACCCGACTGACTGGGTCGACTGAGGGGTCCTATTAAATCCACCGCTACCCGGTGAAATGGCTCCTCTATGATGGGTAGCGGGTGGAGCTTCGCTTTCTGGTGGTCACCCCGTTTCCCTATTTTCTGGCACACGTCACAGGTCCTGCAGTAGTATTTAAGGTCTTGAGTGACCCTGGGCCAGAAGAAGGTTTGGGTCAGTCGGTCTCTAGTTTTCTTCACCCCTAAATGTCCGGCTAAGGGAATATCGTGACTGAGTCTTAATAACTCTGCCCGGAATTTGCGGGGTACTACTAGCTGCCTCTTAGTAACCTGGGCGGTCCCGTGTCCTGCCCCATCTGTCACCCTATACAACAGTCCCTTGTGCCACTCAAACCTTTCGTGTGGGTTGTCGCCCCTATTATTCCCTACCGCTTTTCTATACCCTTCCAGTGTGGGGTCCGTCCTCTGTTCCTGCTCAAACCCCTGGGGAGTATCCCAGAACGGGGAAGGGGGGTCAGGTAAAGGGGGTATTTCAACTCCTACCTGGGTCTCCTCAGAGTGCGGCGGTGCTTCCAGTCTGGCTTGAGCTCGGGTGGTAACTGGGTAGGCTTCGGACGCAGGATCTCGGGCTAGTTGGGAAGTTAAACAGCCCAAATCATTCCCCAACAGTACTTCGGCTGGTAGTTCCTGCATAATGCCAACCTCCAATTGTTTAGATCCCGAGCCCCAATCCACAAGGACTTTAGCTGTGGGTAGTTTGTGAATGGCACCCCCGGCTACCCTTACTGCCACAGTGCGGCCCGTGTGAGCTTGGGCCTTGACAGTGTGGGGTTGAACCATAGTTAACGTGGCCCCAGAATCTCTTAAAGCGCGGGCCCCCACCCCATCTACTGTAATCCACTGACGGTGGTGGTCCCGGTTATCGCCTCCTGCTTGCACGGGGTTGACTTCGTGCAACACACTCCATTGTTCCTCGTGGGTAGGGAACACTGGTGTACTCTCCTGCTGTACACAATGAGTAGCGGCCCTGGGTTGGGACTGTGGTGGCGGCCTCTCCCAGCTTCCCCGGTTTAAACGTGGGCACTGGTTTTTGTAGTGTCCCGGCCGTTTGCAGTAGTGACACACTGCAGGTTGTCGGGGTGCTGCTGTTGCACTGGGCGGCGGATTACTCAGGGGGGCTCTGGGTGGTGCAGCTGAATACGGCTGCCTAAACGCAGGTCGGCTCACCCCTTGTTCTCGCCTCCGGTTGTCCTGGTATTCGTCTGCTAGTCTTTCAGCCTCCTCCACAGATTTAGGCTTCCTGTCTTTTACCCAGTCCTTAATGTCCTCTGCTGTATGGTTAAAAAATTGTTCTAATAAGATGAGTTGTAAAGCATCCTCCAGAGTGGTTGCTTGGCAGCCCTTCATCCAATTTCGGGCTGCCCTGTGTAGCCGGAATGCCCATTCAGTATGGGTATCCTTCCCTGTTTTCCTCAGTTCCCTGAATTTCTTCCTGTATGCCTCAGAAGTAACTGCATATCTAGCCAACAAAATGTCTTTCATTTTCCCATAATTGTGAATGTCCTCATCAGGTACTGCTCGTGCCGCTTCTGCTGCTCTGCCTGATAACTTGCTGCTCAGTACTGCGGCCCATTTGGTGGAGTCTAATCCCTCCAGTGCACATTGCCTTTCAAAATCCTGCAGATAACTATCAATCTCCATTTCATTGTCATTAAAGGTTTTAAATGCAGCATAATTTACCTTCTTTGGTAGGTCATTTGTACTTCCCGGGGAGTGCAGCAGATCCCCCTGCAGCAGACTGTCACGGTCATCTCGCTCCTTCTGCGATTGCCTGGCTTGTGCCATGACCTGCAGAACCGCTTCTGTTGCTGGGTTAGGTCCCAATAAACTGAGCATCCATCTGATGTCTTTCTGCATTTCAGTTTCATCCTCCATCTCTGTAGTGCTGGATCTGTCGCTCTGTAACAGCTCTGCAATTAACGTGGCTTTTGTTTTGTTGCTTGCTATTACGCCTCGAGCTTCCAATAAATCCTTAAGCGTGGTTCTCTTAAGCTGTCGGTACTGCTGAGCCATTCATTCCTTTGCTTGTTTAAAACGTCCGTTTGGGATTCGTATCCCGCCGCTTGCCACCAATTGTAAGGAAACCAAGTGTATTTAACCTCAATCGGTAGTTTCCTCCCGAACCACCAGAGCCTAGTGAACATAGCCCTCCGTTCGGTAGTTATGGTAGACGAATCCCCGTGTAATTTCGAAAGTGTCCCTGGATAATTCCCTCAGTAGACACACGAACTCTCCAAAAAAACATACGTAGTCAAAAGAAGGGAACAAAGATGAACTGAAGATTTATTGACAGGCAATCTTGTAACAGAGCTGCAAAATTATATCCCCAGTCCACACGAACCCAGAACAGGGAGTCAACTGACAATTTTTAAATCTCTTTCAAAGAGTCAACTGCCAACATGGAACAAGGGAATACAAACTGTCACCCCAACGCCTAACAGGGGAATTCCTTCACACCCTGCTCAAGATAAATAGCGTGGGTGAGCTCAGATAAGAGCAAGTAGATCTTGTAAACCAGCTCCAGAGGCAGCCCAGATATCCAGATCACATGGGAAGGAGAAGGCAGGATTGCACAAGTAAGTATTTTAATATAAGCAATAAAACCAACAAACAGTAAGATCTTACATTTAAAAACGTTTTAAAAGTCCCAGATGCTTGTCCATAAAACCAATAGTGTTGTCTGTGCACTCCTCTCCTCTCACACAACGCGTTTCCCCTCTTGTTGAGGCTTGAGCAGGGTATTGCTCATGTAAATGTGAGTGTACCATTTATGCACTTTGCACTGATATACTACACTATTATTGTTTTTGTTTTTTTCCCTTTGCATAATATCTGAGCATTTCGTCTCATAGAAAAGGGTAATGCTCTTTTTTTCTCTTGTGTTGGTCACTAGCGCACATGTTCACTTTATTGTATATGTAAAATCATATGCTCGCAGACTGTCACACACACTGTTCCAATTACACACACAGAAAATCACACACGCACAATCACATCGACAGACAGTTCCACTTACATCAGGGCTTGACAAATTTATTTTGATTTTAGGAGCCAGACATTTTTTTTAGGAGCCAGACAATCACGCAAACATAAACACAATTCATAAACACACACGCCTACTTCACATATATACAAACACACATACTTTACATATACACATATACACAAACACCTCACACACACATATATACACAAACACCTCACACACACATATATACACAAACACCTCACACACACATATATACACAAACACCTCACACACACATATATACACACAAACACCTCACACACACACATATATACACAAACACCTCACACACACATATATACAAACACCTCACACACACACATATACACACAAACACCTCACACACACATATATACACACAAACACCTCACACACACATATATACACAAACACCTCACACACACATATATACACAAACACCTCACACACACATATATACAAACACCTCACACACACATATATATACAAACACCTCACACACACATATATACACAAACACCTCACACACACATATATACACAAACACCTCACACACACATATATACACAAACACCTCACACACACATATATACAAACACCTCACACACACATATATACAAACACACATACTTTACATATACACATATATATACAAACAGCTCACACACCCATATATACAAACCCCTCACACACACCTACTTTACAATACATACAAACACACACCCACCTCACACAGTCTTTTCTTGGGGGTTTCTTCTTGATGTGTCCCCCTCCCAGCTGCTTTACCTCACTGCAGGGGAGGGGGACATTCACGCTGCAGCTTAACTCCGTTGGTCGGCGTGCTGAGTGCCAGGATGTCACGTGACGACACCCGGCACTCAGACACGCGTTGCGCGAGGGGGCGGAGCTTGCAGTCTGTGCCATCGGCCATCGGCAAAGACTTTACCCCCTCGCGCTGCGGAAAAATCGGATGGCTGCGGCAAGGGGGCCATGAGGCCGACATTACCCAGGCGCCAGGTCTAATTTCCTGGTCGCCATGGCGACCTGGCGCCTGGGGTTTGTCGAGCCCTGACTTACATACACAGAAAATCAGTCACAGATACAGTTCATCTTACATCGCACAGACAGTAAGCTCCGCCCCCTCGCGCAACGCGTGTGAGTACTTGTTGTCGTCACGTGACAACCCAGCACTCATCCGAAAGAGCAAGGAAGATCAGCTTCAGCACGAATGTTCCCCCTCCCCTGCAATGAGGTAAGGCAGCAGGGAAGGAACATTCGTGCTGCAGCCGTTCTTCCTTGCTATTTCGGATGAGTGCTGGGTTGTCAAGTGACGACACCCAGCACTCACAACTTAAGACAGGGGGGGGGGGGGGGAATCAACTTTTGTATGTGTGAGGTGTATATGTGTGATGTGTGTATTTGTGAGGTGTGTATGTGTGAGGTGTATATGTGTATGTGTGTGATGTGTATATGTGTGAGGTGTATATATGTGAGGTGTGTATATGTGAAGTGGGGGGGGGGTGTATATGTGAAGTGGGGGGGGGGTGTATATGTGAGGTGTATATGTGAAGTGGGGGGTGTATATGTGAAGTGGGGGTGTGTATATGTGAGGTGTATATGTGAAGTGGGGGGGTGTATATGTGTGAGGTGTATATGTGAAGTGGGGGGGTGTATATGTGAGGTGTATATGTGAAGTGGGGGGTGTATATGTGAGGTGTATATGTGAAGTGGGGGGGTGTATATGTGAAGTAGGGGGTGTATATGTGAGGTGTATATGTGAAGTGGGGGGGGTGTATATGTGAAGTGGGGTGTGTGTGTGTGTGTGTATATGTGAAGTGGGGTGTGTGTGTGTATATGTGAAGTGGGGTGTGTGTGTGTGTGTATATGTGAAGTGGGGTGTGTGTGTGTGTGTATATGTGAAGTGGGTTGGTGTGTGTGTGTGTGTATATGTGAAGTGGGTTGGTGTGTGTGTGGTGTATATGTGAAGTGGGTTGGTGTGTGTGTGGTGTATATGTGAAGTGGGTTGGTGTGTGTGTTTATGAATTGCGTGTATGTTTGCGTGATTGTCTGGCTCCTAAAATTTTTTGCTGGCTCCTAGAATCAAATTAAATTTGTCAAGCCCTGACATAGACAGAAAGAGACAGACACATTGACATACAGACCTGACAAGTCAGCCGTTTTCTTTTAATAAATAAAGTAAAAGGTGCATGTTTCAGTGTGTCCCCATCCCTGCTGCTTTGCCTGATTGCAGGGGAGGGGAGCACTTCCATTTCATCTCAGTCTGACCGACCCGGCTGAGAACCGGGATGTCACGTGCTCCCCGGAACTAAGACTGTGAAGCGCGATGCGCGAGGGGGCAGAGCTAGCAGTGTGTGCAAAACGGCACATGCTGCCGCCTCGCGCTGCGCTGTCTAAAGGAACAGAAAAAACTCCATGGATCCCAGAGGTGAGGGGTGCCAATACCCGGGCGCCAGGTCTAATTTCCTGGTCGCCATGGTGACCTGGCACCCGGGGTTTGCGAAGCCCTGACATAAGTACATTTTTTGCTACGGTTGTCCTTTAACCACTAATATATAAGACCCAGTACTTTGAGTCATGTACCCACCAGCAATTCAGAATATACTGCACTGCTAGCTCTGGTTAGTGTACGATAGGTCTAGCTCTCTAATACCTTGGCAATTTTATATGAGTCAACTACTCTATAGTGGATGAAAAACAACCATATACATAGATGCTTCAATGAAGAGACAACCAGTTTCTTCTTGTTAAATCACGAAACTGAGCTTTATTTTGTATATACACACACAAACTGAACCATGAGGCTCAACTTACATCAAGAGACTGCTGGGTGCTAATATCCACATCCAGACAAGACACAGATCCCCTGGTTGGAATCATGTGGATACTAATAATGAATTAAATTACATGAAAAGGATTTTCATGTAAAAATTAGAAAAAGTTTTCATTCCCACCACTCTTTCACAATATTATATATAGTGAAAGAGTGGTGGGAATAAAAACCTTTTTCTAACTTTTACATGAAAAAACTTTTACACCTCTACAAAACGCTAATATATATATTTTTTTCCCTGACTGCCTCTGTAAGCAGTCTAGGAGCAACAGAGTGACAGAAGTGATCACTGATCGTTTCCTATGCATGTTTCGATCCAGATACGTCCTCTGTAACTGACAGATTTTTATGACGTACCTGGTCACAACATTGTCACGCCGGGGTTATTAATGCTGGCTGGTACTGCGAAATAATACTCTACATAACATGCTTAAATTACTAATTAATTATTTGCAATATGTTTCTTTCCAGCAGGTGGCCCAAGGAATATAAATATTCTCTTCAGCAGATAAAGACATGGCCTTCAACATCATCAAGACTGAAGAAATCTATACAAATCATGTTAACTCAAACACAGAGAAGGAAATTTTGATTGAAACCCATCTGTCTGAACAGAGAGAGGAGTTGGGAACTGAAAGTTTAGATGATCTGAGACACGGAAGCAGAAAACTAAAGGAAAGTCAGAAAATGTCAGGCAGCAGTGGTGATAAAACCATCAGAGCCAGTGACAACAATGGCAGAGAAACGCCATGTCCAGAGACAATCTATAAGTGTTCTGAATATCAGGAATGCTTTACTAGTGAAACAAACCTTGTTCAACAGCAGGTTGTTCATAAAAGGAAGGAGAGACCATGTCATGAACGAGTTAACAAAATGGAAAACACCTTTACATGTTCTGAATGTGGAAAATGTTTTGACAGAAAATCCCAGCTTATTAACCATGAGAGAATTCACACAGGGGAGAAAACATTTCCATGTGCCGAATGTAAGAAACTGTTTGGTACAAAGTCGGCACTGATTAAACACAAGAAAATTCACACCGGAGAGAAACCATTTGCCTGTTCTGAATGCAGGAAATGTTTTACCCAAAAGTCGGCTCTTCTTGTACACAAGAGAATTCATACAGGCGAGAAACCATTTCAATGTTCTGAATGTGAGAAATGTTTTACCTACAAGTCTCTTCTTCAACGACATGAGCGAATTCACACAGGAGAGATGCCATTTGCCTGCACTGAATGCGGGAAAGGTTATAATGACGAGTCAAGTCTTATAACCCATCATAGAATTCACACAGGAGAGAAGCCATTTGCATGTTCTGAATGTGGGAAATGCTTTACCAGACAGTCAGTACTTACTGAACACAAGGGCATTCACACAGGAGAGAAAGCATTTGCATGCTCTGAATGTGGGAAATGTTTTACCCGCAAGTCATATCTTTTTACCCACCAGAGAATTCACACAGGTGAGAAACCTTTTCCATGTTCTGAATGTGAGAAATGTTTTACCTTCAAGTCACAGCTTACTGTACACAAGAATATTCACACAGAAGAGAAGCCGTTTGCCTGTCCAGAATGTTGGAAATGTTTTAGAACACATCCACGACTTATTCTACATAAGAAAATTCACTCAGGAGAGAAGCCGTTTGCCTGTTCTGAATGTGGGAAATGTTTTGTAACACATCCACGACTTATTCGACATAACAGAATTCACACAGGAGAGAAGCCGTTTGCCTGTTCTGAATGTGGGAAATGTTTTACCTTCAAGTCACATCTTGTTGTACACATGAGAGTTCACACAGGAGAGAAACCATTTGCCTGTTCGGAATGTGACAAATGTTTTAATGACAAGTCAAGTCTTAAAAGCCATCAAAGAGTTCACACAGGAGAGACTGCATTCACCTGTTCTGAATGTGAGAGATGTTTTAGTGATAAGTCAAGTCTTAAAACCCATAAAAGAATTCACACAGGAGAGAAACCATTTGCCTGTCCAGAATGTGCAAAATGCTTTGGCCAAAAGTCAGCTCTTCTTGTACACAAGAGAATCCACACAGGAGAAAAACCATTTGCCTGTTCTGAATGTGAGAAATGTTTTAGTGATAAGTCAAGCCTTAAAACCCATAGAAGAATTCACACAGGAGAGAAGCCATTTGCCTGTTCTGAATGTGGGAAATGTTTTACGCAAAAACCAGCTCTTATTGTGCACCTGAGAATTCATGCAGGCGAGAAGCCATTTGCATGTTCTGAATGTGAGAAATGTTTTACCCGCAAGGCAAATCTTTTTGAACACAAGAAAGTTCACACAGGAGAGAAACCGTTTGCCTGTTCTGAGTGTGGGAAATGTTTTGCCCAAAAGTCACATCTTGTTGTACATGAGAGAATTCATACTGGAGAGAAACTGTTTGCCTGTTCCGAATGTGAGAAATGCTTTACTCACAAGTCAGCTCTTATTTTACACAAGATAATTCACACAGGAGAGAAACTATTTCCATGTTCTGAATGTGAGAAATGTTGTAGTGACAAGTCAAGTCTTAAAACTCATCAAAGAATTCACACAGGAGAGAAACCATTTGCCTGTTCTGACTGTGGAAAAGGTTTTAGTGACAAATCCAGACTTAAAACCCATCAAAGACTTCACACTGGCGAGAAGCCATTTGCCTGTTCTGATTGTGGGAAATGTTTTAGCGACAAGTCATATCTAACCGTACACAAGAGAATTCACACAGGAGAGAAACCATTTGCATGTTCTGAATGTGGGAAATGTTTTAGCGACAAGTCATATCTAACGGTACACAAGAGAATTCACTCTGGAGAGAAACCCTTTACCTGTTCTGAATGTGGGAAATGTTTTAATGACAAGTCAAGTCTTAAAACCCATCAAAGAATTCACACAGGGGAGAAACTATTTCTATGTTCTGAATGTGGAAAATGTTTTACAACAAATTCGAAGCTTATTCGACATAAGAGAGTTCACACAGGCGAGAAGCCATTTGCCTGTTCTGAATGTGGGAAATGTTTTACCCAAAAGTCATATCTTTTTGAACACAAGAGAATTCACACAGGAGAGAAACCATTTGCCTGTTCTGAATGTGGGAAATGTTTTCGTTACAAGGCACATCTTACTGTACACAAGAGAAGTCACTCAGGTGAGAAACGTTTAAGTGACAAGTAACGTTGTATAGCCCATAATTCACACCAGAGAGAAACTGTTTTAGGTTCTGAACGGGAGAAATGTCTTACCTAAACATTAGCTCTTAAAACACATAAAGTGAGGGCATGCCCAGCAGTAGAGGTTAGCAGAACTGGCTGCTTCCTCTTCTCGGGTGCAAACTGAGCAATTAGACTCTAAATGTGAGAAAGTACACAACTTTGTTGTGGCATCAATGAAAGTGGATAAATGTTTTCTCCTCTTTTCTCTGAAGTGTTTTTTTTTTGTCCCGCTTACAGTGCCACTATTCAAAGATGGTGGCGAATTACTCCCTGGTGAAACCTGATGAGACTGAAGATTAAGAGTCACTATTGGTTACAATATTTACAAGATATACCATAGAAAGTAGACTTTTTGATATTCACTACTCAACTGAGATTTATAACTGATCAGAGCTGCTTGACCAACAAAGATGAGGTCTCTGAGTTCAAGGATGATCCCAAGCAGCAAGGCCAACACATATAAACGGTCAAGGCACACCAGGCCACAAACCACACAGTGCTGATAGCATTTGAAACTGCTAGCTTCCTTTTAGTCTTTCAGCTTTATTCTGACACCTGAACTGGATAATTATCAGCTTGTTCTTCCGCATTCAAGTTGCTCTTACATGTTGAGACCTTAACTGTTTTGAGTGTTAATGTTCTCACAGTACACTTGTTGTGGTCTCTTTTGATGGATCCATATAAGAGCAGAGCCCAACAAATCTTTGAAGGAACTAATGAGTTGGCCAAGAACTGGGCTTGGGAACCCTTTAATATATCAATCAATACTTTACCACCTTAGTCATGATTTCGAAGTGGAACTCTCTGCAGCTAGTTTTGCTCAACCTTATTGGTGAATTGGCCCAGGAGCCCTTCATTGGGATCATGAAAAATACATGGGTTCCCTTCTGAACCATCTTTTTTTTTACCTCTACTTTGCATCATAACAGACTAGTGCCCGGTTATTTTGTTTTATACCATTTTCATCCCTTGGAACTTTTATTTATGTTTCAGTAAAGGGCTTGCACCCTTTATGTTTTTGTTTTCACTCTTTGGAGGCCATAGCATCTGCTTTCCTTCTGTTTTATAATCAAAACACCTTATCACCAGTGTCTTGTTGTTTTTATTGCAAATGGTTGTTCCCTCATGACCAGTGGTATATTTAGGTTTTCTGCTACTCTAGGCCTGACTAAATCTTAATTTGCCCTGTGATGGCAACAGTCTGTGACCCGTGTGCACACCAGGTTTAATTTGTAAATATTTAAAACGAATTGTGTGTAAGAGTTCTTTATACCTATAATCCCCTTGATGTTTGCAGTGCCATAATGCCTGCTTTTACTTCTTTGTTGTGGTGTGTACTGAGTTGTTTGTGTTGTTTTTCCCAACCTTTTGTTTTCATATATATAACTTGGTCTGCCTGGAAATAAATTTGAGAAGTCTTCCCCAAGAGTTTGATGATGTGTGTCTATTCCTGAGTCTTTGGATCTATCGGCATTGAGCTCAGCACTTGGTTGCCTTTGTAGAAACTCTACTTGGAGGCAGAGGGGTCGATTCCTTCCTCCCTCTCCAGCGGGTAGATGACTCTGTACCTACCCTGGCTCTGGTCACAAAGTTTCCACTAATGAGACAAGCAACGTTCCCCTATGGAACATTAAACCTAGGAGAGAGGCTGCTCTAGGTGTCCATATCGTCACATGGTCCATCCCTAACTGCACCTCCTTCCAATTTTGGATCCACCCCTTCCTATGGAAACCCCACCACTTCCTCTTTCAATCCCACCCCTTCTTTTTTAGTCTGCTGTTTGAGCTCCATCTCTGTGATCTTGTCAGTGCCATTTTTGCCTCCAAACAGCTTGTCAGTAACATATTTTCCTCATATAGCTTATCTGTCCTCTCTATTTTACCAGTGCTATCTTTTTACCCAAACTCCGAGCACAAGAGGGTTAAGTATGCAGTCTGTGCTGGCTCAGGACTATATAACAATTAATTAATAGCAGAGTGGAAAAGCCTGGAACAGTATAATGTTTACAAATGGAATAATCAGGCCCAATCAGCAAATCATCCCAAAGAGGTAGACTATGGGTGGCACCACGCATAGACTGAGTTACCCAGTTCTGAAAGGACTGTAGTGAAAAGATGAAGTATAATAAACGGTAGTATATAGGAGACTGCCGCAGATATCTAAATCGCAGGCTGTAGCAGAGCTTGCACTCTTCTGATGATGATGGTAGACTGCTACTGGAATAAAGTTCTCCAAGAGAGCCGCAGATAAGACTGAAGCAGAGCTTGCAATCCACAGGAAATGCTAGCAGGCATACAATGAACAATATGCAGCAGGAAACACACCCGAACAGACAGTGGCAGATGAACTAAAGATCAGTTGGCAGCAGAGATAGCACTTCAATGACACAGTGATGGTAAGCAGGAATAGATAGAACTGGAATGCACTTATCTGAACATATGACAGCAAACTGATGAGGTACGACAAACTGATAATCCAGGAGCCAAAGGTCAGATAATCAAATTAGGTAGAGAGAGAGACGAGTAGCAACAATGAACCACAGCGTGGGTCAGCAGAACAGGCCTTTTAACGTTGGTGAGGTCCATGTCCCGGCAGCATGACCTAGGTCTGCCTATCCGCTCATTAATATGCACCTGGTGAGCGGGTATGGGATCCATCATAGAGATGCACGCCCTAGAGCCCTAGAACAGCTCTGCGAGCTGTGCACAGAAACATAAGTAAGTAACATTGCTGCCAAGATGGTCAGCCCTACCGAATTCTAGGCTATCAAGATACTATAGAGGTAATCCGATTACCACAACAGTCTCAGAGAGAAGAGTGCTAGACACTGTAGTTGGGAGAGGAGGGAAAGGTATGACTAGTCTCCTAGTAAAGTACAGCCCCGCCCTATGGAGCATGAATATATACACAATCACTGTTTCACAGGCTCAAATAATATAAATGTATAAAATTAAGCTCACCAAGCCAATGCATTGTTCCTGTCATATTAATCCTGTCCGATTTAAACAACAAAGAAAACAGATCGGAACTTGGGCAAAGGTAGAATAGACATAATTTATTATTTTTTGTCTAAATGTGGATTTGTAATGAAAGACAACACACTTGGGTATTGTTAGAATAAGAGGAATTAGGTTTTTTATGTTTATTTTTTGAGATGTTTTATGTAAAGGGTTAAAGACTGCACTCATTTTGTTTCCGGAGGAGGTGGATATAAGATGACTAACCACCCACTGAGCCTTAGAGATGCCTTATGAGGTGAAATGTGCGTTGGCTGTTTTTTCTTTCAAGTCCTCGCTCACACAGAGAATAATGGACATTTGGCGTTTTCATTCTAGCGTTTGTTACCATGTGGAGTCAGCAAGAGGTTATCCCGTCCATTTTTTGTAAAAAAAAAAGTAACAAAATGCCTATTTCCTTCACAGTAGAGATGGTCTTCATGTGGCAAAATAGCCAATGGTAGGAATGAAGTCCGCGGGTGAAATCCCTGAATACTCTCGCGGGCAGCAAAGAAAATTACAAATCCGGAAGATGCTCAGGGCAGACCGTATGAGACAAGGCAGGCAGCAAGAATCAGGACAGGAGTCACAAGTTGGAAAATAAGGGATCATCATAGCTGCACACAGACCCAGATTTGCTGGCAAAGTTCTGATTTGTGGAGTCCACGCCTGTCAGATTTGAGGCTGTACCAAGTGTCTGTGCACAGTGCAATGAACAAATGGCTTTATTCGGCAACTGTCGGAAAAACGTTCTGTGTAATTGAAAGATTTATCAAGTGTAGGAAATTATTCTAGAAATTAAGGTATACAAATAAATTAAAGAATACAAATAAAGTATATTACTAAGCCCTCTTTGCTATACAGGAGACGAACATAAGTTCTTGGGTTAGATGAATAATTTTACCCATATAACCCACATTTTTAAGGTATTTTATTACTTTTGATTAAACGTAACTTATTTTCTTGCTTACTGTTATGAGTAAATAGCCTCTTGTATTTTTAATCAGGTCAGCACACTGGTTATTGAATAAACCCCAGGGCTCTGTAAACCTGAACACATAATGGAATCACACTGGGGTCAAACAGTCTGGGAAACCGATTTAGACAGTGTACAAGTCATCTCATGAGTGTGGCATCAGCCACGTAGTGAACGTAACCCCGCGGCAGAGATAAGAGTAAAACGAGGGGACACTAAAAGTGGCCGTGGCTGGGAACATTGCAAAGCAGATCTTCACCACCACAGACTAGAACAGATGGAAAGCCGACATCCAAGTTACTTCAGAAGAAAGCTTGTAGGGGTCTCATTTTTTTGCTTTCGCTGAGCAAGCAAATCTGGATGCGGAGGAGTGGCCAAATTCAAAAAATGCATAAAATATCTTACACATAAATGAATGAAATCCAGAAGAAGTCCTGACTTGCAGGTGGTGAAGCTCTCAGACCCCAAATCTGAATATTTTATGCATCTTATGAAACTTGTTTTGTGCTCATACTAATATCTTCGTATTGCTTGGAGGTTACTAGGCAAAAGATCAAGAAAGAAGATACAAGAACAGCACTTTATTTTATGTCCACAATTTGGAGTCCTACCGCTGAAGTGTACACTATTTTTTATACTATTCAGCAATAGCTTGCTTGTTATATTTGGATACGTATCCTATCACTTAGCACCTTGTGTAGCACTTTAGCGCACTGTCACTTTTTTGTGATTTTGTTTGTGTCGTATTGGACACTGAGGGGTAGTTGCCAGACAGTTTGCAGCTTGTGCAAATTAAGATAAGCGCCACTAAACCTCAACACCTTTTCACATTCGCTTTAAAACATCTTAAGAGCTCAGACACAGCCCCACAGTAGAGAACTGATACAACTGGTTCCTTGGTGAGTTGGCGGGAGAAGGAAAAGGAGAAAAGAAAAAGAATGTAAAACAAAGATTGAAGAGGATGTTTCCCTTCACAAAGGATATAACGCTCCAGAGAAAGAGAAACCCTTAACGAAAAGAGAGCAGAAATATCAGAAAAACATGTTATCACTTTATTTACACCGATAAATAAATCAGAACAGGATAAAATGTTGAAGACTTTTTGCTGCTGTCCCGGCTGGATGATTCCCCAAGTAGCTCTACAACTTCTAAGGGAACATATACCGTATTTGCTCGATTATAAGACGACCCTGATTATAAGACGACCCCCCAAACTTTGGATATTCCATTAGGAAAAAAACCAAAAGCCTGAATATAAGACTACCCTATAGGAAAAAAGTTCAACTTGTATATATTCACATGTAAATTGTTTTTTTTAATAAAAAATTATGATATCAAAACATGTATTTCTTGTTTTTGACCTCAATTTGAGGTCAGATTATAAGACGACCTCGATTATCTGAAAAAACCTTGTCTTATAATCGAGAAAATACGGTATTACTTCTGAATTCTTGAAACATTGTCTGTATGCCCAGGTTGAGGCTATTACTAGACAGATGAATATTAGTTTAGCTGAAATCAAGAAACAGATTGGAAAACTGTCAAATACAATTAAAAAAACAAAACAAAAATTATGTAAATCCACACCACCCACGAACACTGTTAATACACTTTTATTTCTAAAGTGTGTAATGTTGCATTGCAAATTCATGTTTGCATCTACATTTTGGAAATTAAATGGCTTTTTACTACATATTACATTAGGGGTTAAGGTACGCATATCATAAAACCTGTTGATGATGATCAGTATCCACTGATGTGATGCTACTATAGAGCTGACATGACATCACTCAAAGGTTGTTTTTGTATTTTTTACAGGGTGATTTTATTGATTCATACCCACTACTTAGGCATGGTAGACGTTGGGGGTAGGCTTTTATGAATTAATTTATTATACTTAATTTGGGGCTTTAGGGTATCGACCGGACTAAGTTACTTTATTGGGGTGGGGAGTGAATGGGTCACTTGCTATACAGATACAGCCTGCAGGGACCCTGTAGTTCTTTGTTTTAAGAGGTGATATAAACACTTGTGAACGGCAGGTAGCACAACAGAGAGACTTTGTTTAAAATATATACATAAATGTAATAATACACTCTATGAAAACAAAATAACACAATTATAATAAACTTACTACACCATATATTGTTAAAATCAACAATTCAATTAATTTACTAGAAACACCCAATGACCAATATCACCCCCTTTACACATACCACTTTAAACCAGAGAGATAGACTTCCCAGCAGAGCCCAGCTATGGAGCAATGCCTATTTGCACACTCTGCATCACCAACAATTGTACATGGCCTTGGTTATTTCACTCTCCAAATAGCTAACATAGAATTGTATAGCGGAGAGTGGGTGCCTACAGACCCAGAACGATAAGAAGAACAAGAGTATCGGACAATTGAAAGAATAGATATCCTAAACGGGGGTCTGTTAGATGGTGTATTGGAAGGTGAAGATTATTAAATGCTCAATATCTAAATTAATACCAGATATGGTATCAATTGGTGTCTGTTTATCACTTTACAGTTTGGTTCCCACGGTTACACATAACAATAGGAGCCAAATGAGCATAATCTCAACAACAAATTTATAAATGATAACAATGTAAAATACAACGATTACATTAAACCACAAGGTATTATCAGAGAGTTACAGTCAATAACAGAAGATCCACATACTTGAATAGGTTAAAGCATAACAAAGTTTAATGACAACTCTGCAACAATATCTACTATAGGTTATACAAATAAACAATGCTAAAATACTCAATCTATTAATAGAAACAAGAATAATTGCCTCTATTCAAATAAAATAAAGTAAAGTAAAATGTATGAATGCTGATAGATGTTATAGTGCCAGGAGAACTAGGTGGAAAGACTGGCTTCAGCAGTAGCTTCTTATGTGGTGTCCATTGTTCAAGCTCCAGGAGAGTTCTGAAATCTCTTTCCTGTGTATCTCTTTAGATGCAGGCCCTTGTTAGTACAGCGTTTCCATAGTAATACTGGTCAGGTGACCAAACTATCAGATTCCATGTTGTTTACAGTCCAGCCTTGAACAATAGCCAGGATGTTTACCTGGAAACACTGTTGCTTAGACCACCAGCCACCTGCATACAGGGAGTGCAGAATTATTAGGCAAATGAGTATTTTGACCACATCATCCTCTTTATGCATGTTGTCTTACTCCAAGCTGTATAGGCTCGAAAGCCTACTACCAATTAAGCATATTAGGTGATGTGCATCTCTGTAATGAGAAGGGGTGTGGTCTAATGACATCAACACCCTATATCAGGTGTGCATAATTATTAGGCAACTTCTTTTCCTTTGGCAAAATGGGTCAAAAGAAGGACTTGACAGGCTCAGAAAAGTCAAAAATAGTGAGATATCTTGCAGAGGGATGCAGCACTCTTAAAATTGCAAAGCTTCTGAAGCGTGATCATCGAACAATCAAGCGTTTCATTCAAAATAGTCAACAGGGTCGCAAGAAGCGTGTGGAAAAACCAAGGCGCAAAATAACTGCCCATGAACTGAGAAAAGTCAAGCGTGCAGCTGCCACTTGCCACCAGTTTGGCCATATTTCAGAGCTGCAACATCACTGGAGTGCCCAAAAGCACAAGGTGTGCAATACTCAGAGACATGGCCAAGGTAAGAAAGGCTGAAAGACGACCACCACTGAACAAGACACACAAGCTGAAACGTCAAGACTGGGCCAAGAAATATCTCAAGACTGATTTTTCTAAGGTTTTATGGACTGATGAAATGAGAGTGAGTCTTGATGGGCCAGATGGATGGGCCCGTGGCTGGATTGGTAAAGGGCAGAGAGCTCCAGTCCGACTCAGACGCCAGCAAGGTGGAGGTGGAGTACTGGTTTGGGCTGGTATCATCAAAGATGAGCTTGTGGGGCCTTTTCGGGTTGAGGATGGAGTCAAGCTCAACTCCCAGTCCTACTGCCAGTTCCTGGAAGACACCTTCTTCAAGCAGTGGTACAGGAAGAAGTCTGCATCCTTCAAGAAAAACATGATTTTCATGCAGGACAATGCTCCATCACACGCGTCCAAGTACTCCACAGCGTGGCTGGCAAGAAAGGGTATAAAAGAAGAAAATCTAATGACATGGCCTCCTTGTTCACCTGATCTGAACCCCATTGAGAACCTGTGGTCCATCATCAAATGTGAGATTTACAAGGAGGGAAAACAGTACACCTCTCTGAACAGTGTCTGGGAGGCTGTGGTTGCTGCTGCACGCAATGTTGATGGTGAACAGATCAAAACACTGACAGAATCCATGGATGGCAGGCTTTTGAGTGTCCTTGCAAAGAAAGGTGGCTATATTGGTCACTGATTTGTTTTTGTTTTGTTTTTGAATGTCAGAAATGTATATTTGTGAATGTTGAGATGTTATATTGGTTTCACTGGTAAAAATAAATAATTGAAATGGGTATATATTTGTTTTTTGTTAAGTTGCCTAATAATTATGCACAGTAATAGTCACCTGCACACACAGATAATAGCTAAAACTAAAAACAAACTAAAAACTACTTCCAAAAATATTCAGCTTTGATATTAATGAGTTTTTTGGGTTCATTGAGAACATGGTTGTTGTTCAATAAAAAAATTAATCCTCAAAAATACAACTTGCCTAAAAATTCTGCACTCCCTGTATACCCCACACCTATATATACATACACATATTGCTATTTAACTGATATCTGTGTACAAGATCAACAAACTAGCATAAATAAAATGCGTGTCTATAACAGATGGGCACTCATAAACCATAAAAAATGAGGTCGACATATTATATGCAAAATAGATTAAGTATCAAAATGTATTTCTAGTCCTAGAGAGAATAAAGGCCCATGGCATGAAAACCACATAAAACACCCTAATTACAACAAAACCAATATAGATGTAGTACATAAAAAATAAACAAAAATAATAAAACCAATACAATCCCGCAAGATACTGGAGAGAGGCACTATGAGGATAGACACGGCAATCTAATGCTGCTGCTGCTCGTCCGGAGTACTGTGCTTCCACAACTGTGGCTATATTAGCCCTACACACATAAAATAAGTCCTACAAACTAAAATAAGCGTTAGAAGGAGCTTTATTTCCACTAGGCTCTGTAGCAAGCAGAAAAATAGTTAGTATATAGCAATTGTGCAATAATCTAATGAAATCAAGTAGGCAGGGAAATGACCAAAGTCCATCCACTGACAGAAATGCTACTGCTCAAGTGAAATGCTTAATGAAAGACAGCTGAAATGGATGCTGGCAGTCCTGAAATGGTAAATTCTGAAAATCCCTGGTGAATAAGCCAGGGCTCGAGTTCCTGCACTTTTTTCATGGCAGGAATGCCGTTCCCTTTGCTCCTGCAGGACCAGGGCAGCTGTCTCCTGTTTTGTTTTGGCAGCCGCATCCACTAGATGCGTCCACTAGTTGCGGTCCGAGGGGAAAAAAACTTTGTGCAGGAGGGAAGAAGACCGCACGGAGGAGCTGGACGGAGACAGAGAGCACCAAGGAGATGGTGAGTACTTGCCTCCTTGTTGCTCTCTGTCTCCGGTCGTCTCCTCCGTGCATCTTCCCCCCTGCACGGAGGAAGGAAGCTCCGGTCGTCATGTTTTTTTTGTTTTTTTTTACTTTATTGAAGTCGCACGACCTGAATAAAGTAAAAAAAAAAAAAAAAAAAGTGCACTGCGAAATATATTTTTTTGGGGGGTGGGGGTGGGGGGCTGAGGTCACAGTGGATCTTGGGTGAGTTCCCACACTTTTTTCCCAGGACCCTGGAATAAGCCACATATATAATAGAAGACACAGTCTCAGAAATATGGCTACTCTGGTAGCCTGGTAAATCCAATGTGGAACTCGACCATGAAGTTGCTGTAAAAGACGGAGGGGTGATGGAAGACGTCCTCAAGTCCGCCGGTTGCAGGAATGGCAGACAAGTCCCGTCAATAGCCGTGATTCCCTTCTCCTCATCCAAACCTTCAGGTCAAAGGAAGAAAAATACCTGTCATGCCCCTCTGGCCCTTACCTGCAGTTCCAGTAGTTCCAGGCATCCAGCAAGTCCCTTAAGTAATCCACGATCGCGGAGTAGGCCGAAGCCGGGGCCTGTAGTACAATCTCCTATCCGCGAGCGCGGTAGGCCGAAACCTGGGCCTAGAGTTTCTACAAGCCCAGGATGCATCCTCCAGACTTCACCCCAATCAAGGGGAACCTATTTCCAGCTGTAGGAGGGAGGTAAACTCTGCCAAATCTCCTATTAACTCCAAGCACAGAGATAGAGGGGTATGTGCTAGAAAAGCACACCCCTCTAACATCCAATCAAGTGAGGAGCTTGTCCCACTGAGGGGAGGAGTGGAGACCCACAGCACTATAAAAACCCCTCAAACTGTTTCTTCATTGCTCCAGTGTTCCAGAGCTTTGGTTCCTGTTTGTCCTTGGACTTCAGTCTCCAGTTTCCCCTTTGTTGCTGTGCTACAGTATATCTATTGGATTTCCCGTTACCTGACCTTTGGCTTGCCTTCTGGATTACCCTGTTTGCCTGAACCCTGACCCCTGCTTGGATTACTACTCTTTGACCGCTGCCTGCCCTGATCTATTGAACTGTTTCCTGACTTCGCTTTTTGGATTATCCTTTTGTGGCACTCTCGTGCTCCTATCCTTACCAGGGTGCTCTGCCTATATATACTTGTGGACCACCTGGTAAGGGTTACCAGCAAGAGATAGCATCCCCTGCTCTATGCTCCGAAAACCTCAATCTTGACAATACACTGGAGCCATTATGGAGCTTGCAGGGATGGTTGATGCTGTTAATACCTTGACACAACAGCTTACCACGCTATCTACTACTGTACAGGCCATACAAGACAACCAAATGGCCCTACAAACCCAAATGCAGAATTTACAACCCATCCCAGTACCACCACCGGTTTTGCACCAACCAAATCCAGTATCTCAACCAGGACTTGTTCTTGATGGTGCTGCTGCCCCTGAACCACATGTTAAACTACCTGCTTGTTTTACCGGTGACCGCAGTCAGTTCCAATCGTTTATCACTTCCTGCGAATTGTTGTTTGTATTAAAACCAAGAACCTATGCTACAGACTTTGTGAAAGTGCGTACAGCTATTTCTCTACTCACAGGAGCACCTATGTCCTGGGCACACCATCTGTTGTATGAAGACAGTCCTGTGCTTAATTCCTGGGAGGCATTTTGTCATGCTATGGGTATACTATACAATGACCCTCATAAAAGATCTACCGCTGAAACTACCATGAGATCTCTCAGGCAAGGACATCGCCCTGTTGAAGATTATGTGTCAGACTTTCGGAGGGTTGCGATGGAGACAGAATGGAACGAACCAGCTTTGCGAGACCAATTTCGTTTAGGTCTCTCTGAATCACTCAAGGATGAGTTGGCTCGGATTGGTATTCCTGACTCACTGGATGATCTGATTCTTCTAGTAACACAAGTTGATCGGAGACTCCGGGAGAGACAGATGGAACGTACTACCTCAACCAACCTTCCTTTTCGTTCAGTCTCTAAACCACGCCTTCCTATACATTACACACCCACGCCTACTACCACCACTGAGGAACCCATGCAATTGGGGGTAACCCGTGGTCCACTTACTGAAACAGAAAAGTCCAGAAGAAGAAGGATGAATCTGTGTCTGTATTGCGGTAATTCCGACCATCAATTTCGTCTTTGTCCTCGGTTGGCTGCAAAAGGTAATCCCCATTCGGTACAATACTCTTTGCACATGGGTGGCATGACTTCTCATCTATCTCTTCTTGTCTCTCTACAATGGACACATGACAAGGTACCACAAGATGCCATCATTGATTCCGGTGCCAGTGATTGCTTTATGGATATCAAAACCGCCCAGACATTGGGTATACCCACACGACTAAAGAAACAACCCATTACCATCCTACTTGTCGATGGCAGAGACATCAATTCAGGACCTGTCACCACAGAGACTGTACCCATCACCGTATACATTGGAGAGAAACATAAAGAATCACTTAGTTTTAGTCTGGTGCATTCTCCCTTGTTTCCTTTGATTCTGGGACTTCCTTGGCTTAAACGTCACAACCCATTATTGACTGGTCTACAGGACTAACCACTTTTTCCTCTACCTTTTGCAAAACTCAATGTTTTCCACAGACTTTAGCTTCTTTTCTTCACATGCCATCTCCTGAGAACACTGAAATACCAACACAATATCGTGCTTTCAGTAAAGTATTCAGTGAACAAGAGGCCAATAAACTACCACCCCATCGTCCATATGATTGCCCAATAGACCTACTTCCTGGGGCACCAATACCATTTGGCAGTATATATCCCCTCTCAGAACCCGAATTAAAGACTTTAAAAACCTACATTGAAGACAATTTAAAGAAAGGCTTCATCAGACCTTCTACTTCACCTGCTGGAGCTGGAATATTTTTTGTTGGAAAAAAGGACGGTGGTCTCCGCCCATGTGTGGATTACAGAGAGATTAATAAAGTCACGATAAAAAATAAATACCCTTTACCTTTAATTCCCGAATTGATGGATCGCCTCAGAGAAGCTAAAATATACACCAAGCTGGATTTACGGGGTGCTTACAATCTGGTGCGGATTAAGGAGGGGCATGAGTGGAGAACAGCTTTCCGATCCCGATATGGTCATTATGAGTATCTAGTCATGCCATTCGGGCTCTGCAATGCCCCTGCTACCTTCCAACACTTCCTTAATGACGTTTTCCGGGATATGTTGGATTCGTTTGTCATTGTATACCTTGATGACATTTTGATTTATTCACCTTCTCTGGCTACACATCGTCAACACATGACCCGCGTTCTATCTCGTCTCCAAGATCACGGACTATATGCCAAATTAGAAAAATGTATTTTTGAGACTACGTCTGTAGAGTTCCTTGGTTATGTCTTAACCCCTGGAAACATCAGAATGGATCCCAAGAAGGTATCTGCCATATTGGAGTGGCCCATCCCCTCTTCCGTTAAAACCACACAGAGTTTCATAGGCTTCTCCAATTTCTACAGAAAGTTCATCAATGGATTCTCAAAAATCATCGCCCCAATCACTCAACTCACAAAGAAGAATATACCTTTTCGTTGGACTCCTGAAGCACAACAAGCTTTTGATGCATTAAAGCAGAGATTCACCACAGCCCCTATTCTTCTTCTCCCAGATCCTTTGAAACCATACTTTGTTGAGGTGGATGCTTCAGAGACAGCTGTAGGGGCCATCTTGTCTCAACGAAAAGGAGATGATGGTACACTTCATCCTGTGTGCTTCTTTTCAAAACGCCTTTCTCCAGCAGAGATCAATTACAGTGTGGGTGATAGAGAACTATTGGCCATAAAAATGGCACTGGAAGAATGGCGTCACCTTCTTGAAGGGGCAAATCACCCAGTCACTGTATTCACGGACCATCGCAACCTGGAGTATTTACAAAGAGCTCGCAGACTCTGTCCACGACAGGCAAGATGGGCTCTGTTTTTCTCTCGATTCCTATTGCACATTACTTACAGACCCGGTTCACGAAATGGAAAGGCCGATGCCCTATCCCGTTTACATGGATCATCTACAGAACAAGAGCCAGACACCATTCTACAACCTGGTCATTTTCTTATCACTCATTCCTCTCTAATAAAGACTCTTAAACAACAATGTAAAGATGACTCTTACCTATCCAAATATCCTTTTTTGACCAAGAAAGATGGTCTCCTCTACAAGGATACTCTGATTTTTGTCCCTCCTGCTGTGCGAACCAAAGTATTAGAGACAATACATGATCATCCGCTGGCAGGCCATGGAGGAGTCAAGAAAACCTTAGACCTTGCACATCGTTCATTTTGGTGGCCTAAACAAAGAAAGGACATTGAACAATATATACATTCATGCGACATCTGTGGACGATCAAAAGGGGTTAATACCAGACCTGCTGGCTTACTACAGCCTTTACCTGTCCCCACTAATCCCTGGACTGACGTGACTGTTGATTTTATTGTTGAACTCCCACCATCTCAACAACATACTACCATAATGGTAGTCGTGGACCGTCTAACCAAGATGGCTCACTTCATTCCTACAACCAAACTCCCTACCGCAGCCGAAACTGCTGACTTATTTATTAAAGAAATCTTCCGCCTCCATGGCATACCACAATCCATTCTCTCTGACCGTGGAGTACAATTTACCTCACATTTCTGGTCTGCTTTTTGTCGTGGTTTGGGCATCCAAAGACTTTTATCATCTGCTTACCATCCTCAAACTGATGGCCAAACAGAAAGAACCAACCAAACTCTAGAACAGTATCTTCGTTGCTATGTTACTCACCTACAGGATGACTGGCTTTCCTTACTTCCAACAGCAGAATTTGCTTACAACAACAGCCTACACAGTTCTATAGGTTTGTCACCCTTCAAGGCCAACTATGGTTATCATCCTTCCTCGATTCCTCAACTACCTGCTACAACCACAGTTCCACAAGTCACCGATAGAATCCAACTTCTTAACCAAGGATTCACTCTCCTACAAGAGACTCTAAAGAAAGCCCAACAAGCTTACAAAGAACAAGCAGATCGCAAACGTACATCTCCACCTCAATATAACATTGGAGACAAGGTTTGGCTTTCATCCGCTCATGTTAAAATGTCTTGTCCTACCACAAAATTAGGACCAAAATTTTTAGGTCCTTTCCCCATCACAAAGATTATTAGTCCTGTAGCGGTTACTCTTCAATTGCCTACCACTTGGCGTATTCACCCTACATTCCATGTTTCACTTCTCAAGAAATGGATACCAGATACTTCCCAAAGGAAGACACCTTCTCCTCCACTCCCCATAATCGTGGACAACGAAGAAGAATTCGAAGTACAAGAGATCTTGGATTCTCGTATTAGAAGGGGACGACTTGAGTACCTAGTACACTGGGAGGGATATGGTCCTGAAGAAAGATCCTGGGAACCAGCTGCCACCATTCATGCTCCCGCTTGTCTTCGTGCATTTCACCGTACTCATCCTGAACGGCCAGCACCTAGACGCACCCGGAGGTCGCGTATTGGAAGGGGGAACTGTCATGCCCCTCTGGCCCTTACCTGCAGTTCCAGTAGTTCCAGGCATCCAGCAAGTCCCTTAAGTAATCCACGATCGCGGAGTAGGCCGAAGCCGGGGCCTGTAGTACAATCTCCTATCCGCGATCGCGGTAGCGCGGTAGGCCGAAACCTGGGCCTAGAGTTTCTACAAGCCCAGGATGCATCCTCCAGACTTCACCCCAATCAAGGGGAACCTATTTCCAGCTGTAGGAGGGAGGTAAACTCTGCCAAATCTCCTATTAACTCCAAGCACAGAGATAGAGGGGTATGTGCTAGAAAAGCACACCACTCTAACATCCAATCAAGTGAGGAGCTTGTCCCACTGAGGGGAGGAGTGGAGACCCACAGCACTATAAAAACCCCTCAAACTGTTTCTTCATTGCTCCAGTGTTCCAGAGCTTTGGTTCCTGTTTGTCCTTGGACTTCAGTCTCCAGTTTCCCCTTTGTTGCTGTGCTACAGTATATTGGATTTCCCGTTACCTGACCTTTGGCTTGCCTTCTGGATTACCCTGTTTGCCTGAACCCTGACCCCTGCTTGGATTACTACTCTTTGACCGCTGCCTGCCCTGATCTATTGAACTGTTTCCTGACTTCGCTTTTTGGATTATCCTTTTGTGGCACTCTCGTGCTCCTATCCTTACCAGGGTGCTCTGCCTATATATACTTGTGGACCACCTGGTAAGGGTTACCAGCAAGAGATAGCATCCCCTGCTCTATGCTCCGAAAATCTCAATCTTGACAATACCATGCAGAGGCTGCAGAGCCAAACATTATATCCAACGTCAGAGTAGCAGCCGAGACTGTGCAGCAAGCGGCTGAACATCGCCCTAAGCTTCTCCCACAGGATGTAGCATAACTTAACACGTCACCGACGATCGTTTCGCCTTAGCTTAATCCGGGTTCCGTCTCACACTCCCACTGGCAATGCTGTACATACTCGTAGACCTGATGGACGAAAATATACAGTTTGACTTTACACAAAATATAATAGATAACTAAACAGTGCTAAGTTCCACTAACAGACGAGGCTGGGTCATACATATAAATAGATAAATAAACAAGGAAAGAACAGTTTTGCATTAAATAAATATAGTTATGAGTGTGACTTTAGAAGAAGGGAAGGGGGAGGGTTACTTCAGAGGTGGAGGACATAGAACTATCTAAGTACAGCACATTCTAAAGACATGTAATAAACATCTTATATACAACAATTCTAAACAAGAGAGCAGTTTATCCAAAGTGTCATCACCGATATTTCGTTTGGTTATAGGACAGCACCTAGCTTACTTATTTCAAATTCTCAAGCCACCCCTCTTAAGGGTATAGTAGGGAGTCTAGAAGGAAAGGTCAACATTTGGAGGACTAACAGTAGTTTCTGTAAATAACCAATCTTTGAATTCTCCTAAATAATAATTAGCCATTGAAGAAGAGATGCTACTTAAAGATGTTTTATTATAATTTAGATAGGTAGAAGACATCCATATTTAATTTCTTCATTAATGCCTTCTGGGGCCAGGGCATGTAGATTAACTATCCACCTGCATTCTGTTTGTAACAGTTTTCAAGTCTAGATCTCCACCCCTGAAACCCATCTTAACTTTTTCTACTCAACAGGCTCTTAAGTCTGATACTCTACTCTCATGACAGTCCACAAAATGTATAGCTATGGGACTGTCTTGATTTTTATTGCTGATGTCCTGCATATGCTCCAAAATTCTATCTTTCAGTCTACGAGTAGTTTTGCCTACATAGTATTTATTTCATGGGCATTGGAGGCTATAAATCACCCCCACAGTGTTGTACGTAATATGTCCCTTGACATAAAACTGTTCTCCCCTCACGTTTTGACACTTTTTAACGTTACAAATATTGCGGCAGTCCTTACAATGTCGACATGAGTAGCACTAGTCCCTATTCACTTTCTGTGTTAACCAATTCTCTTGGTCATTTAACCTCTCAGAATGACTTCGTACCAAAAGATCTCTGAGGTTTGGGGACATCTTGGCTGCTAATTGCGGATGATCTATAAATTGAGCTACTCCTGAATCCAATGGAGAATCTTCTAATGTTTCTCCAAAACATCTCTAACATCCATCCATTGCTCATTATATGTGGAGATAAACCTAACAACTTATTTTTTATTGGACTTCTGCTTATTCCCAAAGAGAAGTTGATCCCTTTTGCTCTGTGGTACCCTCTGGAAATACTTCCTCTACTATATCCTCTCTCTATAAATAGCTGCCTCAATTCATCTTCCTGTGTATTAAATCTGCCGTCTGTGATACAGTTCCTCCTAATGCGTAGGAACTGTCCAATTGCTATGCCTTGGATGAGGGATTGTGGATGATGACCTTAGGTGATAAGAACTACCGTATTTGCTCGATTATAAGACGACCCTGATTATAAGACGACCCCCCAAACTTTGGATATTCCTTTAGGAGCCTGAATATGAGACTACCCTATAGGAAAAAAGTTCAACTTGTATATATTCACATGTAAAGTGCTTTTTAATTAAAATTATGATATCAAGAAATGCATTTCTTGTTTTTATTTTCTTTTATGTGCCAATGTTGCCTCTCTCTTTCCCATCCCCCCAGTGTTGTCTCTCTCCCCCCCTTAGTGTTGTATGTCTCTCCCCCAGCGTTATCTCTCTCCCCCACCCTCCCTTTCTTTCTCTCTCCCATTGTGTCTCTCTTTGTCTCCCTCCCCTTGTCTCTGTCTCTTCCCCCTCCCTCCCCTTGTCTCTGTCTCTTTCCCCCTCCCTCCCCTTGTCTCTGTCTCTTCCCCCCTCCCCTTGTCTCTTCCCCCATCCCCTTGTGTCTGTCTCTCCCCCTCCCATTGTCTCTGTCTCTCCCCTCTTGTCTCTTCCCCCCTCCCTCCCCTTGTCTCTGTCTCTTTCCCCCTCCATCCCCTTGTCTCTGTCCCGCCTGTCTCCCCTTGTCTCTGTCCCCCCCTCCCCTTGTCTCTGTCCCGCCTGTCTCCCCTTGTCTCTGTCCCCCCCTCCCCTTGTCTCTGTCTCCCCCCCCCTCTGTTTCTCTCTGCCCCGCCTCCCTCTTACCTCGTCTCTCCCTGGTGGCAAGTGGAGGCAGCAGGGGGATGACTGCACGATACTTGCAGACATCCTCCATGCTGCCCGACACTTCCGTCTATTATGACGGACAGCCGGTCTGTCATAATAAACCGAAGAGACAGGCAGCATGGAGTATGTCTGCACTATCGTGCAGACATCCCCCTGCTGCCCGAAAGTTCCTGGTGGATAGCGGGGGCAGCCAGAGGATGTCTGCACGATATGCGCAGACATCCCCTGCTGCTGCCCGGCACTTCTGCCGGGACTTTTATGATGAAGCCGGAAGGACCCGGCTTCATCATAGAAGTCCCAGCAGACATCCCCTTGCTGCTTGAGCGGGGGATCCAGCAGCTCTGCGGGGGACCTGGATCCCAGTCTTATAATCTGACCTCGATTTGAGGTCAGATTATAAAACGACCTCGAGCAAATACGGTAATTTATAAGGTGATATGAACCAATTTATAAGTAATAGAACCCTTACTATCTCACCAAAACTATACAGGGTAAAAATACCTTTTATATCTATAACAAATTATATATGACCCTCAAACCATCCAATGAAATGTAAAAAAAAGCCCTCAGTTACACAGAAACTATTGTAAAAGTAAATATAGGGTGCGAGTGAAGTATAAAATAAATAATAATAAAACACTTATGTTGTAGATCACTGATGGTGTCAGACTTGTGGCTAGATATATAAAACAAGATACAGGGGCAGGGGATGTATATATAATGCATTGATAGGATCCAATAAGTTGCAGGATGTTTTATCCATGCAATAACTGCTATAGTCGGCCCCAATGGTCAACATAAAGGATACACTTTAAGCAGGCATTCCAGAGGAATAATGTTCACACGGGCAGATTGTGCATCACATACAATCAAGGGACTGTGTATTAAAGCACCTGTGGCAAATAAAGAAGCGAAATGCGTAGGGCGCAGAAATGTTACTCTGCAGCAAAGTCACCACACGGCTCAGGATAAGCACGACCCAAACTGTACCAGGGGTATCTGTGCAGAGAAGACATGGGTCGTGAAGCAGAGTATTACCCGCAAGAGTGTCTCCTCTCGATACCTTAGACACAGCTATACATTGCTGCCTCAGTAAATTCTGGCCCACAAACTCCCACAATGCACGCCGGCAGAAATGACTGTACAGCATTCGATTTGGGAGGCCATTCGGACTTTCATGTCTTAGTTCACCGGTGCAGTTCACCACCTCTAAAAAGTGGGGAGTTGCCCTGAGATGACTAGGGGGGCAATCAATTCAAACCAGGTAAAATTACTGCACACATTAAATACACCTGTAACCCCTACCTTGAGAAACCAGGTGCCAGGACTGCTAAAATAGCTTACAGCCCCTAATATTGGGGTTAGGGGCTGGCCAAGTACCCCTGGCCCCTTTTAAGAACCCCCCCCCCCCCCGTTAATATATTGGGGGCAAGAGATGACAAAAAGTCCCTTATAAAATCAATGGGACCAGTGGTTGGCCAAACGCCCCTGGCTCCCTTATTATAATCCGGTTTGTAACTCTTGTCTAGTAAACGGGGACAGGAGCTAGCCAAGTGCCATGATAATAACCATTTCCCCACCCCATCACGGAAATGGGGTCAGGGGCTGTTAGTACACCCCCCTATAAAATATATTGGACCAGGGACTTGCCAAATGCTCCTGCCCCCTCCCCCATATAAAACACGGGGTTAAGGGCTGCCCCAGAGGCCCCTCACATAAATACAATAACATTAAGCACTTACCACCACCTCTAACTTGCCCAGGTAAGAGCACAGCTTTCAAGTTCAATTGTTCAAAACGTCTGTAATAAAACCTACAGATACTGCACTGTAATTAGTCAGATTTTTGTGTGTGTTTTCCATCCCTTATTAATCCTCACTATGACATTTAGTTTACTTTTTGCATGTTGTACAGAGCTTGCCCAGGACCAGAATACATGCACAGGGCTTGCCCAGGACCAGATTGCATGCACAGGGCTTGGCCAGAACCAGATTACATGCACAGGGCATGCCCAGAACCAGATTACATGAACAGGGCTTGGCCAGAACCAGATTACATGCACAGGGCTTTCCCACAACCAAATAATATGCCCAGCACCCAGTTTGCATTCTCAGTACTTGCCCAGCACCCAAATGGGATCCACGGGACTTCTACACCATTAAAATTGCATCCACATGACTTCTCCAGCACCCAGGTTTCATGCTTCACAGGGCTTGCCCAGAACCAGATTACATGCACAGGGCTTGCCCAGAACCAGATTACATGCAATGGGCTTACCCAGAAAAAGATTACATGCACAGGGCTTGCCCAGGACCATATTACATGCACAGGGCTTGCCCAGGACCAGAATACATGCACAGGGCTTGCCCAGGACCAGATTACATGCACAGGGCTTGCCCAGAACCAGATTACATGCACAGGGCTTGCCCAGAACCAGATTACATGCACAGGGCTTGCCCAGAACCAGAATACATGCACAGGGCTTGCCCAGAACCAGATTACATGCACACGGCTTGCCCAGAACCAGATTACATGCACAGGGCTTGCCCAGAACCAGATTACATGCACAGGGCTTGCCCAGGACCAGATTACATGCACAGGGCTTGCCCAGAACCAGAATACATGAACAGGGCTTGCCCAGAACCAGAATACATGAACAGGGCTTGCCCAGAACCAGATTACATGCACAGGGCTTGCCCTGAACCAGATTACATGCACAGAGCTTGCCCAGAACCAGATTACAGGCACACGGCTTGCCCAGAACCAGATTACATGCACAGGGCTTGCCCAGAACCAGATTACATGCACAGGGCTTGCCCAGGACCAGATTACATGCACAGCGCTTGCCCAGAACCAGAATACATGAACAGGGCTTGCCCAGAACCAGATTACATGCACAGGGCTTGCCCAGAACCAGATTACATGCACAGGGCTTGCCCAGAACCAGATTACATGCACAGGGCTTGCCCAGAACCAGATTACATGCACAGGGCTTGCCCAGGACCAGATTACATGCACAGGGGGGAGGGGAGAGAGAATCAGAATTGTCTAGGAAAAAACTGAAAAGATAGATCTGTTTCTTTACTGCACAGACGATGCGGCCTGCCCTGTCCTTTTACACAACCTTTCAGAGGGTGCTTAGAGGTCTACACACAGCAAGGTTAGCTTAGGTGGCCCTGTCCAGATATGTAAGACGACCTCTGTTTATCTCCATTCCCAAAGAGTTATTTTTAACACTGGCCACATGATTCCCTTCTCCTGATCCTGACACTGAGCCCCTGCAAAGCCCACTTCACCGTCCGCAAACAAGGAACTCGCAATTAGACTGTGACGTTTTCTTTTGTGTGTCTGAGGTAAGGAGCTTGCAATCTAAAAAAATGACATTGCACGAGCTAAACCCAATGAAACCCCTGTGTGTAAAGAAAATCATCTATTTGAAAACGTAACAAAGAAGCTAATTTTAATGGGAATTTATGCAGTATTTTTTTGGGGGATGAGACATGCACTTTTGAAACATTTAACTACAACACACAGTTATACAAGAATTTTTTTTTTTTTTCTTGTGTTTGAGTGGAAAGTCATGGAGCTGAATAACTAAAACAATACTACCAAAATAAAGATATTAATAGATGATTTACTAGGCCCCAAGACTTGTTACATAGAAGTGCTTTAATCAGAATGCTAGATAAGTGTTGCAAAAAAAGTTACAAAACTATTATAGAACCAAAGAAACAGGAAAGAATGTTCCGTGTACAAATATAATAATGTTCCGTGTACATGTATAATAATGTTCCGTGTACATATATAATAATTTTCCGTATACATATATAACAATGTTCGTGTACATATATAATAATGTTCCGTGTACATATATAATAATGTTCCGTGTACATATATAATAATGTTCCATGTACATATATAACAATGTTCCGTGTACATATATAATAATGTTCCGTGTACATATATAATAATGTTCCATGTACATATATAATAATGTTCCATGTACATATATAATAATGTTCTCTGTACATATATAACAATGTTCCGTGTACATATATAATAATGTTCCGTGTACATATATAATAATGTTCCAAGTACATATATAACAATGTTCCGTGGACATATATAATAATGTCCTGTGTACATATATAATAATGTTCCGTGTACATATATAACAATGTTCTGTGTACATATATAATAATGTTCTGTGTACATATATAATAATGTTCTCTGTACATATATAACAATGTTCTGTGTACATATATAATAATGTTCTGTGTACATATATAATAATGTTCCATGTACATATATAACAATGTTCTGTGTACATATATAACAATGTTCCGTGTACATATATAATAATGTTCTGTGTACATATATAATAATGTTCCATGTACATATATAACAATGTTCTGTGTACATATATAATAATGTTCTGTGTACATATATAATAATGTTCTGTGTACATATATAATAATGTTCTGTGTACATAAATAACAATTTAGTTGTGTGTTTTGTTTTTTTAAAGGGACACTGTTCTGATTTATTGATATTATTATTTGATACAGTCTTAAGCAGGGTCTTACATTTTGTGACATCACCTTCAGACCAATAGAGGGGTCAGATTTCCCAAAATGAATGCAGACAAGTAGGATCATTTTCCCAAATCAGCTATGAATACAGGGGATTAACAGATATATATAAGAGTTAAACTGGAGTCTCTTGCTAAATCCATGGATAGTCTTCTGAGCTGCATTGCTACCAATAAATATACAATAATCACAAGTATCACAGAGAATGACTAATATTAATGTGCTTGTCCCTTTCATTACACGTTAATGCCAGTCACCTCTACTAAGTATGATTCATATTACAAGGTCTACTCAATACAGAGACAAATGCAGAGAATTTCACACTTAAGGCCAAAGTAGCCGATTTGGAAAACAAGCTCCCATCCAGCTGCATTGGAGACTTTTGCCAACTCGGCTACTTTGGCCTAAAGTTTGAAATTAGTTCTCTGCCATGTTCTCTTTATTGAGTAGACCCTTAAATAAGCTATTTATATTTTAATTTTTTTTTTTTTTTTTTTTTTAAAGATCTAAGGATGTATTCATGAACTGCAAGGAAATGAGAAGGGAAGTGCAAACGTGAGGCCAAAGTTGCCGAGTAAGAAACATTCTTCCAACGTCACACGATAATTACCCCCGCCCCCCGGGGTGTACTGGACTAATATTGGGGTCAAGGCAGTTTCAAAACAAATGGAATTGGTTTTCCGCAGGTCGTGACCTTGTAAGACGAAAGGACAAGCCAATGAGAGTCTGGTGAGATTGAACAGAGAGGGAATAAGCCATGTTATTGGAGGCTTCCAGTGTTCATCTCGCCATTTAGAAACATAGAAAGTTAGGAACTAGTATTTTAATGGCGTCACAGATGGAAAAGCTTACCGTTTTTATCTAACTCCGATGGGTCTGTTCGCCAAAATTCGAGTTTGCTCTCGAGGAGGTCGACTTTGGAGATCGACTCTCATGTCGAGCAAACTGGGCACCCGAGTTTGACTTAGGAGTCGCATTACTCTCTATACTCCCGTATGTTTGGACGACAATGGGTAGTATGTATACAGGGTCTGTTCAACCTACAGAGCCAGATCAGCGCTGCTTCATGGGAAGTAAACTGAATCAGGTCTGTCTTTAGGAAAAAAAAAACGTATATATCGTAAAATAATCGGCACACAAAGCGTATACGTGTTATTGCCCTGCCTGTGTCTTTCTCTATGCCCCTCCTTCTTGCAATGGCCCTGAATTTACAAGCCCCCCAAAAAAATCTTTTCAATGTAAAAGTGCAGGAGAATTGGTTTAAAGTTAAATTAAATGCATCTGATGTATATTAAACACAACATACAGAAAATAAGTGATGGGAGAAATGCCCCTTTAATCTCCGCTCATGTCATGTTGGCCGGGAGCTTTTTTTCTTACTGATTCTACTAATATTTGTGATCTTCCAGATGCAGAGAACATAACAGCTGAATAAAAACCTAGATCTTCGCTCCACACGGCAAGATCCAGTCTGACATCATGGTGAGAACGTCTTCTATCCTCAATTCATGGGGACAATACCCCCCATTGGAGCTAGTTATGGTTAATAGTTAATTTCACTGACTGAACTATACATTGTGCAGGGTCTGGTGAGTTTCTCCTGCTAGAAGAACAGAGTTGGCCCTGTATAATGGATTGTTATATAGTGACAGTGTGTAAAGATGTAACTCTGCATTATCCATGGCCAGCTGAGCTCTTCTATATATTCTTCTATACATTGTGCAGGGTCTGGTGAGTTTCTCCTGCTAGAAGAACAGAGTTGGCCCTGTATAATGCATTGTTATAAAGTGACAGTGTGTAAAGATGTAACTCTGCATTATCCATAGCCAGCTGAGCTCTTCTATATATTCCTCTATACATTGTGCAGGGCCTGGTGAGTTTCTCCTGCTAGAAGAACAGAGTTGGCCCTGTATAATGCATTGTTATAAAGTGACAGTGTGTAAAGATGTAACTCTGCATTATCCATTGCCAGCTGAGCTCTTCTATATATTCTTCTATACATTGTGCAGGGTCTGGTGAGTTTCTCCTGCTAGAAGAACAGAGTTGGTCCTGTATAATGCATTGTTATAAAGTGACAGTGTGTAAAGATGTAACTCTGCATTATCCATGGCCAGCTGAGCTCTTCTATATATTCTTCTATACATTGTGCAGGGTCTGGTGAGTTTCTCCTGCTAGAAGAACATAGTTGGTCCTGTATAATGCATTGTTATAAAGTGACAGTGTATAAAGATGTAACTCTGCATTACCCATGGCCAGCTGAGCTCTTCTATATATTCTTCTATACATTGTGCAGGGTCTGGTGAGTTTCTCCTGCTAGAAGAGCAGAGTTGGCCCTGTATAATGTATTGTTATAAAGTGACAGTGTGTAAAGATGTAACTCTGCATTATCCATGGCCAGCTGAGCTCTTCTATATATTATATACATTGTGCAGGGCCTGATGAGTTTCTCCTGCTGGAAGAACAGAGTTGGCCCTGTATAATGCATTGTTATAAAGTGACTGTGTGTAAAGATGTAACTCTGCATTATCCATGGCCAGCTGAGCTCTTCTATTTATTCTTCTATACATTGTGCAGGGCCTGGTGAGTTTCTCCTGCTAGAAGAACAGAGTTGGCCCTGTATAATGCATTGTTATACAGTGACAGTGTGTAAAGATGTAACTCTGCATTATCCATGGCCAGCTGAGCTCTTCTATATATTCTATACATTGTGCAGGGTCTGGTGAGTTTCTCCTGCTAGAAGAACAGAGTTGGCCCTGTATAATGCATTGTTATAAAGTGACAGTGTGTAAAGATGTAACTCTGCATTATCCATGGCCAGCTGAGCTCTTCTATATATTCTATACATTGTGCAGGGCCTGGCGAGTTTCTCCTGCTAGAAGAACAGAGTTGGTCCTGTATAATGCATTGTTATAAAGTGACAGTGTGTAAAGATGTAACACTGCATTATCCATAGCCAGCTGAGCTCTTCTATATATTCTTCTATACATTGTGCAGGGTCTGGTGAGTTTCTCCTGCTAGAAGAACAGAGTTGGTCCTGTATAATGCATTGTTATAAAGTGACAGTATGTAAAGATGTAACTCTGCATTATCCATGGCCAGCTGAGCTCTTCTATATATTCTTCTATACATTGTGCAGGGTCTGGTGAGTTTCTCCTGCTAGAAGAACAGAGTTGGTCCTGTATAATGCATTGTTATAAAGTGACAGTGTGTAAAGATGTAACTCTGCATTATCCATTGCCAGCTGAGCTCTTCTATATATTCTATACATTGTGCAGAGTCTGGTGAGTTTCTCCTTCTAGAAGAACAGAGTTGGTCCTGAATAATGCATTGTTATAAAGTGACACTGTAAAGATGTAACTCTGCATTATCCATGGCCAGCTGAGCTCTTCTATATATTCTTCTATACATTGTGCAGGGTCTGGTGAGTTTCTCCTGCTAGAAGAACAGAGTTGGTCCTGTATAATGCATTGTTATAAAGTGACAGTGTATAAAGATGTAACTCTGCATTATCCATGGCCATCTGAGCTCTTCTATATATTCCTCTATACATTGTGCAGGGTCTGGTGAGTTTCTCCTGCTAGAAGAACAGAGTTGGCCCAGTATAATGCATTGTTATAAAGTGACAGTGTGTAATGATGTAACTCTGTATTATCCATGGCCAGCTGAGCTCTTCTATATATTCTTCTATACATTGTGCAGGGTCTGGTGAGTTTCTCCTGCTAGAAGAGCAGAGTTGGCCCTGTATAATGCATTGTTATAAAGTGACAGTGTGTAAAGATGTAACTCTGCATTATCCATGGCCAGCTGAGCTCTTCTATATATTATTCTATACATTGTGCAGGGTCTGGTGAGTTTCTCCTGCTAGAAGAACAGAGTTGGCCCTGTATAATGCATTGTTATAAAGTGACAGTGTGTAAAGATTTAACTCTGCATTACCCATGGCCAGCTGAGCTCTTCTATTTATTCTTCTATACATTGTGCAGGGCCTGGTGAGTTTCTCCTGCTAGAAGAACAGAGTTGGCCCTGTATAATGCATTATTATAAAGTGACAGTGTGTAAAGATGTAACTCTGCATTATCCATGGCCAGCTGAGCTCTTCTATATATTCTATACATTGTGCAGGGTCTGGTGAGTTTCTCCTGCTAGAAGAACAGAGTTGGCCCTGTATAAAGCATTGTTATAAAGTGACAGTGTGTAAAGATGTAACTGCATTATCCATGGCCAGCTGAGCTCTTCTATATATTCTTCTATACATTGTGCAGGGTCTGGTGAGTTTCTCCTGCTAGAAGAACAGAGTTGGCCCTGAATAATGCATTGTTATAAAGTGACAGTGTGTAAAGATGTAACCCTGCATTATCCATGGCCAGCTGAGCTCTTCTATATATTCTTCAATACATTGTGCAGGGTCTGGTGAGTTTCTCCTGCTAGAAGAACAGAGTTGGTCCTGTATAATGCATTGTTATAAAGTGACAGTGAGTAAAGATGTAACTCTGCATTATCCATGGCCAGCTGAGCTCTTCTATATATTCCTCTATACATTGTGCAGGGCCTGGTGAGTTTCTCCTGCTAGAAGAACAGAGTTGGCCCTGAATAATGCATTGTTATAAAGTGACAGTGTGTAAAGATGTAACTCTGCATTATCCATGGCCAGCTGAGCTCTTCTATATATTCCTCTATACATTGTGCAGGGTCTGGTGAGTTTCTCCTGCTAGAAGAACAGAGTTGGCCCTGTTTAATGCATTGTTATAAAGTGACAGTATGTAAAGATGTAACTCTGCATTATCCATGGCCAGCTGAGCTCTTCAATATATTCTTCTATACATTGTGCAGGGTCTGGTGAGTTTCTCCTGCTAGAAGAACAGAGTTGGTCCTGTATAATGCATTGTTATAAAGTGACAGTGTGTAATGATGTAACTCTGCATTATCCATGGCCAGCTGAGCTCTTCTATATATTCTATACATTGTGCAGAGTCTGGTGAGTTTCTCCTTCTAGAAGAACAGAGTTGGTCCTGAATAATGCATTGTTATAAAGTGACACTGTGTAAAGATGTAACTCTGCATTATCCATGGCCAGCTGAGCTCTTCTATATATTCTTCTATACATTGTGCAGGGTCTGGTGAGTTTCTCCTGCTAGAAGAACAGAGTTGGTCCTGTATAATGCATTGTTATAAAGTGACAGTGCATAAAGATGTAACTCTGCATTATCCATGGCCATCTGAGCTCTTCTATATATTCCTCTATACATTGTGCAGGGTCTGGTGAGTTTCTCCTGCTAGAAGAACAGAGTTGGCCCAGTATAATGCATTGTTATAAAGTGACAGTGTGTAATGATGTAACTCTGTATTATCCATGGCCAGCTGAGCTCTTCTATATATTCTTCTATACATTGTGCAGGGTCTGGTGAGTTTCTCCTGCTAGAAGAGCAGAGTTGGCCCTGTATAATGCATTGTTATAAAGTGACAGTGTGTAAAGATGTAACTCTGCATTATCCATGGCCAGCTGAGCTCTTCTATATATTATTCTATACATTGTGCAGGGTCTGGTGAGTTTCTCCTGCTAGAAGAACAGAGTTGGCCCTGTATAATGCATTGTTATAAAGTGACAGTGTGTAAAGATTTAACTCTGCATTACCCATGGCCAGCTGAGCTCTTCCATATATTCTTCTATACATTGTGCAGGGCCTGGTGAGTTTCTCCTGCTAGAAGAGCAGAGTTGGTCCTGTATAATGCATTATTATAAAGTGACAGTGTGTAAAGATGTAACTCTGCATTATCCATGGCCAGCTGAGCTCTTCTATATATTCTATACATTGTGCAGGGCCTGGTGAGTTTCTCCTGCTAGAAGAACAGAGTTGGTCCTGTATAATGCATTGTTATAAAGTGACAGTGTGTAAAGATGTAACACTGCATTATCCATAGCCAGCTGAGCTCTTCTATATATTCTTCTATACATTGTGCAGGGTCTGGTGAGTTTCTCCTGCTAGAAGAACAGAGTTGGTCCTGTATAATGCATTGTTATAAAGTGACAGTATGTAAAGATGTAACTCTGCATTATCCATGGCCAGCTGAGCTCTTCTATATATTCTTCTATACATTGTGCAGGGTCTGGTGAGTTTCTCCTGCTAGAAGAACAGAGTTGGTCCTGTATAATGCATTGTTATAAAGTGACAGTGTGTAAAGATGTAACTCTGCATTATCCATTGCCAGCTGAGCTCTTCTATATATTCTATACATTGTGCAGAGTCTGGTGAGTTTCTCCTGCTAGAAGAACAGAGTTGGTCCTGAATAATGCATTGTTATAAAGTGACACTGTGTAAAGATGTAACTCTGCATTATCCATGGCCAGCTGAGCTCTTCTATATATTCTTCTATACATTGTGCAGGGTCTGGTGAGTTTCTCCTGCTAGAAGAACAGAGTTGGTCCTGTATAATGCATTGTTATAAAGTGACAGTGTATAAAGATGTAACTCTGCATTATCCATGGCCATCTGAGCTCTTCTATATATTCCTCTATACATTGTGCAGGGTCTGGTGAGTTTCTCCTGCTAGAAGAACAGAGTTGGCCCAGTATAATGCATTGTTATAAAGTGACAGTGTGTAATGATGTAACTCTGTATTATCCATGGCCAGCTGAGCTCTTCTATATATTCTTCTATACATTGTGCAGGGTCTGGTGAGTTTCTCCTGCTAGAAGAGCAGAGTTGACCCTGTATAATGCATTGTTATAAAGTGACAGTGTGTAAAGATGTAACTCTGCATTATCCATGGCCAGCTGAGCTCTTCTATATATTATTCTATACATTGTGCAGGGTCTGGTGAGTTTCTCCTGCTAGAAGAACAGAGTTGGCCCTGTATAATGCATTGTTATAAAGTGACAGTGTGTAAAGATTTAACTCTGCATTACCCATGGCCAGCTGAGCTCTTCCATATATTCTTCTATACATTGTGCAGGGCCTGGTGAGTTTCTCCTGCTAGAAGAGCAGAGTTGGTCCTGTATAATGCATTATTATAAAGTGACAGTGTGTAAAGATGTAACTCTGCATTATCCATGGCCAGCTGAGCTCTTCTATATATTCTATACATTGTGCAGGGCCTGGTGAGTTTCTCCTGCTAGAAGAACAGAGTTGGTCCTGTATAATGCATTGTTATAAAGTGACAGTGTGTAATGATGTAACTCTGCATTATCCATGACCAGCTGAGCTCTTCTATATATTCTTCTATACATTGTGCAGGGCCTGGTGAGTTTCTCCTGCTAGAAGAACAGAGTTGGTCCTGTATAATGCATTGTTATATAGTGACAGTGTGTAAAGATGTAACTCTGCATTATCCATGGCCAGCTGAGCTCTTCTATATATTCTTCTATACATTGTGCAGGGTCTGGTGAGTTTCTCCTGCTAGAAGAACAGAGTTGGTCCTGTATAATGCATTGTTATAAAGTGACAGTATGTAAAGATGTAACTCTGCATTATCCATGGCCAGCTGAGCTCTTCTATATATTCTTCTATACATTGTGCAGGGTCTGGTGAGTTTCTCCTGCTAGAAGAACAGAGTTGGTCCTGTATAATGCATTGTTATAAAGTGACAGTGTGTAAAGATGTAACTCTGCATTATCCATTGCCAGCTGAGCTCTTCGATATATTCTATACATTGTGCAGAGTCTGGTGAGTTTCTCCTTCTAGAAGAACAGAGTTGGTCCTGAATAATGCATTGTTATAAAGTGACACTGTGTAAAGATGTAACACTGCATTATCCATGGCCAGCTGAGCTCTTCTATATATTCTTCTATACATTGTGCAGGGTCTGATGAGTTTCTCCTGCTAGAAGAACAGAGTTGGCCCAGTATAATGCATTGTTATAAAGTGACAGTGTGTAAAGATGTAACTCTGCATTATCCATGGCCATCTGAGCTCTTCTATATATTCCTCTATACATTGTGCAGGGTCTGGTGAGTTTCTCCTGCTAGAAGAACAGAGTTGGCCCAGTATAATGCATTGTTATAAAGTGACAGTGTGTAATGATGTAACTCTGTATTATCCATGGCCAGCTGAGCTCTTCTATATATTCTTCTATACATTGTGCAGGGTCTGGTGAGTTTCTCCTGCTAGAAGAACAGAGTTGGCCCTGTATAATGCATTGTTATAAAGTGACAGTGTGTAAAGATTTAACTCTGCATTACCCATGGCCAGCTGAGCTCTTCTATATATTATTCTATACATTGTGCAGGGCCTGGTGAGTTTCTCCTGCTAGAAGAGCAGAGTTCTTGGTTCTATTATTATTCAGTCTGTTGCGCTCCACAGGGGAGAAGGGCCATTGAGACAGACTCTGTCTTCATTTAAGGCCCTATAATCTGTTGTTAAACATAGTAAGAATACAGACATTCAAATTTTAAGGAATGCAACCACTTAACATTATTGAACTTTATTTAAATGTGTCTGTAAAGTCTCCTGTTTGTGACATCACGTGCGGCTTGATATGCAAATGACCTGCTTCTCAATGGGCAAATTTGCACATCAAGTCACGGGTGATGTCATAAGCACCAGACGCCACAAATGGATGGGCTGCAATTCTGCTCACACAATGTATAGATAATTTCTCAGCATTTATTATCCTTTACAATATTTAGGTTGACAAAGTCCCTTTAGTAAGTGGGAATCTGCTAAATGAACCAACAGCTTCCTTTACCATAATCAGTCATTTCTGATTTTTGTTCCCCTCTTGTTGACTCTTCAGGGTCGAACACAGAGACCTCCACCAGGTCAGCACAGGCACTGTGAAAAGTGTTTCAACAAACGCTGCCAAGCCCCCATAAATACCGGGGTCTCCTGCGTCATGATCCCTTGCAAGCTGCACTGTGGTGCCATCTTCCACCTGTGCAAGGAGGAAGAGCATCTTCTGCTGTGCCCACTTGAGTGGGTTCCTTGTCTGAACTCGGTGTTTGGATGTCCCTTCTCCATGTCTCGATTCAAGCTGGCCAAACACCTGACGGTCTGCCCAGCCAGTGTGGTCTGCTGCTCCATGGACTGGAATCGCTGGCCTGTTATCGACAAGGAAGGACCACTGTATGGGAACCTCATGAAGGAGAAGCAGCAGGAGGACTGTCTGGATGTGGCGTTGGCTCTCAGAGATCAGAAGGTTCTATTCCGTTCACTCAAAATGGCAGAGTTTTTCCCAGAACTGTCAGAAAACCCCAAAAATACAATCGTCATCGATAAAGAAAAGGAAGACCCGGGAGAAGCTGGAGCAGCGGGCGGCACAGATTGGGAGGCGTTTAACGGTGCGGAGACAAACGGCAGTGAAGTTGGACTCACCCAATTTGAACGCGAGGCTCTGGCAAGAAACAAAGGGGATCTCGATTTGGCCAAGTTCTCAGAATGGGAGGCCATCTTTAGTAAGGAAAAAAAAAACGCTGAGTTCATAGAGTCAAAAACAAAGCAAACCAATAGCGATACTCCAAAGACGAGCAAAGACGCAAACGCTAGCAGTGATCCTGCTGTCGGTGAAGGAACGGAGAAAGTCCAACACGAAGAAAACAAGGAGATTCTAGAAGTTAAAGAGGTTACTGGTCTGGCTCCGTGGCAGGAGGGGGTGCTAGAAAGACTGAAGACTGAAGTAGATTGTGGAAGCTACAACATGTACCTTGTCCATCATGGCAGCATGCTCATCCGTTTTGGTCAGATGGCAGCGTGTACACCTAAGGAGAAAGACTTTGTCTACGGCAAACTGGAAGCTCAAAAGCTCCAGACGGTGTGCACGTTTAAAGTGCCTGTAAGTTATCACAGGAAAAGAGCCAAATTTGGCGAGGACCGGGCTAATCTAGTGAAAGAGCACAAGCTGGTAGGCACTTCCGACCTAGGAATCGAGCAACAGAACTTGCCCCTGTCAGATATCGTCTACACCACCATGCTTTGCGCCTTAGAAAAGGAAGTGAGGGGTCACGCCATATCGGAAACCCAGGGTATTGATGGCTTGGTTGTTGACTTTGGAACACAGACTTATGATTTTGGCATGGGCGCCTTCTCCGACAAGATTGCTTTAGCAGACCTCTTTGAGGAGAGGGCTTTAGGACTCCATCTGGACATTGACACGGAGTGCGTAACCCGAAGACACAATAGGAGCAATTCCGCTTTCACCTTCTCCTGCAACCTCTTCTTCCGGCGGGATGAGTATGCCTTCCATTTTAAGAATGTCCATGCGGACATCCAGTCGGGCCTCGATGGGTGGTTTCAGCAACGTTGTCCACTTTCCTACTTGGGCTGCACGTTTGTGCAAAGTCGGTTCCACCCTCGGGGTCAGCCATCGCAAGTCATCTACAATACGCAGCTGAAAACATTGGCCATGAAACCGCAAGTGGCCGGTACGTTATACGAAGGGGTGAGACCAAACCTCTCAAGAAGTAACCGAGGCAAGAGCAAGGATTCCCTGACCACGCTGCCTCTGGAGATCCTACAACACATTGCCGGATTCCTCGACAGCTGCAGTCTCTCTCAGCTCTCGCAGGCGTCTGTCCTGATGAGAGAGGTCTGCTCCACATTGCTACAGGAGCGAGGGATGGTCCACCTATACTGGGAGAAGAAGACATACTCTCACGGAGGGAAGTCCTGGAGATGTCGGAAAAAGGCAAGTGTCCAAGATGGTGGATAATGGAATGACCCCACAAGTACTGTGCACGATGCTTTGGAAAGAAACATAAACTGGCAGCCAGGCTTTTCTGATAAGACCCAGAATTATTTTTCTGGACGAGGGTCTTTAACAGTCTTTTTCCTCCACTGAACACATAGCACGGGGCAGACAGGTTTCCAGATGGATAATATTACACTCGATTTACAATGTTTAATGATATTATTGAAACCTCGGCTCATTGGGTTAAACTAATTAGTTAATCAACAAGTGTAAGCATGATAGATGTGTTACCCCCAGCATCGCCTAAGACCTTCCAAGCTTTGCCAAGAGATACATTTTTTTTTTTTTTTTTACAATTATCCCCGGATGCCAAATTAGCACACTTGTCAGAGTTTTGGCTTGGCTAAAATATACACACATGTAGAGCAGTTATAGGGAAACGTTTTAAACATAGAAACATAGAATGTGTCGGCAGATAAGAACCATTCAGTCCATCTAGTCTGCCCAATTTTTTTTTTTTTTGAGTACTTTTATTAGTCCCCCGTTCCCGGTCTTATATCTAGGATAGCCTTGTGTCTATCCCACGCATGCTTAAAGTCCTTCACTGTGTTTACCTCTACCACTTCTGCTGGCAGGCTATTCCATACATCCACTACCCTCTCAGTAATGTAATACTATCATTAGTCCCTGGCCTTATCTTATATCTAGGATAGCCTTATACCTATCCCATGCATGCTTAAACTCCTTCACTGTATTAACCTCTAACACTTCTACTGGAAGACTATTCCATGCATCCACTACCCTCTCAGTAATGTAATACTTTCATTAGTCCCTGGCCTTATCTTATATCTAGGATAGCCTTATACCTATCCCATGCATGCTTAAACTCCTTCACTGTATTAACCTCTACCACTTCTACTGGAAGACTGTTCCATGCATCCACTACTCTCTCAGTAATGTAATACTTTCATTAGTCCCTGGCCTTATCTTATATCTAGGATAGCCTTATACCTATCCCACGCATGCTTAAACTCCTTCACTGTATTGACCTCTACCACTTCTACTGGAAGACTATTCCATTCATCCACTACCCTCTCAGTAATGTAATACTTTCATTAGTCCCTGGCCTTATCTTATATCTAGGATAGCCTTATACCTATCCCACGCATGCTTAAACTCCTTCACTGTATTAACCTCTACCACTTCTACTGGAAGTCTATTCCATGCATCCACTACCCTCTCAGTAATGTAATACTTTCATTAGTCCCTGACCTTATCTTATATCTAGGATAGCATTATACCTATCCCATGCATGCTTAAACTCCTTCACTGTATTAACCTCTACCACTTCTACTGGAAGACTATTCCATGCATCCACTACCCTCTCAGTAAAGTAATACTTTCATTAGTCCCTGGCCTTATCTTATATCTAGGATAGCCTTATACCTATCCCATGCATGCTTAAACTCCTTCACTGTATTAACCTCTACCACTTCTACTGGAAGACTATTCCATACATCCACTACCCTCTCAGTAATGTAATACCTTCATTAGTCCCTGACCTTATCTTATATCTAGGATAGCCTTATACCTATCCCACGCATGCTTAAACTCCTTCACTGTATTAACCTCTACCACTTCTACTGGAAGACTATTCCATACATCCACTACCCTCTCAGTAATGTAATACTTTCATTAGTCCCTGACCTTATCTTATATCTAGGATAGCCTTATACCTATCCCACGCATGCTTAAACTCCTTCACTGTATTAACCTCTACCACTTCTGCTGGCAGGCTATTCCATACATCCACTACCCTCTCAGTAAAGTAATACTTCCTGATATTACTTTTAAATCGTTGCCCCTCTAATTTAAGACTATGTCCTCTAGTTGTGGTAGTTTTTCTTCTTTTAAACGTGGATCAATCACTTTGGAAACCAAAGGAATGTTCCGCAACCAATGGAATGTTCAGCAGTCTCCATGGAAACATTCCACAATCAGTGCGGTATTTACCGCGAAGCATCCTAGGCGGAAATTTCGGGGGGGGGGGGGGCAATAGCGCCCCCCAACACTGAAAAAAAAAAAATAAGAAAAAAAAAAAACACACGGGCAGCCTGAACGCAACAATGCATGTAATGGGTTGATGTAGGTTATGGGGCATGTTGTGCGTGTGCATCATGGGTATGGGGGTGCCCGAAACTTGTCTGCCTAGGTCAGCACAAAACCAAGATACACCACTATCTCTACATTCACCATGGAAAGTAAATGAACGTTCCTTGTAAGCCCCCATTGCAGCTCCATCGGAAACCCAATGATAATTATAATCTCGTTACAGGTCTGGAACTTCAGCAGCCTTTTCTCCACTGTCCATCACTGGCAGTTTGCAGAGACCCCGTCTATGGCGGAGCACCTGAAGGACTGTCCGTACAACGCCAAGGAACAGAAAAAGAAACCTTTCGAGCTTCCCAGTGTGTTCGGACGGGAGAAGGAGAAGGAGACCTTACTGTCTATACGGAAGAGGCTGTAGGGAAATCTCTGTGTTGGTACTGATGATACATCACGGTTATAAAAGTAGCTCCTTGGTTAGAAACATGGCTAAGTATTGGAAATAACTGAGCAGTTCCAATGTTGAATTTGGAAAGGGGTTCAGAGGTAATTCAATTTATATTTTTTGGGGGAAAAAGTAAAATAAGAAATAATAATAATTATAAAGGAAACAGCCACTTCCTAGTTTAAATCACAAATTTAAATTAAATGATTAATATGTAACCTCAGTAGCCTGTTCTTGGAGTGCTCTGGCACACTATGCCAAACCCATTAATGTGAAGTACAGCAAACCTAAATCCTAGTCATGTCTCTTTATAAAGTAGCCATGGAAACCAATGGAATGTTCCACAGTAACCATGGAAACCAACGGAATGTTCCACAGTCACCCTGCTAACCAACGGAATGTTCCACAGTCACCCTGCTAACCAACGGAATGTTCCACAGTCACCCTGCTAACCAACGGAATGTTCCACAGTCACCCTGCTAACCAACGGAATGTTCCAGTCGCCATGGAAACCAATGGAATGTTTTTGCTAATTGTTCCACTTTTAGAACCTCCCTTGGAATAGTCAACCCCTAAGCTACTACACTAATTATGTGAACTAATTATATGATTATATATCAGCATTATATTAATTATACTAATTTTATATTAGGAAGCATCTTTCGCATTTATTACAGGTAGAGTAGGCCGCTACTCACACTTACAGAATGTCCTTAGACAGTTTCAGAATAAAAGTTGGGAGACGTCAGAAGATGAACTTTTTATTTATTAGTGAAACACTTTTTTAATATAGATTAAACTGTCATTTCTTATTTTAAATTATGAATTGATAATTGCGATCGAGGTTAAGGTCATTAGGAGTGATAGTCTGGCAGGCTTGGACAATAAGACCCCGAGTGGGGCACCAACTGATGACATCACGTTATCATGTGACAGAGACATGGCAGGAGAGTAACCAAGCATTCTGATACCAGCTGGCACTGCGGAAGTCACACGTTCATGCACTTTATAGAGATCTTGCAGTCTGCTTTGTCTGAATGTTTAAATTAAAAAATATATGTGAAAATGAATGTGAATAAGGTCGGACATTTTAGTTTATCATCAGTCTTAACTAGGGTTGCCACCTGGCCGGTACTTTACCGGCAGGCCGGTAAAAAATTGTCAAAAGGCCAATGTTAAGTCTATTGAGACAGTACCAAGGCCGGTATTTTTTGGGAGAAAAGGGGGCAACCCTAGTCTTAACCCAAATGCAGACTAGGTGATAATGCCAAATCTGAAGGAAAAAAAAAAAAATGCACTCCCATATATTGTTACTGAATTTAGTGTATCTTATACATTTTGGAATTTTACAGATTGGGTTGGATTTTAACCCCATAGTGACGTGCCTTTTCGACCATGTCTAACATTTCTGCAGTGTTTTTGTTTAGCTGTAGTTTTCTTCATCCGTCGCTTACTGTACTAATACAAATGCTATCATTGTTTTTAACTCGGCAAACGGTCTTTTGCTCACCAGTAGTGCAATGCTGCCGGCAGCCACTAACTGACGGAAGGGATATCTCATGGAGTTTTTCCTACTCGGCTACTTTGGCCTGACGTTTTGAAATTCCCTTCTCAATGACCTGCAGTTCTCCGTCAGGAATAAATTCCTAAGTGCTTAAAAAGGGCGTCTTCGGCGTCTCCTGTAGGCAGCCAGCATTGCACATGGTGGGCATTTACTGGTGGCTGTGGAGGACAATAATGATGTTCTACTGACCTTCATTGACCTTGTCTGGGCACTGCCTGTCCCTGCTAAAGCAGTACTTGACCCGTACTAATATCATTTTGGAATAAATAACAAAAGGTAGTGCCATAGAAAATATTTTAATTGCACATAAAACGAGGCTTTCCAAGCAAAGGTCTATCTGAACCAAACTTGTAATCCCTGTAGCGAGGGCTGAATTAGAAGATCTCCTGGTTCTTGCTGTAGGTCACCAGCTGGCCATGCTGGGAGAGTAGGAGCCAGTACCAGAGTGAGTGACAGTCTGACACCTCCAGGGGAAGGAATTTAGGAGAGGGGGGGGGGGGAATCAGTCTGTGTGCTCCGTCAGTAGGACCCAGATTCCTGGGATTCGCAAATCATTTTACAAATCAAGTCCGCCAAAAGTCTAGAAAGACAAGTTCCAAGAGCTTCGCGATCCTTGCAGAAACTCAGCCACTGGACTCTACCTGTAACTGAAGAAGAAGATCAGGCGTTAATGGAACTCATTACTGTAAAAAAAAAAAAAAAAAAAAAAGCCTGCCCTAGGAAGGAGATCAACATGTAGCATGGTTTAAATAGAAACGCACTAGTGAAAGATCCAAATAAACAATATTAAAAGAAAACACTTTATCTATACATTGTGTTAGCAGAATTGCTAGTAAATACATAATATAAATATACAAAATACAATCTTTCAATTAAACAAAACGTTATTGTTTTTGTAGACTGTCGTCCTTGAAGAGCATCATCTAATATATATGGAAGCAACCTGCCCCTGTTTGTAGGCAGTGGCACCTACACTAGCATGGGAAGGCTGGCAATGGTGGCAGAGGGGCAGTTGCTCCCCTAGGCTGCCCTCTACCTTAGCTCAATAGGCCGGGGCTGCATTATTTTTCCACTTAGAAAGTACCTAGTTTTTTTTTGTCCGTCTCTTATCTGTCACTATATCCATTCTGCATGTTTGTGTGATAACTGGTGGGATTATTAAATTGCAAAAGGGCTCACTAAATAAATAGTTTTTGCGCCCCCCCCCCCAAAAAAAAAAACTTGCGAGCCCTCCCCTGGACACTAGAGATACAGAGCCAGCTCAATGAAGAGTCCAAAAGGTGGGTAGACACCCTCAACGTGTGGAACAGGAGGCCAGCGGGCAGCTGAAAAACCAGCCAAGTTGGTCAAAGTTCAGTACGGTTTATCTCTCATTGGCAGCCTGTATTATGCTCAAAACACAAATGGGAAGTGTAATAGAACTACTCACGGAGTGGGAAACAAAAACAAACACTCGCTTCATCCATGGTAAAGGTAGGACCAGTTATTAGATGGATACCAGTGCTCTGAAAAAGGTGCAAGGAGTGGGAGGAATCTGTTTGCTAGAAGCTTCCTGCTAAGACCCCACACTGGACCACCAGGGAGAGAAACGCTAGGCAATATAGAGGGTGGTGTGGAAGTATATAAGGGGGTGTCATTTTGGGGGAAAAGAAGATCTAGTAGAAGCACTATATCCAGCTTTAACCAGAGACCTGGGAGATGAGAACCCCTGGCCTGGACTATAGGACTTTAAAGCCCTTACCTGATCACAAAACCGGTTTCCTCCTGCCCCATCTCTGGCTTCTCTGCGGCAAAAGTACAGTTGTGTTGGCTGTGATGATGTCCGTTTCTGCCTGATTAATCTGTTGGTTCACCTGGTCCATGAGAATCTGGGAATATTCGCACAGTCAAAATAAAAAGCCACGCACGGCTTCCCCAGCCGCCCCGGGGCCAGCCACGCACGGCTTCCCCAGCCGCCCCGGGGCCAGCCACGCACGGCTTCCCCAGCCGCCCCGGGGCCAGCCACGCAGGGCTTCCCCAGCGGCCCCGGGGCCAGCCACACAGGGCTGCCCCGGGGCCGCCAGTCAGAACTTAATGACACATTTTACATTAACGAGACTGTCAATCTAAACATTGTGTATACTGCGAATGTAGAGAACAAATTGTCTATACCATGTGTTATTTTATGCATTTGCTTGCAATTTTGCTAAAGAGAGTCTCCTGCTAATGACATCACCTGTGACTTGATATGCAAATTATATGTTAATGGTAAGTATGCTATTTGCATATTAAGGTGATAGCAGGATTCAGAATTTATTCTCTACAATCACAGTATCAGCAATGTTAAGGTTGACAGACTCTTTCATGAAGAACCTTTGAAGAAGCTCTTGTAGTCTCGGATATTTCTCCAAAGACCAGGGATGTTGGGTAGAATGTGTTCAGCTGGTCAGACAGTCTTTCAGAAGACATCTCAAGAAGAACATGAATTAAATCCAAGTTCCTGAATATCCCAAGCAACACCAGAGAAGTATCATACTTACATCAATCTGAGCCCGGCACTGGTACATGCACGTCTGCACATCACCCCTGTCAGCAGATCTCCTGGGCAAGGATGCCAGTCCAGCCTTGTGCGTGGGATATTCCATTAAGTGGGATTTATACTGTCGGGTAAAACACTGCAGTCAGCACCCGGAGATTATGGAACGGAAACAATGGTGTTAAAGAGTTCAAATACACGTCACTTTATCCTGTTTTTAATCCCACTGCTGCCACCAATAATTCTGGATATCCCCAGGGATCAAAACCTAGACGTTCGAAATTACTCACCAGATTTCCAGATAAAGGAAAGCACTAGCAGATTTAATGAATGTTTATATAATCTGCCAAATTTAAACTGTACCTTTGAATACTGTAGATGCTCAAACCCCAGTTTAGTGGGTCTTTTCCCGACACCTTCATGAAGGTCACCCCACAATCCTCTGCAGCCAAAATCTCTTGCACAGTGTGTTTCGGAATCCAGTCGGATCTTCAGACAAGAACTGCCTTGTTTTAGGGCTTCTAGCTCCAGGTCTGCAGTAGCAAGCCAAATGAGGATTTATTAAAGCCTAGGCAGAGCCCAATGGAGAATACAATAATTCTGGGGCAAAGATCCAAAAGTGTTTAGAATCTTCTGTCAGATCTTCCTTTATGTTGGGATGAAAGGAGGAGTATCTGACTCAACATTTTAAACATGTCCACCTAATAGAGCAAAGAGGGCTCAATAAAAAGGTATTTTATGCTGATTGTTGTACTTTAAAAACAGACATTGTAACATGCATATAAATTAGGAGAATGAAAAAATAATCAGATTATAAAGAAACCCAGCGGGAACTGACTGGCTCTCTCCAAATCTTTGGTCACCGTCTCTGCTCTGCGCTCCAGGCCTCGCAAGCGAGATTCAATATCCGTGAAGTACATCTGATTTTTTTTCAGGTCGTTTTTCACCATGTTTTTCAGCCTTTTGATAGAGACTAAATTAACCTTAAAAAGAAAGAAGAAAAAAAATAAAAATAAAATATTTTGAAAGACTGCGTTTGGTCACTGAAGAGTGAGTGAGATTATGATCCACATTTAAATACACACAAATTCTATTTCTTTATTTACACTGGGCAGGTGGATCACTATAAGGTTTTTATTAATTTATTGTGTTTTATATTTTGCAGAAGTGTAGCAGCCATTGCACTTCATGTGAAGCTTCAGTGGCCTCACGTGTCAGCAATTATATAGAGAGGAGATACATGTCATTTATTTTAATGGGTTGGAGAAGCAATGTTATCCTTTTCACATCAGGGATGTTTATGCTCTCTGAATGGGGATACACACACACAGTGTCACTCACACACACACACAGTGTCACTCACACACACACACAGTGTCACTCACACACACACACACACACACACACACACACACAGTGTCACTCACACACACACACACACACACACACACAGTGTCACTCACACACTCACAATGCCTGGGAAGTGGCATTCGCAGAACTGTACAGAGCGCTGGTGAGACCTCACTTGGAGTATTATACAGAGCGCTGGTGAGACCTCACTTGGAGTATTGTACAGAGCGCCGGTGAGACCTCACTTGGAGTATTGTACAGAGCGCCGGTGAGACCTCACTTGGAGTATTGTACAGAGCGCCGGTGAGACCTCACTTGGAGTATTGTACAGAGCGCCGGTGAGACCTCACTTGGAGTATTGTACAGAGCGCTGGTGAGACCTCACTTGGAGTATTGTACAGAGCACTGGTGAGACCTCACTTGGAGTGTTGTACGCAGTACTGGTGAGACCTCACTTGGAGTGTTGTACATGGCGCTGGATATTTAAACGAAAACAAGATACCATAACTAGAAGACAGTCTTAAATTAAATATACCTGCGATGTCTCTCGCTCATCCCGTGCATCACTTATCATCCAAGACGCGCTTTTCATTTTACAAATAAATCCTGTGGTAGAGGAGTTTTCTGCGCTGTAGCGACTGCGCACACCCTCCCAGGATGCATTGCTCAGCATCTCATCACAGAATTCTTCAAAAAACAGAAATGGAGGAGCACATGCAAGTCAGACACAATAAAACAATGATCTGGATGAACAGCCTAGAATTACAGGCCAACTGCGCCAAGAAACCTTTCCGTCCAACACCCCCACGATGTCTAAGGGAAATCTTTCCATAATGTGCCCCATTTTTGCAGGACTGGCACTTGAACATGTTTCATCTCACCAGTGTGCAGATAACCCATCACTTATGCTTCAAATATAGGAGCACACGGGAAAAAAATAACTCTCCCTAGTATGAGGATAACCTGGCAGGTATGTCTGATAGTACATACCAGCTTATGCTGCCATACTTCCCCTGGGAAGCAGGTGACCCGACCAGGTCTTGCCGGTCACTAGACCAGCTTAGCTCTGAGGAGCCAGAGAAAGGTCTCCTCTCCATCAAGTTCTGTGTAAAACAATCAAAATAAAAGTTAGGAGCCAGAAGTATGGATTTTAGGAGCTCTGGCTCCTGGTATTTGCCAAGCCTTGAAATTAACAATGACACAGGTCAGAGTAGGAGCAGCTACAGCACCATATGTGCAAGAGATAATACACCAGTCCACACCCAGCGATCCTTTACCACATTTTACAAGGGACTGACCCAGTGCCCCCGGGTCTCTGGTGGCTGGGAGGAGAGGAAACCCACGTGATGAACGGCTGAGGGTAAGGTGGCTGTCACATATCTAAAAACAGATAAGACCAGTTAGTCAGGGACAAAAAAAAATACTTAAAAAAATATTGCAGCATGATGCATAATGTATATCTGGGGTGTACTTGTGGTGGGCGAGAAGGGGGAGCAGCCACTCTCCCATCCTGGTGTCTAGTAGAGCAGTATGAAGGAGTCTGTGCTCTTCTCTCTGCATAGACATCCTCCAATACTGGCCTACTCTTCCACCCAGGTCTACAGAGTGAACACCGGGGGTCACAGTTTGCGACTCCGACCAGCCAGAAGTGTCTGGCTGCAGCATGGAGGATGTCCGAGTGCACCGAACAGCCCACTGACCACCTGGCTGCTCCGCTAGACAACATGGATACAATGGGGATCAGTCCCCGGGTGCTAAATATTCTAGGCATGCCCCTAGAGGTACGAGAGATTTGGAGGCGGTGACCTATTGCCGACTGAGGGGTATCAGGTCATCACAATTTCAGGTTTGGAGGTCTGCACAATATATTAACCAGTGGTGCAGACAGCACATTGGGGGTTTATTAAAGCCAATTTCGGGGTAAAGTTCTAGAAGTGGTCCAGCTGCCATGGAAATCCATGCCCCAACCGCCGGGGAAACCCATGCCCCGCCCCGCCACCTCCGGGGACTCCCATGCCCTGCCACCGCCGGGGAAACCCCTGCGCCGCCACCGTGTCGAGGCCAGGTAATAGAATGAAGTCCGACCTGTGCAAAGCTATAACACTTTTGATTCACCTTTAAAATCTCCGCAATCAAGGCCAGTGCCGCAGACCGTGGACTCCTTGAGCGGACAAACTCAACCACAAGGAACGAGCAACGTATTGAGGGTAACGAGTATCTGCACAAACAAAATAAAAGCTGAAACAAGGCTGGAAAAGGAGGGAGGGGAAAAAAATACCAAGGAACCTGCAACAAAACATGTATAGCATTATTCATGAAAGGGAAATGACCAGGCCAAACTTTCAGCCAAAGAAGCCGAAAAAACAGTCATATTTGGCTAAATTGGAGAATTTTTTTCAAATCGGATACTCCGGCCTTACGTGAAATTCCTGCCATTCCAGATTTCAAGAAAAAAGCCCCTAGTATTACAGAGGATAATAAAACGTTAGTGGAATTAGGTCTGGACAAGGTATTTGAAGAGACAAAAACAAAACGAAAAAACTTCCTACAGTAAATGAGGTAACAACGTCCGACATGGGTCCTCCATAACCCAGGATTCGGTACTTACCCATGTCTCCTACAGACCTGCCGAATATCATCTTCAAATGCATTGCTGGGGTTCGGAGAGTCCGTGCCGTACAGAACCCTTCCCAAAGACGCAGCAGTCTTCCTGGGGGTGTTCACAGAGCGGCTGTAATCTACAATAAACTACAAGAATAGAGACCGGGTGTGAGGCAGAGAAACAGGGCAAGAACTCAACCAAAACTGAACCCGACACATTTCACTGCTCCACCTGCTGCTTTCTATATACGGGCTGCAGGTAAGCAGTGAAGAGGAGAGTGTTTTTGTGCAGTTGGATATAATAGCTGTAATTAGCAAGTTCAATATTAGGAGAGAACCCCTAATATTAGGAGAGAACCCCTCGAAGGGGCAGTTCCACCTGGCTTATTCTCTGTATCTTGTACATGTGATTAATATATACAGATCTCCTGTAGTTTTACATAGAAAATAATATCCCCAGGGCTTCTAAATTCAGTAACATTCTGTGACGAAGTGCCCTTCGCCACTTGGTCTTGGAGAGGCTTGTTTGCCAGCCTCCTCCCCTGTGACTATGGCCCTGGGGTGTGTGGCCCTTTAAAAATGCCCAAAAAGCTAACTTTTGAACTTCTGGGTGGAATTGTTTGATTTTTAGTTATTTTCATATTTAAAGTATGCTGATTCTGAAAATGGATGTTTTATGTGAATGTGATGCATATTTTGAAAGTTATTAATATTGTATAAAACCTGTATATTTTAGCTTGGAGATAATTGAGCTGATACAAAGGTTAACTCAATTATCTCCCAAGCAGAGGAATGTACTGTAATTACTAGGATCCAAGTCTTTGTCCTATTCACTGTGCTTTCCCCAAGTTAAGATTGGATCCTATCTTTAATCCCTGTCATTGTCACCTTTCCAATTGTCTTTATGTAAGTCATTTAGTTTCCTGTGTGTATCTGAGCTGGGCACCTTTGTATCCTGAAAGGTGTGAGGCAGGATTTCCCTTTGTATGTCCTTAGGTTAAATTATAATCCTGTTATAGTTCCTTTGTCTAATCTGGTTTGTCAAGATGTTCAACTGTATATATTCTGTGTTTCTGTATCATTAAAGAGTTCTGGTCAGTTCTACTCCTGATACTGTGTGTCGTCCAGTGATTGGGGAAAGTGATGGGATATTCTTGGACTGTAATGCTGGTTGTGCTGGATATTCTCTTGGATTTATTACTTGTTCCTGCATCCTCTTAAAGTACTTGGTGGAGTTTAGCTGTGAGAAATCGGCTCTCCGCTACACATTCCAATAAGGCGGAGCTTGGAGAGGGGCGGGACTGTTACTATAGTAACCGCAGTAACTTTCTAGGAGAGGAGTTGGGTAACAGATTGGTTTGTTTTCCGATACTACAGGTGGAGCTGCCACGGACTGATATTTGGGATATTATTCTAATCCTGGGGTTTATAAAAGTCAGTGCAATTGTTGCAGCTGAAGAGGCCATCGGTTAGCCCATCTATTTACGCCAGTCTAGAACCATGATTTGTATACGGATGTTCTAGATAGTCTAGATCTACCAGCCTCTGGCATTGCGACCAGTGGTATATAGCCCTTGGCAGACAAAATTCGGGCACGACATGCCCCATCACATGCCACCATCACCCACATTGCATAGACACTAAATGCCCCATCACCCTCATTACATACCCCCACCACGTCCATTACTTCCCCCCATCACTCTGATTAATTGGAAGGAGCTAAAGCTTGCTGAACGGAAGGGGGGGGGGGGGGGGGGCCGATAATGTGCCGCCCTAGGTGAGTGCCTTGTTTGCCTTGTGGTAGATACACTACTGATAGTGACTAATTACATGACAACATATTCATTTATCACTAGACCTGAATGTAACCCCTGCAGGGAAATGGGCACCGGGGGCTGGTTTAGAAGGGGCTGGACGGACGTTACCTCCTGCAGCATGTGGAGACCTTCCAAGACCAGAAGAGAATCCAGAGAATGATCCAATTTACTGACTTTCTTTCCAGAGTTTCTTCGTCTGAAAGAAAAAAAAAAAAAAAAGTTAAAATAAAACCCCTACTGTTTGCAAACACAAGAGAAAACAATGAATCTAGGTTTGCTACTTCCCCAAACCGATGGATAAATGATTAGAATAAAACTCAGTATAAGGACTCGAGAAGTGCACTTAACACACACACCACCAGGTGGCACTATCTGCAAGAGACTGAAATACATTGTAATGTAAAAGTGGGAGAGAATATTCTAACAGAATTATTATATATCCGTGCGCATGCACAGAGGATTTGATTTCATGATCTATTAGAAATCGCACATTTTTTCGGATCCACCAGTGACCATTTGTAGGTTTACACCTTCAACTCAGGCTCCAAAGGCTCATACCATGGGCTTTATTCACCATATAGGGAATTGAGAAGGGCATTGCAGAGTCAAGGCCAAAGTAGCAGAGTTGGAAACATTCTACCCTTCAGCTTTACTTCACACTCTTCCATATTGTCAGCACAACCCCCAGTATGCTCAGCCAGACCATCCTGACAATAAGTGTTGGTTCAGGGGCCGGTGGGACAGTATCTTGGCATCTAGAGCCTCTCTTATTAGAGGTCACACAAAAATCTGCCAATTATATTATTTGGGGGAAAACCCCCCTGGACCTTAAAGTGTAGATTATATACAACGCCTCTTCATCAAGGTAATGAAGACTCCCATACCTCAGAGAAGTGACTGTATTGGGGGGCTTTGCTCTGTGTCTGAGGGGAGCACAGTTTAAAGTATCTTTCATCTTGTCTGGATCCTGCAAGAAAGAAAAAAAACAAAACATGAAATACTACTGCCCCAGGTCTGCCCCCACCAGCAGAAACACAAAACATGAAATACTACTGCCCCCAGGTCTGCCCCCACCAGCAGAAACACAAAACATGAAATACTACTGCCCCCAGGTCTGCCCCCACCAGCAGAAACACAAAACATGAAATACTACTGCCCCCAGGTCTGCCCCCGCCAGCAGAAACACAAAACATGAAATACTACTGCCCCCAGGTCTGCCCCCACCAGCAGAAATACAAAACATGAAATACTACTGCCCCCAGGTCTGCCCCCACCAGCAGAAACACAAAACATGAAATACTACTGCCCCCAGGTCTGCCCCCACCAGCAGAAACACAAAACATGAAATACTACTGCCCCCAGGTCTGCCCCCGCCAGCAGAAACACAAAACATGAAATACTACTGCCCCCAGGTCTGCCCCCACCAGCAGAAACACAAAACATGAAATACTACTGCCCCCAGGTCTGCCCCCACCAGCAGAAACACAAAACATGAAATACTACTGCCCCCAGGTCTGCCCCCACCAGCAGAAACACAAAACATGAAATACTACTGCCCCCAGGTCTGCCCCCGCCAGCAGAAACACAAAACATGAAATACTACTGCCCCCAGGTCTGCCCCCACCAGCAGAAACACAAAACATGAAATACTACTGCCCCCAGGTCTGCCCCCACCAGCAGAAACACAAAACATGAAATACTACTGCCCCCAGGTCTGCCCCCACCAGCAGAAACACAAAACATGAAATACTACTGCCCCCAGGTCTGCCCCCACCAGCAGAAACACAAAACATGAAATACTACTGCCCCCAGGTCTGCCCCCACCAGCAGAAACACAAAACATTTCTTTTGTCAGGCAGATTGCTACTTCTGCCTGATTAAATCAAATTTTAACTGTGCTAAACATTGACAAAAATATATTTGACTTTCTTAGCACTTGGGTAAATATATTTGCACACTGCCAGAGCACAACACAGGAACGTCCGATATACAGATCAAACATCCAGCTGCTCCTCCTCAACAGGGGGATACATGGACACTATACAGGATGTATATACACACAGACACACACACACACACACACAATCCAATTCATGTAAAGTGCAGCCTGGCAGTATGTAGGATGTATATATACACACACACACAATCCAATTCATGTAAAGTGCAGCCTGGCAGTATGTAGGATGTATATACACACACACAATCCAATTCATGTAAAGTGCAGCCTGGCAGTATGTAGGATGTATATACACACACACACACACACACACACACACACAATCCAATTCATGTAAAGTGCAGCCTGGCAGTATGTAGGATGTATATACACACACACACACACACACACACACACAATCCAATTCATGTAAAGTGCAGCCTGGCAGTATGTAGGATGTATATACACACACACACACACAATCCAATTCATGTAAAGTGCAGCCCGGCAGTATGTAGGATGTATATACACACACACACAATCCAATTCATGTAAAGTGCAGCCTGGCAGTATGTAGGATGTATATACACACACACAATCCAATTCATGTAAAGTGCAGCCCGGCAGTATGTAGGATGTATATAGACACACACAATCCAATTCATGTAAAGTGCAGCCCGGCAGTATGTATAATGTATATACACACACACACAATCCAATTCATGTAAAGTGCAGCCTGGCAGTATGTAGGATGTATATACACACACACAATCCAACTCATGTAAAGTGCAGCCCTGTAGTATGTAGGATGTATATACACACACACACAATCCAATCCATGTAACGTACAGCCCGGCAGTATGTAGGATGTATATACACACACACACACACACACAATCCAATTCATGTAAAGTGCAGCCCGGCAGTATGTAGGATGTATATACACACACCCACAATCCAATTCATGTAAAGTGCAGTCCGGCAGTATGTAGGATGTATATACACACACACACACACACACACACACACACACACACAATCCAATTCATGTAAAGTGCAGCCCGGCAGTATGTAGGATGTATATACACACAGTGCGGCCCGGCAGTATGTAGGATGTATATACACACAGTGCGGCCCGGCAGTATGTGGGATGTATATACACACAGTGCAGCCCGGCAGTATGTAGGATATATATACACACAGTGCGCCCGGCAGTATGTAGGATGTATATACACACAGTGCGGCCCGGCAGTATGTAGGATGTATATACACACAGTGCGGCCTGGCAGTATGTATGATGTATATACACACAGTGCGCCCGGCAGTATGTAGGATGTATATACGCACAGTGCGGCCCGGCAGTATGTAGGATGTATATACACACAGTGCGGCCCGGCAGTATGTAGGATGTATATACACACAGTGCGGCCCGGCAGTATGTATGATGTATATACACACAGTGCGGCCCGGCAGTATATAGGATGTATATACACACAGTGCGGCCCGGCAGTATATAGGATGTATATACACACAGTGCGGCCCGGCAGTATGTAGGATGTATATACACACAGTGCGGCCCGGCAGTATGTAGGATGTAAATACACACAGTGCGGCCCGGCAGTATGTAGGATGTATATACACACAGTGCGGCCCGGCAGTATGTAGGATGTATATGCACACAGTGCGCCCGGCAGTATGTAGGATGTATATACACACAGTGCGGCCCGGCAGTATGTATGATGTATATATATATACAGTGCGGCCCGGCAGTATGTAGGATGTATATACACACAGTGCGGCCCGGCAGTATGTAGGATGTATATACACACAGTGCGGCCCGGCAGTATGTATGATGTATATACACACAGTGCGGCCCGGCAGTATGTATGATGTATATACACACAGTGCGGCCCTGCAGTATGTAGGATGTATATACACACAGTGCGGCCCGGCAGTATGTAGGATGTATATACACACAGTGCGGCCCGGCAGTATGTAGGATGTATATACACACAGTGCAGCCCGGCAGTATGTAGGATGTATATACACACAGTGCGGCCCGGCAGTATGTAGGATGTATATACACACAGTGCGGCCCGGCAGTATGTAGGATGTATATACACACAGTGCGGCCCGGCAGTATGTAGGATGTATATACACACCGTGCGGCCCGGCAGTATGTAGGATGTATATACACACAGTGCGGCCCGGCAGTATGTAGGATGTATATACACACCGTGCGGCCCGGCAGTATGTAGGATGTATATACACACAGTGCGGCCCGGCAGTATGTAGGATGTATATACACACAGTGCGGCCCGGCAGTATGTAGGATGTATATACACACAGTGCGGCCCGGCAGTATGTAGGATGTATATACACACAGTGCAGCCCGGCAGTATGTAGGATGTATATACACACAGTGCGGCCCGGCAGTATGCAGGATGTATATACACACAGTGCGGCCCGGCAGTATGCAGGATGTATATACACACAGTGCGGCCCGGCAGTATGTAGGATGTATATACACACAGTGCGGCCCGGCAGTATGTAGGATGTATATACACACAGTGCGGCCCGGCAGTATGTAGGATGTATATACACACAGTGCAGCCCGGCAGTATGTAGGATGTATATACACACAGTGCGGCCCGGCAGTATGTAGGATGTATATACACACAGTGCGGCCCGGCAGTATGTAGGATGTATATACACACAGTGCAGCCCGGCAGTATGTAGGATGTATATACACACAGTGCGGCCCGGCAGTATGCAGGATGTATATACACACAGTGCGGCCCGGCAGTATATAGGATGTATATATATACACACACACAATCCAATTCATGTAAAGTGCAGCCCGGCAGTATGTAGGATGTATATACACACAGTACAGCCCTGCAGTATGTAGGATGTATATACACACAGTGCGGCCCGGCAGTATGTAGGATGTATATACACACAGTGCGGCCCGGCAGTATGTAGGATGTATATACACACAGTGCGGCCCGGCAGTATGTAGGATGTATATACACACAGTGCGCCCTGCAGTATGTAGGATGTATATACACACAGTGCGGCCCGGCAGTATGTAGGATGTATATACACACAGTGCGGCCCGGCAGTATGTAGGATGTATATACACACAGTGCAGCCCGGCAGTATGTAGGATGTATATACACACAGTGCGCCCGGCAGTATGTAGGATGTATATACACACAGTGCGGCCCGGCAGTATGTAGGATGTATATACACACAGTGCGGCCCGCAGTATGTAGGATGTATATACACACAGTGCGGCCCGGCAGTATGTAGGATGTATATACACACAGTGCGGCCCGCAGTATGTAGGATGTATATACACACAGTGCGGCCCGCAGTATGTAGGATGTATATACACACAGTGCGGCCGGCAGTATGTAGGATGTATATACACACAGTGCGGCCCGGCAGTATGCAGGATGTATATACACACAGTGCGGCCCGGCAGTATGCAGGATGTATATACACACAGTGCGGCCCGCAGTATGTAGGATGTATATACACACAGTGCGGCCCGGCAGTATGTAGGATGTATATACACACAGTGCGGCCCGGCAGTATGTAGGATGTATATACACACAGTGCGGCCCGGCAGTATGCAGGATGTATATACACACAGTGCGGCCCGGCAGTATGCAGGATGTATATACACACAGTGCGGCCCGGCAGTATGCAGGATGTATATACACACAGTGCAGCCCGGCAGTATGTAGGATGTATATACACACAGTGCAGCCCGGCAGTATGTAGGATGTATATACACACAGTGCAGCCCGGCAGTATGTAGGATGTATATACACACAGTGCGGCCCGGCAGTATGCAGGATGTATATACACACAGTGCGGCCCGGCAGTATATAGGATGTATATATATACACACACACAATCCAATTCATGTAAAGTGCAGCCCGGCAGTATGTAGGATGTATATACACACAGTACAGCCCTGCAGTATGTAGGATGTATATACACACAGTGCGGCCCGGCAGTATATAGGATGTATATACACACAGTGCGGCCCGGCAGTATGTAGGATGTATATACACACAGTGCGGCCCGGCAGTATGTAGGATGTATATACACACAGTGCGGCCCGGCAGTATGTAGGATGTATATACACACAGTGCGGCCCGGCAGTATGTAGGATGTATATGCACACAGTGCGCCCGGCAGTATGTAGGATGTATATACACACAGTGCGGCCCGGCAGTATGTATGATGTATATATATATACAGTGCGGCCCGGCAGTATGTAGGATGTATATACACACAGTGCGGCCCGGCAGTATGTAGGATGTATATACACACAGTGCGGCCCGGCAGTATGTAGGATGTATATACACACAGTGCGGCCCGGCAGTATGTATGATGTATATACACACAGTGCGGCCCGGCAGTATGTATGATGTATATACACACAGTGCGGCCCTGCAGTATGTAGGATGTATATACACACAGTGCGGCCCGGCAGTATGTAGGATGTATATACACACAGTGCGGCCCGGCAGTATGTAGGATGTATATACACACAGTGCAGCCCGGCAGTATGTAGGATGTATATACACACAGTGCGGCCCGGCAGTATGTAGGATGTATATACACACAGTGCGGCCCGGCAGTATGTAGGATGTATATACACACCGTGCGGCCCGGCAGTATGTAGGATGTATATACACACAGTGCGGCCCGGCAGTATGTAGGATGTATATACACACCGTGCGGCCCGGCAGTATGTAGGATGTATATACACACAGTGCGGCCCGGCAGTATGTAGGATGTATATACACACAGTGCGGCCCGGCAGTATGTAGGATGTATATACACACAGTGCAGCCCGGCAGTATGTAGGATGTATATACACACAATGCGGCCCGGCAGTATGCAGGATGTATATACACACAGTGCGGCCCGGCAGTATATAGGATGTATATATATATACACACACACAATCCAATTCATGTAAAGTGCAGCCCGGCAGTATGTAGGATGTATATACACACAGTACAGCCCTGCAGTATGTAGGATGTATATACACACAGTGCGGCCCGGCAGTATGTAGGATGTATATACACACAGTGCGGCCCGGCAGTATGTAGGATGTATATACACACAGTGCGGCCCGGCAGTATGTAGGATGTATATACACACAGTGCGCCCTGCAGTATGTAGGATGTATATACACACAGTGCGGCCCGGCAGTATGTAGGATGTATATACACACAGTGCGGCCCGGCAGTATGTAGGATGTATATACACACAGTGCAGCCCGGCAGTATGTAGGATGTATATACACACAGTGCGCCCGGCAGTATGTAGGATGTATATACACACAGTGCGGCCCGGCAGTATGTAGGATGTATATACACACAGTGCGGCCCGCAGTATGTAGGATGTATATACACACAGTGCGGCCCGGCAGTATGTAGGATGTATATACACACAGTGCGGCCCGAGGTATGTAGGATGTATATACACACAGTGCGGCCCGCAGTATGTAGGATGTATATACACACAGTGCGGCCGGCAGTATGTAGGATGTATATACACACAGTGCGGCCCGGCAGTATGCAGGATGTATATACACACAGTGCGGCCCGGCAGTATGCAGGATGTATATACACACAGTGCGGCCCGCAGTATGTAGGATGTATATACACACAGTGCGGCCCGGCAGTATGTAGGATGTATATACACACAGTGCGGCCCGGCAGTATGTATGATGTATATACACACAGTGCGGCCCGGCAGTATGTAGGATGTATATACACACAGTGCGCCCTGCAGTATGTAGGATGTATATACACACAGTGCGGCCCGGCAGTATGTAGGATGTATATACACACAGTGCGGCCCGGCAGTATGTAGGATGTATATACACACAGTGCGGCCCGGCAGTATGTAGGATGTATATACACACAGTGCAGCCTGGCAGTATATAGGATGTATATACACACAGTGCGGCCCGGCAGTATGCAGGATGTATATACACACAGTGCGGCCCGGCAGTATGTAGGATGTATATACACACAGTGCGGCCCGGCAGTATGTAGGATGTATATACACACAGTGCAGCCCGGCAGTATGTAGGATGTATATACACACAGTGCAGCCCGGCAGTATGTAGGATGTATATACACACAGTGCGGCCCGGCAGTATGTAGGATGTATATACACACAGTGCGGCCAGGCAGTATGTAGGATGTATATACACACAGTGCGGCCCGGCAGTATGTAGGATGTATATACACACAGTGCGGCCCGGCAGTATGTATGATGTATATACACACAGTGCGGCCCCGCAGTATGTAGGATGTATATACACACAGTGCGGCCCGGCAGTATATAGGATGTATATACACACAGTGCGGCCCGGCAGTATGTAGGATGTATATACACACAGTGCAGGCCCGGCAGTATGTAGGATGTATATACACACAGTGCGGCCCGGCAGTATGTAGGATGTATATACACACAGTGCGGCCCGGCAGTATGTAGGATGTATATACACACAGTGCGGCCCGGCAGTATGTAGGATGTATATACACACAGTGCGGCCCGGCAGTATGTAGGATGTATATACACACAGTGCGCCCGGCAGTATGTAGGATGTATATACACACAGTGCGGCCCGGCAGTATGTAGGATGTATATACACACAGTGCGGCCCGGCAGTATGTAGGATGTATATACACACAGTGCAGCCCGGCAGTATGTAGGATGTATATACACACAGTGCAGCCCGGCAGTATGTAGGATGTATATACACACAGTGCAGCCCGGCAGTATGTAGGATGGATATACACACAGTGCAGCCCGGCAGTATGTATGATGTATAAACACACAGCGCAGCCCGGCAGTATGTAGGATGTATATACACACAGTGCAGCCCGGCAGTATGTATGATGTATATACACACAGTGCGGCCCGGCGGTATGTAGGATGTATATACACACAGTGCGGCCCGGCAGTATGTAGGATGTATATACACACAGTGCGCCCGGCAGTATGTATGATGTATATACACACAGTGCGGCCCGGCAGTATGTAGGATGTATATACACACAGTGCGGCCCGGCAGTATGCAGGATGTGTATATATATATATATAAGGTAAATATTACCTATTAAGCATGATCCTGAGCCTCTCTATGTTCCACACGATCCTCTCTAGACTGATTATCACGGTCACCTGTATTAATAGATTAGGGGTCAGCTGATCCCCCCTCATTAACCTATTAACTCCCGTGCCTCTGAAGAGACTTTGCTTGGATTGGATGGATCGGGATTGCGCTAGGGATGAGAATATACCCGGGACAATCTTGGATTTCACGTGACTGTACCGGCAAATCCGGGACATTTGGCAACTATGTTATGTTATCCGTGTGTTCAGACATATAAAATAATTACAGCGGGGCTTCTTAATTCAGTGGCATCCGTGAGGAGGAGCTTGGAGAGAGAGGCGGGGCCTGTCACTATAGCAATGTACACGTGACCTGTGCTAGTTATACCTGGGACTTGCTCTGTGCTGACACCTAGCGGTCATAATGTAACCAGCAACAGACATGGCGGCCCAGCTCTCCTGCCCGCAGCAAACATGGCGGACCAGCTCTCCTGCCCGCAGCAAACATGGCGGCCCAGCTCTCCTGCCCGCAGCAAACATGGCGGACCAGCTCTCCTGCCCGCAGCAAACATGGCGGACCAGCTCTCCTGCCCGCAGCAAACATGGCGGACCAGCTCTCCTGCCTGCAGTAAACATTGCGGCCTCGCTCTCCTGCCCGCAGCAAACATGGCGGCCTCACTCTACTGCCCGCAAGAAGCATGGCGGAGGTCACCTCCGCGTGACGTCACGCGGCGCCGGAGTTTGACGCGCGGTGTTTAAACTGTAAATCTGCGGCAGTTCTGTGATATCACCCGGGCACCACGGAGCGAGGTACTGGAGGGGCAGGGTGGGGGTAATAACAGCTACCCACTGAGGGGCAGGGTGGGGTAATAACAGCTACCCACTGAGGGGCAGGGTGGGGTAATAACAGCTACCCACTGAGGGGCAGGGTGGGGTAATAACAGCTACCCACTGAGGGGCAGGGTGGGGTAATAACAGCTACCCACTGAGGGGCAGGGTGGGGTAATAACAGCTACCCACTGAGGGGCAGGGTGGGGTAATAACAGCTACCCACTGAGGGGCAGGGTGGGGTAATAACAGCTACCCACTGAGGGGCAGGGTGGGGTAATAACAGCTACCCACTGAGGGGCAGGGTGGGGTAATAACAGCTACCCACTGAGGGGCAGGGTGGGGTAATAACAGCTACCCACTGAGGGGCAGGGTGGGGTAATAACAGCTACCCACTGAGGGGCAGGGTGGGGTAATAACAGCTACCCACTGAGGGGCAGGGTGGGGTAATAACAGCTACCCACTGAGGGGCAGGGTGGGGTAATAACAGCTGCCCACTGAGGGGCAGGGTGGGGTAATAACAGCTACACACTGAGGGGCAGGGTGGGGTAATAACAGCTACCCACTGAGGGGCAGGGTGGGGTAATAACAGCTACCCACTGAGGGGCAGGGTGGGGTAATAACAGCTGCCCACTGAGGGGCAGGGTGGGGTAATAACAGCTACACACTGAGGGGCAGGGTGGGGTAATAACAGCTACCCACTGAGGGGCAGGGTGGGGTAATAACAGCTACCCACTGAGGGGCAGGGTGGGGTAATAACAGCTGCCCACTGAGGGGCAGGGTGGGGTAATAACAGCTACCCACTGAGGGGCAGGGTGGGGTAATAACAGCTGCCCACTGAGGGGCAGGGTGGGGTAATAACAGCTGCCCACTGAGGGGCAGGGTGGGGTAATAACAGCTACCCACTGAGGGGCAGGGTGGGGTAATAACAGCTACCCACTGAGGGGCAGGGTGTGGTAATAACAGCTACCCACTGAGGGGCAGGGTGGGGTAATAACAGCTACCCACTGAGGGGCAGGGTGTGGTAATAACAGCTACCCACTGAGGGGCAGGGTGGGGTAATAACAGCTACACACTGAGGGGCAGGGTGGGGTAATAACAGCTACCCACTGAGGGGCAGGGTGGGGTAATAACAGCTACCCACTGAGGGGCAGGGTGGGGTAATAACAGCTACCCACTGAGGGGCAGGGTGGGGTAATAACAGCTACCCACTGAGGGGCAGGGTGGGGTAATAACAGCTACCCACTGAGGGGCAGGGTGGGGTAATAACAGCTACCCACTGAGGGGCAGGGTGGGGTAATAACAGCTACCCACTGAGGGGCAGGGTGGGGTAATAACAGCTACCCACTGAGGGGCAGGGTGGGGTAATAACAGCTACCCACTGAGGGGCAGGGTGGGGGTAATAACAGCTACCCACTGAGGGGCAGGGTGGGGTAATAACAGCTACCCACTGAGGGGCAGGGTGGGGTAATAACAGCTACCCACTGAGGGGCAGGGTGGGGTAATAACAGCTGCCCACTGAGGGGCAGGGTGGGGTAATAGCAGCTACCCACTGAGGGGCAGGGTGGGGTAATAGCATCTACCCACTGAGGGGCAGGGTGGGGTAATAACAGCTGCCCACTGAGGGGCAGGGTGGGGGTAATAGCTGCCCACTGAGGGGCAGGGTGGGGGTAATAACAGCTGCCCACTGAGGGGCAGGGTGGGGTAATAACAGCTCCCCACTGAGGGGCAGGGTGAGGTAATAACAGCTGCCCACTGAGGGGCAGGGTGGGGTAATAACAGCTACCCACTGAGGGGCAGGGTGAGGTAATAACAGCTGCCCACTGAGGGGCAGGGTGGGGTAATAACAGCTACACACTGAGGGGCAGGGTGGGGTAATAACAGCTACACACTGAGGGGCAGGGAGGGCGCAAACAGGTGTCATCTGTACATGTAACATGTTATACACATGTGTGAGACAATGTTTCGCGTGGTCCCTGTTGATAGTTATAGTGTTTCGCGTGTTCCTTGTTGATAGTTAGTGTTTCGCGTGTTCCTTGTTGATAGTTAGTGTTTCGCGTGTTCCCTGTTGATAGTTACAGTGTTTTGCGTGTTCCCTGTTGATAGTTAGTGTTTCGCGTGTTCCTTGTTGATAGTTAGTGTTTCGCGTCTTCCTTGTTGATAGTTACAGTGTTTTGCGTCTTCCTTGTTGATAGTTAGTGTTTCGCGTGTTCCTTGTTGATAGTTACAGTGTTTTGCGTCTTCCTTGTTGATAGTTAGTGTTTTGCGTCTTCCTTGTTGATAGTTACAGTGTTTCGCGTGTTCCTTGTTGATAGTTAGTGTTTCGCGTGTTCCTTGTTGACAGTTACAGTGTTTCGCGTGTTCCTTGTTGACAGTTACAGTGTTTCGCGTGTTCCCTGTTGATAGTTAGTGTTTTGCGTGTTCCCTGTTGATAGTGTTTCGCGTGTTCCTTGTTGATAGTTAGTGTTTCGCGTGTTCCTTGTTGATAGTTAGTGTTTCGCGTGTTCCTTGTTGATAGTTAGTGTTTCGCGTGTTCCCTGTTGATAGTTACAGTGTTTTGCGTATTCCTTGTTGATAGTTAGTAGACATGTGCATTAGTTTTCGGACTAATGCATTTTCGGACGAAAATAGCATTTTCGTCCATTCGTCCGAAAAATGAATAACGAAAATGTTAACTAACAAAATCCGAATGAACGAATGGTTAATAAACGAAAATCATTCGTCCATTCGTCCATTCGTGCTATTGGCATTCTAAACCGAAATAGTCGGTTTATAGAATACCAATAGCATTACATTACATTCCATAAACCGACATGAATGACTTTCGGTTTATGGAATGCATGTAATGCTATTGGCTTTCTATAAACCGAAATTGAGTTCCCATTCATACGAATAGGTCAATTGACCTATTCGTATGAATGGGGACTCTTTCGGTTTATAGAAAGCCAATAGCATTGCATGTATTCTATAAGCCAAAAGTCTTTAAACCGAACGACGTTCAGTTTACAGAATACACATGTAATTCTATTGCTGTTCTATAAGCCGAAAGTCTATAAACCGAACGTCGTTCGGTTTATAGACTTTCGGCTTATAGAACAGCAATAGCATTACATGTATTCTATAAACCGAACGTCGTTCGTTTTAAAGACTTTCGGCTTATAGAATACTATTGGCTTTCTATAAACCTAACTAGAGTCCCTCCTCATTCATAAGAATTTCTTATGAATGGGGACTCGACTCTAGTTCGGTTTATAGAAAGCCAATAGTATTCTATAAGCCGAAAGTCTTTAAAACGAACGACGTTCGGTTTATAGACTTTCAGTTTATGGAATGTATAATGTAATGCTATTTGCAATGGCATTACTATAAACTGAAATAGAGTCGGTTTATAGAATGCCATTGCCAATAGCATTACATTCCATAAACCGAAATGCGTTCATTATGTCGGTTTATGTAATGTATGTGTATTTTGCTATTGGTATTCCATAAACCGACTCTATTTCGGTTTATAGAATGCATTGCCAATAGCATGAAATGATTTGAATTTAGTATTAAAAAATACATTGAAAAAAGTGGAGAGTTTTAACCCCTTTGTGACGCATGGTGCTTGCGTCCCAAATGACGTAAGCACCAAAACGTCACGATTTGTTCCTGGCCACTGATCACAAGGTGATCGTTAGCCAGGAACACTATGGCAGAGACCCAATCAGGGTCTTAATAGACCCTGTGGGTCCCTGCCCAAAAATTGCAAGCCCTTCGGACGTCACGCACGATTTAGAGAAATGTAGCTGGTGCTCGTTTTGAGCACCAGCTAAATTTCCCCTGTCAGACTGAGGCCACTTAAAGTGGCCTCATCTGACAGGTGGGATCCCGCTGCAAGTGCCTGCAGCATGATCCGAGCCGCGATATGAGCTGTTCCCTGTTGATAGTGTTTGGCGTGTTCCTTGTTGAGTGTAAAAGCACAGAGTACAATATAATGTAACACAAATAGGTGTTTCCAATGATTGCAATATACATTTAATTGGCACGTCTGTGAGGTCAGAGGAATAATTCTCACACTACCTGCTTTCTTGCTGTAATGTGGAGTAGTGAAGACAATCTTAGGTCTGTGATCCAGGCGAGAGCGCTGTGTGCATTAATCCTAATCACCCCCAGCCAGCCGTGAGGCAGGGATGATTAATATAATGTGCGGTGGATCTGGCACACACACACTGCAGTGAGGCAATGCCTTCTCCTGCACGGACTGGCTGAGCATCATGGGAGTTTGTGGGTTTGTCAGCAGAAAAGATGAGATAAATAAAAATGTTTTGAATAAAGTGCAGGAGGGAAGTTCATCTAAAACGAGAAGGTTCCATATTATATTACTACACAGGTTGGTGGATGCATGGAACAGCCTTCCAGCAGGGATGGTACAAGTTAATACAAAGCAGCTTACAGGGGAAAGTAGAGAATAACAAACGATCTATACATTGTGTCGGGAGAATTGCAGCAAATGCTTAAATTAAGAGACAGAATGTGTTTTAATTGGATCTCCTGCTTATCACCTGCCATCTGATAAACATATTACACATTTCCCATTAAAAGTGTATTTTCATATCAAACCACAGGTGATGTCATAAGCAGGACACACACACACACACACACACACACACACACACACACACACACACACACACACACATTACACACATCTTTCTTTTCATTTCTGCTGACACAGTGTATTCTCTTTATTTCCTGCATTCACCACGTAGACAGTGCTTAGGTGACCGTGTCCCTTTATGTCAGCCTTGCATGGGTGTAACACGGTCCGTGACATAGAACCAGACCAAATACAGAGTGACTTTTATAGTAGCCCATTGGGCAGACCGGCTGGACGGATCGGTTCTTACGTGCTGACATATTCTGAATTAAACAAAAGCTGCAGAAACCTGGATAGGATGTTTCCCTGTAATTGTATTGATCATTGACGCTCATTCCCATGTTTTACAGGCTCCCGTGTGCTCCGAGCTCATTATGCCGGTGAAATCCCCTCCGTGTCGACCTGTTTATTTCTTGGCGTTGGATCAGATAAGGGGAATTTATCGTGTGAAACCAAAGGATCTTGTTGTTCATAATCTATCCAACTAGTGGATCCAGCTGCTCCCTGTAACACGGCTTCATCATGGCTGCACATGGGTTAGACTTTAATCCGGGTAACACGGCTTCATCATGGCTGCACATGGGTTAGACTTTAATCCGGGTAACACGGCTTCATCCTGGCTGCACATGGGTTAGACTTTAATCCGGGTAACACGGCTTCATCATGGCTGCACATGGGTTAGACTTTAATCCGGGTAACACGGCTTCATCCTGGCTGCACATGGGTTAGACTTTAATCCGGGTAACACGGCTTCATCCTGGCTGCACATGGGTTAGACTTTAATCTGGGTAACACGGCTTCATCATGGCTGCACATGGGTTAGACTTTAATCCGGGTAACACGGCTTCATCCTGGCTGCACATGGGTTAGACTTTAATCCGGGTTATCGATGTGTCAAACCCAAAAAACTATGCACAATGCCGGACCCCAAGAAGAAACCCCCAGTGAGCGGCTGTACAGGCCCCAGCGCTGCCCTATCAAAAATATTATTTGGTGGTTTGACTTCCAATGAAAATGGCACCAAACCCAAGACCCCCTCTACGGCGAAAGCCATTTTAGGACCCCACAACAGACGGAAACGCAACCGGCCCGCTTCGTTTTCTAGTCCTGGATCCGATGACTCTGCAAGCCCCTCTCTCTCAAAGAAGCCGGCCGTTCACAAACATGCCTTCAACACATCGAGACACCCGCAGGCTCCGCCGAGGCCTGGAACGTCCGACGCTGGAAAGACCGAGGCCGGCGTTCAGAAGGAGTACATTCTGTTCAGCCCTTCTCACCAGGCGTCCATACTGCAGAAACAACGGAACACGAGTGCCAATCTCTCGGTGTCGGTTCTGACGCCCCCTGCGGGCTTGGACCGCTCCCTCCTGGAGAGCAGCAAACTCAGTGACACCATCTCTGCCTCTGGTAAGCACCGAGACACAGGGGGTAATGCCAACATTTCCAAATCAACAACATCTTTGGCCCTTTCAGCTCTTACTCAGTTTTTAAGATATTCTCATTCTATGTTTTTTGTAGGCAGAAAAATAACCCCTGTTTAATTGAAAGATTACATCAAGTGTAGATGATGTGGATAGAAATGCTTTAATGAAAGATAAAGTCCTCATTGCTTCATATAGCTCTAACAGGGGGCAGACATGTTGTATAGAATCTTCATACAGATAAATTAAGATCTGCCCCAAGATTCTAAACAACATGTCCGCCCCCAGGAAGCAAATAGAGCTCAATAAAGTACATTATTTGTAATCATTAATTAAAGCGTTGTTATGTAAAATGCCTACACTTGATGCCATCTTTCAACTAAACACAAGTTCATTGGTTCCTACAGTTGTCCTTTAAAATGTTAGTGATACAAGTGGTGATAAAGGTTTCCTTTTGCTTCACTAATAGAAGCAAATGTTGAAAGACTTTTGGAGTAAACCCTGATACCCACGTATCTTAAAAAGCAACATACCAGGGCCAATGGTTATTTCACTTGTGTGTCACCTATGTGAAAACTCCAACCAACTCCGGAAATACCCCGCAGTAACATAAACACATGTTATTGAAATCCTTTTCCTTCAGGAAAGCAACTCTCTGGCATGATTTTTACGTCAAAGTATCCGCTCGCTAATTCACAAACTGCTTGTGTTTCCCTAAGGTCTCCACATGGCCGTCCCTGATCATCTGGCTGACAAACTCCTTCTGTCCAGCTGGGGTCTTCCCAAAGCTGTCCTGGAGACATACAGCACCCTTGGCGTGTCCCAGATGTTTGAGTGGCAGGCGGACTGTCTCATGCTCGGACAGGTCCTGGAGGGCAAGAATCTGGTGTATTCAGGTGAGGGTCTTGGTCTGCTATAAAATGACCCACACTGTCACTTAAACACTGCTTATACTGTGACTGTGTCATCCAAACACTGCTTATACTGTCTCACCTAAATACTGCTTATACCGTGACTGTATCAGCTAAACGCTGCTTATACTGTGACTGTATCACCGAAACACTGCTTATACTGTGACTGTGTCATCCAAACACTGCTTATACTGTCTCACCTAAATACTGCTTATACCGTGACTGTATCAGCTAAACGCTGCTTATACTGTGACTGTATCAGCTAAACGCTGCTTATACTGTGACTGTATCACCTAAACACTGCTTATACTGTGACTGTCACCCAAACACTGCTTATACGGTGACTGTGTCACCCAAACACTGCTTATACGGTGACTGTGTCACCCAAACACTGCTTATACTGTGACTGTGTCACCCAAACACTGCTTATACTGTGACTGTGTCATCCAAACACTGCTTATACTGTCTCACCTAAATACTGCTTATACCGTGACTGTATCAGCTAAACGCTGCTTATACTGTGACTGTATCACCTAAACACTGCTTATACTGTGACTGTCACCCAAACACTGCTTATACGGTGACTGTGTCACCCAAACACGGCTTATACGGTGACTGTGTCACCCAAACACGGCTTATACGGTGACTGTGTCACCCAAACACGGCTCATACGGTGACTGTGTCACCCAAACACGGCTCATACGGTGACTGTGTCACCCAAACACGGCTCATACGGTGACTGTGTCACCCAAACACGGCTCATACGGTGACTGTGTCACCCAAACACGGCTCATACGGTGACTGTGTCACCCAAACACTGATCATATAAAATGATCTATACATTGTGTTAGCATATAGTTTGTGTCTGAGTCTCCTTCTTACTACCTCACCTGTGGCCCGATATGCAGTGCTCCAATGTTTAATGGTAAATGTGTTATTTGCATATCAAGCCACATGTGATGTCATACACAGTGTAGGCATTTGATGTCATACACAGTGTAGGCATTTGATGTCATACACAGTGTAGGCATTTGATGCAATACTGCTAAGTGTCTAGATCACTTTTTTCTTAAACATTCTTTGTTTAATAATGTAAGGTCTGAATGATTTTGGGGTCCTGTATCTCCTGCCCCGTCTGTTGGTCTAGTAACATGTTTCCCCTCCCTCTGTAGCCCCCACAAGCGCTGGGAAGACTCTGGTTGCTGAGCTGCTGATTTTGAAGAGGGTTTTGGAGACCAGAAAAAAAGCTTTATTTATTCTCCCGTTTGTCTCTGTCGCCAAGGAAAAAACCTATTATTTGAAGGTATAATTGTCTGTTATTATCATGTGTGTAGGATCTATTCAGTACAGGGAGAATTGCAGGGAACTGAGAAGGGAATGTCGAACTTAAGCCCATGAAGCCATGTTGGCAAAATCTGTGTGTTATATAGAGGCGCGCTGCACCGGAGCGCGCCTTGCGTGGAGGCGGGCTGCGCCGGAGCGCGCCTTGCGTGGAGGCGGGCTGCGCCGGAGCGCGCCTTGCGTGGAGGCGGGCCGCGCCGGAGCGCGCCTTGCGTGGAGGCGGGCCGCGCCGCAGCGCGCCTTGCGTGGAGGCGGGCCGCGCCGGAGGGCGCCTTGCGTGGAGGCGGGCCGCGCCGGAGGGCGCCTTGCGTGGAGGCGGGCCGCGCCGGAGCGCGCCTTGCGTGGAGGCGGGCCGCGCCGGAGCGTGTGTAATATGGGTCGCATGTTGTAGGGAGCTAGTATTATACTTGTGATGTACACAGCAGTTTTTCCACATCGGTACAGTTTCTGTTCTGCTTGTGCTCATTTTATAATGACCATTTCTGGAGCCAGCCTAGTTATATTTAGCAGTTCTGTGTAAAGCCAGCAGTAACCTCAGTGCTGGTCTCTATCAGAATCTGTTCCAGGAGGTCGGGGTGAAGGTGGACGGCTATATGGGAAGCTCTGCACCGGCTAGAGGGTTCTCCTCTCTGGATGTTGCTGTCTGCACTATTGAGAAAGCCAACAGTCTGGTGAATCGGCTGATCGAGGAAGATAAGATGGATTGGTTGGGTAAGTTTACTTGGATTCACCTAATGATCTTAATCTGACCTGTAACTCTCTAATCAAGTCATGTGACCAGGCATAGAATAGCAAGTCATGTGACTGGGCAAAGAATAGCAAGTCATGTGACTGGGCAAAGAATAGCAAGTCATGTGACTGGGCAAAGAATAGCAAGTCATGTGACTGGGCAAAGAATAGCAAGTCATGTGACTGGGCAAAGAATAGCAAGTCATGTGACTGGGCAAAGAATAGCAAGTCATGTGACTGGGCAAAGAATAGCAAGTCATGTGACTGGGCAAAGAATAGCAAGTCATGTGACTGGGCAAAGAATAGCAAGTCATGTGACTGGGCAAAGAATAGCAAGTCATGTGACTGGGCAAAGAATAGCAAGTCATGTGACTGGGCAAAGAATAGCAAGTCATGTGACTGGGCAAAGAATAGCAAGTCATGTGACTGGGCAAAGAATAGCAAGTCATGTGACTGGGCAAAGAATAGCAAGTCATGTGACTGGGCAAAGAATAGCAAGCCATGTGACTGGGCAAAGAATAGCAGGCCATGTGACTGGGCAAAGAATAGCAGGCCATGTGACTGGGCAAAGAATAGCAGGCCATGTGACTGGGCAAAGAATAGCAGGCCATGTGACTGGGCAAAGAATAGCAGGCCATGTGACTGGGCAAAGAATAGCAGGCCATGTGACCGGGCATAGAATAGCAGGTCATGTGACCGGGCATTGCCTCTGCATGTAATAACCTGTTACATAATGTAACCCACTCACCAGTACTGCTCCCCTGCATCTTAAAGGACAACAATAAGTTCTGCTAGATTGAAAGATTGCATCAAGTGTAGGCATTTTGCATAGAAATGTTCTCATGAAATAAAACAAACATGTTGTTTGGAATCTTTGCTCTGTATAGCTCTATCAGGGGGCAGACATGTTGTTTAGAATCTTTACTCTGTATAGCTCTATCAGGGCATGGACATGTTGTTTAGAATCTTTGCTCTGTATAGCTCTATCAGGGGACGGACATGTTGTTTGGAATCTTTGCTCTGTATAGCTCTATCAGGGGGCGGACATGTTGATTAGAATCTTTGCTCTGTATAGCTCTATCAGGGGACGGACATGTTGATTAGAATCTTTGCTCTGTATAGCTCTATCAGGGGGCGGACATGTTGTTTAGAATCTTTGCTCTGTATAGCTCTATCAGGGGACGGACATGTTGATTAGAATCTTTGCTCTGTATAGCTCTATCAGGGGGACGGACATGTTGTTTAGAATCTTTGCTCTGTATAGCTCTATCAGGGGGACGGACATGTTGTTTAGAATCTTTGCTCTGTATAGCTCTATCAGGGAGCGGACATGCTGTTTAGCATCGTGGGTCAGATAAAGGAAGATGTGACCCAAGATGTCTGCCCCCTGATAGAGCTGTGCAGAGCAAAGAGGACTGTTTTTATTCTGTCACTAAAGCATTTTCTTTTTTAAAGTCTACTTGATGCAATCTATCAATATAACAGAATGTATTAGTTGCCAAAATGGGTCCTTTTTAACCTATATTTTATTCTGTAGATTTTAATATGCGCTGTGTCTGTGGTGAATGGCCAGTGATTATTTGGTATCGGTTGGGTTTAGTTACAGCAGGGCTCGACAAACCCCAGGCGCCAGGTCGCCATGGCGACCAGGAAATGAGACCTGGCGCCTGGGTGAAGTTACCCTCCCTGTCCCCTTGCCGCTGCCATCCGATGTTTTTTTCTTTTTTTGTAGCGCGAGGGGGTAAAGTCTGTGCGTATAGCACAGACTGCAAGCTCCGCCCCCTCGCGCAACGCGTGTCTGAGTGCCGGGTGTCGACACGTGACATCCTGGCACTCAGCAGGCCTATGAGTGAGGACATGCTGCAGCACGGACGTCCCCCTCCCCTGCAATGAGGTAAAGCAGCAGGGAGGGGGGACACATCAAGAAAAGACTGTGTGAGGTGGGTGTGTGTTTGTATATATGTGTATATGTAAAGTAGGTGTGTGTGTGAGGTGTTTGTATATATGTGTATATGTAAAGTAGGTGTGTGTGAGGTGTTTGTATATATGTGTATATGTAAAGTAGGTGTGTGTGAGGTGTTTGTATATATGTGTATATGTAAAGTAGGTGTGTGAGGTGTTTGTGTATATGTGTATATGTAAAGTAGGTGTGTGTGAGAGGTGTTTGTATATATGTGAATATGTAAAGTAGGTGTGTGTGAGGTGTTTGTATATATGTGTATATGTAAAGTAGGTGTGTGTGAGGTGTTTGTATAAATGGGTATATGTAAAGTAGGTGTGTGTGAGGTGTTTGGATATATGTGTATATGTAAAGTAGGTGTGTGATGTGTTTGTGTATATGTGTATATGTAAAGTAGGTGTGTGTGTGAGGTGTTTGTATATATGGGTATATGTAAAGTAGGTGTGTGTGAGGTGTTTGTATATATGTGTATATGTAAAGTAGGTGTGTGTGTGAGGTGTTTGTATATATGGGTATATGTAAAGTAGGTGTGTGTGAGGTGTTTGTATATATGTGTATATGTAAAGTAGGTGTGTGTGAGGTGTTTGTATATATGTGTATATGTAAAGTAGGTGTGTGTGAGAGGTGTTTGTATATATGTGTATATGTAAAGTAGGTGTGTGTGAGGTGTTTGTATATATGTGTATATGTAAAGTAGGTGTGTGTGAGGTGTTTGTATAAATGGGTATATGTAAAGTAGGTGTGTGTGAGGTGTTTGGATATATGTGTATATGTAAAGTAGGTGTGTGATGTGTTTGTGTATATGTGTATATGTAAAGTAGGTGTGTGTGGGGTGTTTGGATATATGTGTATATGTAAAGTAGGTGTGTGATGTGTTTGTGTATATGTGTATATGTAAAGTAGGTGTGTGTGAGGTGTTTGGATATATGTGTATATGTAAAGTAGGTGTGTGTGTGTGTATATATGTGAAGAAGCCGTGTGTGTTTATGAATTGCGTGTATGCTTGCGTGATTGTCTGGCTCCTAAATTTTTTGGCTGGCTCCTAAAATCTAATTAGATTTGTCAAGCCCTGAGTTACAGTGTAATGTGTGATTATCTGGTAATACGCTCTGTGTATGTCATGGTGAATGGCCAGTGATTATTTGGTATCGGTTATGTTTAGTTCCAGTGTAATGTGTGATGATTATCTGGTAATACGCTCAGTGTTTGTGGTGAATGGCCAGTGATTATTTGGTATCGGTTGGGTTTAGTTACAGTGTAATGTGTGATTATCTGGTAATACGCTCGGTGTTTGTGGTGAATGGCCAGTGATTATTTGGTATCGGTTGGGTTTAGTTACAGTGTAATGTGTGATTATCTGGTAATACGCTCTGTGTATGTCATGGTGAATGGCCAGTGATTATTTGGTAATACGCTCTGTGTATGTCATGGTGAATGGCCAGTGATTATTTGGTAATACGCTCTGTGTATGTCATGGTGAATGGCCAGTGATTATTTGGTATCGGTTGGGTTTAGTTACAGTGTAATGTGCGATGATTATCTGGTAATACGCTCTGTGTATGTCATGGTGAATGGCCAGTGATTATTTGGTAATACGCTCTGTGTATGTCATGGTGAATGGCCAGTGATTATTTGGTAATACGCTCTGTGTATGTCATGGTGAATGGCCAGTGATTATTTGGTAATACGCTCAGTGTTTGCGGTGAATGGCCAGTGATTATCTGGTAATACGCTCGGTGTTTGCGGTGAATGGCCAGTGATTATCTAGTAATACGCTCGGTGTTTGCGGTGAATGGCCAGTGATTATCTGGTAATACGCTCGGTGTTTGCGGTGAATGGCCAATGATTATCTGGTAATACGCTCGGTGTTTGCGGTGAATGGCCAGTGATTATCTGGTAATACGCTCGGTGTTTGCGGTGAATGGCCAGTGATTATTTGGTAATACGCTCGGTGTTTGCGGTGAATGGCCAATGATTATCTGGTAATACGCTCAGTGTTTGTGGTGAATGGCCAGTGATTATCTGGTAATACGCTCGGTGTTTGCGGTGAATGGCCAGTGATTATCTGGTAATACGCTCGGTGTTTGCGGTGAATGGCCAGTGATTATCTGGTAATACGCTCGGTGTTTGCGGTGAATGGCCAGTGATTATTTGGTAATACGCTCGGTGTTTGCGGTGAATGGCCAGTGATTATCTGGTAATACGCTCGGTGTTTGCGTTGAATGGCCAGTGATTATTTGGTAATACGCTCAGTGTTTGCGGTGAATGGCCAGTGATTATTTGGTAATACGCTCAGTGTTTGCGGTGAATGGCCAGTGATTATTTGGTAATACGCTCGGTGTTTGCGGTGAATGGCCAGTGATTATTTTGGTAATACGCTCGGTGTTTGCGGTGAATGGCCAGTGATTATTTGGTATCGGTTGGTGTTTGCTGTGAATGGCCAGTGATTATCTGGTAATACGCTCGGTGTTTGCGGTGAATGGCCAGTGATTATTTGGTAATACGCTCGGTGTTTGCGGTGAATGGCCAGTGATTATTTTGGTAATACGCTCGGTGTTTGCGGTGAATGGCCAGTGATTATCTGGTAATATGCTCAGTGTTTGCTGTGAATGGCCAGTGATTATCTGGTAATACGCTCGGTGTTTGCGGTGAATGGCCAGTGATTATTTGGTAATACGCTCAGTGTTTGCGGTGAATGGCCAGTGATTATTTGGTAATACGCTCGGTGTTTGCGGTGAATGGCCAGTGATTATTTGGTAATACGCTCGGTGTTTGCGGTGAATGGCCAGTGATTATTTGGTAATACGCTCGGTGTTTGCGGTGAATGGCCAGTGATTATTTTGGTAATACGCTCAGTGTTTGCGGTGAATGGCCAGTGATTATTTTGGTAATACGCTCAGTGTTTGCGGTGAATGGCCAGTGATTATTTTGGTAATACGCTCAGTGTTTGCGGTGAATGGCCAGTGATTATTTTGGTAATACGCTCGGTGTTTGCGGTGAATGGCCAGTGATTATTTGGTAATACGCTCAGTGTTTGCGGTGAATGGCCAGTGATTATTTGGTAATACGCTCGGTGTTTGCGGTGAATGGCCAGTGATTATTTGGTAATACGCTCGGTGTTTGCGGTGAATGGCCAGTACTGACACATTATTCACTGTTTTGACTTGTTTGGTTTGTATTTGGCAGGGATGATGGTTGTAGATGAACTTCACATGCTGGGTGACCCCCACCGAGGCTACCTCCTGGAGCTGCTCCTTACCAAGGTTCGATACATCAGTCAGAAAAGGTCCGCCCAGTAAGTAATGTAATAATGTTATTATTCACGTGGGATTTTACACCCCGTGGATCGTACTCCGGCCACTTCCACCTGCCAACCAATAATTCAGGCCTGTTTAAGCCTTTATAGTCTTCCAATTTATTTGTATGTAGTGTTTACCCCTTTTACTATTGTGTACAATATGATGCTTGTTAAATGACATTGAAACCCAGAATGCGTCACCGGAAGATAAGAACCAGTCGGCCCGTCTAGTCGGCCCAATATCTTCCTAAAAAAATCTGAATCCTTTCTTTATTTACAAAAGATTGTGACCACAGTGATAATATGATGAATAAATGACAGTATGACCAATGGAAACGCAGCCTCCCAACAGGACACTCTCCATATGCCACGGAGGGGATGGCGCGAGTCAACCTGGTTCAACTCAAATGAAAACCTAATGTGATACAGTAAATGTTAAGACGATTGGCCATGCACAAACATACGTGTAAAGCGATCCCTAACGATCACAGGAATCTCTTCATACACGGAGGCCAGGCTTCTTTAGGATCTTAATAGCTGTTGGAACATCAGTATACATCAAATTCCTGCAGTGCTCCCCCCCCCCCGCCCGCAGTGCTCCCCCCCCCCCCCGCCCGCAGTGCTCCCCCCCTGCCCGCAGTGCTCCCCACTTACAGAATCGCAGACATCATGGGGATGTAGACATAGTGAGGAGGCCAAATGAGTCCACACAGCCTCTCTGTATCGCTGGTCAGCTTGGCTCGGACCTCCAGCTCTGTATTGGTCTCCTCCCAGGAAAGGAAAGGCCCAGAAGGAAGGCTACTGGAATGACGTGCAGATTGTGGGCATGAGCGCCACCCTCCCCAACCTGAGTTTGCTGGCCGCCTGGCTCAATGCCGAGCTCTATCACACGGATTACCGGCCGGTGCCGCTGCTGGAGCAGGTGAAGATCGGGAAGATGATCTATGACTCCTCTATGGCGGCCATGCGAGAGTTTGAACCATTAATACAAGTGAAGGTATGAACTTGGAAGTGCTCAGAAAGTAACCGGTAACCCACTCATTAATACCAGTTTATACGCTGGGACAGAGCTCTGCATAGCTCTGTCAGGTGGGCAAAAAGCTCTGCATAGCTGCCCCTCCTGACAGAGCTTTGCAGAGCTGCCCACCCCGACAGAGGTTTGCAGAGCTCCGTCGGAGGGGGCAGCTATGCAGAGCTTTTTGCTGATAATTATTCATTTAAGGTCATGAGAAATATTAAGAGAGTGGAAAATATGGCCACTGTTACACACAATGCATTTTTACATCAAAAACTATAGCAGGTTAGAAATCATTTGATCCAAACGATGTGCACATCTCATAATTACGCAGAAAGAATTTAGTCTATTTCCAGTATTACGATCCAGTGCCAGCCTTTCTCTTTATCTAGGCAGAAATACACAGAAATCTCAAAGAATATAACGAGTGGCACAAAATCGGGATTTATGTTATTAAATAAATATGTATTGGACTATTCACACTTCTGCACATTGATCTCATTGTCCATTCCTGTCTCACCAGTAAAAATAGTTTGAAAAGACTTGAGAGATCTGTGCATTAGGCAAAAAGACATAATTATAACATATATATATATATATATATATATATATATATATATATATATATATATATATATATATATATATATATATATATAATGCAGGGCTCGACAAACCCCGGGCGCCAGGTCGCCATGGCGACCAGGAAATCAGACCTGGCGCCCGGGTGCTGTTTGTCACAGGGAGCCCTTGCCGACTGCCATCCGTTACACGCAGCGCGAGGGGAGAAAGTCTGTTCGGATCACACAGACTGTAAGCTCCGCCCCCTCGCGCAACACGTTGTAGTGCCGAGTGTCACGTGACAACTCGGCACTTAGCAGAAACCGAAAGAAGATCGGGCTCCAGCATAAATGTCCCCCTCCCCTGCAATGAGGTAAGCAGCAGGGAGGGAGGACACCGTAAAAAATACAATTTTTGTGTTTTTTTTTTTTTTAAAGAGCAAAAATGTGTGAAGGTAACTGGCTGTGTATGTGGTCTGTGTGTATGTATGAGTGAATGTAACTGGCTGTGTATGTGGTCTGTGTGTATGTATGAGTGAATGTAACTGGCTGTCTATGTGGTCTGTGTGTATGTATGAGTGAATGTAACTGGCTGTCTATGTGGTCTGTGTGTATGTATGAGTGAATGTAACTGGCTGTCTATGTGGTCTGTGTGTATGTATGAGTGAATGTAACTGGCTGTCTATGTGGTCTGTGTGTATGTATGAGTGAATGTAACTGGCTGTCTATGTGGTCTGTGTGTATGTATGAGTGAATGTAACTGGCTGTCTATGTGGTCTGTGTGTATCTATGAGTGAATGTAACTGGCTGTCTATGTGGTCTGTGTGTATGTATGAGTGAATGTAACTGGCTGTCTATGTGGTCTGTGTGTATGTATGAGTGAATGTAACTGGCTGTCTATGTGGTCTGTGTGTATGTATGAGTGAATGTAACTGGCTGTCTATGTGGTCTGTGTGTATGTATGAGTGAATGTAACTGGCTGTCTATGTGGTCTGTGTGTATGTATGAGTGAATGTAACTGGCTGTCTATGTGGTCTGTGTGTGTGTATGAGTGAATGTAACTGGCTGTCTATGTGGTGTGTGTGTGTGTATGAGTGAATGTAACTGGCTGTCTATGTGGTGTGTGTGTGTGTGTGTGTGTGTGTGTGTGTGTGTGTGTGTAAATGTAACTGGCCGTGTATGTGGTTTGTGTGTGTGTGAATGTAACTGGCCGTGTATGTGGCGTGTGTGTGTGAATGTAACTGGCTGTGTATGAATGTAACTGGCTGTGTATGAATGTAACTGGCTGTGTATGAATGTAACTGGCTGTGTATGAATGTAACTGGCTGTGTATGTGGCGTGTGAATGTAACTGGCTGTGTATGGTTGGTGTATGTGACTGTCTCCGTGCGTTTATGATTTTGTGATGTGCCGTTGTCTGGCTCCTAAATTTTTTAGCTGGCTCCTAAAACTTAATTAAATTTGTCAAGCCCTGATATAATGACATTTAGTATGACACTGTGGCGGTACCCCGGCTGGGTACCTCCGTGAGTCTCTGCTTCCTAGGGGCCCTCAGCCCTTGTGAGCAGTGAACAGTGACTTTAGCCCCGGGATCTTCTGATCTCTCCAGCCGAGACTTAGTGCAGGATGAAGAATAATAACACTTTATTGAAAACAACACAAACTTATATACAGACATAATGACATCACAGAGCTTCGTATACAATGAGTAAACATAATTACACAGCTCACATGTTAGACACTTACAGACACACAATGAACAGAACATCAGTTTAGCAGTAAATTCAATTAACACAGAACGATGGATGAGGGATTAAACGATCATTTATTGTCCCTGACTCTCCTGTGACACACTATAATCCATGCAACTGTGCCCACCTCCCCAAATATAGAACCCATTTTTAATGCTAGGGTCTATAATCTATATTTCTCTCCAATAACCCCAGTGCTGGAGGGTTCTGTCACAGACACACAAACAATAAACAAATATACTCATAAATAACATACCTATAAATAAATAAATTGTACTTAAAAAAAAAAAAAAAAAAAGAAAACTCAAAGCCACCAGGGGGAAATCCGTCCAAATGTACCCATCAACCCGGAAACTAACCCCTTGCAGGACCAGGGCCCTTAATCTCTAGAGAGGAGGCAGGCCTTCAGTCCTCTCCATCGCCTGCCCAGGCGAGCCCAAAAAGGAACGGTTTGCAATACAGTATTACAGTAAAGTAGGCAGTAGGGCAAAAAGCACTCCACTCAGGTGTAAAATCAGCGCTTACCTATTTGTATTGCCTATGAGTACGCGCTGATAAATCGTGAAACGCGTAAGTGGCGATTCTATTCTTTATGTTTGTAAAAAAAAAAAAAAAAAATAACTAAAATGGAAGATTTTTTTCGGAACTCCATATTCTATTTAGCCCAGATATAATGTAACGATGCTATTACATTGCTATGTAGGAGGCAAACAAAATGGCGCCTGCGAGTAACCAATGGGCCTCACGGACTCCAACAAAATGGTGCCCTGGATATGACCAGTGAAACAGGACAATATAAAAAAAAAAAGTGATTTCTTCTTATAAGAATTGTACCTTTTTAGCAAACATGTTTTTACCCAATGTTAGGGCCCAGGTGACTGCTTGCGTGTATGTGTACACCAATGTTAAGGCCCAGGTGACTGTGTGTATGTGTACACCAATGTTAGGGCCCAGGTGACTGCGTGTATGTGTACACCAATGTTAAGGCCCAGGTGACTTTGTGTATGTGTACACCAATGTTAGGGTCCAGGTGACTGCTTGCGTGTATGTGTACACCAATGTTAGGGTCCAGGTGACTGCTTGCGTGTATGTGTACACCAATGTTAGGGTCCAGGTGACTGCTTGCGTGTATGTGTACACCAATGTTAGGGCCCAGGTGACTGCTTGCGTGTATGTGTACACCAATGTTAGGGCCCAGGTGACTGCTTGCGTGTATGTGTACACCAATGTTAGGGCCCAGGTGACTGCTTGCGTGTATGTGTACACCAATGTTAGGGCCCAGGTGACTGCTTGCGTGTATGTGTACACCAATGTTAGGGCCCAGGTGACTGCTTGCGTGTATGTGTACACCAATGTTAGGGCCCAGGTGACTGCTTGCGTGTATGTGTACACCAATGTTAGGGCCCAGGTGACTGCTTGCGTGTATGTGTACACCAATGTTAGGGCCCAGGTGACTGCTTGCGTGTATGTGTACACCAATGTTAGGGCCCAGGTGACTGCTTGTGTGTATGTGTACACGAATGAGAGGGCCCAGGTGACTGCTTGTGTACACCAATGTTAGGGCCCAGGTGACTGCTTGCGTGTATGTGTACACCAATGTTAGGGCCCAGGTGACTGTGTGTATGTGTACACCAATGTTAGGGCCCAGGTGACTGCGTGTATGTGTACACCAATGTTAGGGCCCAGGTGACTGCTTGCATGTATGTGTACACCAATGTTAGGGCCCAGGTGACTGCTTGCATGTATGTGTACACCAATGTTAGGGCCCAGGTGACTGCTTGCGTGTATGTGTACACCAATGTTAGGGCCCAGGTGACTGCTTGCGTGTATGTGTACACCAATGTTAGGGCCCAGGTGACTGCTTGCGTGTACACCAATGTTAGGGCCCAGGTGACTGCTTGCGTGTACACCAATGTTAGGGTCCAGGTGACTGTGTGTATGTGTACACCAATGTTAGGGCCCAGGTCACTGCTTGTGTACACCATGTTTCTAATGTGGATTCCCTGCAGGGAGATGAAGATCACATTGTCAGCCTCTGCTATGAAACGGTCCAGGGCGGACACTCCATCCTGATCTTTTGTCCTTCAAAGAACTGGTGTGAGAAGCTGGCTGATACCATCGCCCGCGAGTTCTACAACCTGTATCACCGAGCCCTCCAGCAGCCAGACGGTGAGTGGCACCAAGGATGGGTTGGATGTTTGAGGTCCAGGTGTAAATCCAAGCCAGTTCCATGGGGGAGTTAGCCAGGATCGGCATGTATATCAGATCCTCGCGCAGCCAGTGTCTGTATCTGCACGCCTGTGTTCTAGATTAGATCCTTGTGCAGCCAGTGTCTGTATCTGCGTGCCTGTGTTCTAGATTAGTACCGCGTGCAGCCAGTGTCTGTATCTGCGTGCCTGTGTTCTAGATTAGATCCTTGTGCAGCCAGTGTCTGTATCTGCGCGCCTGTGTTCTAGATTAGATCCTTGTGCAGCCAGTGTCTGTATCTGCGCGCCTGTGTTCTAGATTAGTACCGCGTGCAGCCAGTGTCTGTATCTGCGCGCCTGTGTTCTAGATTAGATCCTTGTGCAGCCAGTGTCTGTATCTGTCCGCCTGTGTTCTAGATTAATACCGCGTGCAGCCAGTATCTGTATCTGCGTGCCTGTGTTCTACATTAGTACCGCGTGCAGCCAGTGTCTGTATCTGCATGCTTGTGTTCTAGATTAGATCCTTCTGCAGCCAGTGTCTGTATCTGTACGCCTGTGTTCTAGATTAGTACTGCGTGCAGCCAGTGTCTGTATATGCGCACCTGTGTTCTAGATTAGTACCGCGTGCAGCCAGTGTCTGTATATGCGTGCCTGTGTTCTAGATTAGATCCTTCTGCAGCCAGTGTCTGTATATGCGTGCCTGTGTTCTAGATTAGTACCGCGTGCAGCCAGTGTCTGTATCATTACGCCTGTGTTCTAGATTAGTACCGCGTGCAGCCAGTGTCTGTATCTGTACGCCTGTGTTCTAGATTAGTACCGCGTGCAGCCAGTGTCTGTATCTGTACGCCTGTGTTCTAGATTAGTACCGCGTGCAGCCAGTGTCTGTATCTGTACGCCTGTGTCCTAGATTAGAACCTTGTGCAGCCAGTGTCTGTATCTGCGCGCCTGTGTTCTAGATTAGTACCGCGTGCAGCCAGTGTCTGTATCTGCGTGCCTGTGTTCTAGATTAGATCCTTGTGCAGCCAGTGTCTGTATCTGCGCGCCTGTGTTCTAGATTAGTACCGCGTGCAGCCAGTGTCTGTATCTGCGCGCCTGTGTTCTAGATTAGATCCTTGTGCAGCCAGTGTCTGTATCTGTCCGCCTGTGTTCTAGATTAATACCGCGTGCAGCCAGTATCTGTATCTGCGTGCCTGTGTTCTACATTAGTACCGCGTGCAGCCAGTGTCTGTATCTGCATGCTTGTGTTCTAGATTAGATCCTTCTGCAGCCAGTGTCTGTATCTGTACGCCTGTGTTCTAGATTAGTACTGCGTGCAGCCAGTGTCTGTATATGCGCACCTGTGTTCTAGATTAGTACCGCGTGCAGCCAGTGTCTGTATATGCGTGCCTGTGTTCTAGATTAGATCCTTCTGCAGCCAGTGTCTGTATATGCGTGCCTGTGTTCTAGATTAGTACCGCGTGCAGCCAGTGTCTGTATCATTACGCCTGTGTTCTAGATTAGTACCGCGTGCAGCCAGTGTCTGTATCTGTACGCCTGTGTTCTAGATTAGTACCGCGTGCAGCCAGTGTCTGTATCTGTACGCCTGTGTTCTAGATTAGTACCGCGTGCAGCCAGTGTCTGTATCTGTACGCCTGTGTCCTAGATTAGAACCGTGGGCAGCCAATGGGAGATGAGCAAGGCAGACATTCCATCGCCCCTTGGCTGCATTCAGTTGGCCAATCTCAAGCTTCTCCGTCGTTACCCAGTACATATGAACCATGTAGTATCTCTAGATTATATCTTGCCGGTTGTTTCTTCTCCTCCCCTAGATCCTGGTAACATTGCCCCGGTGACATTAGACAAGGATGGCGTCCAGGATGTGGTGGACCAGTTGAAGCGCTCCCCGGCCTCGTTAGATTCTATCCTCGCTCGTACCGTTCCTTGGGGAGTGGCTTTTCACCACGCCGGTAATATCTCTATCTATTTCTTACAGAGGCAGAGAAACAAATAATGATGGGAAACTCTCCAGACGAGCGATGCCCAGACTGACTCCTCTTCCGTCTCCATCACTCTTTGAGATCTAACCTTTATCCTTCTGTAACACTAGATGATGCTAATTCCAGAAATGAGAGGTTATTGACTCCTGAATGCTCACTGCGAATACATTTATATTAAACTGTTACTACCATTAGCAAAGCTTAAAAACCTGCAGCCACCAGTACCCTCTGAGCAAAGAACTCATCGGTGTCAAGTGGCCACTTGGAAATTGCATCACAGTTTCTCCTCTTTATCACTTCTCATTTTCTCACGTTTTTAATCCGTTTGTCTTCTCCGGCTCCAGGTCTGACGTTTGACGAGAGGGACATTATCGAGGGAGCTTTTCGCCAGGGTTACGTCCGCGTCCTGGCCGCCACTTCAACTCTGTCATCTGGCGTCAACCTGCCAGCTCGCCGGGTCATCATCCGCTCGCCGCTCTTCAATGGCCGCCTCCTGGACATCCTCACTTACAAGCAGATGGCAGGACGAGCCGGCAGGAAGGGAGTGGATACCGTGGGTCTGTGCCTTTTTATAAAATAATCCAGTTACCTTAAAAAAAAAAAGGAAGTGACATCCGCAGCGTCCAGACGAAGTGTCACAGATTCTGCATTAGATAAACAAAAAGATCAGTTTTTTCCTGAACTCTTCTTTCTAAAAACTGTTAACAGAGTGTAATAGGTAAAGGTGTTGCTATAGTAACAGTCCTGCCTATTTATCCTAAACCCCTCCTCTTTGGATGTCACTGAATTGAAAAGCCCCGGCGAAATTATTTTTAATGTCAAGTTACAGCAGAACTGGAAAAGTAAAAATGAGTGTGTGTCATATCTATTACCCGCGTGTCCAACACACGCTTTATCAGAATAGAGTTAAAGGTAAATGTATCATGTGCGTATCAAGCCACAAGGTGATGTCATAAGCTGGAGACGCCACAGACCCATCTAAACACATTGCTACATAGTAGGAAAAGGAGAAACATACACAATTTGAAACTATACATTTCATTCATTCTACATTCATACTTCATACATACAGAACCCCCCGGGACCCTTTTCTCATCCCACCAGATTTTGAAGTAGGTCTCCATTTTTTCCCCTATTATTTCGGTAATACCCTTTCCCCACAGATGCTGGGTAATTTAATTGTACAATTTCCCCATATCTATGGACTCCGATGACCGTGCTATACTTAGCTTGGCTGCTAGGAATATTTGGACCAGCAGTGTTCTCTTTTCTCGTTCAAGGTTGTTTAAGTGTAAGAAGCATCTGGATCGGGTCAATCGGTATCTCTAACCCTATCAAACGAATGACTGGTTCTCCTAATAATATGACCTTCCCACCATACATGGGCTAAGGTTCCCGTGCAGCTCCGACATCTCCAACAGTTTTCATTCGAGTGAGATTCCCCCATTGCACAATCTGATCATAAAAAGGGGCACAGAATGGTTTAACATGTCCGGCATTAATTGGACCTTAGGTTTAAAAAGATAGAAGTCCGGTCAATTAAAACCATCCCGATCCTCCTATCCCTGATCCAAAGAAGGCAAAAAATAATAGACAAAGTTCCACACAGCTTATTGTCTGTGTCTTGTACACGTGTTTTATAATATATATGTTGCACTTTTATTGTAAGTAGTGTTGAGCGAACCCGGACCGCACTATTCTGGTTCGTACCGGACTTTACGGTGTCCGTGCCACGAACCCGGACATTTCACTGTATGTCCGTGTCGGAGTTCGAGGTTCGGCTATAAACCGAATGTGACTTTCGGTTTATGGAATACATGTAATGCTATTGGCTATTCTATAAACCGAAATAGAGTCCCCATTCATACGAATAGGTCAATTGACCTATTCTTATGAATGGGGACTCTATTTCGGTTTATAGAATAGCAATAGCATTACATGTATTACATCTGAGAGTCAAATAGAACCGTCAAATACTGTGCTTACAGCGCACTTTGAAAAATTCTAATAGTTTTGGGTGGTAAATAGTACATTTGCGTCTTGCGGTGCACTTCATATCTGAGAGTCAAATAGAACAGTCCAATACTGTGCTTACAGCGCACTTTGAAAAATTCTAATAGTTTTGGGTGCTAAATAGTACAGTAATTAAAAAGTAAAATTTTTAATTTGTATGTATTTTATGTTATTTCCCTATCCACATTTGTTTGCAGGGCACTTGTCCTACTCTTACCCACATTTTAATTTCTTTTGCAGCCCTCTAGCACTTTCCAGGACTTTTTTTAGAGGCATTTTAGTGGCCAAAAGTCCGTGTCCCCATTGACTTCAATGGGGTTTGGGGTCAAGTTCGAGCACGGACCCGGACCTTTTTTCCCGAAGTTCGGTCGAACCTCTCGAACCCGAACATCCAGGTGTCCGCTCAACTCTAATTGTAAGACCATCTCCAGATCTCCTGTCGTTTTACACTGAAAATACTTTCAGAGGGGCTTCTGAATTCCGTGACATTGCAATAAGGCGGGGCTTGGAGAGAGAGGCGGGACTGTTACTATAGTGACACCAATACATCTATTGCACTTTATAGGGCGTGTTTAGGAGACTGGAAGAGTTCAAATAAAACGGATGAGACAGACGTGTGTCAGACACCGGCAGCGGGACTGACCCTATAGGATATCCCTTTATAGGTTAAACGATGACCGTCTGATTTCTCCCCAACCAGCTCTCAATATAAATGATTAGCATGTATTAAGGGAATGACTGTCTGCTCCCGTCTGTCCCCAGGGGAGAGCATCCTGGTCTGTAAGACCTCCGAACGCTCCAAAGGAATCGGCTTACTGCAGGGAACCCTGAAACCCGTGCGGAGCTGCCTGATGAAGAAGGAGGGCATGGGGGTGACCGGCAGCATGATTCGGGCGATACTGGAGGTACTGGGATAATGAATGGGTTAATGCACGTTCCCTAGCAGCGTCTGTATCATTAATAAACATCCAAGACTTCGCACTCAGTCCAGACCTCCTCCTCCTCAGATCATCGTCGGTGGGGTAGCGGACACCCCAGAGGATGTTGGGATGTATGCCTCTTGCACCCTGCTGGCAGCCAGCATGCAGGGGGGTGAGGAGCCTCCCGGAGAGGGTGAGCAAGGTGGCGCCATTGGGTCCTGTGTGGATTGGCTGCTGAGGAATGAATTTATCCAAACTCTGGAGGAGGACAGAGAGGGCAGTAAAGGTGACTAGATCCACTTCACTATGCTCTAAACTGGAAATGGACCATTGTCTGTACTGTGCTTCATAACAGCATTATATTAGAGGACAACTACGGGCAAAAAGCTCTGTTTAATTCAAAGATTGCGTCAACTGTAAGGATTTTATATAGAAATACAAATAAAGAACCTTATTCAGCCCTCTTTGCTCCATATAACTCAGGGCGCAGACATGTTGTGCTGGATGATTCTGAACTAAATGTCTGCCCCTGATAGAGCTATACAGAGCAAAGATTCTAAACAACATGTCCGCCCCCTGATAGAGCTATACAGAGCAAAGATTCTAACAACATGTCCGCCCCTGATAGAGCTATACAGAGCAAAGATTCTAAGCAACATGTCTGCCCCTGATAGAGCTATACAGAGCAAATATTCTAAACATCATGTCCGCCCCCTGATAGAGCTATACAGAGCAAAGATTCTAACAACATGTCCGCCCCTGATAGAGCTATACAGAGCAAAGATTCTAAGCAACATGTCTGCCCCTGATAGAGCTATACAGAGCAAATATTCTAAACATCATGTCCGCCCCCTGATAGAGCTATACAGAGCAAAGATTCTAAACAACATGTCTAGAATCTAGAACACCTTCCGTGTTTCACGCAAATTCACTCCCTTCTGGTTCTTTCCTCTGCGTCTCTAGTTGAAGTCTATCGTCCGACGAAGCTTGGTTCTGCCACCCTCTCCTCCTCCCTCCCTCCGTCGGAGGCGCTGGGGATATTCGCTGACCTCCAGCGAGCAATGAAAGGCTTTGTCTTGGAGAACGATCTGCACATTCTGTATCTGGTGAGACCTAGCTCTGCCAGTCCCACCGGATTATCCTTATTACCAGGACCAGTTCTGCTTTCTGGGGGGGACATCAGCCAAACAATGAAGTGCTTCTTGTGTTGGCTATTTGCACCTTCTTCATACCTGGGGTTCCTCCTTATTCGGGACATTATGGCCCAGTCCCTAGTTATTACCATATAAATCGGTGATTCCAACAAGTGCAGCGCATCCCCCATCACACCCCTCAAACATGGACTATTCCCCTAGAAATGATTCAGTCCACATCAGTGAGATCATCCACATAGATACATTAAACTCCTTTACTGTATTAACCTCTACCACTTCTACTGGAAGACTATTCCATACATCCACTACCCTCTCAGTAATGTAATACTTTCATTAGTCCCTGGCCTTATCTTATATCTAGGATATCCTTATACCTATCCCATACATGCTTAAACTCCTTCACTGTATTAACCTCTACCACTTCTACTGGAAGACTATTCCATACATCCACTACCCTCTCAGTAATGTAATACTTTCATTAGTCCCTGACCTTATCTTATATCTAGGATAGCCTTATACCTATCCCAGGCATGCTTAAACTCCTTTACTGTATTAACCTCTACCACTTCTACTGGAAGACTATTCCATACATCCACTACGCTCTCAGTAATGTAATACTTTCATTAGTCCCTGGCCTTATCTTATATCTAGGATATCCTTATACCTATCCCATACATGCTTAAACTCCTTCACTGTATTAACCTCTACCACTTCTACTGGAAGACTATTCCATACATCCACTACCCTCTCAGTAATGTAATACTTTCATTAGTCCCTGGCCTTATCTTATATCTAGGATAGCCTTATACCTATCCCAGGCATGCTTAAACTCCTTCACTGTATTAACCTCTACCACTTCTACTGGAAGACTATTCCATACATCCACTACCCTCTCAGTAATGTAATACTTTCATTAGTCCCTGACCTTATCTTATATCTAGGATAGCCTTATACCTATCCCACGCATGCTTAAACTCCTTCACTGTATTAACCTCTACCACTTCTACTGGAAGACTATTCCATACATCCACTACCCTCTCAGTAATGTAATACTTTCATTAGTCCCTGGCCTTATCTTATATCTAGGATAGCCTTATACCTATCCCACGCATGCTTAAACTCCTTCACTGTATTAACCTCTACCACTTCTACTGGAAGACTATTCCATACATCCACTACCCTCTCAGTAAAGTAATACTTTCATTAGTCCCTGGCCTTATCTTATATCTAGGATAGCCTTATACCTATCCCACGCATGCTTAAACTCCCTCACTGTATTAACCTCTACCACTTCTACTGGAAGACTATTCCATACATCCACTACCCTCTCAGTAAAGTGATACTTTCATTAGTCCCTGGCCTTATCTTATATCTAGGATAGCCTTATACCTATCCCATGCTTGCCAGAAGCGGTGTAATGGAGTAAGCAGACAATAACCCTGGTGAGCCCCTACCGAGTAAGGACCATCCCCTTGGGCAGGATATTTCAGTACTGTCCGCCCTCGGTCTAAGCTGGTCTCTTCCCTCCCTCCCTTGATGATGTCATTATTGTGTCTTACCGTCAGGTCACGCCTGTGTATGATGAATGGACGACCATTGACTGGTACCAGTTTTTCTGTCTGTGGGAGAAGCTGCCGATGTCCATGAAGCGCGTGGCGGAGCTGGTGGGAATTGAGGAAGGTTTCCTGGCTCGCTCCGTCAAGGGCAAAATTACAGCCAAAAACGACCGGCAGCAGCGACAGATCGCGATCCACAGGAGGTATGCAGCCAATCACTGGCCGCATGCTCAGCGTCAACGCTCCAGTCCTCTTCCATTATATTCAGTGTCTGGCACTTGTACTCGGGACAGGTTATTTTTGGGTTACGTCACGGGGGTGAGGGTATCTGGTGGGATTAAGTCTGACCTTTGGTTCTAATCACTCTGGCGGGTGTTTATAAAAACACCTGCACAGTAAAGTGTCAGCAAGTGCAAGAACAACAAGTGTAATATCAGTTCTTTATGCATAAAGGTGATTGTGGTCTCTTTATTTATCCTGACACAGTGCACGGGAGGATGGAAGAAACTACGCCAGAGAGAGCGCCAGTATTTTGTTAATCAGTTACCTCCTTTATATTTGGGTCATCGATTTCTATATCTTGTATTTTTGTTGCAGGTTTTTTACCAGCCTCGTGCTCCTGGATCTAATCAGTGAGGTCCCTTTAAAAGACCTGACCAAAAAATTTGGGTGCAGCCGAGGACAACTTCAATCCCTACAGCAGTCCTCTGCAACGTATGCAGGTAAGTCATGGGTCACATGGTACACCCTTCTAGTGATGTCACTAAGCTTAAGATTTATTTATTTATTGTGTAATGTTTGCAAGGTAGAAGAGCTAAGAAAACCTCATATTTAGAGCTTCTTGATTCAAGGAGAAATCTTATTGCCTTCTGGTCTCAAGAAGGACATTTTCCCCCTAACTGTTAAAATAGCCTAAAAAATTCAGGAAGAAATATGTTTAAAGTGTTGACCTTGATGACTGTTACTGTGATTTGTTCAGCGCGATGTATAATGAACATGTTACTGTCTATAACCTGATACTGTGACACTACATTGTAGAGTGGTGCTGGTGCCGGTTGCTGGTGCCGGTTGCTGGTGCCGGTTGCTGGTGCCGGTCGCTGGTGCCGGTCGCTGGTGCCGGTCGCTGGTGCCGGTCGCTGGTGCCCAGTTGGTCGTGTATGGTGATAATCCTCTGGTCAGGGGGTGGTTGGGAATCCGTGCCACGTGTAACGTGCAGTGGCCTCTCTCTCTCCCTTCCAGGGATGGTGACCGTGTTCAGTAGCCGCCTGGGCTGGCATAACATGGAGCTGCTCCTCTCCCAGTTCCAGAGCCGCCTGACTTTCGGCATCCAGCGGGAGCTGTGCGATCTGGTGCGCGTGGAGCTGCTCAATGCTCAGAGGGCCCGGGCCCTCTACACCGCCGGATTCATCACCGTCTCCGAGCTGGCAAGAGGGAAGGTCAGCGACGTGGAGGCGGCATTAAAGAATGCGGTGCCCTTTAAGAGGTAGATGACCGGCACGGCCCATGACTGACATTGTACTCACCGGATTGTCATCATGACTTAATGTATCTGACCTGTCACTATTACAGGGGCTCCGTCACCTAAACACTGCTTATACTGTGACTGTATCACCCAAACACTGCTTATACTGTGACTGTATCACCCTAACACTGCTTATACTGTGACTGTATCACCCAAACACTGCTTATACTGTGACTGTATCACCTAAACACTGCTTATACTGTGACTGTATCACCCAAACACTGCTTATACTGTGACTGTATCACCCAAACACTGCTTATACTGTGACTGTATCACCTAAACACTGCTTATACTGTGACTGTATCACCTAAACACTGCTTATACTGTGACTGTATCACCTATACACTGCTTATACTGTGACTGTATCACCTAAACACTGCTTATACTGTGACTGTATCACCCAAACACTGCTTATACTGTGACTGTATCCCCCAAACACTGCTTATACTGTGACTGTATCACCCAAACACTGCTTATACTGTGACTGTATCACCCAAACACTGCTTATACTGTGACTGGATCACCCAAACACTGCTTATACTGTGACTGGATCACCCAAACACTGCTTATACTGTGACTGTATCACCCAAACACTGCTTATACTGTGACTGTATCACCCAAACACTGCTTATACAGTGACTGTATCACCCAAACACTGCTTATACTGTGACTGTATCACCCAAACACTGCTTATACTGTGACTGTATCACCCAAACACTGCTTATACTGTGACTGTATCACCCAAACACTGCTTATACTGTGACTGGATCACCCAAACACTGCTTATACTGTGACTGGATCACCCAAACACTGCTCATACTGTGACTGTATCCCCAAAACACTGCTTATACTGTGACTGTATCACCCAAACACTGCTTATACTGTGACTGTATCACCCAAACACTGCTTATACTGTGACTGTATCACCCAAACACTGCTTATACTGTGACTGTATCACCCAAACACTGCTTATACTGTGACTGTATCACCCAAACACTGCTTATACTGTGACTGTATCACCCAAACACTGCTTATACTGTGACTGTATCACCCAAACACTGCTTATACTGTGACTGGATCAGCCAAACACTGCTTGTACTGGGACTGTATCACCCAAACACTGCTTATACTGGGACTGTGTCACCCAAACACTGCTTATACTGTGACTGTGTCACCCAAACACTGCTTATACTGTGACTGTATCACCCAAACACTGCTTATACTGTGACTGTATCACCCAAACACTGCTTATACTGTGACTGTATCACCCAAACACTGCTTATACTGTGACTGTATCACCCAAACACTGCTTATACTGTGACTGTATCACCCAAACACTGCTTATACTGTGACTGTATCACCCAAACACTGCTTATACTGTGACTGTATCACCCAAACACTGCTCATACTGAGACTGTATCACCTAAACACTGCTTATACTGTGACTGTATCACCCAAACACTGCTTATACTGTGACTGTATCACCTAAACACTGCTTATACTGTGACTGTATCACCTAAACACTGCTCATACTGTGACTGTATCACCCAAACACTGCTTATACTGTTACTGTATCACCCAAACACTGCTCATACTGGGACTGTATCACCCAAACACTGCTTATACTGGGACTGTATCACCCAAACACTGCTTATACTGTGACTGTATCACCCAAACACTGCTTATACTGTGACTGTATCACCCACACACTGCTTATACTGTGACTGTATCACCCAAACACTGCTTATACTGTGACTGTGTCACCCACACACTGCTTATACTGTGACTGTATCACCCAAACACTGCTTATACTGTGACTGTATCACCTAAACACTGCTTATACTGTGAGTGTATCACCTAAACACTGCTTATACTGTGACTGTATCACCTAAACACTGCTTATACTGTGACTGTATCACCCAAACACTGCTTATACTGTGACTGTATCACCCACACACTGCTTATACTGTGACTGTATCACCCAAACACTGCTTATACTGTGACTGTATCACCCACACACTGCTTATACTGTGACTGTATCACCCAAACACTGCTTATACTGTGACTGTATCACCTAAACACTGCTTATACTGTGACTGTATCATCTAAACACTGCTTATACTGTGACTGTATCACCCAAACACTGCTTATACTGTGACTGTATCACCCAAACACTGCTTATACTGTGACTGTATCACCCAAACACTGCTTATACTGTGACTGTATCACCTAAACACTGCTTATACTGTGACTGTATCACCCAAACACTGCTTATACTGTGACTGTATCACCCAAACACTGCTTATACTGTGACTGTATCATCTAAACACTGCTTATACTGTGACTGTATCACCTAAACACTGCTTATACTGTGACTGTATCACCTAAACACTGCTTATACTGTGACTGTATCACCCAAACACTGCTTATACTGTGACTGTATCACCTAAACACTGCTTATACGGTGACTGTATCACCCAAACACTGCTTATACGGTGACTGTATCACCCAAACACTGCTTATACGGTGACTGTATCACCCAAACACTGCTTATACGGTGACTGTATCACCCAAACACTGCTTATACGGTGACTGTATCACCCAAACACTGCTTATACGGTGACTGTATCACCCAAACACTGCTTATACTGTGACTGTATCACCCAAACACTGCTTATACTGTGACTGTCTCACCCAAACACTGCTTATACTGTGACTGTGACACCCAAACACTGCTTACACTGTGACTGCATCACCCAAACACTGCTTATACTGTGACTGCATCACCCAAACACTGCTTATACTGTGACTGCGTCACCCAAACACTGCTTATACTGTGACTGCGTCACCCAAACACTGCTTATACTGTGACTGCGTCACCCAAACACTGCTTATACTGTGACTGCGTCACCCAAACACTGCTTATACTGTGACTGCGTCACCCAAACACTGCTTATACTGTGACTGCGTCACCCAAACACTGCTTATACTGTGACTGCGTCACCCAAACACTGCTTATACTGTGACTGCGTCACCCAAACACTGCTTATACTGTGACTGCGTCACCCAAACACTGCTTATACTGTGACTGCGTCACCCACACACTGCTTATACTGTGACTGTATCACCCAAACACTGCTTATACTGTGACTGTATCACCTAAACACTGCTTATACTGTGACTGTATCACCTAAACACTGCTTATACTGTGACTGTGTCACCCACACACTGCTTATACTGTGACTGTATCACCCACACACTGCTTATACTGTGACTGTATCACCCACACACTGCTTATACTGTGACTGTATCACCCACACACTGCTTATACTGTGACTGTATCACCCAAACACTGCTTATACTGTGACTGTATCACCCACACACTGCTTATACTGTGACTGTATCACCCAAACACTGCTTATACTGTAACTGTATCACCTAAACACTGCTTATACTGTGACTGTATCATCTAAACACTGCTTATACTGTGACTGTATCACCCAAACACTGCTTATACTGTGACTGTATCACCCAAACACTGCTTATACTGTGACTGTATCACCCAAACACTGCTTATACTGTGACTGTATCACCCAAACACTGCTTATACTGTGACTGTATCACCTAAACACTGCTTATACTGTGACTGTATCACCCAAACACTGCTTATACTGTGACTGTATCAACCAAACACTGCTTATACTGTGACTGTATCATCTAAACACTGCTTATACTGTGACTGTATCACCTAAACACTGCTTATACTGTGACTGTATCACCCAAACACTGCTTATACTGTGACTGTATCACCCAAACACTGCTTATACGGTGACTGTATCACCCAAACACTGCTTATACGGTGACTGTATCACCCAAACACTGCTTATACGGTGACTGTATCACCCAAACACTGCTTATACGGTGACTGTATCACCCAAACACTGCTTATACGGTGACTGTATCACCCAAACACTGCTTATACGGTGACAGTATCACCCAAACACTGCTTATACGGTGACTGTATCACCCAAACACTGCTTATACGGTGACTGTATCACCCAAACACTGCTTATACTGTGACTGTCTCACCCAAACACTGCTTACACTGTGACTGTCTCACCCAAACACTGCTTACACTGTGACTGCATCACCCAAACACTGCTTACACTGTGACTGCATCACCCAAACACTGCTTATACTGTGACTGCGTCACCCAAACACTGCTTATACTGTGACTGCGTCACCCAAACACTGCTTATACTGTGACTGCGTCACCCAAACACTGCTTATACTGTGACTGCGTCACCCAAACACTGCTTATACTGTGACTGCGTCACCCAAACACTGCTTATACTGTGACTGCGTCACCCAAACACTGCTTATACTGTGACTGCGTCACCCAAACACTGCTTATACTGTGACTGCGTCACCCAAACACTGCTTATACTGTGACTGCGTCACCCAAACACTGCTTATACTGTGACTGCGTCACCCAAACACTGCTTATACTGTGACTGCGTCACCCAAACACTGCTTATACTGTGACTGCGTCACCCAAACACTGCTTATACTGTGACTGCGTCACCCAAACACTGCTTATACTGTGACTGCGTCACCCAAACACTGCTTATACTGTGACTGCGTCACCCAAACACTGCTTATACTGTGACTGCGTCACCCAAACACTGCTTATACTGTGACTGCGTCACCCAAACACTGCTTATACTGTGACTGCGTCACCCAAACACTGCTTACACTGTGACTGCGTCACCCAAACACTGCTTACACTGTGACTGCGTCACCCACACACTGCTTACACTGTGACTGTATCACCTACACACTGCTTACACTGTGACTGTATCACCTACACACTGCTTACACTGTGACTGTATCACCTACACACTGCTTATACTGTGACTGTATCACCTACACACTGCTTATACTGTGACTGTGTCACCCAAACACTGCTTATACTGTGACTGTATCACCTACACACTGCTTATACTGTGACTGTGTCACCCAAACACTGCTTACACTGTGACTGTATCACCCAAATTGAGGTCAGATTATAAGACATGGATCCAAGTCCCCAGCAGAGCTGCAGGGGACCTGGAACCCCCTCTCTAACAGCAGGGGAAGTCTGCGCGATGAGCGCAGACTCCCCTGCTTCCACCCGGCACGACCGCCGGGGCTTCTGTGAAGAAGCCGGGTTTGTCACAGAAGTCCCGGCGAGCGTGCCGGGCGGCAGCAGGGGAGGTCTGCGCTCATCGCGCAGACATCCTCTGCTGCCCCACTAGCCACCAGGGTAAATCGGGCAGCTGGGGGATGTCTGCACGATACGTGCAGACATACTTCATGCTGCCCGACACGGCAGACTATTATGACGGACCAGCTGTCCGTCATAATAGACTGCCGTGTCGGGCAACATGGAGGATGTCTGCACGTATCTTGCAGACATCCCCCGGCTGCCCCCTCTAGCCACCAGGGATCGACTTCCAGGTGAGGGGGAGGCAGGGGGAAGAGAGACAGGGGAGGGAGGGGGGGGAGACAGAGCAACAAGGGAAGGGGGGGGGGGGGCAGAGAGAAACAAGGGGGGGGGAAGAGACAGAGGAGAGGGGGGAATCAAAGGGAGGGGGAGAGAGACAAAGCTGGGGGCAAGGGAAAGAGAGGCAGAATTGGCACATAAAAGGAAATAAAAACAAATGCATTTTTTTGATATAATTTTTTATTAAAAAAGCAATTTACATGTGAATATATACAAGTTTAGCTTTTTTCCTATAGGGTAGTCTTATATTCAGGCTTTGAGTTTTTTTCCTAAAGGAATATCCAAAGTTTGGGGGGTCGTCTTATAATCAGGGTAAAATACATCCCACCTCATTGGCTACCAACATCTGCCGAGTTACCATGACGACACTTAGTCCTCCAGGGAAATAACTAATAGATCAGGCCTACATCTCCCATAATGCTCTGTCACCTGAGAGGCTGGGGATTATGGGATATGTAGTCCCTAGACTCAGGGCCGCATTTACAGCCTGGGTCTGTATCGTGGCACAGCTGGGGTACAGAGGAATCCATACTATATGTATAATGCATTGATAAAACATTCTGGGTGGACTGGCCCTTTAATACTGTATGAATCTGTCATGCTGCAGTGTTAGATAAGGGTCCAAAATCTCACAAGGAGCCCCCGACAGAAGCCTCCTGTCCCCAAGAGCGATCACCAGAAAGACCCCAAGGACTTTGTCCAAGAAAGAGGGGGATTACAGAGAAATGAGAAGGGAATTCCAAACTCAAGACCAAAGCAGCCAAGCTTGCGTTTGAACTTCCCTTCTCAGTTCCCTGCAGTTCTCTTTCGTGATTGAAGTGCGGTCGCCGTATCGGCTGGTATGCTGGCACGCTGCAGGGTACTGACTGCTCTTATTAATGCAGAATTGAGATAAATTGGCCATGACAGAAATGATTAAACCTGCTCAGACCATTCCCGTGGCAGCGGACATGTTTAATGTATTCCCACTCCCTACTGCGTCTCCAGAATCCTTCCCATGTAACTAGCATGGACTGCGTTCATTTATATGCATCCTGAATTAAAAATCCAGCCATGTATTTATTGCACAGAGCATTGAATGAATCGGTTACATCCCAGGTCACCCAAGAGTCCTACATAGGGCCATCCTCTCTCATTATGTCTCTAGAGACCACCAAACAACCCCACCTCATATAAACATTCAGTCCATTTATACTTACTATCCTGCTGTGGATTCTTCTGCAGCACTGAACTGAACACTCCAGGCATCAAACGCGATGCATCGGTTAGTGTATAACCTGTAGATTTGGTGACATTCGCTGACATCCTGCACAGGTGCTATGAGCATCTCCATGTATCTGTATGGAAGCTCCCAGGAGATGCTTTTTGGAGATCTCAGGAGAAAGCTGGCTACAGATAAAGTTAACACGTTTTAGGAATTGCAAGAAAATAAAAGCTGATAGAAATGAGTATTACAAAGTGTCTGCTTCAATGTACAGTCTTTTCCCTGGGTTTTTGCATCCTAGTCTATCGCCATTAGAAATATATATATATATTTGATTAAGCTGGCCAGTTTACACATGATACCGAGGGGTTTATTCTTGAAAGAGGGAATTGAGAAGGAAAACTTTTCCAACTCTGCTCCTCTAAGCTTGAAATTGCCTTGCCAATTTCCTGTAATTCCCTCTTTCAGGACTTTGTTGCTGCCTTTTTCAGAGCCCTGTATTAAGGTTTCCCCTGCCGTACTCTCACTGTGGCCAACACTTTTTGTTAATTCGTCTTTCAGTGCTCGGACGGCCGTGGATGAGGAGGAAGAGGCAGCTCAAGAGCGTCGAGCAGCCCGTTGCATTTGGATATCTGGCAAGAAAGGCCTGACCGAGCGAGAAGCCGCTGAGCTCATTGTGGAAGAGGCAAGGAGGCTGCTGAAGCAAGACCTGGCCGAGTTGGGCATCCATTGGAACCCTGACTCCGGCTCCTCCTCCTTCGACACCAGCTACGGGTCTTCATCCAGAACACAAGGGGAGTCCGGAGAGGACAGAGCTTCATCTAGAAGAAAAAGGAAGCCAAGAAAGGCGTCTGCTTCATCTAAGACAGAAAGGGGGCCGGGAGAGGCATCTTCATCTAGGACAGAAAGGGGGCCAGGAGAGGCATCTTCATCTAGGACAGAAAGGGGGCCAGGAGAGGCATCTTCATCTAGGACAGAAAGGGGGCCGGGAGAGGCCTCTTCATCTAGGACAGAAAGGGGGCCGGGAGAGGCCTCTTCATCTAGGACAGAAAGGGGGCCTGGAGAGGCCTCTTCATCTAGGACAGAAAGGGGACCAGGAGAGGCCTCTTCATCTAGGACAGAAAGGGGGCCGGGAGAGGCCTCTTCATCTAGGACACACAGGGCACCAGGAGAGGGCTCTTCACCAAGAACAGAAATGGGGCCGGCAGAGGCCTCTTCGTCTAGAATAGAAAGGGGGCCAGCAGAGGCCTCTTCGTCTAGAATAGAAAGGGGGCCAGCAGAGGCCTCTTCGTCTAGAATAGAAAGGGGGCCGGCAGAGGCCTCTTCGTCTAGAATAGAAAGGGGGCCAGGAGAGGCCTCTTCGTCTAGAATAGAAAGGGGGCCGGGAGAGGCCTCTTCGTCTAGAATAGAAAGGGGGCCAGGAGAGGCCTCTTCGTCTAGGACAGAAATGGGGCCGGGAGAGGCCTCTTCGTCTAGGACAGAAAGGGGGCCAGGAGAGGCCTTTTCGTCTAGAACAGAAAGGGGGCCGGGAGAGGCCTCTTCGTCTAGAACAGAAAGGAGGCCGGGAGAGGCCACTTCTTCTTGGACAGACAGGGGGCCAGGAGAGGCCACTTCTTCTTGGACAGACAGGGGGCCAGGAGAGGCCACTTCTTCTAGGACAGACAGGGGGCCAGGAGAGGCCACTTCTTCTAGGACAGACAGGGGGCCAGGAGAGGCCACTTCTTCTAGGACAGACAGGGGGCCAGGAGAGGCCACTTCTAGGACAGACAGGGGGCCAGGAGAGGCCACTTCTTCTAGGACAGACAGGGGGCCAGGAGAGGCCACTTCTTCTAGGACAGACAGGGGGCCAGGAGAGGCCACTTCTTCTAGGACAGACAGGGGGCCAGGAGAGGCCACTTCTTCTAGGACAGACAGGGGGCCAGGAGAGGCCACTTCTTCTAGGACAGACAGGGGGCCAGAAGAGGACTCTTTATCTAGAAGATACACCAGAAGCACCACTGGTCCAGGCACAGCATATTTGGAAAAAGCAGCATATGCAGGACATTTACAGAAACCGGAAGGGCGTAGAAGTGATAAAGAGTCTTTAAATAAAGATGGAAGCCACAATGGGAAAGCAGTCCCAGTGGTAGATGGGCAGTGTACGAACAGAATTCCTGGTGGGAACTTAGACCCAGGTCTATCATTCAGAGAGGATGTCACTGGAAACATTCCATTAAAGGAACAGTCTGCTCTTAATGATGCCACTTTACAAGTGCCACCTGGTGATAGCAGCGGGAAGAATGGAAAAGAGTCTTACCCCTCTGCCAAAATGTCCCTCTGTCCACAGAAGGAGAACATGCAGGAGATGCCACTATCCATGGAGCCCAGCATGGCCCTGCTAAAACCTAACTCCAGTAAAGCATTCAGTCTCTGTAATCTGGGTGATGACCCAGCAGAGAGAACAGAAATTGAGGAAAAGCCCGAAATAAGGCAAAACATTTCAATCATGGTGCACAAAGCACCGGACTGTACAACTGAGACAAACCATGGACCACAGTTACAAGATGGCTTGACTAGCATGGATAGGGTCAACTCCCTACACACAAAACCACCTGCCCCTTCTAGATTGTCTGTATTGGTTCCCACCTTACCACTGAATCCGCCACGGCCCGCCACGATTTCAGGAAATCTGCAACATGAAAATGGCCGATCCCTCCCACGCGGGCCCAAATTCCATTCGTCTCCAGGTCTCAGTGTCCTACTGAGGGGGTTTGAAGACAGTTTTCAGTTGGATACTCAGACTGAGGAGCTAATTCAGCAGCAAGTGGCTACTGAGCCTGCGGGGCAGCCGGCCGAGCAAGAGCCAACAATCTCCAGAAAACAAAGCTGTTCTAATACTTTACAAAATGGCGGTGATACGAGTTTCAGCGCAGTGTCACGCCACGCAATGAATATGTTGGATCAGACGATGGTAAGGGCTGTAGAGCAGATGGAGGACTTGTCCACGGTGCAGGTTGTTGGCTCAGACTGGCTGAAAGGAAATGACATTTCTCTAACCGACACACAACTTCAATGTTTTTTCCAAAGTTTCCATACGCAGAGAGTGGTGGAGAGAGTGTCACCACGGCGCTCCGATGGCGTTGTGTCTTCCTTAAAAGGAGAGCCGGGGTGCAGTCCGATGGTGGAAACATCCCCCCTACGAGATGAGAGAGACTGCAATCCAGTGGCTGATCGAAGTCTAAATATGAGCGATAGTTTCCTGTTCGATAGCTTTAATGAGGATCTAGCCATCGATCCACAAGAGGTCCATCATCCCTCACCTGCTGACGTAAACGCCGCCAGCTCCATTGAGTCATCACAGACCCATGATACAAGCAATGCTTCCAATCTTGGCCAAGAAGAACATCATCAGTCCATAAATGATGGAGATGGGTCCATGACTTTTTCCCAGCTGGATTCCTTTCAGATAATGGAGGTGTTGGATAATGTAGACAACCCTCCATCATTAGATGTCCGAGCTACAAACACCAGTCATCCAAATGAGGTTGCCTGTCCGGTAGACCATGCAGAAGCCCCCTGTGAACAGTCTAAACAGCAGCAGGTGGTTGGAATTTTTGAAGATCCGCCTGAAGCCTCGTTGGGCTTAAGTCAAGGCATGCAAGATGCTTTAGACCAGTGGCCTAGTCTAACTAATAATCTCAGCTCTACTGTGACTATGAGAAGATCCATAGTATCCTGTGCAATAGAACCTGTACTTGTAGGAGATCGAGGCGGAACAGTTTGCCAGGAAATACCGATTGATTCTTCTGATCTTGAACCCGACACTCTCACACATGCACTGAATGGCGACCATTACCACTTAGAACCTGCAAGCCGCAATTCCACCCCCATTGCTTCGTCAGAAAATAAAAGAAAGTCTGACTCCAGGCCCGGGAGTAGGAATGAGCTAGTCCCTCCAACCCCACCAACTGAGTATATGACGGGACGAGTGGTTGGAATGTCCTCCATTAAATCGAGTGCCAAAATGAAAGAGATGAGGTGTCTGGCAAGTCCCCCTTTCCTGTCAATGGGAAATGAAGAGGAGGAAGTACCCGGGACACCAAACAATGACTGGGTTACTAGGACAGGGCAGCTTGTAGAGTCCAATCGGGATAACTCTGCGATAGATGAAGGCTTTTCCTTGCAGCTTTCTCAGGACACATCTCCCTTTTCCGTCGCTCCTTCCAGCTCCAATCAGTTCAGTATCATTGACGTGGCGAGCGACCAGACACTGTTTCAGACCTTTCTGAAAGAATGGAGAACCAAGTCACGGTTTTCCATGTGTGTGGCCTGTGAGCGGAGGACACGGCCGTTGCCATCCAACACGTGTATTGGAGGGAGGTTCAAGCAAGGTGAGTTCTTTTACATCCTGCCTGCACAGGAAGTCACGGCCCTCTCTTTCTGATATGCGCAGGGCTCTGGTCTCTAAAACATTCCTCACCCCCTTTTAAGAATTTGGAAAAACTGGGAGGGGCATTGGCAGGAAGTAGTAGGAATGACACTTTAGCCAGAGCCACACCCCTAGAACAAAATGGTGGTGGTCATGGCGGATTCCAGTGTAGTTTTAAGTGACATTATCTGAATTTTATTCTCCAGTCTGATTTTAGCGGAAAATTTGCATTTTTTAAATATCCCATTCAACTATCCCCACTCTCTCTAAATTGTAATATCACTTTGGAACAATCTACATATCTGGTTTCTATAAAACGTGATCTCTCATCAATGAAATTGTTTGTTTGTTTGTTTGTTTTGTAAATGTGAAATATTCTTCTGATTAATCTCCATGAGCAAATCTCTGCTCTGATAATACATTGACCTACACAGCCCTCCAACCCGCTGATATCTCCTTTGCAGGTCATTTTTTAAACCAGCGATGAAAGTGTTAAAGATCGAAACAAAAGCAATGTGTAAATTCACAAGCAATATTTTCTTTTGATATTCCCTGAAATCGGGACAGGTCGCCCCCTGAACCCCCCCAATACTTGAAATGAACGTTAATCTGGAGAATAAATATATTTTTGTTGCTGTGGCACGGCTGGGTGGTATATTTTATATATACGGCACACACGGATGCTAATAAAGCACAAGGCGATTACTTACATTTTACAATCGCTTCCACTGCCTGCTGAAGATTCATTTTCAGTGAAACAAGATTCCATTTGCATATGACGTCACAAGGTGATGTCATAAGCAGGATACGCCATAGAGCTCTTCTAAAACAAAATGTCCTCTTATTTTGTGCATTTAGCATGCAATTCTGCTCACACAGCGAACAGATAATGTTATATTCTCTACATTCACAGTATTTATAGTGTTTTGGGTTCAGGTGCAAGAGAAAGTGATACAGGACATGACCACTAGAGGTCTCACTCGGACCGTGTTGTATATTATTGGTTCTCTCTAAATAATAATTATTATTATATGTGTACTATTATAGCTTTTGTTCTGTTTGTAGCTGAGCCGGTCCTTTCTCTCCATAGTAAAATCACCGGCTCTCGTGGCTGCTAAAGAAGACGGTCTCCCCATCGAGGGTTGGGACGAGCTGTTGCTGGTTGGACTGGCTGTGTGCTGGGGGGGGAAAGATGCGTATTACCTCTCCCTGCAAAACGAGCAAGGTTCAACAGGTGTGTAGTGAATGACCTGTCTAGCACTGTGCCAGGTTATGGCAATCTGTGCCGCTTCCCAGATATCCTTACATGTGCACAGGTAACTGATTCTTCTCTACAGGTGGATCCGAATGATTTCCAGAACACCTGTGCTCAAGTACAGGGTAAACCTGATGCTTGTATCATTAAAAAATAAATCAAAAGAAGCTCAAGTTCTGCAATAATTATCTCCGTAACGTCACAGTTACTCTCACCTGTGTACAGGCAGGCATATCATTGCGGGTTGGCTGTATTTGAGGCCATCTGAGAAGTGTTCCTGCGCAGAGCGTGCCATTATGATCACGAGACCAATTTAAGTCACGGAAAGTGTATTTGCCAGTCTAAAATACCTTTTTAAAGTGATACTCCAGGCATGAAACTAACTTTGATGCATCTGGTGATGTTAACCTGCACACTGAATAGGAATCATAGGTTGCAAAATTCTATATTAGAAGTACAAATGAAAAATTGTAATTGTCCTTTAATGTGCAGTGTGTACTTGAGCCAACACTGGGATAGAGGTGTCTGTGATCACAGCAGATACACAGCAGGACTGCACTGCATCTCTGAGATGGGGCATATGATTACAGGTGTGGGGCAGGGGTACCAGTCACCTGTGAGGTCTGCTGACCTGTATGTGCCCCCCGGGGCCTGCCAAGCACGATGCTCCCCGAGGCCTGCCAAGCACGATGCTCCCCGAGGCCTGCCAAGCACGATTGCTCACCTTTTACCATCTCTCCTTTCTAGATGTCACCCCCAGCCTGGCTCCGCCCCCCCTGGACCAGAACCTCTCTGTGAAAGACCGGCTGTGGCACCTCCAGTCCACCTTCCACCAGCCACGTGGCGGGCTGCCCTCGGTTATCATGTACAACTTCATCGAGCAGTACAAGGCCCTGGTCCTGGGCTGTGGTGTCTCTCTAACGGGAAACTTCCAAGATCCAAAGGTAAAAAACACCAAACAGAAAGTCTGAATAGAATTTAGTGTCCCGCCCCCTGCTGCTGCCCGCTTTTAGTGTCGCCCCCCCCCCCCTGCTGCTGCCCCCTTTTAGTGTCGTCCCCTGCTGTCCCCGTTTAGTGTCGTCGTCCCCCTGATGCCCCCATTTAGTATCCCCCCCCTGCTGCCCCACCGTTATTGCAGTGGGTGAAATTCTGGGGGCTTCTCAGGGGGGATATTATTTATTTAAAAATCAGTAGATTGTGTCCCGGTGAGTTTAAACCCCTTGTTTGGCTTTCTGAGCAGCCTGGCTGGTATGATATTCTACGTCCCCAGGGCTCAGGAAAGACTTACTGATTCCTGCACAAACTGAGCACAAATCATAGAACATTTGACCTGTTTCTGCAACATTTGCTATTTTTATATGGCCGGTTTTACCTACACGTGTCCTTTAGATTAATGCTGCTCCATGTAAAGTCAAGAAAACCAACAGATCTGGCCTAACAGTTTTATTCCCCTCTTAAAAAGAGCAAATAAAATGTCATTGACAAAGAGATGTTTAAGATGTGTAACTCAGTCTGCTCTTTATCTGCTCGGCTTCCTATCTGTGTTAGACCTGCCTACCCAGAACCCCTTGCAGTGATCGTAAAGCGCTGCACGTTTAGGATTTCTGTGGATATAGCTGTGTGTAGATATAATAGTAATAATGTCTCTGCCGCTATGTTTGACCTGTTTGCACAGCGTGAAATGCTTGTCCGAGAGGGGCGATATTTAGGGCAATAGTTTTTGTCCCCTGAACGTTCGTTTGGTGGTTATTTCCACATATAATACGGTTTCCCGAGTCCAGGTGTATTTGTGATGAATCTGTTTTATTCTGCTGGTTTGCGGTTTCAGTTCTGTTTGTGTTTGCCCCCGGCGGCCGATTCCCACGGCCGACAAGCGAGAGGAGAATGTTACCCAGCTGGTAGATGTGCTGGATTGATTTGAGCATTAAAAGCCCTGGCTTATTCCGCCGATGCGCTTATCTGTGTTGAGGTTGTAATGGCGGCTTACTGACTAATCCCATCAAAGGCTTGAGGCCTGGCACATCGAGCTGCGTGTAATTAAATTTGACGTCTTGTTCCCAAGGAACGAGCCTCGCTGATTAAAAAAAAGCAGTCACCCCCTCATCCCGAAGCCCTTCTGATCCTCTCACCGCGGAAACATCGAATCTATGGCGACATCACAAGTGATGTGGGAAATGCCAAGGACCGCTCTCTCACTCCGGCAGATTCAATCTGTGCAGGAGACCAGAAACGTCACTGAATCTCGTCAACGAGAAGTGATATCTTGAGTTTAATAGCCAGGCCTCTCCATATAGCGCCGCTGGTTGCGAAGTGGGCGGGGACAGTCATTGAGATGTACGAGTGCGTTCCTTGGGCACAGTGACATGATTTCATGCTCTGGGTTATATCTCGCCTATAATTAAACTTGTCTCTGGAATAAATACTTTGTTTATGAGATCAGACGTTAATGTAGGTAAGTGATCTGCGAATGTGTCACCGGCTTCAAATTATAATTTATTTTATCTGTAAATATTTTTTACATAGATATAATGTACTTATTTTTGTTCAGGATCTGTGTGTCATTATGTGATGGTTGGGGGGGTCTGTGAGGGGGGCTTATAATGTATTATAGTCACTGTTCTGCTCTCCCTTCCGTCTAGGTGGCTTGTTGGTTACTGGACCCCAGCTCCAAGGAGCGGACACTGCACAACATGGTCACCAACTTCCTGCCCCATGAGCTGCCCCTGCTGGAGGGTGTGGGTACTGGTCAAGGGGTGCAGAGCCTGGGATTAGGCACCAGCAGCGACCAGTCAGGACGTTACCGGGCAGCCATAGAGTCTGTCCTCGTCTATAGCACCATGGGCAGACTGAGCCCCCTGCTGGACAAAGAGAAACTGCAAGGTAACGTGCCCAGAGCGTGGGGTCCAAAAGCCAGATCTGTAGTGACCGCGCTGAGGAGGAGTGTGAATTAGGGAATTGAAAAGGGAATTTCAAACTTAAGGCCAAAGCAGCTAAGTTGGAAGAATTGTCCCTCATGACTGTAGCTGATGGGTGGGTTTCTCCGAACTCTTCCATGTACAGTGCTTCTCTTGTCCCCCGTCAGATGTGTTCCAGGCGGTGGAGATGCCCACACAATACTGCCTGGCGCTGCTGGAACTGAATGGTATCGGGTTCAGCACCGAGGAATGTGAGACCCAGAAACACATCATGCTGGCCAAGCTAAACGAGATCGAAGCCAAAGTCTACCAGCTGGCCGGTCACAGCTTCTCCCTGACCAGTCACGACGACCTCGCTCAGGTACGATGGGAATCATTACAGGCCTCTCTCATTCATGCACACACGCTTTCTCTCACGCGCTCTCTCTCATTCGTTCTCTGTCTCGTTCATTCTCGCTCGCTCATTCTCGCTCGCTCATTCTCGCTCGCTCATTCTCGCTCGTTCATTCTCGCTCGCTCGCTCTTTCTTGCTCTCTCATTCTCTCTTTCTCGCTCTTTCTCATTCTCGCTCGTTCATTCTCGCTCGCACGCTCTTTCTTGCTCTCTCATTCTCATTCTCACTCTCATTCGCGCGCGCTCTCATTCGCGCGCTCTCTCATTCGCGCGCTCTCTCATTCGCGCGCTCTCTCATTCGCGCGCTCTCTCATTCGCGCGCTCTCCCATTCGCGCGCTCTCCAAGCCCCGCCGCTCTCTCCAAGCCCCGCCTCTCTCTTCAAGCTCAGTCTCTCTCCAAGCTCCGCCTTATTGGAATGTCAGTGAATTGAGAAGCCCCGGGGATATTATATTCAATGTAAACCTCCAGGAGATCTGTATATATTAATCACATATACAAGATGCAGGACATGAGCTGGGGATATGTTTCTTTAAACCTTGTGTGAAATGACTGGATAACACAGCTGTTGGTTTTTGATTTTGATTTTTTCAGGTTCTATTTATTGAACTTAAACTTCCGACCAATGGGGATCTGACAGTACAAGGAAACAAAAAGACCCTGGGTTACACCAGGAGACCGCCGGTCAGTGGAACGCGTGTCCGCCTGGGGAAGCAGTTCAGCACCAATAAGGTATCAGAGATATACTCCCAGTCATGACAGAACTCATCTGATGACCAGAGGATAACTGCCCTTAAAGAGTGCCAGACATCGTATCCTCCCGCTAGGGCCAATGGCTATTTCACCAGGCCTTCTAAGTTGGAAAAACAAGCGGAGGGAAATATTAAAAACTATTTAGCAGGGTTTTTAATGAGTTTGTAGATGTGTAAAAGGTTATTATGATTTTGTTCAAATTGTGGTATATCTAAAGAAATCCCTTTTATATGGCGATAAAAACAGTAGATAATATATGTAAGTTAATTAAGTGGAAAATTACAGCTAAACACAAACACCGCAGAAGTGTAAAAGTAGCCACTGCCACAAAGGGTACAATTTCACAACAGTCCTGTTAATTTCTCCCCTTTGCTGGACGTTGTACAAAAACATCATAATTATAGATAATAACATGGGTTTAGTCATCATACTGCCAAAATGCAGATAAAATTGTTATCCAGCTCTACCTCCGTGACTTCTCTAGTAAAACTCATAATTTTTTAATTTTTGTAGAGGTGCAGAGTCGGATAACCTCTCATGCACAGCTGTACTAGACAGTCTATACACATAGCCCAGGACAGAGGTGCAGAGTCAGATAACCTCTCATGCACAGCTGTACTAGACAGTCTATACACATAGCCCAGGACAGAGGAGCAGAGTCAGATAACCTCTCATGCACAGCTGTACTAGACAGTCTACACACATAGCGCGGGACAGAGGTGCAGAGTCAGATAACCTCTCATGCACAGCTGTACTAGACAGTCTATACACATAGCCCGGGACAGAGGAGCAGAGTCAGATAACCTCTCATGCACAGCTGTACTAGACAGTCTATACACATAGCCCGGGACAGAGGTGTAGAGTCAGATAACCTCTCATGCACAGCTGTACTAGACAGTCTATACACATAGCCCGGGACAGAGGTGCAGAGCCAGATAACCTCTCATGCACGGCTGTACTAGACAGTCTATACACATAGCCCGGGACAGAGGTGCAGAGTCAGATAACCTCTCATGCACGGCTGTACTAGACAGTCTATACACATAGCCCGGGACAGAGGTGCAGAGTCAGATAACCTCTCATGCACAGCTGTGCTAGACAGTCTATTCACATAGCCCGGGACAGAGGAGCAGAGTCAGATAACCTCTCATGCACAGCTGTACTAGACAGTCTATACACATAGCCCGGGACAGAGGTGCAGAGTCAGATAACCTCTCATGCACAGCTGTACTAGACAGTCTGTACACATAGCCCAGGACAGAGGTGCAGAGTCAGATAACCTCTCATGCACGGCTGTACTAGACAGTCTATACACATAGCCCAGGACAGAGGTGCAGAGTCAGATAACCTCTCATGCACGGCTGTACTAGACAGTCTATACACATAGCCCAGGACAGAGGTGCAGAGTCAGATAACCTCTCATGCACAGCTGTACTAGACAGTCTGTACACATAGCCCAGGACAGAGGGGCAGAGTCAGATAACCTCTCATGCACAGCTGTACTAGACAGTCTATACACATAGCCCGGGACAGAGGTGCAGAGTCAGATAACCTCTCATGCACAGCTGTACTAGACAGTCTATACACATAGCCCGGGACAGAGGTGCAGAGTCAGATAACCTCTCATGCACGGCTGTACTAGACAGTCTATACACATAGCCCAGGAGAGAGGTGCAGAGTCAGATAACCTCTCATGCACAGCTGTACTAGACAGTCTATACACATAGCCTGGGTTTATCCATATTTCCCTATATTCCTCTTATCCGTTATTTATTTGCTGTCACGATGTTCTCGGTGTCTGGATACCCGCACACACATGGTATCACCTCCTGTCCTTTTGTCGCAGGACGCACTGGAGAAACTAAAGCCGCTTCACCCGATTCCTGGTCTCATCCTGGAGTGGAAGCGGATCACCAACGCCATGACCAAGGTCGTGTTTCCGCTACAGAGGGAGAAGCGGCTCAGCGCGTGTCTGGGAATGGAGAGGATCTACCCCGTGTCTCAGACGCACACGGCCACAGGTGAGGACCACCTCTGCTTATCAATGGTTTGGGCCTTGCTCTGTATAGCTCTATCAGGGGGCGGACATGTTGGTTAGAATCTTTGCTCTGCATAGCTCTATCAGGGGAGCAAATGTTGGTTAGAATCTTTGCTCTGTATAGCTCTATCAGGGGGTGGACATGGTTAGAATCTCTGCTCTGTTTAGCTCTATCAGGGGCAGACATGTTGTTTAGAATCTTTGCTCTGTATAGCTCTATCAGTGGGCAGACATGTTTAGAATCTTTGCTGTGTATAGCTTTATCAGGGGGCGGACATGTTGTTTAGAATCTTTGCTCTGTATAGCTCTATCAGAGGATGGACATGTTGTTTAGAATCTTTGCTCTGTATAGCTCTATCAGGGGGTGGACATGGTTAGAATCTCTGCTCTGTTTAGCTCTATCAGGGGCAGACATGTTGTTTAGAATCTTTGCTCTGTATAGCTCTATCAGTGGGCAGACATGTTGTTTAGAATCTTTGCTCTGTATAGCTCTATCAGGGGGCGGACATGTTGTTTAGAATCTTTGCTCTGTATAGCTCTATCAGGGGCAGACATGTTGTTTAGAATCTTTGCTCTGTATAGCTCTATCAGTGGGCAGACATGTTGTTTAGAATCTTTGCTCTGTATAGCTCTATCAGGGGGCGGACATGTTGTTTAGAATCTTTGCTCTGGGGGGCGTGTCCTGACCGTGGTTCAGACTGGACGCGTGTTAGAGGAGCTCCCGAGTGACCCACGGGGATATAAGCTGAATTCAAACGAAAAATACCTGCTCCTGATGCAAAACTTCACCTGCACGATGTCGCAACAACGCTCATCACGGAAGCAAGAAAAACTGCTGAAATACATGACGCCTAAAGGTGGGAAAAAGTCGTTGAAACTTACAGACTCAGGCGGTCAAAATGGCGGACGAGCCGAACATGAGGAGGAAGAGGCCTTTGATGGCGACGACGCGGCTTCCTCAATCTCCAATCCAACGCTGGTGCCTGTGGACGAAATAAAATCTATGTTCACGATATTAAGAGCCCAGATTAAAGGCGACATGTCAGATATCACCACTGAATTTGCCAGGGAGATGAGAGAGCTGGGAGAACGCACGGCGAAAGTCGAGACAAAAGTGGATGACATGGTGGATCATCATAACACACTGCTGGAGAATCACACAAAACTATCCAATGATTTCCATGCGCTTCAAGTGAAAGTTTGGGATCTAGAGGATAGATCCCGACGAAATAACATCAGGCTGAGGGGAATTCCGGAGGAGGTCCCGCCAGAGCGATTAGAAGAATGGGCCCAAGGGCTATTTTCCGCGCTCATACCGACCTGCACCGGCTCTGAGATGCTCATAGACAGGATCCACAGGCTGCCAAAGCCGAAACACCTGCCTAATGAAGTACCTAGGGATGTGATCCTCCGGCTCCATTATTTTCAATTTAAGGAGGCACTAATACGAGCCAGCCGAAACAACATGGAGCTACCCGATCCGTTTGGGGGAATAAAAATGTACGCAGACCTGTCTCCCTATACTTTACAGCAGCGCAGACTTTACCAACCGATCACTGCGACATTGAGAGCCGCTGATTTGAAGTATAAATGGGGCTTTCCAACAAAGCTGATAGTAACCAGATTGGGAATCACTACGATGTTCAGATCTCCGGAGGAAGGAGCTAAATATCTAACACAATGGAATCTCCCCTTGCCAGAAGTGAAGGATCGAGACCCGAACCGAAAAGACCGCTTGCTGAGAGAATGGACCAGAGCACCTGAATCTCCCAAACCCAGGCGGATGCGGGTTACCCACTGAAGACGAAGCAACACCTGAGACTTTCCCTGATATCATTTGGTATGGATTCTTAAAAGTTTCAACGAGGTGACAAAGTTCTTGTTTTACTGTTCACCGCTTGACAGTATGCAGCAGAGAGGCCTTTACCTGGGATCAGGTTTTGTGTTTAATACTTTCAACACCAACAAATACACCCGTACAATATCCAGCTGAACACATGTCTGAGAAATTTAAAGGAAGATGATGAACTAAATCCCCGGCTAAGTATTGCCTGTTATAGATTTGATCAATCCTGGTTTGTGTATTTGTGTATTTGAGTAATTGAGGCCAGAAAGCTTCAGCCTAAAAGTTTAATCGTTAAGGTTTTGGAAGTTTTATTGTAACAAATTGCTGAGCCTGATTCCCAGCTAAGAAAAAATTGGCATACTCCCTGTCTAAAATATGTACCGAATAGCAATTTGATGTGTCCACTAAGGGTAACGAGATGTGAATCGTACATAGTGTTTTGAGTACGGTTGTATAATGTGAGTACACACTCAATACACCAGATAATATTGCTGAGGAGCAGCTTATTAGCTATAAATTTACCCCCCATGGGCCACTGAAGTTCCTCCCCCCAACGAATGGCTATGCTTCAAAATAGGAAGCGAAGTCACGAAGGGGCAACCCCCTCTCATCTGGAGATGAGACCAGTGCCCATATTGTTTATTGTAATGATGTGTTGGTTCAAAATTGCACTATATTTTGCTTGGTCTGTCTCAGACCAATTTTCTTGTGTATGTATGTTTTTCTTTTCTCTTATTTTCTACTCTATTTTTCACATCTGGTCCTTTGGGCTGCTTCTCTTCTATAAACCCGTATATTCCGTTACTTATTTCTGGTTGTTCAACATAGAGCACCAGATGGGAGTTTATTGTACAAAAGTATTCATGCTACTTGTTATACTCAAAATGAGCACAAGCAATAGCCCAGGTTTCAAGATTGCAATGTCACAGTTACTTAGAATCTGCAGAAAATGTTACAGCCCGCTGCTACATAGGGGTATGAGTGTGCACCCCAACCCAATTAACCTTAATTTGCAATACTGTTTGTCACTGAGGCAATCGGCCCAAGCTAATAAATGTCATTAAAAATATTATCTATCAATGTTAAAGGTCTCAACAGACCGCATAAGAGGCGAATGCTTTTCCAAGAGGCTAAAAGGAATCAGGCCCAAATAATATGTGCGCAGGAAACGCATTTTGCAGAAGGCAAAATTCCTTATGCTATCACGAAACAATTTTCAGTAGTGTTTCATTCTGTTTCTACCAAAAAGAAAGCAGGCGTATCGGTCTGGTTTCATAACTCCTTGTCTTTTACTCTGGTCAAATCTACTGTTGACGCAAAGGGCAGATTCATAATTGTTGAAGCCCTAATTAATAATCTCCCCTATGTTATTGTTAATCTATACGCTCCCAACTCCAATTCTTTAGTATTTGTCAAAAAAATTATTGACAAGGCCCCAGTAAATTTAGGGGCGGCCACCATAATATGTGGTGATTTCAATGCAATTGCTGATTATTCTATGGATTCTTCAGCCTCTCCCTCGGAAAAGTATTCACGAGTCTTAAAAGCCCAAAGCCATAAATTCCAGAAATTGTTGCAAGATGCCAACCTTTATGATACATGGAGGATTCAGAATGAATCAATGAAAGACTACACATTTTATTCGTCAGTTCGTAATACGTACTCTAGGATTGACTATGTGTTGCTAGATAAAATTACGCTTCAAAGAGTCATGGACTGCAATATTGGTCAGATTCAATGGTTGGATCATGCCCCACTCACTCTCACATTAAGGGAAAATTATCAGTATAAAGGGCAGGGCTCCTGGCGCATGAATGATTCCCTCCTTGCAAATAAAGAGTTCGCTGTAAAAACAACTGACACACTGAAAGAATATTTTTTATTAAATAACCTACCCGAGATACCAGCGGAAATAATATGGGAAGCCCACAAATCGGTGCTTCGAGGCCATATGATAGCTGCGGCATCCTACGAAAAACGAAAAAGGGAGATCAAATTAAAATCTTATTTATCAGAGTTAAGACAGTTAGAAATTCTCCACAAACGCAATCCAACGAAAATGGGGCACACTAAAATAGTGGAACTAAATAAGCTTATCTCAGATATTCAATTATATCGCACCCAGTTACAAATACAAAGATTGCAGCAACAATTTTATACCAATGGTAATAAAGCCAGCAGGATGATGGCACGTAGGCTGAAAAAAGTAGATTCAAAAAAAGCTATCTCTCATTTAATGTCTTCCTCAGGGAAAAAAATACAAAACCCGGCGGTAATTCCAGAGGTATTTGCTGATTATTATTCTTCTCTTTACAACTTAAAATCTGACCCAAACACGCCCCAACCTGATTTAAACAGCATAGATGAATTTTTAAATAAGATCGATCTGCCAGAAGTAGATTTTTCCTATCACGCTAAACTAACCGCACCCATAACAGAAACGGAAGTATTAGATACGATAAAGACCCTTCCAAAAAACAAGGCCCCAGGACCAGACGGTTTCTCCAACACATACTACAAATTATTTAAGTCCCAATTGGCCCCTTTTTTAACGACTACTTTCAACTCTTGCAGCTTCAAGGGTGAATTCCCCTCCTCTATGCTACTGGCCCACATTACCACTATTCCAAAAGCGGGAAAACCGCCGAATATTTGCCCGAATTTCCGTCCTATCTCACTGTTAAATACGGATGTAAAGATTTATGCTAAGATTCTGGCCAATCGTATGAAAAATATCTTGCCATCTCTGTTACACTATGATCAGGTGGGGTTTGTCCATGGAAGACAGGGAACAGATAATACAAGGAAAATAATAGATACTATAGCATTAATACGCAAAAATAAGAGCCACAGTCTGTTGTTGGCTATAGACGCGGAGAAGGCCTTCGACAGATTGCATTGGATGTACCTAGAGAAAGTTTTAATTAAATTCCGATTTCCACAGAATTTTGTAAGAGCAATAATGGCGCTATACGCGTCTCCTTCTGCGAAAGTGTCTTATGCAGGGTTTCTTTCTAAACCTTTCCGAATTTCAAATGGCTCTAGACAGGGCTGTCCCTTGTCCCCTCTGTTGTATGTTTTAACACTGGAACCACTGGCGGAATGTATTAGATCAAACCCTCTAATAACTGGTATCCCGATTGACCGAAACAAGAGTATCAAATTAGGTCTTTTCGCTGACGACATCATTGTGACACTCTCAAATCCCCTTCAAACCCTCCCGTATCTACAAATCGTTTTATCTGAGTTTAGTAAAGTATCATATCATAAGGTCAATGAGACGAAAACTCAAGCCCTCCCAATAGGTTTACCACATGAAGCTACAGAGCATTTGAAATCCACATACAATTTTGAATGGAGGAGAGACAGTATCTCCTACCTAGGGATTACAATAACATCTGACCCAAGCAAGCTCCTGAAAGCCAATCTGACTAAGTTGTGGAACAAAATACAAATTGATCTGCACGCTTGGTCCACTCTTTATCTGTCTTGGCTAGGTAGAATTGCGGCTATCAAAATGTCAGTAATGCCCAAATTGTTATATTTGTTTAGAGCTTTGCCAATAAATGTTCCATTAACGACCCTGAAAAATATTCAATCCGATATATTTCGATTTGTAAATGCAAACAAACCTGCTAGAATAGCTACTAAATGGTTTACTCTACCACAGGATAGAGGGGGGCTGGGGATACCTTCAGTCCTGCAATACTACCGTGCAGCGAGAATGGCCCAAACCATGTTATTTCATAGTGACCCAGGAACCATTGCATGGGTGGATTTGGAGGACGCTCAATTGGGGACACATAGATTTGCGGATATGCTATGGGGGCAGATGACTGCCCCTCCCAAATGCAACATATGGATGCAAAGTTCAGCTGCCTCACTAGCTATCTGGAAACTCTACAGCAAAACAATCCCGGAACTAGCCCAATTGACCGTAGCTACCCCCATTACGACATTTGAAGTTTTGATACCAGACCTCAAGCTCCGGAAATGGAGCCAAGCGGGTATTGTATGTCTGAAGGATATGTTCCATAAAAACTCAATGAAATCCTTTGCAGATCTTGTTAAAGAATTTAATCTACCCCATGCAGAATTTTATAAATACGCACAAATCAAACATGCTATAGCATCTTCGACCAATATGTTGTTTAACCCTCTGCATGTTCCTCATAGTCTGACTATATTGTGTCAAAAAATTCATACTGCTCGGAAGACTCTGTCACAATGTTACAAAGCTATACTTGAACAGACTGTGATACAATCGTTTCCATTTGTAATAGCGTGGGAAAAGGAACTGAACTGTGAATTGTCACCCACAGCCTGGAAGCAGGCGATAGCTTTTCCTAAATCTATGTCCCACAACTCGAACCATGTGGAGCTGTCAAAAAAAATTCTGTACCGATGGTACCTAGTTCCTACGAGATTAGCAAAAATGTATCCGTCCTCTTCTAATTTATGCTGGAGAAACTGTACATGTCCTGGCTCCATGCTACATATTTGGTGGGGATGCCCCATAATTCAAGTGTACTGGGCAGATATTTTTGAACTCATAAAGAAAGTCTTGGGATTCCCTTTACCCAAAACCCCTGAGTTAGCAATTCTACATATATTTCCAATTTCTCTCAAACAACCCCAGAAAGTGATCTTAAGTCAGATTTTACTTGCTAGTAAGTCCTTGATTGCAAGAAATTGGAAAAAAAATTCAGCTCCGTCAATGAAAGAACTCCACAATCTTATAAGCCATAATCTGAAAATGGAACGTCTATTTTATTTTATGTCAGAGAAGTTACAAGTGTACCACACATGTCTAGAAATCTGGGACAGATATGAAAAAAAAGGAGGTGTGATTATGACTGCTTAGAATGATAATTCTGGGTAAACTCCTCTCCCCTCCCCACTATTCTCCTTTTTCTCTCTTTCTCTATCATTTCCAATTCTCTACCTCACCCTACGTGAGGAACCTTTCTTTTTTCTTAATTTTATTATAAAAACCAATGTTGTGGTGTTTGTAAACAAAATGAGACCGTCATAATTATTTGTAACCAAATCACAAGTATTTTATTGAGCACCATGTTCGTGTTGATTAATGTGAATGACCCACAATAAAAAACTTTATTGGAAAAAAAAAAAGAATCTTTGCTCTGTATAGCTCTATCAGGGGCAGACATGTTGGTTAGAATCTTTGCTCTGTATAGCTCTATCAGGGGGCAGACATGTTGGTTAGAATCTTTGCTCTGTATAGTTCTATCAGGGGGCAGACATGTTGGTTAGAATCTTTGCTCTGTATAGCTCTATCAGGGGGCAGACATGTTGGTTAGAATCTTTGCTCTGTATAGCTCTATCAGGGGGCAGACATGTTGGTTAGAATCTTTGCTCTGTATAGCTCTATCAGGCGGACATGTTGTTTAGAATCTTTGCTCTGTATAGCTCTATCAGGGGGCAGACATGTTGTTTAGAATCTTTGCTCTGTATAGCTCTATCAGGACATGTTAGAATCTTTGCTCTATATAGCTCTATCAGGGGGGACATGTTGTTGTTTTTGTGGTTCAGACCAGGTGGTTTCCCAGAAACCCAAGGTGACTATCTGGTACTGCTCATTCACTGATACATCTTACTTTAAGGAGGGAGTAAATCCCCAAATCTGTTATATTTATATGAAGGCCCATTTCTCCTGCTCCATGTCCCTTTTGCATCGAGGTCCGGAGAGGACCATTCAGTGGATAATATCACAGTCTGTGTCCGTCTGCAAACACTTCACTCAGTGAAGATGCTCCTGTTCCAATGAGTTGGTCCAGCGACCATCGGTCTCTCCTAGTGGTGCGTCTGTGTGTCACTCATGTGCGATGGGAGGGAGGAAGGTGTGCGCGAATGGTAATCCCAACATGTATGTGAATCCTGATGTGAAAGGTTTAGAAAGGAGGACACTGGAGCAGCAGTTACTGGCGATGGGTACAGTAATAATGAATCAGAGTGAAGTAGGAGGGAGCCAAAGTCTCAGACGAATTATACAAAATAAGTACAAGAGTCAGAGAGAACATGTATACACAGCATCTATAGCGGATAACATGTACATTACCAGATGAAATGTTGTGTAAAATAGATTAATGATCTTCCTGTGAACAGAAAATTAATAATAAACAACATAATATCTGACGTATGCTTGTCCTGCCAGCTGACAATCTAATTCCTTTCCGTCTTCGTCACAGGCCGGGTAAGTTTCACCGAGCCCAATATACAGAATGTACCCAAAGACTTTGAGATTGAAATGCCGCAAATGATTGGAGAGAGCCCCCCGTCTCAGGAAAAGGGACCCTCCGTGCTGTCCAGGAACAGGTGCATACGGGGGGCCTCATGCATTAGTTTGTCATAACATTTGGGGCTTTTTTCATGTCAGAGGGAATTGCAAACACAAAGGGCATCTGTCTACAAAAAACAAGTTGAGTTTAACTGAAAAATTGCCTCAAGTGCAGGATTTTAATTAGAAATGTTTAATGAAAGAATACAAATAAAGTATATTATCATCTATCGGTATTTGCTACCGATATATTGTCATAGTTCCCCTCTGTAGGATATATTATTATAGTTCTCCTCTGTAGTATATATTATCATAGTTCCCCTCTGTAGGATATATTATTATAGTTCTCCTCTGTAGTATATATTATCATAGTTCCCCTCTGTAGGATATATTATTATAGTTCTCCTCTGTAGTATATATTATCATAGTTCCCCTCTGTAGTATATATTATAGTTCCCCTCTGTAGTATATATTATTATAGTTCCCCTGTGTAGTATATATTATTATAGTTCCCCTCTGTAGGATATATTATTATAGTTCCCCTGTGTAGTATATATTATAGTTCCCCTCTGTAGTATATATTATTATAGTTCCCCTCTGTAGTATATATTATCATAGTTCCCCTCTGTAGTATATATTATTATAGTTCTCCTCTGTAGGATATATTATCATAGTTCCCCTCTGTAGGATATATTATTATAGTTCCCCTCTGTAGGATATATTATTATAGTTCCCCTCTGTAGGATATATTATTATAGTTCCCCTCTGTAGGATATATTATTATAGTTCCCCTCTGTAGGATATATTATTATAGTTCCCCTCTGTAGGATATATTATTATAGTTCCCCTCTGTAGTATATATTATTATAGTTCTCCTCTGTAGTATATATTATCATAGTTCCCCTCTGTAGGATATATTATCATAGTTCCCCTGTGTAGTATATATTATCATAGTTCCCCTCTGTAGGATATATTATTATAGTTCCCCTCTGTAGGATATATTATCATAGTTCCCCTCTGTAGTATATATTATCATAGTTCCCCTCTGTAGTATATATTATCATAGTTCCCCTCTGTAGGATATATTATCATAGTTCCCCTCTGTAGGATATATTATCATAGTTCCCCTCTGTAGGATATATTATCATAGTTCCCCTCTGTAGTATATATTATCATAGTTCCCCTCTGTAGGATATATTATCATAGTTCCCCTCTGTAGGATATATTATTATAGTTCCCCTCTGTAGGATATATTATTATAGTTCCCCTCTGTAGTATATATTATTATAGTTCCCCTCTGTAGGATATATTATTATAGTTCCCCTCTGTAGTATATATTATTATAGTTCCCCTCTGTAGGATATATTATTATAGTTCCCCTCTGTAGGATATATTATCATAGTTCCCCTCTGTAGTATATATTATTATAGTTCCCCTCTGTAGGATATATTATTATAGTTCCCCTCTGTAGGATATATTATTATAGTTCCCCTCTGTAGGATATATTATTATAGTTCCCCTCTGTAGTATATATTATCATAGTTCCCCTCTGTAGGATATATTATCATAGTTCCCCTATGTAGGATATATTATCATAGTTCCCCTCTGTAGGATATATTATTATAGTTCCCCTCTGTAGGATATATTATTATAGTTCCCCTCTGTAGGATATATTATTATAGTTCCCCTCTGTAGGATATATTATTATAGTTCCCCTCTGTAGGATATATTATCATAGTTCCCCTCTGTAGGATATATTATCATAGTTCCCCTCTGTAGGATATATTATTATAGTTCCCCTCTGTAGGATATATTATTATAGTTCTCCTCTGTAGGATATATTATCATAGTTCCCCTCTGTAGGATATATTATTATAGTTCCCCTGTGTAGTATATATTATAGTTCCCCTCTGTAGGATATATTATTATAGTTCTCCTCTGTAGGATATATTATCATAGTTCCCCTCTGTAGGATATATTATTATAGTTCCCCTCTGTAGGATATATTATCATAGTTCCCCTCTGTAGGATATATTATCATAGTTCCCCTCTGTAGGATATATTATCATAGTTCCCCTCTGTAGGATATATTATCATAGTTCCCCTCTGTAGGATATATTATTATAGTTCCCCTCTGTAGGATATATTATCATAGTTCCCCTCTGTAGGATATATTATCATAGTTCCCCTCTGTAGTATATAATATTATAGTTCCCCTCTGTAGGATATATTATCATAGTTCCCCTCTGTAGGATATATTATCATAGTTCCCCTCTGTAGGATATATTATCATAGTTCCCCTCTGTAGTATATAATATTATAGTTCCCCTCTGTAGGATATATTATCATAGTTCCCCTCTGTAGGATATATTATTATAGTTCCCCTCTGTAGGATATATTATTATAGTTCCCCTCTGTAGGATATATTATTATAGTTCCCCTCTGTAGGATATATTATTATAGTTCCCCTCTGTAGGATATATTATCATAGTTCCCCTCTGTAGGATATATTATCATAGTTCCCCTCTGTAGGATATATTATCATAGTTCCCCTCTGTAGGATATATTATCATAGTTCCCCTCTGTAGGATATATTATTATAGTTCCCCTCTGTAGGATATATTATTATAGTTCCCCTCTGTAGGATATATTATTATAGTTCCCCTCTGTAGGATATATTATTATAGTTCCCCTCTGTAGGATATATTATTATAGTTCCCCTCTGTAGGATATATTATCATAGTTCCCCTCTGTAGGATATATTATCATAGTTCCCCTGTGTAGGATATATTATTATAGTTCCCCTCTGTAGTATATATTATCATAGTTCCCCTCTGTAGGATATATTATCATAGTTCCCCTGTGTAGGATATATTATTATAGTTCCCCTCTGTAGGATATATTATTATAGTTCCCCTCTGTAGGATATATTATTATAGTTCCCCTCTGTAGGATATATTATTATAGTTCCCCTCTGTAGGATATATTATTATAGTTCCCCTCTGTAGGATATATTATTATAGTTCCCCTCTGTAGGATATATTATTATAGTTCCCCTCTGTAGGATATATTATTATAGTTCCCCTCTGTAGGATATATTATCATAGTTCCCCTCTGTAGGATATATTATCATAGTTCCCCTGTGTAGGATATATTATTATAGTTCCCCTCTGTAGTATATATTATCATAGTTCCCCTCTGTAGGATATATTATCATAGTTCCCCTGTGTAGGATATATTATTATAGTTCCCCTCTGTAGGATATATTATTATAGTTCCCCTCTGTAGGATATATTATTATAGTTCCCCTCTGTAGGATATATTATTATAGTTCCCCTCTGTAGGATATATTATTATAGTTCCCCTCTGTAGGATATATTATTATAGTTCCCCTCTGTAGGATATATTATTATAGTTCCCCTCTGTAGGATATATTATCATAGTTCCCCTCTGTAGGATATATTATCATAGTTCCCCTGTGTAGGATATATTATTATAGTTCCCCTCTGTAGTATATATTATCATAGTTCCCCTCTGTAGGATATATTATCATAGTTCCCCTGTGTAGGATATATTATTATAGTTCCCCTCTGTAGGATATATTATTATAGTTCCCCTCTGTAGGATATATTATTATAGTTCCCCTCTGTAGGATATATTATTATAGTTCCCCTCTGTAGGATATATTATTATAGTTCCCCTCTGTAGGATATATTATTATAGTTCCCCTCTGTAGGATATATTATTATAGTTCCCCTCTGTAGGATATATTATTATAGTTCCCCTCTGTAGGATATATTATCATAGTTCCCCTCTGTAGGATATATTATCATAGTTCCCCTGTGTAGTATATATTATCATAGTTCCCCTCTGTAGTATATATTATTATAGTTCCCCTCTGTAGTATATATTATTATAGTTCCCCTCTGTAGGATATATTATTATAGTTCCCCTCTGTAGGATATATTATTATAGTTCCCCTCTGTAGGATATATTATTATAGTTCCCCTCTGTAGGATATATTATCATAGTTCCCCTCTGTAGGATATATTATTATAGTTCCCCTCTGTAGGATATATTATTATAGTTCCCCTCTGTAGGATATATTATTATAGTTCCCCTCTGTAGGATATATTATCATAGTTCCCCTCTGTAGTATATATTATTATAGTTCCCCTCTGTAGTATATATTATCATAGTTCCCCTCTGTAGGATATATTATCATAGTTCCCCTCTGTAGGATATATTATTATAGTTCCCCTCTGTAGGATATATTATTATAGTTCCCCTCTGTAGGATATATTATTATAGTTCCCCTCTGTAGGATATATTATTATAGTTCCCCTCTGTAGGATATATTATTATAGTTCCCCTCTGTAGTATATATTATTATAGTTCCCCTCTGTAGGATATATTATTATAGTTCCCCTCTGTAGGATATATTATTATAGTTCCCCTCTGTAGGATATATTATTATAGTTCCCCTCTGTTGGATATATTATTATAGTTCCCCTCTGTAGGATATATTATTATAGTTCCCCTCTGTAGGATATATTATTATAGTTCCCCTCTGTAGGATATATTATTATAGTTCCCCTCTGTAGGATATATTATTATAGTTCCCCTCTGTAGGATATATTATTATAGTTCCCCTCTGTAGGATATATTATTATAGTTCCCCTCTGTAGGATATATTATTATAGTTCCCCTCTGTAGGATATATTATTATAGTTCCCCTCTGTAGGATATATTATTATAGTTCCCCTCTGTAGGATATATTATCATAGTTCCCCTCTGTAGGATATATTATTATAGTTCCCCTCTGTAGGATATATTATCATAGTTCCCCTCTGTAGGATATATTATCATAGTTCCCCTCTGTAGGATATATTATTATAGTTCCCCTCTGTAGGATATATTATTATAGTTCCCCTCTGTAGGATATATTATTATAGTTCCCCTCTGTAGGATATATTATTATCGTTCCCCTCTGTAGGATATATTATTATAGTTCCCCTCTGTAGGATATATTATTATAGTTCCCCTCTGTAGGATATATTATTATAGTTCCCCTCTGTAGGATATATTATTATAGTTCCCCTCTGTAGGATATATTATTATAGTTCCCCTCTGTAGGATATATTATTATAGTTCCCCTCTGTAGGATATATTATTATAGTTCCCCTCTGTAGGATATATTATTATAGTTCCCCTCTGTAGGATATATTATTATAGTTCCCCTCTGTAGGATATATTATTATAGTTCCCCTCTGTAGGATATATTATTATAGTTCCCCTCTGTAGGATATATTATTATAGTTCCCCTCTGTAGGATATATTATTATAGTTCCCCTCTGTAGGATATATTATTATAGTTCCCCTCTGTAGGATATATTATTATAGTTCCCCTCTGTAGGATATATTATTATAGTTCCCCTCTGTAGGATATATTATTATAGTTCCCCTCTGTAGGATATATTATTATAGTTCCCCTCTGTAGGATATATTATCATAGTTCCCCTCTGTAGGATATATTATTATAGTTCCCCTCTGTAGGATATATTATTATAGTCCTTCTACAGAGGAATACTTTAAAACTTCAGGCCAAAGTAGTAGAAGTGGGAATTTTGAGATTCCCTTCTTAATTGCCTGCAATTGTCTCAAAGTCCTGTGTGATTTATTGGGGGCTTTACTGCTGTCCAGGGGGATCCAACGCATGGATAAGATGGAGAAGATTATTTGCAGAGAAAGTTTTACTTTTCCGTATCTTATTCCTGCAGGGGGCGTAACGTCCTTCCTCTGAAGACGCGGCTGCAGGCAGCGCAGATCCCCGCGGGGAAGGGAATGTCGTTTTTTGTCAGTATGCGTCACGCCTTCGTGCCGTTCCCAGGTAACCCCGCGCCTGATGTAACCATGTGATGTGCTGGGACGCTGGGTGTGTCACAGGGATTCCCTGGCCTTAAAAGGGTGTGGTGCCAAAATCTGCCCTTTTCTGATATTAAAGGTGGGCCCAATACACAAGGGTATTTAATGTGCTCGGTGAGTCACTCCCAGGAGGGGGTACAAACCCTACCACCTCTCTGCTCCGCTGAGCCACGTGTGACAGAAACTAGTACAACTCCAGCGAATAATCCCCACAACTCTAAGCACAATGAGCCAGCCACTGGTTGCAGGTAATAGGCCCTCTCTCTGTGTTGTGTCCAATGTTTGACATGAAGAGGTTAATTAGAAAAATATCAATAGTCCCCAGGGAATCGTCCATATATGCCCAAGATGAAGACTGCTTTATTATTGGTAGACACAGCGTTCATGTGCCCCAGAAGAGCTTATGAGCAGACTCCTCGTTTCGACTCATGAATGGGCGCGAGATGCTCGTTTACATTGTGATGTGAATAAACGTCAGATTTTGCATCTTTACAAATCACTGGATCCACAATAACTCCACAATTTAGTTTTATTAGTAACCCCAGAGTGGTGGCAGGAGATTTCAGCTGGGATGTACGAAGATGGGAGTGAGATGTGAATTGAGGACTGGTTTGAAGACAAAAAAAAGACTCAGTTTCTTTAGCTTTTTCTGCTGACCTTGGTGGAGGGGCGTCCAAGTATGGTGTCCAAAGCCTGGCAAGTGACCAGAGATGCCTGTGTGTATTGGGCTGCTTTATTATTTTTTATTTACAGTGATTCATAATAATAATAATTATTATTTTAATACAGTATTTGCTTGAAAAAAAGATTTAGGATTTCTCGATTTTTCAATGATAGCAAACTAGATCCCAGGATGGGATGGTCTTCCCGGACATAGCTAGATACCATCGGGCTAGAGAGAAGAAGACTGGAATAAAATGAACTAATACATTGGCTCAGTTAATGCTCACATCTAATGTCCACCCCATTTGGAGAAATTAAAAATGCCGGGACGGTAGGTTAAAAACATTCTTGAAGCATTGTTGGACCTGAAGCCCATACATAAAGTAGTGACATCTTGGTCTGATTGTCTGTGCCTGAAGGCTTCGGTCCGGGTTACTTGGGGGACAGACGGGTGTGGCAGAGGGCATTTGGAGTATCTGTTTGTCTTTGAGGAATAATATATCGTCGACGTCCAGATCTTACGGCTGGGTCTATCAGGATATTTGTGATTATTATGTTTGGGATTGACTCTATTCCTGAGTTTGATTGGAACTTGCAGTATGAATGTGTCTCCCCCCCCCCCCCCCCCCCGGAAATTAGTAATTTACCTGCTTGCGGTTTAGGTGGTCTGATCTTGGCTGCTGATTACTCCCAGCTCGAGCTGCGAATCCTTGCCCACTTATCACGAGACCGGCGCCTCATCCACGTGCTCAACTGTGGCCAAGATGTCTTCAAGAGCATTGCAGCAGAGTGGAAGATGATCGACCCTGAAACCGTAACAGACGCCGTCCGACAGCAAGCCAAGCAGGTCAGCCTCTCCCCCAGAGACTCATTACTAATATATATACGTGGCACTAAGTGTGATCAAGCCAAGCAAGTCAGCCTCTCCTCCAGTTATAACGTTTGGTTCTTGTGTACTTTCGTTATAATGCTTGGGTCTTGCGTTGTTGCATTATAATGGTTGGGTCTTGGGTTGTTTCGTTATAATGTTTGGGTCTTGCGTTGTTTTTTTATAATGGTTGGGTCTTGCGTTGTTTTGTTATAATGTTTGGGTCTTGCATTGTTTCGTTATAATGTTTGGGTCTTGCGTTGTTTCGTTATAATGTTTGGGTCTTGCGTTGTTGCGTTATAATGGTTGGGTCTTGGGTTGTTTCGTTATAATGGTTGGGTCTTGCGTTGTTGCGTTATAATGCTTGGGTCTTGCGTTGTTTCGTTATAATGGTTGGGTCTTGGGTTGTTTCGTTATAATGGTTGGGTCTTGGGTTGTTGCGTTATAATGGTTGGGTCTTGCGTTGTTGCGTTATAATGGTTGGGTCTTGCGTTGTTGTGTTATAATGTTTGGGTCTTGCATTGTTGCGTTATAATGGTTGGGTCTTGGGTTGTTGCGTTATAATGGTTGGGTCTTGGGTTGTTGCGTTATAATGGTTGGGTCTTGGGTTGTTGCGTTATAATGGTTGGGTCTTGGGTTGTTGCGTTATAATGGTTGGATCTTGCATTGTTGCGTTATAATGGTTGGATCTTGCATTGTTGCGTTATAATGCTTGGGTCTGGGGTTGTTGCGTTATAATGGTTGGGTCTTGGGTTGTTGCGTTATAATGGTTGGATCTTGCATTGTTGCGTTATAATGGTTGGATCTTGCATTGTTGCGTTATAATGCTTGGGTCTTGGGTTGTTGCGTTATAATGGTTGGGTCTTGGGTTGTTGCGTTATAATGGTTGGGTCTTGCGTTGTTGCGTTATAATGGTTGGGTCTGGCGTTGTTGCGTTATAATGCTTGGGTCTTGGGTTGTTGCGTTATAATGGTTGGGTCTTGGGTTTTTGTGTTATAATGCTTGGATCTTGCGTTGTTGCGTTATAGCGTTATAATGTTTGGGTCTTTCGTTGTTTCGTTATAATGTTGTGCTTTGTTTCATTGTGATTTCCTCTCATATCTCTGTCCACTAATAATTCATTCATTTGTACCGGCACCTTCTGTAGATCTGCTATGGGATTATTTACGGTATGGGAGCCAAATCCCTGGGGGAGCAGATGGGAATCGAGAAGGAGGATGCGGCCTGCTACATTGAGTCCTTCAAGGCCAGATACACAGGTAGGGATGGCAGGGGAATGACTTTCGTGTTGGAAGAGATCAATCTGCTCTAATGCCAATTATATTCTAGCAGAACTAAATGCAAAGATCTGTGAGATATCATTAAAGGGACTGTGTCGTGTAAACACTGCTTATACTGAGACTGTATCACGGGGACTGTATCATGTAAACACTGCTTATACTGTGACTGTATCACGGGGACTGTATCATGTAAACACTGCTTATACTGTGACTGTATCACGGGGACTGTATCATGTAAACACTGCTTATACTGTGACTGTATCACGGGGACTGTATCATGTAAACACTGCTTATACTGAGACTGTATCATGTAAACACTGCTTATACTGAGACTGTATCACGGGGACTGTATCATGTAAACACTGCTTATACTGAGACTGTATCACGGGGACTGTATCATGTAAACACTGCTTATACTGTGACTGTATCACGGGGACTGTATCGTGTAAACACTGCTTATACTGAGACTGTATCATGGGGACTGTATCAAGTAAACACTGCTTATACTGTGACTGTATCACGAGGACTGTATCATGTAAACACTGCTTATACTGTGACTGTATCACGGGGACTGTATCATGTAAACACTGCTTATACTGAGACTGTATCACGGGGACTGTATCATGTAAACACTACTTATACTGTGACTGTATCACGAGGACTGTATCATGTAAACACTGCTTATACTGTGACTGTATCACGGGGACTGTATCATGTAAACACTACTTATACTGTGACTGTATCACGAGGACTGTTTCATGTAAACACTGCTTATACTGTGACTGTATCACGAGGACTGTATCATGTAAACACTGCTTATACTGTGACTGTATCACGGGGACTGTATCATGTAAACACTGCTTATACTGAGACTGTATCACGAGGACTGTATCGTGTAAACACTGCGTATACTGTGACTGTATCACGAGGACTGTATCATGTAAACACTGCTTATACTGAGACTGTATCACGGGGACTGTATCATGTAAACACTGCTTATACTGTGACTGTATCACGGGGACTGTATCGTGTAAACACTGCGTATACTGTGACTGTATCACGAGGACTGTATCATGTAAACACTGCTTATACTGTGACTGTATCACGGGGACTGTATCATGTAAACACTGCTTATACTGTGACTGTATCACGGGGACTGTATCATGTAAACACTGCTTATACTGAGACTGTATCACGAGGACTGTATCGTGTAAACACTGCGTATACTGTGACTGTATCACGGAGATATATATATAATGATGTTCTGGCTGATCGATGTAAAATATATTTTTTATTCTCTACTATCACATTATAATCAATGTCTAGATGATACAGTGCCTTTAAACTGACAATAAGCAGATCTGGGAGAAACTGACTTTTAATGTTAAACGAGTTGGGCAAGACCGTAGCCTTTTTCCTTTCCCTGTTATCCTTTTTATGTTGGTTTAACGACCCAATAAAGTTACGTTGCTGATCACTGTGCAGGGTTTTCACCCGTTGATCCAGGAACCAACGCATTTTGAAATCTGATAGTAGAGACAGTCTGTCTGTTTATATGTGAAGCTATTGGGAGTATTAGAGACACCGATTCCATTTACCTCCTAATTGTTTTTGGAAATAGTTTACAAATCTGAAACCTTTTATAGACCGTCTGATTAACGCTTTCGATCTCCCAAACGCTGCAAATAAAGTCCTTCCTAGGTCTCCAAGCCCCCGACTGTCACATAATTTAGAGGTCCCGTTGAAATTATTTTATGTAAAATTGTAATAAATCCATGCATTACATTAAGCATGCGTACACCATACAGATAATAAGCTCGGTGACACTGTGTTTCTTTGACTCTTTAATGTCTTCATTGTAACAATAGTGAAGGTAGACAGACTGAGATTTGAACCCTGGAATGGGGATATCTCGGAGTAGATGTAACGGTATAATACAATGATGCTGAGCGCGGTGGAAGCCACGCCCCCCACGTCTATGGATATGGCAGATGGAATATATCTGGTCATTACCTCCCCACGGAGCCCACACACCAGTAGCTCTGCTTGGACCCATCATGTTCATTGTGTAGGCCTTCTGTCCATTTCCTACATTGGGGGCAATTTTATCTCAAACATTTGTCATGCCTAGTAACATAGTAACATAGTAATTTAGGTTAAAAATGACCTACGTCCATCAAGTTTAACCCTTCTACCTAAGAACAATGTCTACCGATCCGGTCTGCTTTTTATCCAAAAGAAGGCAAAAAAAACTAAAACTAAGTGACTTTTAATTTTATCACATGAGGGAAATTCCTTCTCGACTCCAAAACATTAATGGATATTATATTATTTAAAGCCTGTTTTAAAAAATAAACCATCCAGCCCCTTTTTGGAACCATCTATTGTGGTTGATAGCACTACCTCTCTTGGCAGTGAGTTCCATAACTTTATTGTCCTTATCTATTGTGGTTGATAGCACTACCTCTCTTGGCAGTGAGTTCCATAACTTTATTGTCCTTACCGTAAAGAATCCCTTCCTTTGCTGTCTATGAAATCTTTGCTCTTCCAGTCTCAGGGGGTGACCTCTTGTTCTTTGTACATTTCAGTTAATGAACAGGTCACTGGAGAGCTATTTTTTAAAAGTCAGGGTAGACCTTATAACCTGGCAGATACCTTTTACAAGATTCATAAATACTGTGCCCACTCTTATCCCATTGCCGACCGTCGCTCTCTGCTCCTGCGGTGAGACACTGTGGTCTAGATACAGCTGACACTACCTGTTCTCCTCAAAGCCAGACCTGTTACCTGCTAAATATTGTCAGGAAGTCAACCAATAGCGAGCTACACGTGTTCCAGGATAACTGCATAGTCCAGGGCAATAACCTATACCGGGCGTAAGGAGTCCACTGGTAGTCCGACGCGTTTCTCTAGACAGGAGGTTTCCGGCGAGACATCACCCTTGTATGTGAGCCATCAAATATAGTCCAAGGCAGTGCTGTATGTTTGTCTAGGCCTAGGGCAGCAGACACGAGGGCAGATATTGTTGGTGGTATATTCTCCCTCACTGCTTTGCACTGTCTGTACAGACATCCAGGCTGCTCCCAGTAGATCACCAGGGAGCTGTATGGTGCAGTGGAAAAAGATGTGGGGGAAATCCGGCACTGTTTGTATGGTGTGGTGGGGCAATCTGTGTGCAGTGGAAAGATTATGTGAGAAAGGGGCGCTACCTGGGGAGGAAGGGGGCGCTACCTGGGGAGGAAGGGGGGCGCTACCTGGAGAGGAGGGGGGGGGATACCTGGAGAGGAAGGGGCGCTACCTGGGGAGGAAGGGGGGCGCTACCTGGAGAGGAGGGGGGGGATACCTGAAGAGGAGGGGGGCGCTACCTGGGGAGGAAGGGGGGCGCTACCTGGAGAGGAGGGGGGGGGAGACCTGGAGAGGAAGGGGGGGCTACGTGGAGAGGAAGGGGGGGGGCTACCTGGAGAGGAGGGGGGGGAGGCTACCTGAAGAGGAGGGGGGGAGGCTACCTGAAGAGGAGGGGGGGAGGCTACCTGGAGAGGAGGGGGGGGGGGGCGACCTGGAGAGGAAGGGGGGCGCTTCTCTAGACAGGAGGTTTCCGGCGAGACATCACCCTTGTATGTGAGCCATCAAATATAGTCCAAGGCAGTGCTGTATGTTTGTCTAGGCCTAGGGCAGCAGACACGAGGGCAGATATTGTTGGTGGTATATTCTCCCTCACTGCTTTGCACTGTCTGTACAGACATCCAGGCTGCTCCCAGTAGATCACCAGGGAGCTGTATGGTGCAGTGGAAAAAGATGTGGGGGAAATCCGGCACTGTTTGTATGGTGTGGTGGGGCAATCTGTGTGCAGTGGAAAGATTATGTGAGAAAGGGGCGCTACCTGGGGAGGAAGGGGGCGCTACCTGGGGAGGAAGGGGGGCGCTACCTGGAGAGGAGGGGGGGGGATACCTGGAGAGGAAGGGGCGCTACCTGGGGAGGAAGGGGGGCGCTACCTGGAGAGGAGGGGGGGGATACCTGAAGAGGAGGGGGGCGCTACCTGGGGAGGAAGGGGGGCGCTACCTGGAGAGGAGGGGGGGGGAGACCTGGAGAGGAAGGGGGGGCTACGTGGAGAGGAAGGGGGGGGGCTACCTGGAGAGGAGGGGGGGGAGGCTACCTGAAGAGGAGGGGGGGAGGCTACCTGAAGAGGAGGGGGGGAGGCTACCTGGAGAGGAGGGGGGGGGGGGGCGACCTGGAGAGGAAGGGGGGCGCTACCTGGAGAGGAGGGGGGCGCTACCTGGAGAGGAGGGGGGGGATACCTGGAGAGGATGGGGGGGCTACCTGGAGAGGAAGGGGTGCATTTGTTTAGTCAGGCCTAGGGAGGCACAAGCTCTAAATACGAAAAGAGAACAAAAAATAACCTAAACTTCAACGGGAAAAATAATTGAAAAGAGCGCACCTTGTATCCAGACGTCGGGTCCTCTAATCAGTCGGAGTAATCCAAAAGGTAAAGACTTGTAACGCAGAGGGATTTTCAAACTGCAGAGACTCTTATAAGGTACCAGTAAAACTTAGGCTTTTAATCCATATCATTTATAAAGCAGCACATCGTAGAAAAGCGCACCAGAAAAAACAAAGGGTAAAAAGTCGACAAGCTTGACGCGTCTCGAGTCCTAAAGCACAAGCTAAAGCAGACAGCTGAGATGGCGGCTTTATAGGTTGATTAAAGTAAAACGCTCCACCTTACCACAGGTGGGCTCATTATAAATCACCACAGAAAAAACAAACAAAACCTTCAAACCGTCAGTGATAAACCAGAAGAAGGGCAGAACGTGTCAATGGCATTTAAACAGGTATAAGGATTTAATGTAGGGAGGAAAAGTGTAAATATCCACCTATGGGTCTTATATCTTAGGTGTATGTACATATGTAAATGCATTCAAAGCATGTAATTGCATAGCTATCCATTATGAATAGTCTAAATATTAGATCTTCAATCCAGCAATAAACTAGACTAAGTGCAAATACACATGTACAAACACCCCAATATATATTCCAACATGCATTTAAATCTGAAACACTCAAAATGCAAAAAAAACACACAGAAGAGAGGAAAATACATATGTATAAATGATAAAAAATAAATAGCAAACTATAACACTTTGTATAATTATTTTATTCTGCATTTAAACCTTTTGGTTTTCTTGTCTGGAGATAGAATATTAGATATGTCTCTCCAAACCTTGGACTCTGCATTGCTTGGTATCAGAATTATTACACGAAGTGTGTACCTATAGGAGTATTGAGGGGATTATCACAAGACGCTCTCTTATTCTACACTTCAACTTCCTTGATGTTTTACCTACATACTGTTTACAGCAAGTGTTACAGGTTAATAGATAGATTACATTGTTGGTATTATATACTTTCTATTACTGTAAACTTTCTGACTTACTGTAGACTTCAAGGTATTGCTAATTACTGAAAAGCAAATGCACTGATTATGTCCGCACCTGTAGGTGCCTAGACACTGAAGCCATGTATTGGTTTTACCATTCAAACTATCCCAACGAAAAAGACTTGGTGACAAACTATTAGTTTTTAGCCACAATATTGCACATTAATAACAAACTCGTGTAGTGTTGAATCATTAAGGAGGATAGGCAATGTGTTTTTAATTCTAGTACGTATCTTCGAAAATTGTCTACTGTAACTAGTTACGGAATATGGGGAGATATTTTCATTTTCGTATTTAGAAGATGGATGGGAATATTCAGACTTAGATTTCAAAAGGGACATTCTATCGGTTAATAGGCCTCTCCCAAGCGTAGACATAGGATATCCACGTGTTATAAGTCTATCTCGTAATAAACAGGATTCATCAACAAAATCATTCAAATCTGAACAATTTCTTCCTAAGGAATTGGCCTGTTGGAATTAATTTAATAGTATGATTTGGATGACTGGAGACCGCACGAAGAATTGTATTCCCACTGCATTCTTTACGGTGAAGTTTAGTTATTATTTTCCTCCCTACATTGAATGGTTTAGTGTATAAGTATTGTTCATAAGTAAGCGGCATCCTTATACCTGTTTAAATGCCATTGACACGTTCTGCCCTTCTTCTGGTTTATCACTGACGGTTTGAAGGTTTTGTTTGTTATTTCTGTGTTAATATATAATGAGCCCACCTGTGGTAAGGTGGAGCGTTTTACTTTAATCAACCTATAAAGCCGCCATCTCAGCTGTCTGCTTTAGGACTCGAGACGCGTCAAGCTTGTCGGCTTTTTACCCTTTGTATTTTCTGGTGCGCTCATCTACAATGTGCTGCTTTATAAATGATATGGATTAAAAGCCTAAGTTTTACTGGTACCTTATAAGAGTCGTTACAGTTCTCCTTTTGAAAATCCCCAAACTCTAAATACCCCACTTGAAAGAGGGAGAGATTATAACGCACACCAGGCCGCAGGATAATACCGAGGTAGACCTCACCATGCCTTTATAACCCATCTCACTCCTTCCAGGGATTCACCGGTTCCTGAAGGAAACGGTGAAGAGTTGTGTCCGAGACGGCTTCGTACAGACCATCCTGGGCCGGCGTCGGTACCTCCCCGCCATCAAGGACGCCAACCCACACGCCAAGGCTCACGTGAGTGACTCCGCCCCCCTTACATTACCGTTTATTGGTTTGAAATCACTTCCAATCTATGGGATGTTTAAAGATCACAAACAGTGGAGAAAATGGTTATAAACCTGAGATTATCCCACCAATTATTGTCTGTCTGCCTGTCTGCCTGTCTGTCCATGTAGTGTATGTATGTACACAGACAAACGTATCGTGACCCCTGACCATTACACCAACAGGGCCTTTTATGACATTCTCAATACATAGACATTAATATGTAGTTAGTCCTCCCTTTGCAGTATAACAGCTTCCACTCGTCTGTGTGGATTTTTGCCCATTCATTCGGTGGAGTATTTGTGAGGTCAGACACTGATGTTGGATGAGTAGGTCTGGCTCACAGTCTCCGTTTAACTTTATTCCAAGGTTTATTGAAGTCAGCGCGCTGTGCAGCCAGTCAAGTTCTTTCTTCCACACCAAACTCATCCAGTCACGTCTTTATGGACCCTACTTTGTGTTTGTTATCCTGGCAGCCAAACCCAGACTCGCCCATTGGACTGCCAAACAGGGAAGACTCCACAGAGCACGTTCCCATCGCTCCAGAGTCCAGTGGTGGCATGCTTTACACCACTCGATCCAACGCTTGGCATTGTACTTGGTGATGTGAGGCTTGCATGCAGCTGCTCCAGAGTCCAGTGGTGGCGTGCTTTACACCACTCGATCCAACGCTTGGCATTGTACTTGGTGATGTGAGGCTTGCATGCAGCTGCTCCAGAGTCCAGTGGTGGCATGCTTTACACCACTCGATCAGACGCTTGGCATTGTACTTGGTGATGTGAGGCTTGCATGCAGCTGCTCCAGAGTCCAGTGGTGGCGTGCTTTACACCACTCGATCTGACGCTTGGCATTGAATTTGGTGATGTGAGGCTTGCATACAGCTGCTCCAGAGTCCAGTGGCGGCATGCTTTACACCACTCGATCCGACGCTTGGCATTATACTTGGTGATGTGAGGCTTGCATGCAGCTGCTCCAGAGTCCAGTGGCGGCGTGCTTTACACCACTCGATCCGATGCTTGACATTGTACTTGGTGATGTGAGGCTTGCATGCAGCTGCTCCAGAGTCCAGTGGTGGCATGCTTTACACCACTCGATCCGACGCTTGGCATTGTACTTGGTGATGTAAGGCTTGCATGCAGCTGCTCCAGAGTCCAGTGGCGGCATGCTTTACACCACGCGATCCGAAGCTTGGCATTGTACTTGGTGATGTGAGGCTTGCATGCAGCTGCTCCAGAGTCCAGTGGTGGCGTGCTTTACACCACTCGATCCGACACTTGGCATTATACTTGGTGATGTGAGGCTTGCATGCAGCTGCTCCAGAGTCCAGTGGCGGCATGCTTTACACCACTCGATCCGATGCTTGGCATTGTACTTGGTGATGTGAGGCTTGCATGCAGCTGCTCCAGAGTCCAGTGGTGGCGTGCTTTACACCACTCGATCCGACACTTGGCATTATACTTGGTGATGTGAGGCTTGCATGCAGCTGCTCCAGAGTCCAGTGGCGGCATGCTTTACACCACTCGATCCGATGCTTGGCATTGTACTTGGTGATGTGAGGCTTGCATGCAGCTGCTCCAGAGTCCAGTGGTGGCATGCTTTACACCACTCGATCCGATGCTTGGCATTGTACTTGGTGATGTGAGGCTTGCATGCAGCTGCTCCAGAGTCCAGTGGTGGCATGCTTTACACCACTTGATCCGATGCTTGGCATTGTACTTGGTGATGTGAGGCTTGCATGCAGCTGCTCCAGAGTCCAGTGGCGGCATGCTTTACACCACGCGATCCAAAGCTTGGCATTGTACTTGGTGATGTGAGGCTTGCATGCAGCTGCTCCAGAGTCCAGTGGCGGCATGCTTTACACCACGCGATCCGAAGCTTGGCATTGTACTTGGTGATGTGAGGCTTGCATGCAGCTGCTCCAGAGTCCAGTGGCGGCATGCTTTACACCACGCGATCCGAAGCTTGGCATTGTACTTGGTGATGTGAGGCTTGCATGCAGCTGCTCCAGAGTCCAGTGGTGGCATGCTTTACACCACGCGATCCGAAGCTTGGCATTGTACTTGGTGATGTGATGTGAGGCTTGCATGCAGCTGCTCCAGAGTCCAGTGGCGGCATGCTTTACACCACGCGATCCGAAGCTTGGCATTGTACTTGGTGATGTGAGGCTTGCATGCAGCTGCTCCAGAGTCCAGTGGCGGCATGCTTTACACCACTCGATCAGACGCTTGGCATTGTACTTGGTGATGTGAGGCTTGCATGCAGCTGCTCCAGAGTCCAGTGGAGGCATGCTTTACACCACTCGATCCGATGCTTGGCATTGTACTTGGTGATGTGAGGCTTGCATGCAGCTGCTCCAGAGTCCAGTGGTGGCATGCTTTACACCACGCGATCCGAAGCTTGGCATATGGTGATGTGAGGCTTGCATGCAGCTGCTCCAGAGTCCAGTGGTGGCATGCTTTACACCACTCGATCCGATGCTTGGCATTATACTTGGTGATGTGAGGCTTGCATGCAGCTGCTCCAGAGTCCAGTGGTGGCATGCTTTACACCACGCGATCCGAAGCTTGGCATTGTACTTGGTGATGTGAGGCTTGCATACAGCTGCTCCAGAGTCCAGTGGCGGCATGCTTTACACCACTCGATCCGATGCTTGGCATTGTACTTGGTGATGTGAGGCTTGCATGCAGCTGCTCCAGAGTCCAGTGGCGGCATGCTTTACACCACTCGATCCGATGCTTGGCATTATACTTGGTGATGTGAGGCTTGCATGCAGCTGCTCCAGAGTCCAGTGGCGGCATGCTTTACACCACTCGATCCGACGCTTGGCATTGTACTTGGTGATGTGAGGCTTGCATGCAGCTGCTCCAGAGTCCAGTGGCGGCATGCTTTACACCACACGATCCGAAGCTTGGCATTGTACTTGGTGATGTGAGGCTTGCATGCAGTTGCTCGGCCATGGACACCCATTCCATGAAGCTCCCGCTGCAGTTTTTGTGCTGATATTAATGTCAGTGGAAGTTTAATCTCCAGCGATGGAATCAGCAGAGCATTGGTGACTTACACACCATGCGTCTCAGCACTCGGTGACCCCGCTCTGTGACTTTAGGTGGTCTCCTGCTTAGTTGCTGCTGTTACTAATCACTCCCCCTGTCACTAATAGGACTTACAGTCTATCTAGCAGAGATGACATTTCACGGACTGACCTATGGTAAAGGTGGCACCTATCACAGTACCACGCCTGAAATCACTGAGATCTTCAGATGTTTGTAAATACAGAATGCAGGGCTGGGCGATTGATTTTACACACCTGTGGCAATGGGTCTGATTGAAACACCTGAATTCAGTAATTGTGTGGTCTGCCCATATAGTGTATGTGGGGTCTGTTTCCTTCCGTCTTAAATTCTGTAATAAATAAGTTATAGGGTTAGGGTGAGGGTGCCCTGTCTGTGAGCTCCTATAATCCTTCCTTTATATTGTGTGAGAGGGAGCGGTATAAAGCCCTGTATATCAGTAGCAGTGTGTGCCCTGTCTGTGAGCTCCTATAATCCTTCCTTTATATTGTGTGAGAGGGAGCGGTATAAAGCCTGTATATCAGTAGCAGTGTGTGCGCTGTCTGTGAGCTCCTATAATCCTTCCTTTATATTGTGTGAGAGGGAGCGGTATAAAGCCTGTATATCAGTAGCAGTGTGTGCCCTGTCTGTGAGCTCCTATAATCCTTCCTTTATATTGTGTGAGAGGGAGCGGTATAAAGCCTGTATATCAGTAGCAGTGTGTGCCCTGTCTGTGAGCTCCTATAATCCTTCCTTTATATTGTGTGAGAGGGAGCGGTATAAAGCCTGTATATCAGTAGCAGTGTGTGCCCTGTCTGTGAGCTCCTATAATCCTTCCTTTATATTGTGTGAGAGGGAGCGGTATAAAGCCCTGTATATCAGTAGCAGTGTGTGCCCTGTCTGTGAGCTCCTATAATCCTTCCTTTATATTGTGTGAGAGGGAGCGGTATAAAGCCCTGTATATCAGTAGCAGTGTGTGCCCTGTCTGTGAGCTCCTATAATCCTTCCTTTATATTGTGTGAGAGGGAGCGGTATAAAGCCTGTATATCAGTAGCAGTGTGTGCCCTGTCTGTGAGCTCCTATAATCCTTCCTTTATATTGTGTGAGAGGGAGCGGTATAAAGCCTGTATATCAGTAGCAGTGTGTGCCCTGTCTGTGAGCTCCTATAATCCTTCCTTTATATTGTGTGAGAGGGAGCGGTATAAAGCCTGTATATCAGTAGCAGTGTGTGCCCTGTCTGTGAGCTCCTATAATCCTTCCTTTATATTGTGTGAGAGGGAGCGGTATAAAGCCTGTATATCAGTAGCAGTGTGTGCCCTGTCTGTGAGCTCCTATAATCCTTCCTTTATATTGTGTGAGAGGGAGCGGTATAAAGCCCTGTATATCAGTAGCAGTGTGTGCCCTGTCTGTGAGCTCCTATAATCCTTCCTTTATATTGTGTGAGAGGGAGCGGTATAAAGCCTGTATATCAGTAGCAGTGTGTGCCCTGTCTGTGAGCTCCTATAATCCTTCCTTTATATTGTGTGAGAGGGAGCGATATAAAGCCCTGTATATCAGTAGCAGTGTGTGCCCTGTCTGTGAGCTCCTATAATCCTTCCTTTATATTGTGTGAGAGGGAGCGGTATAAAGCCTGTATATCAGTAACAGTGTGCGCCCTGTCTGTGAGCTCCTATAATCCTTCCTTTATATTGTGTGAGAGGGAGCGGTATAAAGCCTGTATATCAGTAGCAGTGTGTGCCCTGTCTGTGAGCTCCTATAATCCTTCCTTTATATTGTGTGAGAGGGAGCGGTATAAAGCCTGTATATCAGTAGCAGTGTGCGCCCTGTCTGTGAGCTCCTATAATCCTTCCTTTATATTGTGTGAGAGGGAGCGGTATAAAGCCTGTATATCAGTAGCAGTGTGCGCCCTGTCTGTGAGCTCCTATAATCCTTCCTTTATATTGTGTGAGAGGGAGCGGTATAAAGCCTGTATATCAGTAGCAGTGTGCGCCCTGTCTGTGAGCTCCTATAATCCTTCCTTTATATTGTGTGAGAGGGAGCGGTATAAAGCCTGTATATCAGTAGCAGTGTGCGCCCTGTCTGTGAGCTCCTATAATCCTTCCTGTATATTGTGTGAGAGGGAGCGGTATAAAGCCCTGTATATCAGTAGCAGTGTGTGCCCTGTCTGTGAGCTCCTATAATCCTTCCTTTATATTGTGTGAGAGGGAGCGGTATAAAGCCCTGTATATCAGTAGCAGTGTGTGCCCTGTCTGTGAGCTCCTATAATCCTTCCTTTATATTGTGTGAGAGGGAGCGGTATAAAGCCCTGTATATCAGTAGCAGTGTGTGCGCTCCTATAATCCTTCCTTTATATTGTGTGAGAGGGAGCGGTATAAAGCCTGTATATCAGTAGCAGTGTGCGCCCTGTCTGTGAGCTCCTATAATCCTTCCTGTATATTGTATTCCTGTGTACAGGCGGAGCGCCAGGCTGTGAACACCACTGTGCAGGGATCAGCCGCGGATATTGTGAAAACCGCCACTGTGAACATCCAGAAACGTCTGGAGGAAGCGTTCCCACAGGAGCCGAAGTCTCACGGGCACCGGGACCACGTCAGGATATCGGGTGCATGTTTAATTATTATTTACTCCAGTGGTTTGGGTGATGAGACCCATTACTGGATGACATGTTACTGGGGGTCCAATCCAGAGACGCTGACAACAGCACAGTCAGTAATGTGGGTGGGGGCTGAAATCGGAGTTTGTGCCAGTCTATCACGTGGCTCTGCTGGGCTCAGTGTTGAGTTTGACATAATCCCTTTAATATTACTTTTTCTAGAGTGACCAAAACAAAAACATCCCAGCAGATCCACATCACAGACTGGGACACACTGGGGGTTCTCTACAATCCTCGTATAAGCAGTGTTTAGGTGACAGAATCCCTTTAATACAGTCACAGTATAAGCAGTGTTTAGGTGACAGAATCCCTTTAATACAGTCACAGTATAAGCAGTGTTAAGGTGACAGAATCTCTTTAATACAGTCACAGTATAAGCAGTGTTTAGGTGACAGAATCCCTTTAATACAGTCACAGTATACGCAGTGTTTAGGTGACAGAATCCCTTTAATACAAACACAGTATAAGCAGTGTTTAGGTGACAGAATCCATTTAATACAGTCACAGTATAAGCAGTGTTTGGGTGATACAGTCACAGTATGAGCAGTGTTTGGGTGACACAGTCACAGTATAAGCAGTGTTTGGGTGATACAGTCACAGTATAAGCAGTGTTTAGGTGACAGAATCCCTTTAATACAGATACAGTATAAGCAGTGTTTAGGTGACAGAATCCCTTTAATACAGTCACAGTATAAGCAGTGTTTAGGTGACAGAATCCCTTTAATACAGACACAGTATAAGCAGTGTTTAGGTGACAGAATCCCTTTAATACAGTCACCGTATAAGCAGTGTTTAGGTGACAGAATCCCTTTAATACAGTCACAGTATAAGCAGTGTTTAGGTGACAGAATCCCTTTAATACAGTCACAGTATAAGCAGTGTTTAGGTGACAGAATCCCTTTAATACAGTCACCGTATAAGCAGTGTTTAGGTGACAGAATCCCATTAATACAGTCACAGTATAAGCAGCGTTTAGGTGACAGAATCCCTTTAATACAGTCACCGCTTATACTGTGACTGTATTAAAGTGATTCTGTCACCTAAACACTGCTTATACTGTGACTGTAATACAGTCACAGTATAAGCAGTGTTTAGGTGATACAGTCACAGTATTAGCAGTGTTTAGGTGACAGAATTCCTTTAATACAGTCACAGTATAAGCAGTGTTTAGGTGACAGAATCCCTTTAATACAGTCACGTTATAAGCAGTGTTTAGCTGACAGAATCCCTTTAATACAGTCACAGTATAAGCAGTGTTTAGGTGACAGAATCCCTTTAATACAGTCACAGTATAAGCAGTGTTTAGGTGACAGAATCCCTTTAATACAGTCACAGTATAAGCAGTGTTTAGGTGACAGAATCCCTTTAATACAGTCACAGTATAAGCAGTGTCTGGGTGACAGAATCCCTTTAATACAGTCACAGTATAAGCAGTGTTTAGGTTACAGAATCCCTTTAATACAGTCACAGTATAAGCAGTGTTTAGGTGACAGAATCCCTTTAATACAGTCACAGTATAAGCAGTGTTTAGGTGACAGAATCCCTTTAATACAGTCACAGTATAAGCAGTCTTTAGGTGACAGAATCCCATTAATACAGTCACAGTATAAGCAGTGTTTAGGTGACAGTCCCTTTAATACAGTCACAGTATAAGCAGTGTTTAGGTGACAGAGCCCCTTTAATACAGTCACAGTATAAGCAGTGTTTAGGTGACAGAATCCCTTTAATACAGTCACAGTATAAGCAGTGTTTAGGTGACAGAATCCCTTTAATACAGTCACAGTATAAGCAGTGTTTAGGTGACAGAATCCCTTTAATACAGTCACAGTATAAGCAGAGTTTAGGTGACATAATCCCTTTAATACAGTCACAGTATAAGCAGTGTTTAGGTGACAGAATCCCTTTAATACAGTCACAGTATAAGCAGTGTTTAGGTGACAGAATCCCTTTAATACAGTCACAGTATAAGCAGTGTTTAGGTGACAGAGCCCCTTTAATACAGTCACAGTATAAGCAGCGTTTAGGTGACAGAATCCCTTTAATACAGTCACAGTATAAGCAGTGTTTAGGTGACAGAATCCCTTTAATACAGTCACAGTATAAGCAGTGTTTAGGTGACAGAATCCCTTTAATACAGTCACAGTATAAGCAGTGTTTAGGTGACAGAATCCCTTTAATACAGTCACAGTATAAGCAGTGTTTAGGTGACAGAATCCCTTTAATACAGTCACGGTATAAGCAGTGTTTAGGTGACAGAATACCTTTAATACAGTCACAGTATAAGCAGGGTTTAGGTGACAGAATCCCTTTAATACAGTCACAGTATAAGCAGTGTTTAGGTGACAGAATCCCATTAATACAGTCACAGTATTAGCAGTGTTTAGTTGACAGAGCCCTTTAATACAGTCACAGTATAAGCAGTGTTTAGGTGACAGAATCCCTTTAATACAGTCACAGTATAAGCAGTGTTTAGGTGACAGAATCCCTTTAATACAGTCACAGTATAAGCAGTGTTCAGGTGACAGAATCCATGTAATACAGTCACAGTATAAGCAGTGTTTAGGTGACAGAATCTCTTTAATACAGTCACAGTATAAGCAGTGTTTAGGTGACAGAATCCCTTTAATACAGTTACAGTATAAGCAGTGTTTAGGTGACAGAATCCCTTTAATACAGTCACAGTATAAGCAGTGTTTAGGTGACAGAATCCCTTTAATACAGTTACAGTATAAGCAGTGTTTAGGTGACAGAATCCCTTTAATACAGTCACAGTATAAGCAGTGTTTAGGTGACAGAATCCCTTTAATACAGTCACAGTATAAGCAGTGTTTAGGTGACAGAATCCCTTTAATACAGTCACAGTATAAGCAGTGTTTAGGTGACAGAATCCCTTTAATACAGTCACAGTATAAGCAGTGTTTAGGTGACAGAATCCCTTTAATACAGTCACGGTATAAGCAGTGTTTAGGTAACAGAATACCTTTAATACAGTCACAGTATAAGCAGGGTTTAGGTGACAGAATCCCTTTAATACAGTCACAGTATAAGCAGTGTTTAGGTGACAGAATCCCATTAATACAGTCACAGTATAAGCAGTGTCTGGGTGACAGAATCCCTTTAATACAGTCACAGTATAAGCAGTGTTTAGGTTACAGAATCCCTTTAATACAGTCACAGTATAAGCAGTGTTTAGGTGACAGAATCCCTTTAATACAGTCACAGTATAAGCAGTGTTTAGGTGACAGAATCCCTTTAATACAGTCACAGTATAAGCAGTGTTTAGGTGACAGAATCCCATTAATACAGTCACAGTATAAGCAGTGTTTAGGTGACAGAATCCCATTAATACAGTCACAGTATAAGCAGTGTTTAGGTGACAGTCCCTTTAATACAGTCACAGTATAAGCAGTGTTTAGGTGACAGAGCCCCTTTAATACAGTCACAGTATAAGCAGTGTTTAGGTGACAGAATCCCTTTAATACAGTCACGGTATAAGCAGTGTTTAGGTGACAGAATACCTTTAATACAGTCACAGTATAAGCAGGGTTTAGGTGACAGAATCCCTTTAATACAGTCACAGTATAAGCAGTGTTTAGGTGACAGAATCCCATTAATACAGTCACAGTATAAGCAGTGTTTAGTTGACAGAGCCCTTTAATACAGTCACAGTATAAGCAGTGTTTAGGTGACAGAATCCCTTTAATACAGTCACAGTATAAGCAGTGTTTAGGTGACAGAATCCCTTTAATACAGTCACAGTATAAGCAGTGTTCAGGTGACAGAATCCATGTAATACAGTCACAGTATAAGCAGTGTTTAGGTGACAGAATCTCTTTAATACAGTCACAGTATAAGCAGTGTTTAGGTGACAGAATCCCTTTAATACAGTTACAGTATAAGCAGTGTTTAGGTGACAGAATCCCTTTAATACAGTCACAGTATAAGCAGTGTTTAGGTGACAGAATCCCTTTAATACAGTTACAGTATAAGCAGTGTTTAGGTGACAGAATCCCTTTAATACAGTCACAGTATAAGCAGTGTTTAGGTGACAGAATCCCTTTAATACAGTCACAGTATAAGCAGTGTTTAGGTGACAGAATCCCTTTAATACAGTCACAGTATAAGCAGTGTTTAGGTGACAGAATCCCTTTAATACAGTCACAGTATAAGCAGTGTTTAGGTGACAGAATCCCTTTAATACAATCACAGTATAGGCAGTGTTTAGGTGACAGAATCCCTTTAATACAGTCACAGTATAAGCAGTGTTTAGGTGACAGAATCCCTTTAATACAGTCACAGTATAAGCAGTGTTTAGGTGACAGAATCCCTTTAATACAGTCACAGTATAAGCAGTGTTTAGGTGACAGAATCCCTTTAATACAGTCACAGTATAAGCAGTGTTTAGGTGACAGAGTCCCTTTAATACAGTCACAGTATAAGCAGTGTTTAGGTGACAGAATCCCTTTAATACAGTCACAGTATATGCAGTGTTTAGATGACATAATCCCTTTAATACAGTCACAGTATAAGCAGTGTTTAGGTGACAGAATCCCTTTAATACAGTGACAGTATAAGCAGTGTTTAGGTGACAGAGTCCCTTTAATACAGTGACAGTATAAGCAGTGTTTAGGTGACAGAATCCCTTTAATACAGTCACAGTATAAGCAGTGTTTAGATGACATAATCCCTTTAATACAGTCACAGTATAAGCAGTGTTTAGGTGACAGAATCCCTTTAATACAGTGACAGTATAAGCAGCGTTTAGGTGACAGAATCCCTTTAATACAGTCACAGTATAAGCAGTGTTTAGGTGACAGAATCCCTTTAATACAGTCACAGTATAAGCAGTGTTTAGGTGACAGAATCCCTTTAATACAGTCACAGTATAAGCAGTGTTTAGGTGACAGAATCCCTTTAATACAGTCACAGTATAAGCAGTGTTTAGGTGACAGAATCCCTTTAATACAGTCACAGTATAAGCAGTGTTTAGGTGACAGAGTCCCTTTAATACAGTCACAGTATAAGCAGTGTTTAGGTGACAGAATCCCTTTAATACAGTCACAGTATATGCAGTGTTTAGATGACATAATCCCTTTAATACAGTCACAGTATAAGCAGTGTTTAGGTGACGGAATCCCTTTAATACAGTGACAGTATAAGCAGCGTTTAGGTGACAGAATCCCTTTAATACAGTCACAGTATAAGCAGTGTTTAGGTGACAGAATCCCTTAAATACAGTCACACATTTTACACACTGTGTAACGCACATTATTATCAGTCAGTGTACTTAGGGGCTGATTTCGGCAGATCTCACACGTTCCCCGTCTATATTTCCAGGCCGGTCCGAGAGACACAGGAATTCCCGTCCCCCAAACAGAGGAGCTTTCTTCATCCTCCAGCTTCATGATGAGCTGCTTTATGAGGCTGGTGAGGACAATGCAATACAGGTGAGTGTCCACTCACACTCTGACATGGTGTAATATCTGTACAGACACTGTGTATCCCCAATGTACATCTCATACAGACACTGTGTATCCCCAATGTACAGCTCATACAGACACTGTGTATCCCCAATGTACAGCTCATACAGACACTATGTATCCCCAATGTACAGCTCATACAGACACGGTGTATCCCCAATGTACAGCTCATACAGACACGGTGTATCCCCAATGTACAGCTCATACAGACACGGTGTATCCCCAATGTACAGCTCATACAGACACGGTGTATCCCCAATGTACAGCTCATACAGACACGGTGTATCCCCAATGTACAGCTCATACAGACACGGTGTATCCCCAATGTACAGCTCATACAGACACTGTGTATCCCCAATGTACAGCTCATACAGACACTGTGTATCCCCAATGTACAGCTCATACAGACACTGTGTATCCCCAATGTACAGCTCATACAGACACGGTGTATCCCCAATGTACAGCTCATACAGACACGGTGTATCCCCAATGTACAGCTCATACAGACACGGTGTATCCCCAATGTACAGCTCATACAGACACGGTGTATCCCCAATGTACAGCTCATACAGACACTGTGTATCCCCAATGTACAGCTCATACAGACACTGTGTATCCCCAATGTACAGCTCATACAGACACTGTGTATCCCCAATGTACAGCTCATACAGACACTGTGTATCCCCAATGTACAGCTCATACAGACACTGTGTATCCCCAATGTACAGCTCATACAGACACTGTGTATCCCCAATGTACAGCTCATACAGACACGGTGTATCCCCAATGTACAGCTCATACAGACACGGTGTATCCCCAATGTACAGCTCATACAGACACGGTGTATCCCCAATGTACAGCTCATACAGACACGGTGTATCCCCAATGTACAGCTCATACAGACACGGTGTATCCCCAATGTACAGCTCATACAGACACGGTGTTTCCCCAATGTACGGCTCATACAGACACGGTGTTTCCCCAATGTACGGCTCATACAGACACGGTGTATCCCCAATGTACGGCTCATACAGACACGGTGTATCCCCAATGTACGGCTCATACAGACACGGTGTATCCCCAATGTACGGCTCATACAGACACGGTGTATCCCCAATGTACGGCTCATACAGACACTGTGTATCCCCAATGTACGGCTCATACAGACACTGTGTATCCCCAATGTACGGCTCATACAGACACGGTGTATCCCCAATGTACGGCTCATACAGACACTGTGTATCCCCAATGTACGGCTCATACAGACACTGTGTATCCCCAATGTACGGCTCATACAGACACTGTGTATCCCCAATGTACAGCTCATACAGACACTGTGTATCCCCAATGTACAGCTCCCCAATGTACGGCTCATACAGACACTGTGTATCCCCAATGTACGGCTCATACAGACACTGTGTATCCCCAATGTACGGCTCATACAGACACTGTGTATCCCCAATGTACGGCTCATACAGACACGGTGTATCCCCAATGTACGGCTCATACAGACACTGTGTATCCCCAATGTACGGCTCATACAGACACTGTGTATCCCCAATGTACGGCTCATACAGACACTGTGTATCCCCAATGTACAGCTCCCCAATGTACAGCTCATACAGACACTGTGTATCCCCAATGTACAGCTCATACAGACACAGTGTATCCCCAATGTACAGCTCATACAGACACGGTGTATCCCCAATGTACAGCTCATACAGACACGGTGTATCCCCAATGTACAGCTCATACAGACACTGTGTATCCCCAATGTACAGCTCCCCAATGTACAGCTCATACAGACACTGTGTATCCCCAATGTACAGCTCATACAGACACAGTGTATCCCCAATGTACAGCTCATACAGACACGGTGTATCCCCAATGTACAGCTCATACAGACACTGTGTGTTTCTTGCTGGATCCGTTGGGTGAAGGTTGGGAGCAGCTGGTAATAATTAATTAAAGTCACTGTTTATTCCACCTCGTTAGTGGTGTAATGAGCGTAAATGTTGATTAGCTCGTTACTGCTGACACATTCCTACATCTACACCTGCGGGCAATTACTATATACACCTGAACCTAGAGCCGGGGTCCACCGACCTCCCCAGCCCCGTAACCAGCGATCTCTCGGTCTGTAATACATTACACCTCTCTTATAATATCTCACAATGATCAATAACTGAATGGAGAGAAATCAGCAGACCGTGAAACCGTTATATCTTCTGATCTATACATTGCACAATCTCATTTCATAACGTTTTTATTTGTTTGTTTAAAGGGACTAAACACTGACTGACTGTACTGTGAATATAGAAAATGATAAATGATCTATACATCGTGTTGGCAGAATGGTAAAGGTATAAAATAAGAGAAATACATGTTCCATGCATCTGTGGAGTCTCCTGCTTATGACATCACCTGTGGCACAGTATGCAAATTAACTTATTTTCAATGGGAAATGTGTAATTTGCATATCAAGCCGCAGGTGATGTCATACGCAGGAGAGACAGACACATTAAACATATTTCTCTTATTTTCTGCATTTACTTCGATTCTGCTAATACAATGTATGGATCAGGTTGTATCATTCTCTTTGCAGTCACAGCACAGCCATGTTTAGTTCCTTTATTTGCATTGATCTGATTATCTGGTCCTGTGTCTCCCAGCTTTGTGCGATTTCCTGTAACTCTGCTAGATTCAGACATGGAATAAAGACCCCCGTTAAAAGCCGAGTTTGATGCCGACTCACACAGTTATTTCTTCCTCCGCAGGTGGCGCAAATTATAAAAAGCGAGATGGAAAACGCCATCAAGTTATCCGTTAAACTGAAAGCAAAAGTGAAAATTGGGCCCAGCTGGGGGGATCTGCAGGATTTTGACCTGTAGAGTTTTGGGGAGGGGGGCCGGCATCACTGACCCCCTGACGCTGAGAGAAAGTTCCACGTGGAAGCGCTGTGTTTTTCTGTCCTTGGCAGACGTTGCACAGAATTCAAATGAATGAAATTGGATTTTTAATTTTTTTCTATAAATGAATTTTTGATGATTTTTGTACAGTGTGTAATAGGTTTAATCATTCAATGAATTTACATGTATTAAAGGAAATGAATTGTCCTGTAACTCATCGTGATTCTTTAATTTTTTTACTCATTTAAATGATCTCTGTGTTTATAATTATAATCCTTTAAAGGCTGCAAGATAAAAAACATTTTAATGATTTTATACAATTTTTTTGAATTATTTATAATATCGGTGATATTACAATACTAAAGTTCGCTGGAAGTTTAATGTATTTTATTCCATATCTTGATGTTTAACTCTGGGTCCTGTGACCAGATTGATCCATTCACGGTGGCTATCGTATAGGCTTGAATATAAGGCCACCCTGATTATAAGGCCCTCCCTCCTTAAACTATGGATCTTAATGAATGGAAAAAAAGAGCCTAAATATAAGGCTATCTTCTATAGCTTCACATCAAACTTCTTTTCATATATTTAATAAAATATTTTATTGAAAAAATAAATTTCTTGTTTTTATTTATTTTATCTGCACCAATAGGACTCCTCACTGCACCCATAATGTAACGAAAGGGCTCCTCACTGCACCCATAATGTAACCAAAGGACTCCTCACGGCACCCATAATGTAACCAAAGGATTCCTCACTGCACCCATAATGTAACGAAAGGGCTCCTCACTGCACCCATAATGTAACCAAAGGACTCCTCACGGCACCCATAATGTAACCAAAGGATTCCTCACTGCACCCATAATGTAACCAACGAACTCCTCACTGCACCCATAATGTAACCAAAGGACTCCTCACGGCACCCATAATGTAACCAAAGGATTCCTCACTGCACCCATAATGTAACCAAAGGATTCCTCACTGCACCCATAATGTAACGAAAGGGCTCCTCACTGCACCCATAATGTAACCAAAGGATTCCTCACTGCACCCATAATGTAACCAAAGGATTCCTCACTGCACCCATAATGTAACCAAAGGATTCCTCACTGCACCCATAATGTAACCAAAGGACTCCTCACTGCACCCATAATGTAACCAAAGGATTCCTCACTGCACCCATAATGTAACCAAAGGACTCCTCACTGCACCCATAATGTAACCAAAGGACTCCTCACTGCACCCATAATGTAACCAAAGGACTCCTCACGGCACCCATAATGTAACCAAAGGACTCCTCACTGCACCCATAATGTAACCAAAGGACTCCTCACTGCACCCATAATGTAACCAAAGGTCTCCTCACTGCACCCATAATGTAACCAAAGGACTCCTCACTGCACCCATAATGTAACCAAAGGACTCCTCACGGCACCCATAATGTAACGTAAGGACTCCTCACGGCATCCATAATGTAACCAAAGGACTCCTCACTGCACCCATAATGTAACCAAAGGACTCCTCACGGCACCCATAATACACACACACAAACACACACAGGACTTGCTACAGGGATGGCATTATCTTCTTCAGTCTGTTTGCTATTATTGCAGAATATAGCTTGATGTCCATGTAAGGAGGGCAATTGCTCTGTAATTAGTTGATCTTTATCTGCTTTTGGAATTGGGACCATGTGTGTTTGTATCAGCTCTTCTAGGATCACTCTGGTTCCCCATGGCATTGAATAATATCACCAGCTCTGCTTTTATGTTACCTTGTCAAACCCATCCAGGTCTTGAGACTTTCTGAGCTTCAGTTTTTGGACCACCTTCTCCTCTGTGATTGTTGGCATAACCAACCCTTCAAGAAATCTCTTTGCATCTGAACGTCTGCCGGTATATTATACAGAGCTCCATAAAAACGTTATATTATCCAGAGCTCCATAGAAACGTTATATTATCCAGAGCTCCATAAAAACGTTATATTATCCAGAGCTCCATAAAAACGTTATATTATCCAGAGCTCCATAAAAACGTTATATTATACAGAGCTCCATAAAAACGTTATATTATACAGAGCTCCAGAAAAACAAAAGCTTTAAATGCTTCTCCTATACCCCCGGGGTTAATCAGGTTGTTCCCATCTTTAATTTTAGAACGTACTTTTTTTCTGCAAGTTCCTTAGCTAGCGGGATTGCCATTATCAGCGGTCTGCAGACCCAGGGAAACCTGTACTTTTTAACCTAAGCTCATCTTGGTTTTTCCAATGTGTCTCTCAGAGCGCGCAGATCCCCTTTCTTTTTAAGAAATTCTGGGGAGTTAATGAACAGCCCTGCTTTTACATACCAGAAGGATGAAAGGCTGAGGTGACCCCTCCAGGAATGGAACCTGCAACCCTGAGGGTTGATGCAGTAACCCTACTGAGCCCTCTCACCGGGAGTCTGTCTTGGTGAAACATCTGTGCATTGTAAGAAAGTAAAATGATAGAATACGATGTATGACTAGAGCAAGCTGTCTGCTGTGAGCGAAACTGATTAGACTTTCTCTGTAATACAGCATCATCCAGGCCAGCCCGGGAGCAATACACTGGATTTATTAAACGTCATGTGGCAGATGTGAGAGGGCGAGACACAGAGAAACCAGTCTCCTGACCCCAGAGAAGCACCTCCGACTCCAATCCCATCTCACACATGTTCCACGTCTGATGGGAGATTACCATTGTTCTCATCAGGCGTGGAATTCAATCAGATGTCACAGAACATACAGTGACAGTCACGGGAGCCACGTCGGCCCACTCAGAATACCTCTCTGTGTTACACAAAACAGTCCTGATGGCAGAATAGCTGAGCTGAAATAAACCTGACCCTGTGTGACCTCACAGTACCTGGGCCTGGATTAACGAGCATGTGTAACGAGCCTGAATTAGAGGCAGCACTCCCAAATCCTGGTGCCATAGAAACACTCCAATCCAATGCAGTAATCCAAACATGAACGCTTGTACTCGGCACTTTCCCAACAAACAGCAAGGTTTAGATCCTCACAAGGCTAGAGAAAGTTCCCTGCGAGGAAGAAAACGTTGCCATTTGGCCCGAAATAAAAGTTCATTTTTTTGAAAGGGACATATCAGGCATCAAACTAAGTTCTTTAATTGTTTAAGGAGATTTCTCTCTTTCTCGTTTAGTGTACTCATACAAACTATATATTTATTTCCCACTAAGTCAGAATTTTATCATTTTTCATAACTTTTCAGTGACCTTCATAATGTACCAGGACCAGCAAGTGTCTTTAAGGGGCTAGGAATCTTTCAAATGTTCTGCTTAACTTTGGTTTTCCAAAGAAATGGCCCCCCTGGTTAATCTGGTTGTCCAGGATAGATTAGTGGAATACATCTAGGATGGCTGGGTATCAAGGGTCATACTCCTTCTGGCCTTTCAACCCCCAAACTCTGCGCACATAACTCTGAACTCATAACTAATAACGTATAACATATCTCTCGAATAACAGCAATGTTTGGAAAGGTCTATGGTCTCCGCTCTGGGCTGTGTATCCCCCCCCCCCCCCCCATTTTCTTTATTAATTTGAGAGTATATGTGTTCACAGCCAGAACTGAGAAAAGGCTAATAAACCAACTAACTGTTGAGTTGCTAAAAATAGGGAGATTAACCCAGCGCTTAATCTTAATGTGAGCTGCACTTAATAAGTGTGTTCCTAAACCACACAAAACATACAAAAATTACAAAACAGAAAAAAAGTGCGCTTTACATAAACTGTGGAATATATGTAGTACCTAATATATACAATAGGTGAGTGAAAATGGTGATACAAAGGTAACTTCAGGAGAGATAAAATCTCCCTTTGGATTTTGCACTCACAGACTCCAAGTATAAAATATGCTCATCAGACGATATTCTTAAAAAAGATTCGGTACTTCAATTTTCTTTAGAACTCCAAAGACAAGGAAGAAGTGGAACAACAGATGAGTGGCATAAAACAGGTTTTAATATAAAAAGAACAAATATCTGCTTACATGAAGGGTTTCCTGAGATCAGCAAGGTGGGCGCCACACTTTGGTCTGTATGAGGAAAACGCTTCTGCAGTGTTCTTTAAAATGAAATAATAACAAAGTCCTTAAGGTAAAAAAGCAGGTGAGTCCAGCCGCTACGCGTTTCGCCTACAATGGCTTCAACTAGGCGTCTGGACTCCCTGCATAGTAACTGTCCTTTTAATCCGAAGTGAGAAAATCACTTCCGTGATCGTCATCTTCTCGCGAGGGTTTGACTTACACCATTCTCGGATCCATTTTCGTATTAACTTCAGTACGAAACTCCTATGTGTATGCCGAGTTACAGCTTTCGGATTAATAGACCAAAGTCGAATTCGAATCCTTCGTTTCAGTCTTCGTATAATGTAAACCGAAGGTATCTCGGATATGGTGCATTCGGAATTCGGTTTATAGCCGTCATTGTTCGTATCACCTCGGCTTACAGCAGTGTATTCGAATATAAAGGAGAAAAGCACATAGAAACAAGTGTTCTATCACAAACGTATGTGAATATTAGCCAACTAGATGGGAAATGGCTATATGAATATCTAAAAAATGGTAAAATATCAAAAATTTATTGCATAGTATATATAAAAATAGAAAAATAGAAATAGACAAAAAAATATAGTCTTTATATAAAAAATATAGTAAATATATAAAAAATTCAGTCATTATATAAAAAATTATTGCAAATCCCATATAGTAAGCTGCCTGTAAGTAGGAAAACATTACATAAAGTTATACAGTTCAAAGTCCGCATTTAATCCTTGCGGTTTAAGTGTATTGAGATTAAAAATCCATTTCATTTCTTTTTGACCTATATTTTTAATATTGTCTCCTCCTCTCCAGTGTTTTACAACTTTTTCTATGGCACACATTTTTAGGCCCTTTGGGTCCTTTTGATGATGGTCTAAAAAATGTTTCGAGAGGCTGTGGGTTAGTAGGCCATTTCTTATGTTCCTAACATGTTCCTCAATGCGTTTCTTAAATTGTCTAGTGGTTCTACCCACGTATTGAAGTCCACATGGACATTCCAGGAGATAAACCACATTAGTCGTGGAACATGTGATGAAATGATTGATTTTATGCCCTTGGCCATTTATTTTAGAATAAAAATCTATAATGGGGTATTTCTGCGGTGTAATTGATCTGCATCCAATGCAGTTTAGGCAACCATAAAAACCAGGTTTACGAGTCATAAAATGACTCGGTGCTGTACTAGCTGGTTTTGTCTCCCTAGTGTAATTTGATGTTAGCGATTGCTTAATGCTGGGTGCTCCTCTGAAGACAATTAGTGGTTTTTCGGGTATAATGGGTTTAAGTATATCGTCCTTATAGAGAATGTTCCAATGTTTTTTAATGATCTTCTTGATATGTTTAGATTTGTTATTATAATTAAAAATAATAGGAAGACTATTTTGGAATTTATTAGATACATGTTTCTCTTTATAATTTAGAAGAAGATTTCTATCTGTTTCTGCTATTTCTTTGATGGTATGATCTATATTGATTTGATCATACCCTTTTTCAATAAACTTCTCACGTAATATTTTGGTTTGTTCTTTATATTCCGTTAAGTCTGTACAATTCCGTCTTATTCTGGTACACTGGCCTTTGGGGATTCCTCTGAGCCAGGGGGGATAATGGCAGCTCGATTTTTCTATATAGTTATTGGCATCTACTTTCTTAAAGTGGTTTTTGGTTTTTAGTAGGCCATTTTCCACATATATTTCTAAATCTAGGAAAGTGATATGTTCTTTACTATATACAGTATTAAGGGTAATGTTGTTAGTGTTGTTATTGAGATGTTCAAGAAACTGATTCAAATCACTCTCACTGCCTTTCCATATAAAGATAAGATCATCAATATAACGATAGTATAAAATAAGGTTTGTTTGCCATCCATGTCCATCCCAGATAAACTTGTTTTCCCATTGTGACATAAAAAGATTGGCGTAGCTAGGAGCGAACCTGCTTCCCATGGCTGTACCCGTACTTTGTAAGTAAAAGTTGTCCAGAAACCAAAAGAAATTATGATTTAAAATTATGTTAATACCTTCTACTACATAGTCTACCTGATCAGTCTTAAGGGTGTTTTTATTGATTAGGCTGTTTCTTACAGCCTCACAACCTTGTTGGTGATCAATAATGGTGTATAGTGATGATACATCACTAGATACTAGGAAAAAATCTTCTTCCCATGTGACTGTTTTTAGAATATTTAATATACTTAAAGTATCTTTCAAATATGATTTTACTTCTTTCACATAAGGTTGAAGCACATGGTCAAGATATTCTGATAGGTTGGAAAACATAGAATCAATACCTGACACTATTGGTCTCCCCGGGGGGTTGACAGGATCTTTGTGTATTTTGGGTAGAAAATATATTACTGGTATCTTTGGGTTCATAACATTGATATAATCATATTCGTTTTTGGATAAAAAATTCCTTTCTTTACCTTTATCTAAATAACTGGTTAAAACTTTCTTAAAATCATTTGTGGGATCTTTTTTCAGTTTTTTATAGGTGTTCTCTTGGTTAAGTTGTTTGTGGGCTTCTTCAATGTAGTACTGTTTTGATAGTACTACTGTCCCTCCTCCTTTATCGGCCGGTTTTATGACCAACTCTTGGTCTTCTTGGAGGGATTTTAAAACGTTAAGTTCCCTTTTAGACATATTTTGATAGTCATATTTATTTGGTTTTAGTTTCCGAAAGTCATCCATTACTGCTTTTTCGAAAACCTCGAGTGCCCCTGACTTATATGTAGTGGGATAAAATTTCGATTTCTTTCTCAGTTTTGTCGGCATTATATTGTTTGGGTCAACTTCTTTTGAAGTCTCTATTTTCGGTTTAAGAGCATAGAATCTTTTTATAGTGGAATTCCTGACAAATTTGTTGATGTCTATGTATGCCGCAAATAGATTAAATTTATTTGTGGGGGCAAATTTTAGACCCTTGCTTAGTACCAACAATTGTTCCTGAGACAGGGCTTTATGTGATAAATTAAAAATTCCTGATATATTTTTTTCATTTAGTAGTTTAGTCGTCTTTTTCCTTTGTAGTTTTTTACCCCCTCTGTTTCCTCTCGATTTCCGTTTGTATTTATCCTTTCTCTGGGGCCCCTCCAGTGTGTTTTTCTTCTGTTTTCTCTGTATCTTTCCCGTTGTTCTTTGGGTAGGGGACGTAACAGTCGGTGGTCTGAATCTAAAAAAGGAGATGTTTCTCCAGACTCCGACAGCACCTGAAATCTATTATTAGTTTCTATTTGATCGTTTCTTTTGTTAGCATTGGGGAATAATGGTCTGTTGTGCTGGCTAAGTCTAGTTAGCCTGGTTTGAATTGGGGTTCTCAAATTGTTCGTGACTTGTCTGTCTGAGATAGTATCGGTTTTTCTCCATGGATGTTCATGACTTTGTTTTGTGTGGTAGTTAGTATATTGCTTGGGTTGTGTATTATGTTTATTATTCCTATAGTCAGATGGATTTCTGACTGTATTCATTTTATAATCCTGCATATCTCTATGATACTTTTTGATTTTTATCGTTCTTATTTCTTGTTCTATTTTCTCAATTTTCTTAACCGTATTGTCAGAGAGATCCCGATACAATGAGTTTGGAGTATAAGATCTTAATTTTTCTTGTATCTCCTGAATTTCTAAATCTAATGTGATAAGAGTTTTCTTTCTTTGTTTTATAATAACATTCATAAGTGAAAAGGTGCATTGTTCAAGAGCTTCATTCCAATCTTGCATAAAATCTATATCATCGGTATCAAACGTGGGGTGTTTAAACAGTCGTAAACCACGTGGGGTGATATTATCTTTGATATATTTTTGGAGAGTCTCAGTTTCCCATCTTATTTTTAGCTCCTTTATAAGTAATTTTTCAAGTCTGTCCATCAGATCGGTAATATCTGGACAGGTTTCTATAGGATCGTTTGGGATTATATTGTCTCCAAAAATATCATCTACATTAATAGTGTAGTTGCGTCTATATTCAAATAACGCCATTATTTAGTGTAATACTCAATTGCCAACAGTGGATATAGCAGCTAGGTGAAATATAGGAAGTGAATCACAATATAACAAAAAATAGGGAGATTAACCCAGCGCTTAATCTTAATGTGAGCTGCACTTAATAAGTGTGTTCCTAAACCACACAAAACATACAAAAATTACAAAACAGAAAAAAAGTGCGCTTTACATAAACTGTGGAATATATGTAGTACCTAATATATACAATAGGTGAGTGAAAATGGTGATACAAAGTTGTTTAATGTTCCAGGTGTCCTCTCTGACATCCTGCACTTCTAGAGTGGGCATCTCTATGATTCTCTATCTGAGCCCTATGATTTGCTACCAGGAGATGCTGGATGCACCCTTTGTTTGGACAGACCAAGAGCTTAAAGCAGGACCAGAGCTGCGAAAAGTAATTTATCAAGAACTAGAGAATAAATAAACAAAACTAAATATACATCTATTTGCGTCATAGTCTCAGTCTGATGTAGATTTATTTGTCCAGATTGGTTTGATCCATAAAGTACAGGTGTTTTTATGAAGATCTTCAGGGATCCATCAATAATAAAGGTTCTGGGACAACAACATTGACTTTTTTTATTAAGCCAGATATTGGGGAGATGTAGCAAATATACAAAACATAGTTGCCATCAATGTATGCGCCTCTGTGCTCTATACAATGACAGCACGTTAGGAAAGCCTGATTAATACTGAATAAAGTCACACTATTAACCTAACATTGACTTCAGTCAGTGAGTTATTGTGCCTGGATGAATGGGTTTCATGAATGTGAAGGAAAATCAATAAAATTGTCTCAAACTGCCATTTCTAGTAACTGTACATGAAAGAAAATGAAAGTACAGTGTCTTATTGAATGGATCCTCTGTGAGGTAAGAGTTGTCCTCTGGTCTAGGGATCTTGTAGGAATGGATCCTTTGTGAGGTCAGACTTGTCCTCTGGTCTAGGGATCTTGTAGGAATGGACCCTCTGTGAGGTCAGACTTGTCCTCTTATCTAGGGATCTTGTAGGAATGGATTCTCTGTGAGGTAAGAGTTGTCCTCTGGTCTAGGGATCTTGTAGGAATGGATCCTCTGTGAGGTCAGACTTGTCCTCTGGTCTAGTTATCTTGTAGGAATGGATCCTCTGTGAGGTAAGAGTTGTCCTCTGGTCTAGGGATCTTCTAGGAATGGATCCTCTGTGAGGTCAGACTTGTCCTCTGGTCTAGGGATCTTGTAGGAATGGATCCTCTGTGAGGTAAGAGTTGTCCTCTGTAGATTAGCTGTGGTCTAGGGATCGTCTAGGAATGGATCCTCTGTGAGGTCACATGTCCTCTCTAGGGATCTTGTAGGAATGGATCCTCTGTGAGGTAAGAGTTGTCCTCTGTTCTAGCGATCTTCTAGGAATGGATCCTCTGTGAGGTAAGAGTTGTCCTCTGGTCTAGGGATCTTCTAGGAATTTATCCTCTGTGAGGTCAGACGTGTCCTCTGGTCTAGGGATCTTGTAGGAACGGATCCTCTGTGAGGTAAGAGTTGTCCTCTGGTCTAGGGATCTTCTAGGAACGTATCCTCTGTGAGGTAAGAATTGTCCTCTGTAGGTTAGCTGTGGGCAAACAGGGCAGCTGCCCAGGACCCATTCATTCCTGGGGGTCCAAAGCACATGGGTCCACTGCCCGCATGATTGTCTCACATGGAGACAGTAACGACCGGGGCAGCAGCTGGTGGATCGGACCCGGCTTCTAGTAACAGCCGTCAGAAATGAGGGCAAGTCATGTCTGGCTGCTGTATTTGCTGCACTCACACTGGAGGATGTGCAGCATCCAGGTAAGTACTGGGAGAGGGGGGGGGGGGGGGGGTTATTGGGCAAATTATCAGTGTAATATTAATGAGCAAATTATCAGTGGCATATTAATGGTCAAATTGTCAGTGGCATATTAATGGTCAAATTGGTAGTGGCATATTAATGGTTAAATTGGCAGTGGCATATTAATGGTCAAATTGGCAGTGGCATATTAATGGATAAACTAACACTGGCTGTTGCATATTATGTCTTCCAATGCTTGATATGCAATGCGGTTTCATGGGGCAGCAGCAAATCCTGGATTTGCAATGCAGATGGTGGGGCATGTCCTGGGGTATATTTAAATCATTGGCATGATATACAAAGACCTGGATAAAATGGCTTTGGAAGGGTAGGGGAGGTGGGTACGGTCAGTAAGGAGCCCTGCAATTTCTGATGGAGGCCCTGTCTGCACGTCTGTCCCGTGTTATGTGTAAAGCGATCTATCTGTAGACTTCTTCAAGGTATTCGTTTGGCTAGACCGCCTCCTGCTAGTTATGCTTAATTTCTGGGATGTCTTTTTAGTTCTTAGTTTTGTAGAAGATTGGCCATATTACGATCTCCTTTCTTTGTCAACTTTCTGCTAAACTATCATTGTTAGTATGTTTGATTTAGTCGGGTCTGGCATGTGTAGATATTTATCTTCTAATCATTTATATTCTTCTCCTACTGGTCCCGTACTGATGTCTTATTTGCGCTCCTTCAGACCTGACAGAAGCATCTAAGATCAAGTGAATCTTTGTTTTGGGGGGCGGTTCTTTTCAGTGCACATCCAGTTCGGGGGGTCAGCAGCGTTACCTGCTCTTGACTCGGGTAGCTCCTTGTCTGATATTTTATCGGCGACTGATTAGTCCAGAGAAGCTACATTTAGGACTTTTTACTTTCGTCCTCGCGCCTTATTATCACTTATTTCTAGGTAACAAGTAGGGTTAAAATTATACCCTTTATTGGCTAACTGAGAGTTTGGTTGCTAAGGACCGAACGACTTGGTATTGAAAGCTTGCGACCAAACTCTGTTATCCAATAAATGGTTTCATTTTAACCCTATTCGTTGCCTGTTTTTCCACGGCTAACAAGGTACTACTCCTTTACACTTATTTCTAGGCCTTAAAAAATTGCAAATATGAAGTTCCCTGTCTAATATTAGCGATTATTCTAGTCTTGGTGAAGAATGATCTCAATTCTATTAAAGACGGGAGGCATGTCTTTTCCTCTACCCTGGTTGTTTCGACGTATTGATTATCTGTTTGGTAACTTGGTTATTTCTTATACAGTTTGCTTTCACAGCGTTTCTATTTCATTCCAGTTTGAATTTATTCCGTGGATTCTCCTCCCCGATTCCTATATTATTGGTATAAATATTGGACTGGTTTATACTGATCAAAGATAGAGGAAGAAGGGAGAGTTTGACGAGGGTCGTATTACCTTGTCGCTGTCTGATTGGTTGTTTTACACGGTTAACTGTTTCAGTAATTAAAGATAATGCAGATATTCGCGTCCTGTCTTTAATACCATTTATATTATTTCCTGACCAAGGCTAGAATAATCCCAATTCTATGGTTATCTCTCTTTCTGCCCCGGACTAAGTTTAAGGATCGTCTTGTACGGCCGGCATTTCCTCCGAGGGGAATATGAATAAAGTGGATGTAGAGGCAAAACGGTGATCACTGTTGACCCTATTTGCATATTCCTACCCACAATCCCTTGTAGTGGTGCGAGCAATGTGGGAAAAGCCCACAGATGCCTCTGCTACCCAGGACCCATCATGACATTAATGGGCTTCTCAGGAAAGTTGGGCTCTAGACAGAAAGCGAGGCTACAATGTTGAGCAGCTGTGAAATGACACATGGTCACAAATGGTGACAGTCCTTCTGAATAGTCACCGCGAGTGCAACAAAGATTAGAAATGGAGCATCGACGGAGCTGAACATCCAATCGGTGGAAAACGTAGCGCTTTTATTCTGCCCATTGCCAATCGTAAGCTCATGAACCGCGTCAAGCAACAGGCCAGTGGGACTTTCCTATAAGAATATAACTCACCATATACATTTCATGTTTGGAAACACCTGGATGGTTATTATAACGGTATGGATGTGATGATACCTGAGGCCAGCAATGTCTTGATTCGGAGGTTTGATAAGCCCGGGTTACTAGCTGGGGATTTGGCTTTTGGAAATTCATTGTGAATCAGTTGATTTTCAGGGTCCGTTTAAAAGGACTCGTCTCCGAACCAAATCTGCCCAGATGATCCCTGCAAAGGTCCAAGAGTAAACTGGAGCAAGTCCTTCCAAGTCCAGGTATGATTATAAACCAAAAGAAGCGACTGCCCACTCTGCGGATGTGAAACGGTCCCATTAAAAATGCTCTCAATTCACCTCCATAGTCCTAAACTGAACCAGCAATTGTTATGGACAACCTGAACTCACCCCCCCCCCCCCACCCCCCAAACAATTACCCCATCCCCCCTTGCACACACAAAGCAACACGTATCAGGATGTCAAATAACACTTTAATGTCAAACACACACAATTTGTATTAAGTCTTTATAACTAATCTATTGAAAGAATGGGGCACGCTGTACCTATGTTTCCCCCTTACCTAAAATTCGATTTCATTACAATTATTTTAGGACAGAATATCATCCGTCGGCCGCTGGGACACTCGCGGCCCCTGTCGGAGCCGTGGCGCAGCATTCGAGGCGCTGAATGAATGTTCTACTCCGGGTACCATGTAACCGAGCGTGTAAAGCACCATAAAATGCTACCCAGTGCGCAAGAAACAGTCTGTACCGTCAATCAGTAAAGATTGCGGTGAGGGCCCCCGCGGACAGACCGAAGGAAAGCTCTACATTAAACGGCACGGAGGCACACAAACGAAAATACTGCCCATCTAACAAGACCACCTCCCAGGCTGGTGAAGGGCTTTCAGTGGTGGGACGTTCCTCCTTCCCCTCTCTGAAGCATGCGTCTGTTCTGACACTCAAGGTCTTTTTGTCATGCAAATTTTTTTTCTATGTTTTTTTGTTTTATTCAGATTCTTCGTGTCATTGATTGAGACAGCCTCGTTTTAGAGGCCGTTCAAAGTTTGTATTCAGAAAAAAAAAAACATTAAAAAAGTTGGCATGCCCTCGGGAGAAGTCCAGGTGTTTAACCCGCTGGCCGCTGGAGTGAGCATTCTGGATTACATGGCATTGAGGGTCTCGTGAAAGCCCCTCGAGGGGATGTGTTTGATGCAGTATCTCTGGGGGTCCCTGGACTCCAGCGATTTGCGCAGTGCTATAAGTCCTTGACTGGCATAAAACCATTAGGTATCAGGCTTTAAAATTGGTACCATTTCTTGTCCTTGTATTTTAACATCAGCTGCAGAAAGAGAGAGACAATGATTGGAAATTAATACACAGGTGGGAACCAGCCAGGAACGCCCGACAATATCATGCAGAACTGAATAATTACTCTCTTTTTATTATATTTATACATTTTTTAAATACAAATTTTAAAAAATTAGAAATAATTCAAATTCCAAATTCACAGAAATAAAAATATGGCAGGAAAAAATATCTGAATATCTCATAAGCCGGAGACACAACAGATATTTAAAATCCATTTTCTCCTGTTTTTTTGCATTTTCACCCAATGCTGCTAACACAATGTACAGATCAAGTTTCATCTTTTTCTTGTTTTCTACATTCACAGTAATATTTAGGGACCAGAGTCCCTATAACTGTGACACTGGCACGTGTTACTTGCATTCTCCAGGTGATGGACACAAGGTAAGGAGATGAGTAGGACAGGCTGACCTCATGAGCGTGTTTAGAGAAGGCTTCAGCACTAGACATCATTCCTGCCGTCCGGTCCTCCAGCTCTCCCAACTTCTGCCCTCTCTCGTCTAGGGCCACGCGGGCTCGATGCAGATCGGCTGCCACTCCGGTAGCTGCACCTTTTACCCCCTCCAGTCCACCTTGTCCTGGGATATGCTGTGCCAGGCTCCGAGAGGCCTTACCGGCTGTGGCTTCACCAACTGGAAACAGCACAGAGGAGTAAAGAAGCAGTCATTACCTGCACTCATCCCCCTACAGGACCACACACTACTCATCCTCCAACAGGACCACACACTACTCATCCTCCTACAGGACCACACACTACTCATCCTCATACAGGACCACACACTACTCATCCTCCTACAGGACCACACGCTACTCATCCTCCTACAGGACCACACACTACTCATCCTCCTACAGGACCATGCGCTACTCATCCCCCTACAGGACCACACGCTACTCATCCTCCTACAGGACCACACACTACTCATCCTCCTATAGGACCACACACTACTCATCCTCCTACAGGACCACACACTTCTCATCCTCATACAGAACCACAAGCTACTGATCCTCCTACAGGACCACAAGCTACTCATCCTCATACAGGACCACACACTACTCATCCCCCTACAGGACCACACACTACTCATCCTCCTACAGGACCACAAGCTACTCATCCTCATACAGGACAACGCGCTACTGATCCTCTTACAGGACCACACGCTACTCATCACCCTACAGGACCATATGCTACTCATCCTCCTACAGGACCACACATTACTCATCCCCCTACAGGACCACACGCTACTCATCCTCATCCAGGACCACAAGCTACTCATCCTCATACAGAACCACATGTTACTGATCCTCATACAGGACCACAAGCTACTCATCATCATACAGAACCACACGTTACTGATCCTCATACAGGAACACAAGCTACTCATCCTCTTACAGGACCACACACTACTCATCCTCCTACAGGACCACACACTACTCATCCTCATACAGGACCACAAGCTACTCATCCTCATACAGAACCACACGCTACTCATCCTCATACAGGACCACACACTAATCATCCTCCTACAGGACCACACACTACTTATCCTCATACAGGACCTCACACTACTCATCCCCCTACAGGACCACACACTACTCATCCTCCTACAGGACCACACGCTACTCATCCTCCTACAGGACCTCACACTACTCATCCTCCTACAGGACCACACACTACTCATCCTCATACAGGACCTCACACTACTCATCCTCCTACAGGACCACACACTACTCCTCCTCATACAGGACCACACACTACTCATCCTCCTACAAGACCACACACTACTCATCCTCCTACAGGACCACACACCACTCATCCTCCTACAGGACCACACACTACTCATCCTCCTACAGGACCACGCGCTACTCATCCTCCTACAGGACCACACACTACTCATCCTCCTACAGGACCACACGCTACTCATCCTCATACAGGACCTCACACTACTCATCCCCCTACAGGACCACACACTACTCATCCTCATATAGGATCTCACACTACTCATCCTCATACAGGACCACACACTACTCATCCTCCTACAGGACCACACACTACTCATCCTCATACAGGACAACGCGCTACTCATCCTCCTACAGGACCACACACCACTCATCCTCCTACTGCACCACACGCTACTCATCCTCCTACAGGACCACGCGCTACTCATCCTCCTACAGGACCACACACTACTCATCCTCATACAGGACCACACACTACTCATCCTCCTACAGGACCACACACTACTCATCCTCATACAGGACAACGCGCTACTCATCCTCCTACAGGACCACACACCACTCATCCTCCTACTGGACCACACGCTACTCATCCTCCTACAGGACCACACACCACTCATCCTCCTACTGGACCACACGCTACTCATCCTCCTACAGGACCACACACTACTCATCATCATCCAGGACCACACACCACTCATCCTCCTACTGGACCACACGCTACTCATCCTCCTACAGGACCACACACCACTCATCCTCCTACTGGACCACACGCTACTCATCATCATCCAGGACCTCACACTACTCATCACTCGGATGCCTCATTACAACCTTGCTAAATGGTATTCACTATCATTGTGCAAATATCGAGATGAGGTAAAGCCTGCCGACATGAATGGGAGCGAGATGAAATATCATTGACATGCCAATCTTCCAAAGGACTTACACAGCTCCTCTCTGTCAATGGTTTGTCCGCTTCCTCCAAAGAGACCTTTCAAGAAGCCCTTGTTTTGGGACTCTGGAGTTTCTACGACACAGAATAGATCTCCAAGCATCTCCTAAATGAAAGAGATCAGAATAAGAGCCCACAGCAGGATAAAGGGACACTGGTCCTCTGTATAGCTCTATCAGGGGGCTGACATGTTGTTTAGAATCTTTGCTCTGTACAGTATAGCTCTATCAGGGGGCGGGCATGTTGTTTAGTATCTTTACTCTGTATAGCTCTATCAGGGGTGGACATGTTGTTTAGAATCTTTGCTCTGTATATCTCTATCAGGGGGCGGACATGTTGTTTAGAATCTTTGCTCTGTATAGCTCTATCAGGAGGTGGACATGTTGTTTAGAATCTTTGCTCTGTATAGCTCTATCAGGGGGCAGACATGTTGTTTAGAATCTTTGCTCTGTATATCTCTATCAGGGCGTACATGTTGTTTAGAATCTTTGCTCTGTATAGCTCTATCAGGGGGTGGACATGTTGTTTAGAATCTTTGCTCTGTATAGCTCTATCGGGGTGGACATGTTGTTTAGAATCTTTGCTCTGTATAGCTCTATCATGGGGCGGACATGTTGTTTAGAATCTTTGCTCTGTATAGCTCTATAAGGGGGTGGACATGTTGTTTAGAATCTTTGCTCTGTATAGCTCTATCATGGGGCGGACATGTTGTTTAGAATCTTTGCTCTGTATAGCTCTATCAGGGGCAGACATGTTGTTTAGAATCTTTGCTCTGTATAGCTCTATCAGGGGGCGGATATGTTGTTTAGAATCTTTGCTCTGTATAGCTCTATCAGGGGCAGACATGTTGTTTAGAATCTTAGGTCAGATATGAAGGAAGATCTGACACATCAGACACCAGATGTCTGTCCCCTGATACATCAATACAAGCAAACATAATTAATTTGTTGCCAACAGTTGTCCTATGAGCGAGACGCAGTGTAAGATAAACATGCTTCCTGCCACTCACCTGTAACGTGTGGCACATCTCTTGGCTGTACGTTATCCTCTGGATCTCTGTGGGGGATGCCAGGTACAGAGCTTGTCCCCCATTGGTGAAGCAGAAAGTCCGAGCTATTCTCATGTCTGTGAGAGGCAGATAATTTACATCCAACAAGGGGCGCAGGCTGGGGAGGCTGCAACAACAGAAGTTATATTATACCCCGGCCCGTACACATCACATGATCCCACCCAGGAAACACCACAACCGCTAAGAACCTAAACCCCCTCACTGCGACACTGCATCACCCACAGATATTTATACCCCGGCCCGTACACATCACATGACCCCACCCAGGAAACAATACAACCGCTGAGAACATAAACCCCCTCACTGTGACACTGCATCACCCACAGATATTTATACCCCGGCCCGTACACATCACATGACCCCACCCAGGAAACACCACAACCGCTAAGAACCTAAACCCCCTCACTGCGACACTGCATCACCCACAGATATTTATACCCCGGCCCGTACACATCACATGATCCCACCCAGGAAACAATACAACCGCTGAGAACATAAACCCCCTCACTGTGACACTGCATCACCCACAGATATTTATACCCCGGCCCGTACACATCACATGACCCCACCCAGGAAACAATACAACCGCTGAGAACATAAACCCCCTCACTGTGACACTGCATCACCCACAGATATTTATACCCCGGCCCGTACACATCACATGATCCCAGTTCATTTGCATTTCAAGCCGCAGACATGTTTAAAGCAAATATTTCTATTATTTTTAACATTTGCTTTAATTCTGCTAAAACAATGTAAAGATATTTGGTATTTTCTACATTCACAATATAATCAATGTTTTGGTGACAGAGTCTAAGTATAATATGTTTTTAATAGATCAGTATAATATAAATGTCAGTATAGGATCCTGCCAGGTGAGGTTCCCTGTCATTATAGCATCGCTCCAGTCCGAAAAAAGGAGCCGGACAAGTAAACAAATCATGGGTATCGCAGCTATGAAGTTATGCAAGTTTGTCTTTTCGTTTTTGCAATCCATTTTCAGATTTTCTCCTGGGGATTGATCAAGCATCTCCAGGCAGCCAATCAGTGGTCTCCCATGCAAAGTAACATCACACAACTGTCCTTCCCATCCAATCAATGCTAAGAAAAAAACCAAACAGTAGACCGCTACTAGCTAGGGTTGCCACTTTTCTTCAAAAAAATACCGGCCAATGCTACTTCCTCCATAGACTTAACATTGTGGTCAACCCTACTCTGCCGTAACCCTACTCTGCCGTCAACCCCTACTCTGCCGTCAACCCTACTCTGCCGTCAACCCCTACTCTGCCGTCAACCCCTACTCTGCCGTCAACCCTACTCTGCCGTCAACCCTACTCTGCCGTCAACCCTACTCTTCCGTCAACCCTACTCTGCCGTCGTCCCCTTGCACTATATGTGTTTTTTTTATGTTCCCTTTGTGACATCCTGCGCCCTCAAACCCTTCCAAATACCTATGCCAACCCTATGGCCAGCTAATAAAATACTAATCATCGTTTGTTTTGTTTTCTCTGTAACTCTAAAGCATAGTGAGCAGGTCCGAAACTAGAGAACCGTACAAGTTATTCCGCCATCTTGTTACTAAACCCTGATTAAGGATTGGGGGGGGGGGGAGACAGAGTGTGCTTTATAATGGGGACAATACGATATCATGTATAATCCCACTGAGCGAGTGGGTTTAGCTCCCGTGTACTGCTGTCACATACCTTATGGTCATGATGTGACCGTTGGCACAGAAACACGCCAGTAGAACATTGTTGCACATGGTGACCACGTCGGCCCGCAGTAGGAACGACGTTTCTGTGATGTTGTGGACGTACAGACAGGTCTGCGAGGGGAGCGAGAAAACTTTGGCCTGTTTTTCGGAGCAGACGACAGCGAATTGGTGATCCCCCATCTCCTGGGAGGAGGAAGGAGAAAACGTCACCAGCTTTCTCTTCCGCGTTTTCTCTCCGTCCTCAGCGCTGTTCGGGTCCCTCCAGATCTCGTAGGGCGGGCGAATGAGGGTGCCCATGCAGTCCAGGCACGAAAAGGTCAGAACTGAACCCTTCAGGATTAACACTGTGCCTGGAAAGAACGATAGGGTTAATTAGAGTCTGACCCACCTCGTTATCCTACCAGATAAGAAGCTATGTAGGTTTACATTGAAAATAATTTCTCCGGGGCTTCTATATTCAGCGACATTCCAATAAGGTGGGGCTTGGAGAGAGGCGGGACAATAACTCTATTGGGCCTATTTACGAAATTGAGAATATCTCGAGGAGGTCCGACTTTCATTTTGAGATTTAGAGTTCGGATCTTCCCCATTGCAAGTAACGGGGGTCGAATTTGACTTCGACTCGAGATGAAAGTGGACCTCCTCCAGATATTGGGGATTTTAGTGACCCAAGTGACACTTTATTTGCAGTGTTTGGGAGACCAGCTGATCGGACACAGGACACTGCTGCTGCCCCTTTGAAGAAAACGTTTGGGGTCACTTAGAAAAGTCCTTGATTTTGAGAGAAAAGCTAAATTAAAAATAACATGAAATGGATGAGAAATACAGTGTAGACATTGTTACTGAAATGACTAATGTAGCTGGATTATCAGCATCAGTCCTGTGTTCCAGTGGCACAATGCCGTGGCATCTAATCCAGGTTCCCTGGCACAGCTGAAACCCGTTGTACTGATTAAAGAACCAATAAAACTGCCTTCTTTAGACTAGTTGAATATTGGGAGTATTAGCATTTGTGGGATCGATAATGATCGCCAGAAACAAAGAACTTCCTTCTCAGTCTATTCTTGCTCTGAGAAATGAAGTATATTCCATGTGTGAAATTGCCAGGAAACGGAAGAGCTTGTACAACGCTGGGTACTACTCCCTTCACAGAACAACGTAAACTTACTCTAACCAGAATAAAAAAAAGTGCAATAAGAGGCCCCGGTGCACAAATGCGCAAGAAACAGACATCTCATGGGTCCTCAACTGGCAGCTTCGTTGAACAGTACCCGTGAAACACTGATCTCAATGACAACAGTGAAGAAGTGACTCTGGGATGCAGGACTTCTTGGTAGAGTTGCAAAGAAAAAGCTATCTCTCAGACTGGGCAATAAAAAGAAACTATTGAGATGGGCAAAACAACACACATGACAGAGGAAGACTGGAAACAAGTGTAATGGACAGAATAATCTAAGTTTAAGGTGTTCAGATCACAAAGAAGTGAGACACGGACCAAACGAGAATATGCTGGATAAGTGCTTGATGCCATCTCATGGGAGATTGTACAGGTAGAAGGAATCTTCAAAGCTATCCCACCATTTTGAAACTCCATGCCATTCCCTGTGGACAATGACCCAAAGCACAGCTCCAGACTGCAAAAATTATTTAGTGCCTAGACAGACCCAAATTTGACGAGACAAGACCCAAAAAACAGGACTGTCATGGAAAATTCTGAACCGTTGGCACCTATGTAATTAGAACTACTGATCAGGAAAGAAGCAGTCAGCTGGTATTCTGTCTATACTGGAGTCGACAGCACAGTCACCGGACCCTATAGAGCTGGGGTGAGAGCGGCCTGACTGTGTGGGGTGTAAGAAGTGACATCAAGCCAATCCAACCTGTGGGAGATGCTGCAGGCAGCATGGGGTTATATCTCTTCAGATTATCTCAACAAATGGACACCTAGAAAGCCGACGGTCTGCAGGACTGTACTGGCTGCAGATGGAAAATGCTATTATTTCAATTAAAAATGATTATTTGTAACCTTGTCAGCGTCATTACTGGATGACTAAGTGACTCAAACCTCCGAATCCTAGTGTATACACCTCTAATCACCCTGAATTCTGTAGCGTTTTCCAGGCGGAAAGACGCCTGCTACAGAGAGAAAAGACAGATTTGCACAGAACTGAGCAGCGAATCCATTCAGCTGCATGGGAGAACTGAAGACTTTTTGCAGCTCGGCTACTCTGGCCTTGAGTTTAAGATTCGCTTCTCAAAGTCCTGCACTTCCCTGGTTCATGAACAAAGCCCTGGATAAACAGCACAGCAGAGGAGCTGGATCCCCAATAATCCTCTCCCATTGATGGAAGGAAGGTGCTTACCGCTGGGAGACACCATGACGGGCTCGGTCAGTCTCTGCTCTTCCGTTGCTGGCATGTTCACGGTTATAATTAACACCATCCCAAGGCTGGTGCCCACCCACAGGCAGGGTGACGGGGTCTGCTCATTCTTCCGGGCAAAGGACTCCATGAAGTACAGAGAAGTGATGGCTTCCTTGGAGTCCTTGTCTATGCTGGAGACACTGGAGCTGCGGGATCGGCTGAAGGAGTTCTCACGGCTTTCTACAGACACAGCGAGAAGAGGGGAACTATTATATATAATATATAGTATATACTATAGAGGAGAACTATTATATATAATATATAGTATATACTATAGAGGAGAACTATTATATATAATATATAGTATATACTATAGAGGAGAACTATTATATATAATATATAGTATATACTATAGAGGAGAACTATTATAATATATACTATAGAGGGAACTATTATAACATATACTATAGTGGGGAACTATTATAACATATACTATGGAGAGGAACTATAATAATATATACTATAGAGGAGAACTATTATAATATATACTATAGAGGGGAACTATTATATATAATATATAGTATATACTATAGAGGAGAACTATTATAATATATACTATAGAGGGAACTATTATAACATATACTATAGTGGGGAACTATTATAACATATACTATGGAGAGGAACTATAATAATATATACTATAGAGGAGAACTATTATAATATATACTATAGAGGGAACTATTATAATATATACTATAGAGGGGAACTATAATAATATATACTACAGAGGGGAACTATAATAATATATACTACAGAGGGGAACTATGATAATATATACTACAGAGGGGAACTATTATAACATATACTATAGAGGGAACTATTATAATATATACTATAGAGGGAACTATTATAATATATACTATAGAGGGGAACTATAATAATATATACTACAGAGGGGAACTATAATAATATATACTACAGAGGGGAACTATGATAATATATACTACAGAGGGGAACTATTATAACATATACTATAGAGGAGAACTATTATAATTTATATTATAGAGGGAACTATTATAACATATACTCTGGAGAGGAACTATTATAATATATACTATAGAGGGAACTATTATAATATATACTATAGAGGGAACTATTATAATATATACTATAGAGGGAACTATTATAATATATACTATAGAGGGAACTATTATAACATATACTATGGAGAGGAACTATAATAATATATACTACAGAGGGGAACTATAATAATTTATACTACAGAGGGGAACTATTATAATATATACTATAGAGGGAACTATTATAATATATACTATAGAGGGGAACTATAATAATATATACTACAGAGGGGAACTATAATAATATATACTACAGAGGGGAACTATGATAATATATACTACAGAGGGGAACTATTATAACATATACTATAGAGGAGAACTATTATAATTTATACTATAGAGGGAACTATTATAACATATACTATGGAGAGGAACTATTATATATAACATATACTATAGAGAGGAAATATTATAACATATAGAGAGAGGAACTATTATAACATATACTATAGAGAAGAACTATTATAACATATACTATAGAGAGGAACTATTATAACATATACTATAGAGAGGAAATATTATAACATATAGAGAGAGGAACTATTATAACATATACTATGGAGAGGAACTATTATAACATATACTATAGAGAGGAACTATTATAACATATACTATAGAGAGGTACTATTATAACATATAGAGAGAGGAACTATTATAACATATAGAGAGAGGAACTATTATAACATATACTATAGAGAGGAACTATTATAACATATACTATAGAGAGAAACTATTATAACATATACTATAGAGAGGAACTATTATAACATATTATAGAGAGGAACTATTATAACATATAGAGAGAGGAACTATTATAACATACTATAGAGAAGAACTATTATAACATATTATAGAGAGGAACTATTATAACATATACTATAGAGAAGAACTATTATAACATATTATAGAGAGGAACTATTATAACATATAGAGAGAGGAACTATTATAACATATACTATAGAGAAGAACTATTATAACATATTATAGAGAGGGACTATTATAACATATATAGAGAGGAACTATTATAACATATATAGAGAGGAACTATTATAACATATTATAGAGAGGGACTATTATAATATATACTATAGAGGAGAACTATTATAACATATACTATTGAGAAGAACTATTATAACATATTATAGAGAGGAACTATTATAACATATAGAGAGAGGAACTATTATAACATATACTATAGAGAAGAACTATTATAACATATTATAGAGAGGAACTATTATAACATATTTAGAGAGGAACTATTATAACATATTATAGAGAGGGACTATTATAATATATACTATAGAGGAGAACTATTATAACATATACTATAGAGAAGAACTATTATAACATATTATAGAGAGGAACTATTATAACATATAGAGAGAGGAACTATTATAACATATACTATAGAGAAGAACTATTATAACATATTATAGAGAGGGACTATTATAACATATATAGAGAGGAACTATTATAACATATATAGAGAGGAACTATTATAACATATAAAGAGAGGAACTATTATAACATATTATAGAGAGGAACTATTATAACATATAGAGAGAGGAACTATTATAACATATACTATAGAGAAGAACTATTATAACATATTATAGAGAGGAACTATTATAACATATACTATAGAAAAGAACTATTATAACATGTTATAGAGAGGAACTATTATAACATATAGAGAGAGGAACTATTATAACATATACTATAGAGAAGAACTATTATAACATATTATAGAGAGGAACTATTATAACATATACTATAGAGAAGAACTATTATAACATATTATAGAGAGGAACTATTATAACATATAGAGAGAGGAACTATTATAACATATACTATAGAGAAGAACTATTATAACATATTATAGAGAGGGACTATTATAACATATATAGAGAGGAACTATTATAACATATATAGAGAGGAACTATTATAATATATACTATAGAGGAGAACTATTATAACATATACTATTGAGAAGAACTATTATAACATATTATAGAGAGGAACTATTATAACATATAGAGAGAGGAACTATTATAACATATACTATAGAGAAGAACTATTATAACATATTATAGAGAGGAACTATTATAACATATTTAGAGAGGAACTATTATAACATATTATAGAGAGGGACTATTATAATATATACTATAGAGGAGAACTATTATAACATATACTATAGAGAAGAACTATTATAACATATTATAGAGAGGAACTATTATAACATATAGAGAGAGGAACTATTATAACATATACTATAGAGAAGAACTATTATAACATATTATAGAGAGGGACTATTATAACATATATAGAGAGGAACTATTATAACATATATAGAGAGGAACTATTATAACATATAAAGAGAGGAACTATTATAACATATTATAGAGAGGAACTATTATAACATATAGAGAGAGGAACTATTATAACATATACTATAGAGAAGAACTATTATAACATATTATAGAGAGGAACTATTATAACATATTATAGAGAGGAACTATTATAACATATAGAGAGAGGAACTATTATAACATATTATAGAGAGGAACTATTATAACATATACTATAGAGAAGAACTATTATAACATATATAGAGAGGAACTATTATAACATATACTATAGAGAAGAACTATTATAACATATAGAGAGAGGAACTATTATAACATATACTACAGAGAGGAACTATTATAACATATATAGAGAGGAACTATTATGACATATACTATCGAAAGGAACTATTATAACATATACTATAGAGGAGAACTATTATAACATATTATAGAGAGGAACTATTATAACATATAGAGAGAGGAACTATTATAACATACTATAGAGAAGAACTATTATAACATATTATAGAGAGGAACTATTATAACATATACTATAGAGAAGAATTATTACTATTATAACATATAGAGAGAGGAACTATTATAATATATACTATAGAGGAGAACTATTATAACATATACTATAGAGAAGAATTATTATAACATATTATAGAGAGGAACTATTATAACATATAGAGAGAGGAACTATTATAACATATACTATAGAGAAGAACTATTATAACATATTATAGAAAGGAACTATTATAACATATACTATAGAGAAGAATTATTATAACATATTATAGAGAGGAACTATTATAACATATAGAGAGAGGAACTATTATAATATATACTATAGAGCAGAACTATTATAACATATTATAGAGAGGGACTATTATAACATATATAGAGAGGAACTATTATAACATATATAGAGAGGAACTATTATAACATATAGAGAGAGGAACTATTATAACATATACTATAGAGAGAAACTATTATAACATATACAGAGAGGAACTATTATAACATATACTATAGAGAGGAACTATTATAACATATACTATAGAGAGGAACTATTATAACATATACTATAGAGAAGAATTATTATAACATATTATAGAGAGGAACTATTATAACATATAGAGAGAGGAACTATTATAATATATACTATAGAGGAGAACTATTATAACATATTATAGAGGAGAACTATTATAACATATTATAGAGAGGAACTATTATAACATATTATAGAGAGGGACTATTATAACATATATAGAGAGGAACTATTATAACATATATAGAGAGGAACTATTATAACATATAAAGAGAGGAACTATTATAACATATTATAGAGAGGAACTATTATAACATATATAGAGAAGAAATATTATAACATATAGAGAGAGGAACTATTATAACATATACTATAGAGAGGAACTATTATAACATATACTATAGAGAGGAACTATTATAACATATAGAGAGAGGAACTATTATAACATATAGAGAGAGGAACTATTATAACATATATATAGAGGAACTATTATAACATATTATAGAGAGGAACTGTTATAACATATACTATAGAGGAGAACTATTATAACATATTATAGAGAGGAACTATTATAACATATATAGAGAAGAACTATTATAACATACTATAGAGGAGAACTATTATAACATATTATAGAGAGGAACTATTATAACATATATAGAGAAGAAATATTATAACATATAGAGAGAGGAACTATTATAACATATAGAGAGAGGAACTATTATAACATATTATAGAGGGGAACTATTATTACATATACTATAGAGGGGAACTATTATAACATATACTATAGAGAAGAACTATTATAACATATTATAGAGAGGAACTATTATAACATATATATATATAGAGAAGAACTATTATAACATATACTATAGAAAGGAACTATTATAACATATAGAGAGAGGAACTATTATAACATATACTATAGAGAAGAACTATTATAACATATAGAGAGAGGAACTATTATAACATATATAGAGAGGAACTATTATAATATATACTATAGAGGGAACTATTATAATATATACTATAGAGAGAAACTATGATAACATATACTATAGACGAAAAACATTATAATATTTACTATAGAGGGGATTTATTATAGTATATACTATAGAGGAGAACTATTATAATATATACTATAGAGGGAACTATTATAACATATACTACAGAAAGGAGTTATAATAATATATACTATAGATGGGAACTATAATAATATATACTATAGAGGGGAACTATAATAATATATACTATAGAGGAGAACTATTATAATATATACTACAGAGGGGAACTATTATAGTATATAATATCGAGGATAACTATTATAATATATACTATAGAATGAACTATTATAACATGTACTATAGAGGAGAACTATTATAATATATACTATATAGGAGAACTATTATAACATATACTACAGAGAGAAAATATTATAACATATACTATAGAGAAGAACTATTAAAAAATATTAGAGAGAGGAACTATTATAACATATACTATAGACAAGAAATATAATATTTACTATAGAGGGGAACTATTATAACATATACTATAGAGGGGAACTATTATAATATATACTATAGAGGGAACTATTATAATATATACTATAGAGGGAACTATTATAACATATACTACAGAGAGGAACTATTATAACATATACTATAGAGAAGAACTATTATAACATATTATAGAGAGGAACTATTATAACATATAGAGAGAGGAACTATTATAACATATACTATAGAGAAGAACTATTATAACATATTTTAGAGAGGAACTATTATAACATATACTATAGAGAGGAACTATGATAACATACTATAGACGAAAAACATTATAATATTTACTATAGAGGAGAACTATTATAATATATACTACAGAGGGGATTTATTATAGTATATACTATAGAGGAGAACTATTATAATATATACTATAGTGGGAACTATTATAACATATACTACAGAAAGGAGTTATAATAATATATACTATAGATGGGAACTATAATAATATATACTATAGAGAGGAACTATAATATTATTTACTATAGAGGAGAACTATTATAATATATACTACAGAGGGGAACTATTATAGTATATAATATAGAGGATAACTATTATAATATATACTATAGAATGAACTATTATAACATGTACTATAGAGGAGAACTATTATAATATATACTATATAGGAGAACTATTATAACATACAGTATACTACAGAGAGAAACTATTATAACATATACTATAGAGAAGAACTATTAAAAAATATTAGAGAGAGGAACTATTATAACATATACTATAGACAAGAAATATAATATTTACTATAGAGGAGAACTATTATAACATTTACTATAGAGGGGAACTATTATAATATATGCTATAGAGGGGAACTATTATAACATATACTATAGAGAAGAACTATTATAATATATGCTATAGAGGGGAACTATTATAACACATACTATGGAAAGGAACTATTATAATATATGCTATAGAGGGGAACTATTATAACATAAACTATAGAGGGGAACTATTATAATATCTCTGAATTTGTTATAGATCCACGAGAAATGGAGTACCAACTTCACCACTGAGAATTCAGCCTGTGATATTACTGTAAAATGCATCAGGGCCTTGCATGTGTGAATTGCTAAGCACACTATACAGATATTCCACACAGTGCCAGATATTACTCTGTGTACACAGCACACAGTGCCAGATATTACTCTGTGTACACAGCACACAGTGCCAGATATTACTCTGTGTACACAGCACACAGTCCCAGATATTACTCTCTGTACACAGCACACAGTGCCAGATATTAATCTGTGTACACAGCACACAGTGCCAGATATTACTCTTTGTACACAGCACACAGTGCCAGATATTACTCTGTGTACACAGCACACAGTGCCAGATTTTACCCTATATACACAGCACACAGTGACAGATTTTACTCTTTGTACACAGCACAGAGTGCCAGATATTACTCTGTGTACACAGCACACAGTGCCAGATATTACCCTATATACACAGTACACAGTACCAGATATTACCCCGTATACACAGTGCCAGATATTACCCTATATACACAGCAAACAGTGCCAGATATTACCCTATATACACAGTACACAGTAATAGATATTACCCCGTATACACAGTGCCAGATATTACCCTATATACACAGCACACAGTGCCAGATATTACCCTATATACACAGCACACAGTGCCAGATATTACCCTATATACACAGTACACAGTGCCAGATATTACCCGATATACACAGCACACAGTGCCAGATATTACCCTATATACACAGAACACAGTGCAAGATATTACCCTTTATAGACAGCATACAGTGCCAGATATTACCCTATATACACAGTGCCAGATATTACCCTATATACACAGCACACAGTGCCAGATATTACCCTATATACACAGTGCCAGATATTACCCTATATACACAGCACACAGTGCCAGATATTACCCTATATACACAGCACACAGTGCCAGATATTACCCTATATACACAGCACACAGTGCCAGATATTACCCTATATACACAGCACACAGTGCCAGATATTACCCTATATACACAGCACACAGTGCCAGATATTACCCTATATACACAGCACACAGTGCCAGATATTACCCTATATACACAGCACACAGTGCCAGATATTACCCTATATACACAGCACACAGTGCCAGATATTACCCTATATACACAGCACACAGTGCCAGATATTACCCTATATACACAGAACACAGTGCCAGATATTACCCTATATACACAGCGCCAGATATTACCCTATATACACAGCACACAGCGCCAGATATTACCCTATATACATAGCACACAGTGCCAGATATTACCCTATATACTCAGCACACAGTGCCAGATATTACCCTATATACACAGAACACAGTGCAAGATATTACCCTTTATAGACAGCACACAGCGCCAGATATTACCCTATATACACAGCACACAGCGCCAGATATTACCCTATATACATAGCACACAGTGCCAGATATTACCCTATATACTCAGCACACAGTGCCAGATATTACCTTATATACACAGAACACAGTGCAAGATATTACCCTTTATAGACAGCACACAGTGCCAGATATTACCCTATATACACAGCACACAGTGCCAGATATTACCCTATATACATAGCACACAGTGCCAGATATTACCCTATATACATAGCACACAGCGCCAGATATTACCCTATATACACAGCACACAGCGCCATATATTACCCTATATACATAGCACACACTGCCAGATATTACCCTATATACATAGCACACAGCGCCAGATATTACCCTATATACATAGCACACAGTGCCAGATATTACCCTATATACACAGCACACAGTGCCAGATATTACCCTATATACACAGCACACAGCGCCAGATATTACCCTATATACACAGCACACAGTGCCAGATATTACCCTATATACACAGCACAGAGCGCCAGATATTACCCTATATACATAGCACACAGTGCCAGATATTACCCTATATACACAGCACACAGTGCCAGATATTACCCTATATACACAGCACACAGCGCCAGATATTACCCTATATACACAGCACACAGTGCCAGATATTACCCTATATACACAGCACACAGTGCCAGATATTACCCTATATACACAGTACACATTACCAGATATTACCCTATATACACAGCACACAGTGCCAGATATTACCCTATATACACAGTACACATTACCAGATATTACCCTATATACACAGCACACAGTGCCAGATATTACCCTATATACACAGCACACAGCGCCAGATATTACCCTATATACATAGCACACAGTGCCAGATATTACCCTATATACACAGCACACAGCGCCAGATATTACCCTATATACACAGCACACAGTGCCAGATATTACCCTATATACACAGCACACAGTGCCAGATATTACCCTATATACACAGCACACAGTGCCAGATATTACCCTATATACATAGCACACAGTGCCAGATATTACCCTATATACACAGCACACAGTGCCAGATATTACCCTATATACACAGCACACAGCGCCAGATATTACCCTATATACACAGTACACATTACCAGATATTACCCTATATACACAGCACACAGCGCCAGATATTACCCTATATACACAGCACACAGTGCCAGATATTACCCTATATACACAGCACACAGTGCCAGATATTACCCTATATACACAGCACACAGTGCCAGATATTACCCTATATACACAGCACACAGTGCCAGATATTACCCTATATACACAGCACACAGCGCCAGATATTACCCTATATACACAGCACACAGTGCCAGATATTACCCTATATACACAGCACACAGTGCCAGATATTACCCTATATACACAGTACACATTACCAGATATTACCCTATATACACAGCATACAGAGCCAGATATTGAGGTGGAATCCAAACCTCTCATGCTGTTTACAGATTTTATATAAAGTGCTTTCTATCTGACTGGCACAGAATAAATAACAGATAAAAACATGGGAAATCCGATGTATACACAGACTTCACCTCTAGCTACATACAAATAACGCCACACACACAGCTACATGTACTACAGGAGGAGCACAGGACAGACGCGGCTGACATGGCTTACCTTTCTCGGCCCACGCGTTTGGTGTGTAGTGGTACTCGTCATTAGAGAATGTACTGACTCCGTGTAACTGCTGAAGCATTGCACGTCTGGACATGTGTCCTATCGCTACAGGAAATCACGTATAGATCAAAAACAAATCCATGGTAGCTAACCTTGGCACTGCACACGCCTCATGGCTGACTGAGCATCCTCAGAACATCTGCAGTGTCAAGTCATCACTGCATTAAATGTTTCCCAAAACCCACCCCGGACCTCGCCATACTGACTATCTATAATAATAATAATAATAATAATAATAATAATACCGTAATAATAATAATAATACTGTAATAATAATAATAATACCGTAATAATAATAATAATACCGTAATAATAATAATAATAACGAATAATAATAATAATAACGAATAATAATAATACCGTAATAATAATAATAAAGTGGGTTTCACATGTTGGGAGCAGTGAGAACACATTAGACTTTATTCATAATAGAGGGATTTGCTGGGAGAGTTCATACTTCAGGCCAAAGTAGCCGAGTCGGACATTCTTTCTTAATTCTGCTACTTTGGCCTTAAGTTTGTCAATTGTCTTCCACCCCCCCCTATCATGAATGAAGCAGGGCGTATTTATTAAGGAGAGGGGTATTGCCTGTGATTGTGTGATAGCGGGGGGAGGCTGGCGGGGGGCTATAAAGTGATGTATAAATTTGGGGGCTGCATAAAGATGAGCACAGTGTGAATATCACTGGGAATCCAGGTTGGATTGTGGGATTTATTCACCAAAAGGGATCTGTGGTGAACTGACAGACTGAGCCAGCCCAATTACTCACTCGGAGTCTGGTCTGAACCAGGTTCAAGGGTTAATATTTTTTTGGTGAAGTTTTATTTAGAGGCTACTATACAATGAGAGGCTATCACTCCTAATTATCATGCCCCTCCGCGGCTCTCCTGTGAGACGGCCTGGGTTAATGAGAGTAGACCTTCTGTCTAATGCCAATTACCCCTCATACAGTACATGAGTTAATAATAAACACAGGACGTGTAGCAAACTTCTAATATCCAGAGCATTAATACAATGATTAAAGAGCTACATCATTTAATGGGGGGAGCGGGGGGCAGAGGAGGCGGAAAGAGAGACTGATCGAGAGATCCACATGTGAAATCAATTGCCCCCATTAAGAGCATTAACTGGCAGCTCGTTTAGAAGGTACACTGACCGGCAGCCATGACCCTTGGTACCTGCCTGTTTATATTGACCGGCAGCCATGACACTTGGTACCTGCCTGTTTATATTGACCGGCAGCCATGACACTTGGTACCTGCCTGTTTATATTGACCGACAGCCATGACACTTGGTACCTGCCTGTTTATATTGACCGGCAGCCATGACACTTGGTACCTGCCTGTTTATATTGACCAGCAGCCATGACACTTGGTACCTGCCTGTTTATATTGACCGGCAGCCATGACACTTGGTACCTGCCTGTTTATATTGACCGGCAGCCATGACACTTGGTACCTGCCTGTTTATATTGACTGGCAGCCATGACACTTGGTACCTGCCTGTTTATATTGACTGGCAGCCATGACACTTGGTACCTGCCTGTTTATATTGACTGGCAGCCATGACACTTGGTACCTGCCTGTTTATATTGACTGGCAGCCATGACACTTGGTACCTGCCTGTTTATATTGACCGGCAGCCATGACACTTGGTACCTGCCTGTTTATATTGCCACTTCCCTGGGACAGTCTCTCACATCCCACACACAGAGGGGACCGTATATAGACTAGGGGCAACAGGATCTGAACTTTTAAAGCAAAACTTGAAGATGTAGATGTCTAGTCTTTTATTCTTACCGTTATAAGTAGGATTACTAATTCATGTACGAGTGGAGCAGTTAATTAAAGGGTCTCTATCCCCCCCAAACATTATTACTGTGAATATATATAAATATATATATAATAAAAAATATACATTGTATTAGCAAAACTGCAAGAAAATGACTAAATTAGTAGAAAGGTGTGTTACATGGGTCTGTGTTCTCCTCCTTATGACATCACATGTGCTACAATATGCAAATGAACTGGTTTTCAATGGGAAATGTGTAAATATTCTAATATATATGATTAATCTTTATCAGCGTGTCGATTCCTACATGTCATAATTAGATTGTCAGTATAAATGCAATACATTGGAGTATCGTCAGTAAAGTGACAAGTGAACTGCAGAATTCAGCCATTACTAGCCAAGCTGGAAAGTTACGGGAAGCGACAGACATACAGCAGGACAGACGGTGTGTGTAACACAGGTACAGACAGTGCTCCTGGGCCATGCTGGGGTGAGAGGGTGACACTTGACTGTCTACAGACTTAATGCTAGGGTCATGCACAGACCAGCAGACTAACATGGACCCCGAGGTTATGGTGGGGGTAAGAGGATGGGAAAAACCCCTCCACTACAAAAACCAGAAGACACACAGGAAGCCTAAACTCACAGTGCTGCTACTACTGCAAGGGATTCTGGGTAGGAATGAGGCGCTCCATGTGCGCTAGGTGTGCGCTAGTTAAGCGCTAGGTGTGTGCTAGGTGTGCGCTAGGTGTGTGCTAGGTGTGTGCTAGGTGTGCGCTAGGTGTGCACTATGTGTGTGCTAGGTGTGGGCTAGGTGTGCGCTAGGTGTGTGCTCCGAGTGTGCTAGGTGTGTGCTCCGTGTGCGCTAGGTGTGTGCTCCGTGCGTGCTAGGTGTGCGCTAGGTGTGCGCTAGGTGTGTGCTAGGTGTGTGCTCCTTGTGTGCTAGGTGCGCGCTCCGAGTGTGCTAGGTGTGCGCTATGTGTGTGCTGTGTGTGTACTAGGTGTGTGCTCCGTGTGTTATAGGTGTGCGCTAGGTGTGTGCTAGGTGTGAGCTAGGTGTGTGGTAGGTGTGCGCTCCGAGTGTGCTAGGTGTGCGCTAGGTGTGTGCTCTGTGTGTGCTAGGTGTGCGCTAGGTGTGTGCTCTGTGTGTGCTAGGTGTGCGCTAGGTGTGTGCTCCGTGTGTGCTAGGTGTGCGCTAGGTGTGTGCTCCGTGTGAGCTAGGTGTGTGCTCCGTGTGTGCTAGGTGGGCGCTAGGTGTGTGCTCCGTGTGTGCTAGGTGTGCGCAAGGTGTGCGCTAGGTGTGTGCTACGCTGTATATTTCCGGGGATTTGTGTGCTCCGAACAGAGATCTTTATTCATAAGAACAGACAACTGCAAGGAATTGACAAGGGGATGTCTAACTTCTGGCCAAAGTAGCCGACTTGGAAAACATCTAATGCAGCTGAACTGGTTAAATATTCTATGTATCCACTGCACCCTGTATTACCCGTCCTGTCTCACCCACTGCGCCCTGTATTACCCGTCCAGTCTCACCCACTGCACCCTGTATTACCCGTCCAGTCTCACCCACTGCGCCCTGTATTACCCGTCCAGTCTCACCCACTGCGCCCTGTGTTACCCGTCCTGTCTCACCCACTGCGCCCTGTATTACCCGTCCTGTCTCACCCACTGCACCCTGTATTACCCGTCCTGTCTCACCCACTGCGCCCTGTATTACCCGTCCAGTCTCACCCACTGCGCCCTGTATTACCCGTCCAGTCTCACCCACTGCGCCCTGTGTTACCCGTCCTGTCTCACCCACTGCGCCCTGTATTACCCGTCCTGTCTCACCCACTGCACCCTGTATTACCCGTCCTGTCTCACCCACTGCGCCCTGTATTACCCGTCCTGTCTCACCCACTGCACCCTGCATTACCCGTCCAGTCTCACCCACTGCGCCCTGTATTACCCGTCCTGTCTCACCCACTGCACCCTGTATTACCCGTCCTGTCTCACCCACTGCACCCTGTATTACCCATCCAGTTTCACCCACTGCGCCCTGTATTACCCGTCCTGTCTCACCCACTGCGCCCTGTATTACACGTCCTGTCTCACCCACTGCACCCTGTATTACCCGTCCTGTATCACCCACTGCGCCCTGTATTACCCATTCAGTTTCACCCACTGCGCCCTGTATTACCCGTCCTGTCTCACACACTGCGCCCTGTATTACCTGTCCTGTCTCACCCACTGCACCCTGTATTACCCGTCCTGTCTCACCCACTGCGCCCTGTATTACCCGTCCTGTCTCACCCACTGCGCCCTGTATTACCCGTCCAGTCTCACCCACTGCACCCTGTATTACCGTCCAGTCTCACCCACTGCCAGCTGAGCTCTTCTATATATTTTTCTATACATTGTGCAGGGCCTGGTGAGTTTCTCCTGCTAGAAGAACAGAGTTGGCCCTGTATAATGTATTGTTATAAAGTGACAGTGTGTAAAGATGTAACTCTGCATTATCCATGGCCAGCTGAGCTCTTCTATATATTCTATACATTGTGCAGGGTCTGGTGAGTTTCTCCTGCTAGAAGAACAGAGTTGGCGCTGTATAATGCATTGTTATAAAGTGACGGTGTGTAATGATGTAACTCTGCATTATCCATCGCCAGCTGAGCTCTTCTATATATTCTCTATACATTGTGCAGGGTCTGGTGAGTTTCTCCTGCTAGAAGAACAGAGTTGGCCCTGTATAATGCATTGTTATATAGTGACCGTGTGTAAAGATGTAACTCTGCATTATCCATGGCCAGCTGAGCTCTTCTATATATTCTATACATTGTGCAGGGTCTGGTGAGTTTCTCCTGCTAGAAGAACAGAGTTGGTCCTGTATAATGCATTGTTATATAGTGACAGTGTGTAAAGATGTAACTCTGCATTATCCATGGCCAGCTGAGCTCTTCTATATATTCTTCTATACATTGTGCAGGGTCTGGTGAGTTTCTCCTGCTAGAAGAACAGAGTTGGCCCTGTATAATGCATTGTTATAAAGTGACAGTGTGTAAAGATGTAACTCTGCATTATCCATGGCCAGCTGAGCTCTTCTATATATTCTTCTATACATTGTGCAGGGCCTGGTGAGTTTCTCCTGCTAGAAGAACAGAGTTGGCCCTGTATAATGCATTGTTATAAAGTGACAGTGTGTAAAGATGTAACTCTGCATTATCCATGGCCAGCTGAGCTCTTCTATATATTCTTCTATACATTGTGCAGGGTCTGGTGAGTTTCTCCTGCTAGAAGAACAGAGTTGGCCCTGTATAATGCATTGTTATAAAGTGACAGTGTGTAAAGATGTAACTTTGCATTATCCATGGCCAGCTGAGCTCTTCTATATATTCTTCTATACATTGTGCAGGGCCTAGTGAGTTTCTCCTGCTAGAAGATCAGAGTTGGTCCTGTATAATGCATTGTTATAAAGTGACAGTGTGTAAAGATGTAACTCTGCATTATCTATGGCCAGCTGAGCTCTTCTATATATTCTATACATTGTGCAGGGTCTGGTGAGTTTCTCCTGCTAGAAGATCAGAGTTGGTCCTGTATAATGCATTGTTATAAAGTTCAGTGTGTAAAGATGTAACTCTGCATTATCCATGGCCAGCTGAGCTCTTCTATATATTATTCTATACATGGTGCAGGGTCTGGTGAGTTTCTCCTGCTAGAACAACAGAGTTGGCCCTGTATAATGCATTGTTATAAAGTGACAGTGTGTAAAGATGTAACTCTGCATTATCCATGGCCAGCTGAGCTATTCTATATATTACTCTATACATTGTGCAGGGTCTGGTGATAGGGATCATGCTAATACAGTGTGCTTGGGAAAGTGGTGTACATGGGGAAAATACACAGTGTTAATACACTGACAAAAGGATCATGCTAATTAGTGGCTGATTGTTACACATGAATAAATAATGTGTTCTGAGGGACACGTGGTATATCACATATTGATGTGTGCACCACTACAATCAGTGTATCAGTGTGCTCCACTATTATCAGTGTGCTCCACTATAATCAGTGTATCAGTGTGCTCCACTATAATCAGCGTATCAGTGTGCTCCACTATAATCAGTGTATCAGTGTGCTCCACTATAATCAGTGTATCAGGGTGCTCCACTATAATCAGTGTGCTCCACAATAATCAGTGTATCAGTGTGCACCACTATAATCCGTGTACCAGGGTGCTCCACTATAATCAGTGTGCTCCACTATAATCAGAGTACCAGTGTGCTCCACTATTATCAGTGTATCAGTGTGCTCCACTATAATCAGTGTATCAGGGTGCTCCACTATAATCAGTGTGCTCCACTATAATCAGTGTATCAGTGTGCACCACTATAATCGGTGTATCAGGGTGCTCCACTATAATAAGTATATCTGTGTGCTCCACTATTATCAGTGTATCAGTGTGCTCCACTATAATCAGTGTATCAGGGTGCTCCACTATAATCAGTGTGCTCCACTATAATCAGTGTATCAGTGTGCACCACTATAATCGGTGTATCAAGGTGCTCCACTATAATCAGTGTATCTGTGTGCTCCAATATAATCAGTGTATCAGGGTGCTCCACTATAATCAGTGTGCTCCACTATAATCAGTGTATCAGTGTGCACCACTATAATCGGTGTATCAGCGTGCTCCACTATAATCAGTGTATCAGGGTGCTCCACTATAATCAGTGTATCTGTGTGCTCCACTATAATCGGTGTATCAGCGTGCTCCACTATAATCAGTGTATCAGGGTGCTCCACTATGAGCTGTGTATCAGTGTGCTCCACTATAATCAGTGTATCTGTGTGCTCCAGAATAATCAGTGTGCTCCACTATAATCAGAGTATCTGTGAGCTCCACTATAATAAGTGTATCGGTGTGCTCCACTATAATCAGAGTATCAGTGTGCTCCACTATAATCAGTGTATCAGTGTGCAACACTATAATCAGTGTATCAGTGTACACCACTATAATCAGTGTGCTCCACTATAATCAGTGTATCAGGGTGCTCCACTATGAGCTGTGTATCGGTGTGCTCCACTATAATCAGTGTATCTGTGTGCTCCACTATAATAAGTGTATCGGTGTGCTCCACTATAATTAGAGTATCAGTGTGCTCCACTATAATCAGTGTATCTGTGTGCTCCACTATAATCAGTGTATCTGTATGCTTCACTATAATCAGTGTGCTCCACTATAATCAGTGTACCTGTGTGCTCCAGTATAATCAGTGTGCTCCACTATAATCAGTGGGCTTTACTATAACCAGTGTGCTTTACTATAATTAGTGCGCTCCCCTATAATCAGTGTATCAGTGTGCACCACTATAATCAGTGTGCTCCACTATAATCAGTGTATCAGGGTGCTCCACTATGAGCTGTGTATCGGTGTGCTCCACTATAATCAGTGTATCTGTGTGCTCCACTATAATAAGTGTATCGGTGTGCTCCACTATAATTAGAGTATCAGTGTGCTCCACTATAATCAGTGTATCTGTGTGCTTCACTATAATCAGTGTATCTGTATGCTTCACTATAATCAGTGTGCTCCACTATAATCAGTGTACCTGTGTGCTCCAGTATAATCAGTGTGCTCCACTATAATCAGTGGGCTTTACTATAACCAGTGTGCTTTACTATAATTAGTGCGCTCCCCTATAATCAGTGTATCAGTGTGCTCCACTATAATAAGTGTATCGGTGTGCTCCACTATAATTAGAGTATCAGTGTGCTCCACTATAATCAGTGTATCTGTGTGCTTCACTATAATCAGTGTATCTGTATGCTTCACTATAATCAGTGTGCTCCACTATAATCAGTGTACCTGTGTGCTCCAGTATAATCAGTGTGCTCCACTATAATCAGTGGGCTTTACTATAACCAGTGTGCTTTACTATAATTAGTGCGCTCCCCTATAATCAGTGTATCAGTGTGCACCACTATAATCAGTGTGCTCCACTATAATCAGTGTATCTGTGTGCTCAAGTAAAATCAGTGTGCTCCACTATAATCAGTGTGCATTACTATAACCAGTGTGCTTTACTATAATTAGTGTGCTCCACTATAAGCAGTGTGCTTTACTATAACCAGTGTGCTTTACTATAATCAGTGAGCTCCCCTATAATCAGTGTATCAGTGTGCTCCACTATAATCAGTGTATCAGTGTGCTCCACTTTAATCAGTGTGCTTCACTATAATCAGTGTGCTCCACTATAATCAGTGTATCAGGGTGCTCCACTATAATCGGTGTGCTCCACTATAATTAGAGTATCAGTGTGCTCCACTATAATCAGTGTATCTGTGTGCTCCACTATAATCAGTGTATCTGTATGCTTCACTATAATCAGTGTGCTCCACTATAATCAGTGTACCTGTGTGCTCCAGTATAATCAGTGTGCTCCACTATAATCAGTGGGCTTTACTATAACCAGTGTGCTTTACTATAATTAGTGCGCTCCCCTATAATCAGTGTATCAGTGTGCACCACTATAATCAGTGTATCTGTGTGCTCAAGTAAAATCAGTGTGCTCCACTATAATCAGTGTGCTTTACTATTACCAGTGTGCTTTACTATAATTAGTGTGCTCCACTATAAGCAGTGTGCTTTACTATAACCAGTGTGCTTTACTATAATCAGTGAGCTCCCCTATAATCAGTGTATCAGTGTGCTCCACTATAATCAGTGTATATGTGTGCTCCACTATAATCAGTGTATCAGTGTGCTCCACTTTAATCAGTGTGCTTCACTATAATCAGTGTGCTCCACTATAATCAGTGTATCAGGGTGCTCCACTATAATCAGTGTGCTCCACTATAATCAGTGTATCAGTGTGCTCCACTATAATCAGTGTATCAGTGTGCACCACTATAATCAGCGTATCAGTGTGCTCCACTATAATCAGTGTATCTGTGTGCTCCACTATTATCAGTGTATCAGTGTGCTCCACTATAATCAGTGTATCAGGGTGCTCCACTATAATCAGTGTATATGTGTGCTCCACTATAATCAGTGTATCAGTGTGCTCCACTTTAATCAGTGTGCTTCACTATAATCAGTGTGCTCCACTATAATCAGTGTATCAGGGTGTTCCACTATAATCAGTGTGCTCCACTATAATCAGTGTATCAGTGTGCTCAACTATAATCAGTGTATCAGTGTGCACCACTATAATCAGCGTATCAGTGTGCACCACTATAATCAGCGTATCAGTGTGCTCCACTATAATCAGTGTATCTGTGTACTCCACTATTATCAGTGTATCAGTGTACTCCACTATAATAAGTGTATCAGGGTGCTCCACTATAATCAGTGTGCTCCACTACAATCAGTGTATCAGTGTGCATCACTATAATCGGTGTATCAGGGTGCTCCACTATAATCAGTGTATCTGTGTGCTCCACTATTATCAGTGTATCTGTGTGCTCCACTATTATCAGTGTATCAGTGTGCTCCACTATAATCAGTGTATCAGGGTGCTCCACTATAATCAGTGTATCAGTGTGCACCACTATAATCGGTGTATCAGGGTGCTTCACTATAATCAGTGTATCAGGGTGCTCCACTATAATCAGTGTATCTGTGTGCTCCAGTATAATCAGTGTACTCCACTATAATCAGTGTATCAGGGTGCTCCACTATGAGCTGTGTATCAGTGTGCTCCACTATAATCAGTGTATCTGTGAGCTGCACTATAATAAGTGTATCGGTGTGCTCCACTATAATCAGAGTATCAGTGTGCTCCACTATAATCAGTGTATCAGTGTGCACCAATATAATCAGTGTATCAGTGTGCACCACTATAATCAGTGTGCTACACTATAATCAGTGTATCAGGGTGCTCCACTATGAGCTGTGTATCGGTGTGCTCCACTATAATCAGTGTATGGGTGTGCTCCACTATAATAAGTGTATTGGTGTGCTCCACTATAATCAGAGTATCAGTGTGCTCCAATATAATCAGTGTATCTGTGTGCTCCACTATAATCAGTGTATTTGTATGCTTCACTATAATCAGTGTATCAGTGTGCTCCACTATAATCAGTGCATTTGTGTGCTCCACTATAATCAGTGCATCAGTGTGCTCCACTGTAATCAGTATGCTCCACTATAATCAGTGTGCTCCACTATAATCAGTGTACCTGTGTGCTCCAGTATAATCAGTGTGCTCCACTATAATCAGTGGACTTTACTATAACCAGTGTGCTTTACTATATTTAGTGCGCTCCCCTATAATCAGTGTATCAGTGTGCACCACTATAATCAGTGTGCTCCACTATAATCAGTGTATCTGTGTGCTCCAGTAAAATCAGTGTGATCCACTATAATCAGTGTGCTTTACTTTAACCAGTGTGCTTTACTATAATCAGTGAGCTCCCCTATAATCAGTGTATCAGTGTGCTCCACTATAATCAGTGTATATGTGTGCTCCACTATAATCAGTGTATCAGTGTGCTCCACTTTAATCAGTGTGCTTCACTATAATCAGTGTGCTCCACTATAATCAGTGTGCTTTACTATAACCAGTGTGCTTAACTATAATTAGTGTGCTCCACTATAAGCAGTGTGCTTTACTATAACCAGTGTGCTTTACTATAATCAGTGCGCTCCCCTATAATCAGTGTATCAGTGTGCACCGCTATAATCAGTGTATCTGTGTGCTCCACTATAATCAGTGTATCAGGGTGCTCCACTATAATCAGTGTATCAGAGTGCACCACTATAATCGGTGTATCAGGGTGCTCCACTATAATCAGTGTATCAGGGTGCTCCACTATAATCAGTGTATCTGTGTGCTCCAGTATAATCAGTGTACTCCACTATAATCAGTGTATCAGGGTGCTCCACTATGAGCTGTGTATCAGTGTGCTCCACTATAATCAGTGTATCTGTGAGCTGCACTATAATATGTGTATCGGTGTGCTCCACTATAATCAGAGTATCAGTGTGCTCCACTATAATCAGTGTATCAGTGTGCACCAATATAATCAGTGTATCAGTGTGCACCACTATAATCAGTGTGCTACACTATAATCAGTGTATCAGGGTGCTCCACTATGAGCTGTGTATCGGTGTGCTCCACTATAATCAGTGTATGGGTGTGCTCCACTATAATAAGTGTATTGGTGTGCTCTACTATAATCAGAGTATCAGTGTGCTCCAATATAATCAGTGTATCTGTGTGCTCCACTATAATCAGTGTATTTGTATGCTTCACTATAATCAGTGTATCAGTGTGCTCCACTATAATCAGTGTATTTGTGTGCTCCACTATAATCAGTGCATCAGTGTGCTCCACTGTAATCAGTATGCTCCACTATAATCAGTGTGCTCCACTATAATCAGTGTACCTGTGTGCTCCAGTATAATCAGTGTGCTCCACTATAATCAGTGGGCTTTACTATAACCAGTGTGCTTTACTATATTTAGTGCGCTCCCCTATAATCAGTGTATCAGTGTGCACCACTATAATCAGTGTGCTCCACTATAATCAGTGTATCTGTGTGCTCCAGTAAAATCAGTGTGATCCACTATAATCAGTGTGCTTTACTTTAACCAGTGTGCTTTACTATAATCAGTGAGCTCCCCTATAATCAGTGTATCAGTGTGCTCCACTATAATCAGTGTATATGTGTGCTCCACTATAATCAGTGTATCAGTGTGCTCCACTTTAATCAGTGTGCTTCACTATAATCAGTGTGCTCCACTATAATCAGTGTGCTTTACTATAACCAGTGTGCTTAACTATAATTAGTGTGCTCCACTATAAGCAGTGTGCTTTACTATAACCAGTGTGCTTTACTATAATCAGTGCGCTCCCCTATAATCAGTGTATCAGTGTGCACCGCTATAATCAGTGTATCTGTGTGCTCCAGTAAAATCAGTGTGCTCCACTATAATCAGTGTGCTTTACTATAACCAGTGTGCTTTACTATAATTAGTGTGCTCCACTATAAGCAGTGTGCTTTACTATAACCAGTGTGCTTTACTATAATCAGTGCGCTCCCCTATAATCAGTGTATCAGTGTGCTCCACTATAATCAGTGTATCAGGGTGCTCCACTATAATCAGTGCATCGGTGTGCTCCACTATAATCAGTGTATCTGTGTGCTCCACTATAATCAGTGTATCTGTGTGCTCCACTATAATCAGTGTATCTGTGTGATCCACTATAATCAGTGTATTTGTGTGCTCCACTATAATCAGTGTATCAGTGTGCTTCACTTTAATCAGTATTCTCCACTATAATCAGTGTGCTCCAATATAATCAGTGTGCTTTACTATAACCAGTGTGCTTTACTATAATTAGTGTGCTCCACTATAAGCAGTGTGCTTTACTATAACCAGTGTGCTTTACTATAATCAGTGCGCTCCCCTATAATCAGTGTGCTCCACTATAATCAGTGTATCAGTGTGCTCTACTATAATCAGTGTATCCGTGTGCTCCACTATAATCAGTGTATCAGTGTGCTCCACTATAATCAGTGTATCAGTGTGCTCCACTATAATCAGTGTATCAGCGTGCTCCACTATAATCAGTGTGCTCCACTATAATCAGTGTATCAGGGTGCTCCACTATAATCAGTGTGCTCCACTATAATCAGTGTATCAGTGTGTTTTACTATAATCAGTGTATCAGGATGCTCCACTATAATCAGTGTATCAGTGTGCTTTACTATAATCAGTGTGCTCCACTATAATCAGTGTATCAGTGTGCTCCACTATAATCAGTGTATCTGTGTGCTCCACTATAATAAGTGTATCAGTGTGGTCCACTATAATCAGTTTATATTTGTGCTCCACTTTAATCAGTGTATCAGTGTGCTCCACTATAATCAGTGTATCTGTGTGCTCCACTATAATTAGTGTATAAGTGTGCTCCACTATAATCAGTGTATCTGTGTGCTCCACTATAATAAGTGTATCAGTCTGGTCCACTATACTCAGTTTATCTTTGTGCTCCACTTTAATCAGTGTATCAGTGTGCTCCACTATAATCAGAGTATCTGTGTGCTCCACTATAATTAGTGTATAAGTGTGCTCCACTAAAATCAGTGTATCAGTGTGCTCCACTATAATCAGTATATCTGTGTGCTCCACTATAATCTGTGTACTTTACTATAATCAGTGAGCTTTATTATAATCAGTGTGCTCCCCTATAACCAGTGTATCAATGTGCTCCACTATAATCAGTGTATCTGTGTGCTCCACTATAATCAGTGTATCAGTGTGCTCCACTATAATCAGTGTATCTGTGTGCTCCACTATAATCAGTGTATCTGTGTGCTCCACTATAATCAATGTATCGGTGTGCTCCACTATAATCAGTGTATCTGTGTGCTCCACTATAATCAGTGTATCAGTGTGCACCACTATAATCAATGTATCTGTGTGCTCCAGTAAAATCAGTGTGCTCCACTATAATCAGTGTGCTTTACTATAACCAGTGTGCTTTACTATAATTAGTGTGCTCCACTATAAGCAGTGTGCTTTACTATAACCAGTGTGCTTTACTATAATCAGTGCGCTCCCCTATAATCAGTGTATCAGTGTGCTCCACTATAATCAGTGTATCAGGGTGCTCCACTATAATCAGTGTATCGGTGTGCTCCACTATAATCAGTGTATCTGTGTGCTCCACTATAATCAGTGTATCTGTGTGCTCCACTATAATCAGTGTATCTGTGTGATCCACTATAATCAGTGTATTTGTGTGCTCCACTATAATCAGTGTATCAGTGTGCTCCACTATAATCAGTGTATCAGTGTGCTCCACTTTAATCAGTATGCTCCACTATAATCAGTGTGCTCCACTATAATCAGTGTGCTTTACTATAACCAGTGTGCTTTACTATAATTAGTGTGCTCCACTATAAGCAGTGTGCTTTACTATAACCAGTGTGCTTTACTATAATCAGTGCGCTCCCCTATAATCAGTGTATCAGTGTGCACCACTATAATCAGTGTATCTGTGTGCTCCAGTAAAATCAGTGTGCTCCACTATAATCAGTGTGCTTTACTATAACCAGTGTGCTTTACTATAATTAGTGTGCTCCACTATAAGCAGTGTGCTTTACTATAACCAGTGTGCTTTACTATAATCAGTGCGCTCCCCTATAATCAGTATGCTCCACTATAATCAGTGTATCAGGGTGCTCAACTATAATCAGTGTATCGGTGTGCTCCACTATAATCAGTGTATCTGTGTGCTCCACTATAATCAGTGTATCTGTGTGCTCCACTATAATCAGTGTATCTGTGTGCTCCACTATAATCAGTGTATCAGTGTGCTCCACTATAATCAGTGTATGTGTGTGCTCCACTATAAACAGTGTATCAGTGTGCTCCACTATAATCAGTGTATCTGGGTGCTCCACTATAATCAATGTATCGGTGTGCTCCACTATAATCAGTGTATCTGTGTGCTCCACTGTAATCAGTGTATCAGTGTGTTCTACTATAATCAGTGTATCCGTGTGCTCCACTATAATCAGTGTATCAGTGTGCTCCACTATAATCAGTGTATCAGTGTGCTCCACTATAATCAGTGTATCAGCGTGCTCCACTATAATCAGTGTGCTCCACTATAATCAGTGTGTCAGGGTGCTCCACTATAATCAGTGTGCTCCACTATAATCAGTGTATCAGTGCGTTTTACTATAATCAGTGTATCAGGATGCTCCACTATAATCAGTGTGCTTTACTATAACCAGTGTGCTTTACTATAATTAGTGTGCTCCACTATAAGCAGTGTGCTTTACTATAACCAGTGTGCTTTTCTATAATCAGTGCGCTCCCCTATAATCAGTGTATCAGTGTGCACCACTATAATCAGTGTATCTGTGTGCTCCAGTAAAATCAGTGTGCTCCACTATAATCAGTGTGCTTTACTATAACCAGTGTGCTTTACTATAATTAGTGTGCTCCACTATAAGCAGTGTGCTTTACTATAACCAGTGTGCTTTACTATAATCAGTGCGCTCCCCTATAATCAGTATGCTCCACTATAATCAGTGTATCAGGGTGCTCAACTATAATCAGTGTATCGGTGTGCTCCACTATAATCAGTGTATCTGTGTGCTCCACTATAATCAGTGTATCTGTGTGCTCCACTATAATCAGTGTATCTGTGTGCTCCACTATAATCAGTGTATCAGTGTGCTCCACTATAATCAGTGTATGTGTGTGCTCCACTATAAACAGTGTATCAGTGTGCTCCACTATAATCAGTGTATCTGGGTGCTCCACTATAATCAATGTATCGGTGTGCTCCACTATAATCAGTGTATCTGTGTGCTCCACTGTAATCAGTGTATCAGTCTGCTCTACTATAATCAGTGTATCCGTGTGCTCCACTATAATCAGTGTATCAGTGTGCTCCACTATAATCAGTGTATCAGTGTGCTCCACTATAATCAGTGTATCAGCGTGCTCCACTATAATCAGTGTGCTCCACTATAATCAGTGTGTCAGGGTGCTCCACTATAATCAGTGTGCTCCACTATAATCAGTGTATCAGGATGCTCCACTATAATCAGTGTATCAGTGTGCTTTACTATAATCAGTGTGCTCCACTATAATCAGTGTATCAGTGTGCTCCACTATAATCAGTGTATCTGTGTGCTCCACTATAATAAGTGTATCAGTGTGGTCCACTATAATCAGTTTATCTTTGTGCTCCACTTTAATCAGTGTATCAGTGTGCTCCACTATAATCAGTGTATCTATGTGCTCCACTATAATTAGTGTCTAAGTGTGCTCCACTAAAATCAGTGTATCAGTGTGCTCCACTATAATCAGTATATCTGTGTGCTCCACTATAATCTGTGTACTTTACTATAATCAGTGAGCTTTATTATAATCAGTGTGCTCCCCTATAACCAGTGTATCAGTGTGCTCCACTATAATCAGTGTATCTGTGTGCTCCACTATAATCAGTGTATCTGTGTGCTCCACTATAATCAGTGTATCTGTGTGCTCCAATATAATCAATGTATCGGTGTGCTCCACTATAATCAGTGTATCTGTGTGCTCCACTATAATCAGTGTATCAGTGTGCACCACTATAATCAATGTATCTGTGTGCTCCAGTAAAATCAGTGTGCTCCACTATAATCAGTGTGCTTTACTATAACCAGTGTGCTTTACTATAATTAGTGTGCTCCACTATAAGCAGTGTGCTTTACTATAAGCAGTGTGCTTTACTATAATCAGTGCGCTCCCCTATAATCAGTGTGCTCCACTATAATCAGTGTATCAGGGTGCTCAACTATAATCAGTGTATCGGTGTGCTCCACTATAATCAGTGTATCTGTGTGCTCCACTATAATCAGTGTATCTGTGTGCTCCACTATAATCAGTGTATCTGGGTGCTCCACTATAATCAGTGTATCAGTGTGCTCCACTATAATCAGTGTATGTGTGTGCTCCACTATAATCAGTGTATCAGTGTGCTCCACTATAATCAGTGTATCAGGGTGCTCCACTATAATCAATGTATCGGTGTGCTCCACTATAATCAGTGTATCTGTGTGCTCCACTATAATCAGTGTATCAGTGTGCTCTACTATAATCAGTGTATCCGTGTGCTCCACTATAATCAGTGTATCAGTGTGCTCCACTATAATCAGTGTATCAGTGTGCTCCACTATAATCAGTGTATCAGCGTGCTCCACTATAATCAGTGTATCAGGGTGCTCCACTATAATCAGTGTGCTCCACTATAATCAGTGTATCAGTGTGTTTTACTATAATCAGTGTATCAGGATGCTCCACTATAATCAGTGTATCAGTGTGCTTTACTATAATCAGTGTGCTCCACTATAATCAGTGTATCAGTGTGCTCCACTATAATCAGTGTGCTCCACTATAATCAGTGTATCAGTGTGTTTTACTATAATCAGTGTATCAGGATGCTCCACTATAATCAGTGTATCAGTGTGCTTTACTATAATCAGTGTGCTCCCCTATAATCAGTGTATCCGTGTGCTCCACTATAATCAGTGTATCAGTGTGCTCCACTATAATCAGTGTATCAGTGTGCTCCACTATAATCAGTGTATCAGCGTGCTCCACTATAATCAGTGTATCAGGGTGCTCCACTATAATCAGTGTGCTCCACTATAATCAGTGTATCAGTGTGTTTTACTATAATCAGTGTATCAGGATGCTCCACTATAATCAGTGTATCAGTGTGCTTTACTATAATCAGTGTGCTCCCCTATAATCAGTGTATCAGTGTGCTCCACTATAATCAGTGTATCTGTGTGCTCCACTATAATAAGTGTATCAGTGTGGTCCACTATAATCAGTTTATCTTTGTTCTCCACTTTAATCAGTGTATCAGTGTGCTCCACTATAATCAGTGTATCTGTGTGCTCCACTATAATTAGTGTATAAGTGTGCTCCACTAAAATTAGTGTATCAGTGTGCTCCACTATAATCAGTATATCTGTGTGCTCCACTATAATCTGTGTACTTTACTATAATCAGTGAGCTTTATTATAATCAGTGTGCTCCCCTATAACCAGTGTATCAGTGTGCTCCACTATAATCAGTGTATCTGTGTGCTCCACTATTATCAGTGTATCAGGGTGCTCCACTATAATCAGTGTATATGTGTGCTCCACTATAATCAGTGTATCAGTGTGCTCCACTTTAATCAGTGTGCTTCACTATAATCAGTGTGCTCCACTATAATCAGTGTATCAGGGTGTTCCACTATAATCAGTGTGCTCCACTATAATCAGTGTATCAGTGTGCTCAACTATAATCAGTGTATCAGTGTGCACCACTATAATCAGCGTATCAGTGTGCACCACTATAATCAGCGTATCAGTGTGCTCCACTATAATCAGTGTATCTGTGTACTCCACTATTATCAGTGTATCAGTGTACTCCACTATAATAAGTGTATCAGGGTGCTCCACTATAATCAGTGTGCTCCACTATAATCAGTGTATCAGTGTGCATCACTATAATCGGTGTATCAGGGTGCTCCACTATAATCAGTGTATCTGTGTGCTCCACTATTATCAGTGTATCTGTGTGCTCCACTATTATCAGTGTATCAGTGTGCTCCACTATAATCAGTGTATCAGGGTGCTCCACTATAATCAGTGTATCTGTGTGCTCCAGCATAATCAGTGTACTCCACTATAATCAGTGTATCAGGGTGCTCCACTATGAGCTGTGTATCAGTGTGCTCCACTATAATCAGTGTATCTGTGAGCTGCACTATAATAAGTGTATCGGTGTGCTCCACTATAATCAGAGTATCAGTGTGCTCCACTATAATCAGTGTATCAGTGTGCACCAATATAATCAGTGTATCAGTGTGCACCACTATAATCAGTGTGCTACACTATAATCAGTGTATCAGGGTGCTCCACTATGAGCTGTGTATCGGTGTGCTCCACTATAATCAGTGTATGGGTGTGCTCCACTATAATAAGTGTATTGGTGTGCTCCACTATAATCAGAGTATCAGTGTGCTCCAATATAATCAGTGTATCTGTGTGCTCCACTATAATCAGTGTATCTGTGTGCTCCACTATAATTAGTGTATAAGTGTGCTCCACTAAAATCAGTGTATCAGTGTGCTCCACTATAATCAGTATATCTGTGTGCTCCACTATAATCTGTGTACTTTACTATAATCAGTGAGCTTTATTATAATCAGTGTGCTCCCCTATAACCAGTGTATCAGTGTGCTCCACTATAATCAGTGTATCTGTGTGCTCCACTATAATCAGTGTATCAGTGTGCTCCACTATAATCAGTGTATCTGTGTGCTCCACTATAATCAGTGTATCTGTGTGCTCCACTATAATCAATGTATCGGTGTGCTCCACTATAATCAGTGTATCTGTGTGCTCCACTATAATCAGTGTATCAGTGTGCACCACTATAATCAATGTATCTGTGTGCTCCAGTAAAATCAGTGTGCTCCACTATAATCAGTGTGCTTTACTATAACCAGTGTGCTTTACTATAATTAGTGTGCTCCACTATAAGCAGTGTGCTTTACTATAACCAGTGTGCTTTACTATAATCAGTGCGCTCCCCTATAATCAGTGTATCAGTGTGCTCCACTATAATCAGTGTATCAGGGTGCTCCACTATAATCAGTGTATCGGTGTGCTCCACTATAATCAGTGTATCTGTGTGCTCCACTATAATCAGTGTATCTGTGTGCTCCACTATAATCAGTGTATCTGTGTGATCCACTATAATCAGTGTATTTGTGTGCTCCACTATAATCAGTGTATCAGTGTGCTCCACTATAATCAGTGTATCAGTGTGCTCCACTTTAATCAGTATGCTCCACTATAATCAGTGTGCTCCACTATAATCAGTGTGCTTTACTATAACCAGTGTGCTTTACTATAATTAGTGTGCTCCACTATAAGCAGTGTGCTTTACTATAACCAGTGTGCTTTACTATAATCAGTGCGCTCCCCTATAATCAGTGTATCAGTGTGCACCACTATAATCAGTGTATCTGTGTGCTCCAGTAAAATCAGTGTGCTCCACTATAATCAGTGTGCTTTACTATAACCAGTGTGCTTTACTATAATTAGTGTGCTCCACTATAAGCAGTGTGCTTTACTATAACCAGTGTGCTTTACTATAATCAGTGCGCTCCCCTATAATCAGTATGCTCCACTATAATCAGTGTATCAGGGTGCTCAACTATAATCAGTGTATCGGTGTGCTCCACTATAATCAGTGTATCTGTGTGCTCCACTATAATCAGTGTATCTGTGTGCTCCACTATAATCAGTGTATCTGTGTGCTCCACTATAATCAGTGTATCAGTGTGCTCCACTATAATCAGTGTATGTGTGTGCTCCACTATAAACAGTGTATCAGTGTGCTCCACTATAATCAGTGTATCTGGGTGCTCCACTATAATCAATGTATCGGTGTGCTCCACTATAATCAGTGTATCTGTGTGCTCCACTGTAATCAGTGTATCAGTGTGCTCTACTATAATCAGTGTATCCGTGTGCTCCACTATAATCAGTGTATCAGTGTGCTCCACTATAATCAGTGTATCAGTGTGCTCCACTATAATCAGTGTATCAGCGTGCTCCACTATAATCAGTGTGCTCCACTATAATCAGTGTGTCAGGGTGCTCCACTATAATCAGTGTGCTCCACTATAATCAGTGTATCAGTGTGTTTTACTATAATCAGTGTATCAGGATGCTCCACTATAATCAGTGTATCAGTGTGCTTTACTATAATCAGTGTGCTCCACTATAATCAGTGTATCAGTGTGCTCCACTATAATCAGTGTATCTGTGTGCTTAACTATAATAAGTGTATCAGTGTGGTCCACTATAATCAGTTTATCTTTGTGCTCCACTTTAATCAGTGTATCAGTGTGCTCCACTATAATCAGTGTATCTATGTGCTCCACTATAATTAGTGTATAAGTGTGCTCCACTAAAATCAGTGTATCAGTGTGCTCCACTATAATCAGTATATCTGTGTGCTCCACTATAATCTGTGTACTTTACTATAATCAGTGAGCTTTATTATAATCAGTGTGCTCCCCTATAACCAGTGTATCAGTGTGCTCCACTATAATCAGTGTATCTGTGTGCTCCACTATCATCAGTGTATCTGTGTGCTCCACTATAATCAGTGTATCTGTGTGCTCCAATATAATCAATGTATCGGTGTGCTCCACTATAATCAGTGTATCTGTGTGCTCCACTATAATCAGTGTATCAGTGTGCACCACTATAATCAATGTATCTGTGTGCTCCAGTAAAATCAGTGTGCTCCACTATAATCAGTGTGCTTTACTATAACCAGTGTGCTTTACTATAATTAGTGTGCTCCACTATAAGCAGTGTGCTTTACTATAAGCAGTGTGCTTTACTATAATCAGTGCGCTCCCCTATAATCAGTGTGCTCCACTATAATCAGTGTATCAGGGTGCTCAACTATAATGAGTGTATCGGTGTGCTCCACTATAATCAGTGTATCTGTGTGCTCCACTATAATCAGTGTATCTGTGTGCTCCACTATAATCAGTGTATCTGGGTGCTCCACTATAATCAGTGTATCAGTGTGCTCCACTATAATCAGTGTATGTGTGTGCTCCACTATAATCAGTGTATCAGTGTGCTCCACTATAATCAGTGTATCAGGGTGCTCCACTATAATCAATGTATCGGTGTGCTCCACTATAATCAGTGTATCTGTGTGCTCCACTATAATCAGTGTATCAGTGTGCTCTACTATAATCAGTGTATCCGTGTGCTCCACTATAATCAGTGTATCAGTGTGCTCCACTATAATCAGTGTATCAGTGTGCTCCACTATAATCAGTGTATCAGCGTGCTCCACTATAATCAGTGTATCAGGGTGCTCCACTATAATCAGTGTGCTCCACTATAATCAGTGTATCAGTGTGTTTTACTATAATCAGTGTATCAGGATGCTCCATTATAATCAGTGTATCAGTGTGCTTTACTATAATCAGTGTGCTCCACTATAATCAGTGTATCAGTGTGCTCCACTATAATCAGTGTGCTCCACTATAATCAGTGTATCAGTGTGTTTTACTATAATCAGTGTATCAGGATGCTCCACTATAATCAGTGTATCAGTGTGCTTTACTATAATCAGTGTGCTCCCCTATAATCAGTGTATCAGTGTGCTCCACTATAATCAGTGTATCTGTGTGCTCCACTATAATAAGTGTATCAGTGTGGTCCACTATAATCAGTTTATCTTTGTTCTCCACTTTAATCAGTGTATCAGTGTGCTCCACTATAATCAGTGTATCTGTGTGCTCCACTATAATTAGTGTATAAGTGTGCTCCACTAAAATCAGTGTATCAGTGTGCTCCACTATAATCAGTATATCTGTGTGCTCCACTATAATCTGTGTACTTTACTATAATCAGTGAGCTTTATTATAATCAGTGTGCTCCCCTATAACCAGTGTATCAGTGTGCTCCACTATAATCAGTGTATCTGTGTGCTCCACTATAATCAGTGTATCAGTGTGCTCCACTATAATCAGTGTATCTGTGTGCTCCACTATAATCAGTGTATCTGTGTGCTCCAATATAATCAATGTATCGGAGTGCTCCACTATAATCAGTGTATCTGTGTGCTCCACTATAATCAGTGTATCAGTGTGCACCACTATAATCAATGTATCTGTGTGCTCCAGTAAAATCAGTGTGCTCCACTATAATCAGTGTGCTTTACTATAACCAGTGTGCTTTACTATAATTAGTGTGCTCCACTATAAGCAGTGTGCTTTACTATAAGCAGTGTGCTTTACTATAATCAGTGCGCTCCCCTATAATCAGTGTGCTCCACTATAATCAGTGTATCAGGGTGCTCAACTATAATCAGTGTATCGGTGTGCTCCACTATAATCAGTGTATCTGTGTGCTCCACTATAATCAGTGTATCTGTGTGCTCCACTATAATCAGTGTATCTGTGTGCTCCACTGTAATCAGTGTATCAGTGTGCTCCACTATAATCAGTGTATGTGTGTGCTCCACTATAATCAGTGTATCAGTGTGCTCCACTATAATCAGTGTATCAGGGTGCTCCACTATAATCAATGTATCGGTGTGCTCCACTATAATCATTGTATCTGTGTGCTCCACTATAATCAGTGTATCAGTGTGCTCTACTATAATCAGAGTATCCGTGTGCTCCACTATAATCAGTGTATCAGTGTGCTCCACTATAATCAGTGTATCAGTGTGCTCCACTATAATCAGTGTATCAGCGTGCTTCCCTATAATCAGTGTATCAGGGTGCTCCACTATAATCAGTGTGCTCCACTATAATCAGTGTATCAGTGTGTTTTACTATAATCAGTGTATCAGGATGCTCCACTATAATCAGAGTATCAGTGTGCTTTACTATAATCAGTGTGCTCCACTATAATCAGTGTGTCAGGGTGCTCCACTATAATCAGTGTATCGGTGTGCTCCACTATAATAAGTGTATCAGTGTGGTCCACTATAATCAGTTTATCTTTGTGCTCCACTTTAATCAGTGTATCAGTGTGCTCCACTATAATCAGTGTATCTGTGTGCTCCACTATAATTAGTGTATAAGTGTGCTCCACTAAAATCAGTGTGCTCCACTATAATCAGTATATCTGTGTGCTCCACTATAATCTGTGTACTTTACTATAATCAGTGAGCTTTATTATAATCAGTGTGCTCCCCTATAACCAGCGTATCAGTGTGCTCCACTATAATCAGTGTATCTGTGTGCTCCACTATAATCAGTGTATCAGTGTGCTCCACTATAATCAGTGTATCTGTGTGCTCCACTATAATCAGTGTATCTGTGTGCTCCACTATAATCAGTGTATCTGTGTGCTCCACTATAATCAGTGTATCAGTGTGCTCCACTATAATCAGTGTATGTGTGTGCTCCACTATAATCAGTGTATCAGTGTGCTCCACTATAATCAGTGTATCAGGGTGCTCCACTATAATCAATGTATCGGTGTGCTCCACTATAATCAGTGTATCTGTGTGCTCCACTATAATCAGTGTATCAGTGTGCTCTACTATAATCAGTGTATCCGTGTGCTCCACTATAATCAGTGTATCAGTGTGCTCCACTATAATCAGTGTATCAGTGTGCTCCACTATAATCAGTGTATCAGCGTGCTCCACTATAATCAGTGTATCAGGGTGCTCCACTATAATCAGTGTGCTCCACTATAATCAGTGTATCAGTGTGTTTTACTATAATCAGTGTATCAGGATGCTCCACTATAATCAGAGTATCAGTGTGCTTTACTATAATCAGTGTGCTCCACTATAATCAGTGTGTCAGGGTGCTCCACTATAATCAGTGTATCTGTGTGCTCCACTATAATAAGTGTATCAGTGTGGTCCACTATAATCAGTTTATCTTTGTGCTCCACTTTAATCAGTGTATCAGTGTGCTCCACTATAATCAGTGTATCTGTGTGCTCCACTATAATTAGTGTATAAGTGTGCTCCACTAAAATCAGTGTGCTCCACTATAATCAGTATATCTGTGTGCTCCACTATAATCTGTGTACTTTACTATAATCAGTGAGCTTTATTATAATCAGTGTGCTCCCCTATAACCAGTGTATCAGTGTGCTCCACTATAATCAGTGTATCTGTGTGCTCCACTATAATCAGTGTATCAGTGTGCTCCACTATAATCAGTGTATCTGTGTGCTCCACTATAATCAGTGTATCTGTGTGCTCCACTATAATCAATGTATCGGTGTGCTCCAATATAATCAGTGTATCTGTGTGCTCCACTATAATCAGTGTATCAGTGTGCACCACTATAATCAATGTCTCTGTGTGCTCCACTATAATCAGTGTATCTGTGCGCTCTACTATAATCAGTGTATCAGTGTGCTCCACTATAATCAGTGTGCTCCACTATAATCAGTGTATCAGTGTGCTCCACTATAATCAGTGTATCAGGGTGCTCCACTATAATCAGTGTATCGGTGTGCTCCACTATAATCAGTGTATCTGTGTGCTCCACTATAATCAGTGTATCTGTGTGCTCCACTATAATAAGTGTATCAGTGTGGTCCACTATAATCAGTTTATCTTTGTGCTCCACTTTAATCAGTTTATCAGTGTGCTCCACTATAATCAGTGTATCTGTGTGCTCCACTATAATTAGTGTATAAGTGTGCTCCACTATAATCAGTGTATCTGTGTGCTCCACTATAATAAGTGTATCAGTGTGGTCCACTATAATCAGTTTATCTTTGTGCTCCACTTTAATCAGTGTATCAGTGTGCTCCACTATAATCAGTGTATCTGTGTGCTCCACTATAATTAGTGTATAAGTGTGCTCCACTAAAATCAGTGTGCTCCACTATAATCAGTATATCTGTGTGCTCCACTATAATCTGTGTACTTTACTATAATCAGTGAGCTTTATTATAATCAGTGTGCTCCCCTATAACCAGTGTATCAGTGTGCTCCACTATAATCAGTGTATCTGTGTGCTCCACTATAATCAGTGTATCAGTGTGCTCCACTATAATCAGTGTATCTGTGTGCTCCACTATAATCAGTGTATCTGTGTGCTCCACTATAATCAATGTATCGGTGTGCTCCAATATAATCAGTGTATCTGTGTGCTCCACTATAATCAGTGTATCAGTGTGCACCACTATAATCAATGTCTCTGTGTGCTCCACTATAATCAGTGTATCTGTGCGCTCTACTATAATCAGTGTATCAGTGTGCTCCACTATAATCAGTGTGCTCCACTATAATCAGTGTATCAGTGTGCTCCACTATAATCAGTGTATCAGGGTGCTCCACTATAATCAGTGTATCGGTGTGCTCCACTATAATCAGTGTATCTGTGTGCTCCACTATAATCAGTGTATCTGTGTGCTCCACTATAATAAGTGTATCAGTGTGGTCCACTATAATCAGTTTATCTTTGTGCTCCACTTTAATCAGTGTATCAGTGTGCTCCACTATAATCAGTGTATCTGTGTGCTCCACTATAATTAGTGTATAAGTGTGCTCCACTATAATCAGTGTATCAGTGTGCTCCACTATAATCAGTATATCTGTGTGCTCCACTATAATAAGTGTATCAGTCTGGTCCACTATAATCAGTTTATCTTTGTGCTCCACTTTAATCAGTGTATCAGTGTGCTCCACTATAATCAGTGTATCAGTGTGCTCCACTATAATCAGTGTATCAGTGTGCTCCACTATAATCAGTGTATCTGTGTGCTCCACTATAATCAGTGTATCAATGTGCTCCACTATAATCAGTGTATCAGGGTGCTCCTCTATAATCAGTGTGCTCCACTATAATCAGTGTATCAGTGTGCACCACTATAATCGGTGTATCAGGGTGCTCCACTATAATCAGTGTATCTGTGTGCTCCACTATTATCAGTGTATCAGTGTGCTCCACTATAATCAGTGTATCAGGGTGCTCCACTATAATCAGTGTGCTCCACTATAATCAGTGTATCAGTGTGCACCACTATAATCGGTGTATCAGAATGCTCCACTATTATCAGTGTATCTGTGTGCTCCACTATAATCAGTGTATCTGTGTACTCCACTATAATCAGTGTATCAGTGTGCTCCATCAGTGTATCAGTGTGCTTTACTATAATTAGAGTATCTGTGTGCTCCACTATAATCAGTGTATCTGTGTGCTCCACTGTAATCAGTGAATCAGTGTTCTCCACTATAATCAGTGTATCTGTGTGCTCCACTATAATCAGTGTATCAGTGTGCACCACCATAATCAGTGTGGTCCACTATAATCAGTGTATCTGTGTGCTCCACTATAATCAGTGTATCAGTGTGCACCACTATAATCAGTGTGGTCCACTATAATAAGTGTATCTGTGTGCTCCACTATAATCAGTGTATCAGTGTGCACCACTATAATCAGTGTGGTCCACTATAATCAGTGTATCTGTGTGCTCCACTATAATCAGTGTATCGGTGTGTTCCAATATAATCAGTGTATCTGTGTACTCCACTATAATCAGTGTATCGGTGTGTTCCAATATAATCAGTGTATCTGTGTACTCCACTATAATCAGTGTATCGGTGTGTTCCAATATAATCAGTGTATCTGTGTACTCCACTATAATCAGTGTATCGGTGTGTTCCAATATAATCAGTGTATCTGTGTACTCCACTATAATCAGTGTATCGGTGTGTTCCAATATAATCAGTGTATCAGTGTGCACCACCATAATCAGTGTGGTCCACTATAATCAGTGTATCTGTGTGCACCACTATAATCAGTGTATCAGTGTGCACCACTATAATCAATGTGGTCCACTATAATAAGTGTATCTGTGTGCTCCACTATAATCAGTGTATCAGTGTGCACCACTATAATCAGTGTGGTCCACTATAATCAGTGTATCTGTGTGCTCCACTATAATCAGTGTATCGGTGTGTTTCAATATAATCAGTGTATCTGTGTACTCCACTATAATCAGTGTATCGGTGTGTTCCAATATAATCAGTGTATCTGTGTACTCCACTATAATCAGTGTATCGGTGTGTTCCAATATAATCAGTGTATCTGTGTAGTCCACTATAATCAGTGTATCGGTGTGTTCCAATATAATCAGTGTATCTGTGTGCTCCACTATAATCAGTGTATCAGTGTGTTCCAATATAATCAGTGTATCTGTGTGCTCCACTATAATCAGTGTATCGGTGTGTTCCAATATAATCAGTGTATCTGTGTGCTCCACTATAATCAGTGTATCGGTGTGCTCCACTATAATCAGAGTATCAGTGTGCTCCACTATAATCAGTGTATCGGTGTGTTCCAATATAATCAGAGTATCAGTGTGCTCCACTATAATCAGTGTATCGGTGTGTTCCAATATAATCAGTGTATCGGTGTGCTCCACTATAATCAGAGTATCAGTGTGCTCCACTATAATCAGTGTGCTCCACTATAATCAGTGTATCGGTGTGTTCCAATATAATCAGTGTATCGGTGTGCTCCACTATAATCAGAGTATCAGTGTGCTCCACTATAATCAGTGTGCTCCACTATAATCAGTGTATCGGTGTACTCCACTATAATCAGTGTATCGGTGTGTTCCAATATAATCAGTGTATCAGTGTGATCCTCTATAATCAGTGTATCGGTGTGTTCCAATATAATCAGTGTATCGGTGTGCTCCACTATAATCAGAGTATCAGTGTGCTCCACTATAATCAGTGTGCTCCACTATAATCAGTGTATCGGTGTACTCCACTATAATCAGTGTATCGGTGTGCTCCACTATAATCAGTGTATCGGTGTGCTCCACTATAATCAGAGTATCAGTGTGCTCCACTATAATCAGTGTATCAGGGTGCTCCTCTATAATCAGTGTGCTCCACTATAATCAGTGTATCAGTGTGCACCACTATAATCGGTGTATCAGGGTGCTCCACTATAATCAGTGTATCTGTGTGCTCCACTATTATCAGTGTATCAGTGTGCTCCACTATAATCAGTGTATCAGGGTGCTCCACTATAATCAGTGTGCTCCACTATAATCAGTGTATCAGTGTGCACCACTATAATCGGTGTATCAGAATGCTCCACTATTATCAGTGTATCTGTGCGCTCCACTATAATCAGTGTATCTGTGTACTCCACTATAATCAGTGTATCAGTGTGCTCCATCAGTGTATCAGTGTGCTCCACTATAATTAGAGTATCTGTGTGCTCCACTATAATCAGTGTATCTGTGTGCTCCACTGTAATCAGTGAATCAGTGTTCTCCACTATAATCAGTGTATCTGTGTGCTCCACTATAATCAGTGTATCAGTGTGCACCACCATAATCAGTGTGGTCCACTATAATCAGTGTATCTGTGTGCTCCACTATAATCAGTGTATCAGTGTGCACCACTATAATCAGTGTGGTCCACTATAATAAGTGTATCTGTGTGCTCCACTATAATCAGTGTATCAGTGTGCACCACTATAATCAGTGTGGTCCACTATAATCAGTGTATCTGTGTGCTCCACTATAATCAGTGTATCGGTGTGTTCCAATATAATCAGTGTATCTGTGTACTCCACTATAATCAGTGTATCGGTGTGTTCCAATATAATCAGTGTATCTGTGTACTCCACTATAATCAGTGTATCGGTGTGTTCCAATATAATCAGTGTATCTGTGTACTCCACTATAATCAGTGTATCGGTGTGTTCCAATATAATCAGTGTATCTGTGTACTCCACTATAATCAGTGTATCGGTGTGTTCCAATATAATCAGTGTATCAGTGTGCACCACCATAATCAGTGTGGTCCACTATAATCAGTGTATCTGTGTGCACCACTATAATCAGTGTATCAGTGTGCACCACTATAATCAATGTGGTCCACTATAATAAGTGTATCTGTGTGCTCCACTATAATCAGTGTATCAGTGTGCACCACTATAATCAGTGTGGTCCACTATAATCAGTGTATCTGTGTGCTCCACTATAATCAGTGTATCGGTGTGTTTCAATATAATCAGTGTATCTGTGTACTCCACTATAATCAGTGTATCGGTGTGTTCCAATATAATCAGTGTATCTGTGTACTCCACTATAATCAGTGTATCGGTGTGTTCCAATATAATCAGTGTATCTGTGTAGTCCACTATAATCAGTGTATCGGTGTGTTCCAATATAATCAGTGTATCTGTGTGCTCCACTATAATCAGTGTATCAGTGTGTTCCAATATAATCAGTGTATCTGTGTGCTCCACTATAATCAGTGTATCGGTGTGTTCCAATATAATCAGTGTATCTGTGTGCTCCACTATAATCAGTGTATCGGTGTGCTCCACTATAATCAGAGTATCAGTGTGCTCCACTATAATCAGTGTATCGGTGTGTTCCAATATAATCAGAGTATCAGTGTGCTCCACTATAATCAGTGTATCGGTGTGTTCCAATATAATCAGTGTATCGGTGTGCTCCACTATAATCAGAGTATCAGTGTGCTCCACTATAATCAGTGTGCTCCACTATAATCAGTGTATCGGTGTGTTCCAATATAATCAGTGTATCGGTGTGCTCCACTATAATCAGAGTATCAGTGTGCTCCACTATAATCAGTGTGCTCCACTATAATCAGTGTATCGGTGTACTCCACTATAATCAGTGTATCGGTGTGTTCCAATATAATCAGTGTATCAGTGTGCTCCTCTATAATCAGTGTATCGGTGTGTTCCAATATAATCAGTGTATCGGTGTGCTCCACTATAATCAGAGTATCAGTGTGCTCCACTATAATCAGTGTGCTCCACTATAATCAGTGTATCGGTGTACTCCACTATAATCAGTGTATCGGTGTGCTCCACTATAATCAGTGTATCGGTGTGCTCCACTATAATCAGAGTATCAGTGTGCTCCACTATAATCAGTGTGCCCCACTATAATCAGTGTATCGGTGTACTCCACTATAATCAGTGTATCGGTGTACTCCACTATAATCAGTGTATCGGTGTACTCCACTATAATCAGTGTATCGGTGTGCTCCACTATAATCAGTGTATCGGTGTACTCCACTATAATCAGTGTATCGGTGTACTCCAATATAATCAGTGTGCTCCACTATAATCAGTGTATCGGTGTGTTCCAATATAATCAGTGTATCTGTGTACTCCACTATAATCAGTGTATCGGTGTGTTCCAATATAATCAGTGTATCTGTGTACTCCACTATAATCAGTGTATCGGTGTGTTCCAATATAATCAGTGTATCTGTGTAGTCCACTATAATCAGTGTATCGGTGTGTTCCAATATAATCAGTGTATCTGTGTGCTCCACTATAATCAGTGTATCAGTGTGTTCCAATATAATCAGTGTATCTGTGTGCTCCACTATAATCAGTGTATCGGTGTGTTCCAATATAATCAGTGTATCTGTGTGCTCCACTATAATCAGTGTATCGGTGTGCTCCACTATAATCAGAGTATCAGTGTGCTCCACTATAATCAGTGTATCGGTGTGTTCCAAAATAATCAGAGTATCAGTGTGCTCCACTATAATCAGTGTATCGGTGTGTTCCAATATAATCAGTGTATCGGTGTGCTCCACTATAATCAGAGTATCAGTGTGCTCCACTATAATCAGTGTGCTCCACTATAATCAGTGTATCGGTGTGTTCCAATATAATCAGTGTATCGGTGTGCTCCACTATAATCAGAGTATCAGTGTGCTCCACTATAATCAGTGTGCTCCACTATAATCAGTGTATCGGTGTACTCCACTATAATCAGTGTATCGGTGTGTTCCAATATAATCAGTGTATCAGTGTGCTCCTCTATAATCAGTGTATCGGTGTGTTCCAATATAATCAGTGTATCGGTGTGCTCCACTATAATCAGAGTATCAGTGTGCTCCACTATAATCAGTGTGCTCCACTATAATCAGTGTATCGGTGTACTCCACTATAATCAGTGTATCGGTGTGCTCCACTATAATCAGTGTATCGGTGTGCTCCACTATAATCAGAGTATCAGTGTGCTCCACTATAATCAGTGTGCCCCACTATAATCAGTGTATCGGTGTACTCCACTATAATCAGTGTATCGGTGTACTCCACTATAATCAGTGTATCGGTGTACTCCACTATAATCAGTGTATCGGTGTGCTCCACTATAATCAGTGTATCGGTGTACTCCACTATAATCAGTGTATCGGTGTACTCCAATATAATCAGTGTGCTCCACTATAATCAGTGTATCGGTGTGTTCCAATATAATCAGTGTATCTGTGTACTCCACTATAATCAGTGTATCGGTGTGTTCCAATATAATCAGTGTATCTGTGTACTCCACTATAATCAGTGTATCGGTGTGTTCCAATATAATCAGTGTATCTGTGTAGTCCACTATAATCAGTGTATCGGTGTGTTCCAATATAATCAGTGTATCTGTGTGCTCCACTATAATCAGTGTATCAGTGTGTTCCAATATAATCAGTGTATCTGTGTGCTCCACTATAATCAGTGTATCGGTGTGTTCCAATATAATCAGTGTATCTGTGTGCTCCACTATAATCAGTGTATCGGTGTGCTCCACTATAATCAGAGTATCAGTGTGCTCCACTATAATCAGTGTATCGGTGTGTTCCAATATAATCAGAGTATCAGTGTGCTCCACTATAATCAGTGTATCGGTGTGTTCCAATATAATCAGTGTATCGGTGTGCTCCACTATAATCAGAGTATCAGTGTGCTCCACTATAATCAGTGTGCTCCACTATAATCAGTGTGCTCCACTATAATCAGTGTATCGGTGTGTTCCAATATAATCAGTGTATCGGTGTGCTCCACTATAATCAGAGTATCAGTGTGCTCCACTATAATCAGTGTGCTCCACTATAATCAGTGTATCGGTGTACTCCACTATAATCAGTGTATCGGTGTGTTCCAATATAATCAGTGTATCAGTGTGCTTCACTATAATCAGTGTATCGGTGTGTTCCAATATAATCAGTGTATCGGTGTGCTCCACTATAATCAGAGTATCAGTGTGCTCCACTATAATCAGTGTGCTCCACTATAATCAGTGTATCGGTGTACTCCACTATAATCAGTGTATCGGTGTACTCCACTATAATCAGTGTATCGGTGTACTCCACTATAATCAGTGTATCGGTGTGTTCCAATATAATCAGTGTATCGGTGTGCTCCACTATAATCAGAGTATCAGTGTGCTCCACTATAATCAGTGTGCTCCACTATAATCAGTGTATCGGTGTACTCCAATATAATCAGTGTGCTCCACTATAATCAGTGTATCGGTGTGTTCCACTATAATCAGTGTATCGGTGTGTTCCACTATAATCAGTGTATCGGTGTGTTCCACTATAATCAGTGTATCGGTGTGTTCCACTATAATCAGTGTATCGGTGTGCACAGAAGGCATCTGGCCCCCAGTATCATGTATTATCATTATCTTTACACTTAGTATCTCTCACCTTCAGATGTGACTGGAAGAGAAATCTCCATGCATGCTGCAGACTGAGCTTTCCGAAACGGTGGTCTCACCCCAGGGCCCCGTCTGTTAGCCTTCGACCCGTCAGCACTGGAGATACGTTTCCCCGAGCTGCAAGTCTGTGAGGTGGGGCTAGTGCAGTGTCCATTAACATGGTCTGCAAAACAGGAGAGCAGAGACTTCTATACAGATCCTTATACACAGTGTATAACTGCAGCCAAGAACACTGATAACTCACCCATTACTGTACAGTAACCACCATTACACAGAGAACTCCTTCACTGTATTAACCTCTACCACTTCTACTGGAAGACTATTCCATACATCCACTACCCTCTCAGTAATGTAATACTTTCATTAGTCCCTGGCCTTATCTTATATCTAGGATAGCCTTATACCTATCCCATGCATGCTTAAACTCCTTCACTGTATTAACCTCTACCACTTCTACTGGAAGACTATTCCATACATCCACTACCCTCTCAGTAAAGTAATACTTTCATTAGTCCCTGACCTTATCTTATATCTAGGATAGCCTTATACCTATCCCACGCATGCTTAAACTCCTTCACTGTATTAACCTCTATCACTTCTACTGGAAGACTATTCCATACATCCACTACCCTCTCAGTAAAGTAATACTTTCATTAGTCCCTGGTCTTATCTTATATCTAGGATAGCCTTATACCTATCCTATGCATGCTTAAACTCCTTCACTGTATTAACCTCTACCACTTCTACTGGAAGACTATTCCATGCATCCACTACCCTCTCAGGAATATAATACTATCATTAGTCCCTGGTCTTATCTTATATCTAGGATAGCCTTATACCTATCCCACGCATGCTTCAACTCCTTCACTGTATTAACATCTACCACTTCTACTGGAAGACTATTCCATACATCCACTACCCTCTCAGTAATGTAATACTTTCATTAGTGCCTGACCTTATCTTATATCTAGGATAGGCTTATACCTATCCCACGCATGCTTAAACTCCCTCACTGTATTAACCTCTACCACTTCTACTGGAAGACTATTCCATACATCCACTACCCTCTCAGTAATGTAATACTTTCATTAGTCCCTGGCCTTATCTTATATCTAGGATAGCCTTATACCTATCCCATGCATGCTTAAACTCCTTCACTGTATTAACCTCTACCACTTCTACTGGAAGACTATTCCATACATCCACTACCCTCTCAGTAATGTAATACTTTCATTAGACCCTGACCTTATCTTATATCTAGGATAGCCTTATACCTATCCCATGCATGCTTAAACTCCTTCACTGTATTAACCTCTACCACTTCTACTGGAAGACTATTCCATGCATCCACTACCCTCTCAGTAATGTAATACTTTCATTAGTCCCTGGCCTTATCTTATATCTAGGATAGCCTTATACCTATCCCATGCATGCTTAAACTCCTTCACTGTATTAATCTCTACCACTTCTACTGGAAGACTATTCCATACATCCACTACCCTCTCAGTAATGTAATACTTTCATTAGTTCCTGACCTTATCTTATATCTAGGATAGCCTTATACCTATCCCACGCATGCTTAAAGTCCTTCACTGTATTAACCTCTACCACTTCTACTGGAAGACTATTCCATGCATCCACTACCCTCTCAGTAAAGTAATACTTTCATTAGTCCCTGACCTTATCTTATATCTAGGATAGCCTTATACCTATCCCATGCATGCTTAAACTCCTTCACTGTATTAACCTCTACCACTTCTACTGGAAGACTATTCCATACATCCACTACCCTCTCAGTAATGTAATACTTTCATAAGTCCCTGACCTTATCTTATATCTAGGATAGCCTTATACCTATCCCACGCATGCTTAAACTCCTTCACGGCATTAACCTCTACCACTTCTACTGGAAGACTATTCCTTACATCCACTACCCTCTCAGTAATGTAATACTTTCATTAGTCCCTGACCTTATCTTATATCTAGGATAGCCTTATACCTATCCCATGCATGCTTAAACTCCTTCACTGTATTAACCTCTACCACTTCTACTGGAAGACTATTCCATACATCCACTACCCTGTCAGTAAAGTAATACTTTCATTAGTCCCTGGCCTTATCTTATATCTAGGATAGCCTTATACCTATCCCACGCATGCTTAAACTCCCTCACTGTATTAACCTCTACCACTTCTACTGGAAGACTATTCCATGCATCCATTACCGTCTCAGCAATGTAATACTTTCATTAGTCCCTGGCCTTATATTATATCTAGTATAGCCTTATACCTATCCCATACATGCTTAAACTCCTTCACTGTATTAATCTCTACCACTTCTACTGGAAAACTATTCCATACATCCACTACCCTCTCAGTAATGTAATACTTTCATTAGTCCCTGACCTTATCTTATATCTAGGATAGCCTTATATCTATCCCATGCATGCTTAAACTCCTTCACTGTATTAACCTCTACCACTTCTACTGGAAGACTATTCCATACATCCACTACCCTCTCAGTAATGTAATACTTTCATTAGTCCCTGACCTTATCTTATATCTAGGATAGCCTTATACCTATCTCATGCATGCTTAAACTCCTTCACTGTATTAACCTCTACCACTTCTACTGGAAGACTATTCCATACATCCACTACCCTCTCAGTAATGTAATACTTTCATTAGTCCCTGGCCTTATCTTATATCTAGTATAGCCTTATACCTATCCCATACATGCTTAAACTCCTTCACTGTATTAATCTCTACCACTTCTACTGGAAGACTATTCCATACATCCACTACCCTCTCAGTAATGTAATACTTTCATTAGTCCCCTGGCCTTATCTTATATCTAGGATAGCCTTATACCTATCCCACGCATGCTTAAACTCCTTCACTGTATTAATCTCTACCACTTCTACTGGAAGACTATTCCATACATCCACTACCCTCTCAGTAATGTAATACTTTCATTAGTTCCTGACCTTATCTTATATCTAGGATAGCCTTATACCTATCCCACGAATGCTTAAACGCCTTCACTGTATTAACCTCTACCACTTCTACTGGAAGACTATTCCATGCATCCACTACCCTCTCAGTAAAGTAATACTTTCATTAGTCCCTGGCCTTATCTTATATCTAGGATAGCCTTATACCTATCCCATGCATGCTTAAACTCCTTCACTGTATTAACCTCTACAACTTCCGCTGGAAGACTTTTCCATACATCCACTACCCTCTCAGTAATGTAATACTTTCATTAGTCCCTGACCTTATCTTATATCTAGGATAGCCTTATACCTATCCCATGCATGCTTAAACTCCTTCACTGTATTAACCTCTACCACTTCTACTGGAAGACTATTCCATGCATCCACTACCCTCTCAGTAATGTAATACTTTCATTAGTCCATGGCCTTATCTTATATCTAGGATAGCCTTATACCTATCCCATGCATGCTTAAACTCCTTCACTGTATTAACCTCTACCACTTCTACTGGAAGACTATTCCATACATCCACTACCCTCTCAGTAATGTAATACTTTCATTAGTCCCTGACCTTATCTTATATCTAGGATAGCCTTATACCTATCTCATGCATGCTTAAACTCCTTCACTGTATTAATCTCTACCACTTCTACTGGAAGACTATTCCATACATCCACTACCCTCTCAGTAATGTAATACTTTCATTAGTCCCTGACCTTATCTTATATCTAGGATAGCCTTATACCTATCTCATGCATGCTTAAACTCCTTCACTGTATTAATCTCTACCACTTCTACTGGAAGACTATTCCATACATCCACTACCCTCTCAGTAATGTAATACTTTCATTAGTTCCTGACCTTATCTTATATCTAGGATAGCCTTATACCTATCCCACGCATGCTTAAACGCCTTCACTGTATTAACCTCTACCACTTCTACTGGAAGACTATTCCATGCATCCACTACCCTCTCAGTAAAGTAATACTTTCATTAGTCCCTGGCCTTATCTTATATCTAGGATAGCCTTATACCTATCCCATGCATGCTTAAACTCCTTCACTGTATTAACCTCTACCACTTCCGCTGGAAGACTATTCCATACATCCACTACCCTCTCAGTAAAGTAATGCTTTCCTTAGTCCCTGGCCTTATCTTATATCTAGGATAGCCTTATACCTATCCCATGCATGCTTAAACTCCTTCACTGTATTAACCTCTACCACTTCTATTGGAAAACTATTCCATACATCCACTACCCTCTCAGTAATGTAATACTTTCATTAGTCCCTGACCTTATCTTATATCTAGGATAGCCTTATACCTATCCCATGCATGCTTAAACTCCTTCACTGTATTAACCTCTACCACTTCTATTGGAAAACTATTCCATACATCCACTACCCTCTCAGTAATGTAATACTTTCATTAGTCCCTGACCTTATCTTATATCTAGGATAGCCTTATACCTATCCCACGCATGCTTAAACTCCTTCACTGTATTAACCTCTACCACTTCTACTGGAAGACTATTCCATACATCCACTACCCTCTCAGTAATGTAATACTTTCATTAGTCCCTGGCCTTATCTTATATCTAGGATAGCCTTATACCTATCCCATGCATGCTTAAACTCCTTCACTGTATTAACCTCTACCACTTCTACTGGAAGACTATTCCATGCATCCACTACCCTCTCAGTAATGTAATACTTTCATTAGTCCCTGGCCTTATCTTATATCTAGGATAGCCTTATACCTATCCCACACATGCTTAAACTCCTTCACTGTATTAACCTCTACCACTTCCGCTGGAAGACTATTCCATACATCCACTACCCTCTCAGTAAAGTAATGCTTTCATTAGTCCCTGGCCTTATCTTATATCTAGGATAGCCTTATACCTATCCCATGCATGCTTAAACTCCTTCACTGTATTAACCTCTACCACTTCTACTGGAAGACTATTCCATGCATCCACTACCCTCTCAGTAAAGTAATACATTCATTAGTCCCTGGCCCTATCTTATATCTAGGATAGCCTTATACCTATCCCATGCATGCTTAAACTCCTTCACTGTATTAACCTCTACCACTTCTACTGGAAGACTATTCCATGCATCCACTACCCTCTCAGTAAAGTAATGCTTTCATTAGTCCCTGGCCTTATCTTATATCTAGGATAGCCTTATACCTATCCCACGCATGCTTAAACTCCTTCACTGTATTAACCTCTACCACTTCTACTGGAAGACTATTCCATACATCCACTACCCTCTCAGTAATGTAATACTTTCATTAGTCCCTGGCCTTATCTTATATCTAGGATAGCCTTATACCTATCCCATGCATGCTTAAACTCCTTCACTGTATTAACCTCTACCACTTCTACTGGAAGACTATTCCATACATCCACTACCCTCTCAGTAATGTAATACTTTCATTAGTCCCTGGCCTTATCTTATATCTAGGATAGCCTTATACCTATCCCATGCATGCTTAAACTCCTTCACTGTATTAACCTCTACAACTTCCGCTGGAAGACTTTTCCATACATCCACTACCCTCTCAGTAATGTAATACTTTCATTAGTCCCTGACCTTATCTTATATCTAGGATAGCCTTATACCTATCCCATGCATGCTTAAACTCCTTCACTGTATTAACCTCTACCACTTCTACTGGAAGACTATTCCATGCATCCACTACCCTCTCAGTAATGTAATACTTTCATTAGTCCATGGCCTTATCTTATATCTAGGATAGCCTTATACCTATCCCATGCATGCTTAAACTCCTTCACTGTATTAACCTCTACCACTTCTACTGGAAGACTATTCCATACATCCACTACCCTCTCAGTAATGTAATACTTTCATTAGTCCCTGACCTTATCTTATATCTAGGATAGCCTTATACCTATCTCATGCATGCTTAAACTCCTTCACTGTATTAATCTCTACCACTTCTACTGGAAGACTATTCCATACATCCACTACCCTCTCAGTAATGTAATACTTTCATTAGTCCCTGACCTTATCTTATATCTAGGATAGCCTTATACCTATCTCATGCATGCTTAAACTCCTTCACTGTATTAATCTCTACCACTTCTACTGGAAGACTATTCCATACATCCACTACCCTCTCAGTAATGTAATACTTTCATTAGTTCCTGACCTTATCTTATATCTAGGATAGCCTTATACCTATCCCACGCATGCTTAAACGCCTTCACTGTATTAACCTCTACCACTTCTACTGGAAGACTATTCCATGCATCCACTACCCTCTCAGTAAAGTAATACTTTCATTAGTCCCTGGCCTTATCTTATATCTAGGATAGCCTTATACCTATCCCATGCATGCTTAAACTCCTTCACTGTATTAACCTCTACCACTTCCGCTGGAAGACTATTCCATACATCCACTACCCTCTCAGTAAAGTAATGCTTTCCTTAGTCCCTGGCCTTATCTTATATCTAGGATAGCCTTATACCTATCCCATGCATGCTTAAACTCCTTCACTGTATTAACCTCTACCACTTCTATTGGAAAACTATTCCATACATCCACTACCCTCTCAGTAATGTAATACTTTCATTAGTCCCTGACCTTATCTTATATCTAGGATAGCCTTATACCTATCCCATGCATGCTTAAACTCCTTCACTGTATTAACCTCTACCACTTCTATTGGAAAACTATTCCATACATCCACTACCCTCTCAGTAATGTAATACTTTCATTAGTCCCTGACCTTATCTTATATCTAGGATAGCCTTATACCTATCCCACGCATGCTTAAACTCCTTCACTGTATTAACCTCTACCACTTCTACTGGAAGACTATTCCATACATCCACTACCCTCTCAGTAATGTAATACTTTCATTAGTCCCTGGCCTTATCTTATATCTAGGATAGCCTTATACCTATCCCATGCATGCTTAAACTCCTTCACTGTATTAACCTCTACCACTTCTACTGGAAGACTATTCCATGCATCCACTACCCTCTCAGTAATGTAATACTTTCATTAGTCCCTGGCCTTATCTTATATCTAGGATAGCCTTATACCTATCCCACACATGCTTAAACTCCTTCACTGTATTAACCTCTACCACTTCTACTGGAAGACTATTCCATACATCCACTACCCTCTCAGTAGTGTAATACTTTCATTAGTCCCTGGCCTTATCTTATATCTAGGATAGCCTTATACCTATCCCATGCATGCTTAAACTCCTTCACTGTATTAACCTCTACCACTTCTACTGGAAGACTATTCCATGCATCCACTACCCTCTCAGTAAAGTAATACATTCATTAGTCCCTGGCCCTATCTTATATCTAGGATAGCCTTATACCTATCCCATGCATGCTTAAACTCCTTCACTGTATTAACCTCTACCACTTCTACTGGAAGACTATTCCATGCATCCACTACCCTCTCAGTAAAGTAATGCTTTCATTAGTCCCTGGCCTTATCTTATATCTAGGATAGCCTTATACCTATCCCACGCATGCTTAAACTCCTTCACTGTATTAACCTCTACCACTTCTACTGGAAGACTATTCCATACATCCACTACCCTCTCAGTAATGTAATACTTTCATTAGTCCCTGGCCTTATCTTATATCTAGGATAGCCTTATACCTATCCCATGCATGCTTAAACTCCTTCACTGTATTAACCTCTACCACTTCTATTGGAAAACTATTCCATACATCCACTACCCTCTCAGTAATGTAATACTTTCATTAGTCCCTGACCTTATCTTATATCTAGGATAGCCTTATACCTATCCCACGCATGCTTAAACTCCTTCACTGTATTAACCTCTACCACTTCTACTGGAAGACTATTCCATACATCCACTACCCTCTCAGTAATGTAATACTTTCATTAGTCCCTGGCCTTATCTTATATCTAGGATAGCCTTATACCTATCCCATGCATGCTTAAACTCCTTCACTGTATTAACCTCTACCACTTCTACTGGAAGACTATTCCATACATCCACTACCCTCTCAGTAATGTAATACTTTCATTAGTCCCTGGTCTTATCTTATATCTAGGATAGCCTTATACCTATCCCATGCATGCTTAAACTCCTTCACTGTATTAACCTCTACCACTTCTACTGGAAGACTATTCCATACATCCACTACCCTCTCAGTAATGTAATACTTTCATTAGTCCCTGGCCTTATCTTATATCTAGGATAGCCTTATACCTATCCCATGCATGCTTAAACTCCTTCACTGTATTAACCTCTACCACTTCTACTGGAAGACTATTCCATACATCCACTACCCTCTCAGTAATGTAATACTTTCATTAGTCCCTGGCCTTATCTTATATCTAGGATAGCCTTATACCTATCCCATGCATGCTTAAACTCCTTCACTGTATTAACCTCTACCACTTCTACTGGAAGACTATTCCATACATCCACTACCCTCTCAGTAATGTAATACTTTCATTAGTCCCTGGCCTTATCTTATATCTAGGATAGCCTTATACCTATCCCATGCATGCTTAAACTCCTTCACTGTATTAACCTCTACCACTTCTACTGGAAGACTATTCCATGCATCCACTACCCTGAGTAGTCATACTACCTGATATTACTTTGAAACTTTTGCGCCTCTAATTTCGCTGGGGTCTTTTCACTAAGATCTGAGATTGTAGGTCGAGTTTAGCACTAATCTCGCCCCCCAACCTTGGACACTCACCCCCCACCCCTACTCAGTAACCATGAGATGAGGTGAATCAATGCCGACATGAATGGGAGTGTGAATCTTGCCGAAATCAATAGGGGAAAGTCCTGTCAAGTTGGACTTTATCCGTATTGCTTCCCCATAAAAAAAGCAAAAATATAATCCCACCCCCCTCTCTCTGTCCCAGGGGCTCCCAACAAGGTTAGAACGGTGCAGACCATCATAGACCATTTATTATAGGTTTATCATGTAGGTTGGATTCCTGGAGCCGCTAATAACTTTCCCCAGCGCCAGTGCTGTATTTACCGCGAGGCATCCTAGGCGGATGCCTAGGGCGGCAGCGCCCCCCAGCACTGAAGAGAAAAAAAAATGTAAAAAAACCCAAAAAAACGCGGCCCTTTAAAAAAAAAAAAAAAAAAGACCGCGCTTGCAGGCAGAGACGGAGGTGAGAAGGGATCGGAAGATCCCCCCTCACCATCCCTCTGCCTGCCAGGCTGCACGGGGAGCCGAACAGGCAGCACAGAGAAACCTCCGTGCAGTGTGTGACAGAGAAACCTCCGCGCAGTGTGACAGAGAAACCTCCGTGCAGTGTGACAGAGAAACCTCCGTGCTGCCTGTTCGGCTCCCCGTGCAGTGTGCCGACACGGAAGTGCCTACAGTCACGTGACGGGCGCGCTGACATCACACGCGCGCCCGGTCACGTGACCTGTCGGCACAATCGCCGGGAAGCCGAACAGGCAGCATGGAGGGACCATGCTGCCTGCCTGCCTGCCAGGGAAAGGTAAGTGCTGATGGGAGACTGTGTGTGTGTGTGTGTGTGTGTGTGTGACTGAGTGTAATGGGAGTCAGAGAGTGTGTGATGGGAGACAGTGTGTGTGACTGAGTGTGATGGGAGTCAGAGTGTGTGTGATGGGAGACAGTGTGTGTGACTGAGTGTGATGGGAGTCAGAGTGTGTGTGATGGGAGACAGTGTGCGTGACTGAGTGTGATGGGAGTCAGAGTGTGTGTGATGGGAGACAGTGTGTGTGACTGAGTGTGATGGGAGTCAGAGTGTGTGTGATGGGAGACAGTGTGTGTGACTGAGTGTGATGGGAGTCAGAGTGTGTGTGATGGGAGACAGTGTGCGTGACTGAGTGTGATGGGAGTCAGAGTGTGTGTGATGGGAGACAGTGTGTGTGACTGAGTGTGATGGGAATGGGTGTGTGTGTGATGGGAGACAGTGTGTGTGACTGAGTGTGATGGGAGTCAGAGTGTGTGTGATGGGAGACAGTGTTGCGTGACTGAGTGTGATGGGAGTCAGAGTGTGTGTGATGGGAGACAGTGTGTGTGACTGAGTGTGATGGGAGTCGGAGTGTGTGACTGAGTGTGATGGGAGTAGGAGTGTGTGACTGAGTGTGATGGGAGTGTGTGTGTGATGGGAGTATGAGCTTGATGTGAGTCTGAATGATGGGGCATGTCTTAGGTGTGTAACGTGGGTGTGCAGCTTGGGGAGGGGGGTGCCCGGATTTTGTCTGCCTAGGGCAGCACAAAATCAAGATACACCACTGCCCAGCGCGATGGCACATTTCCTAGGGGATTTATAATCATGGTTATTAATTGTTGCTTCATGCTACGGAATTAACCGATTTATTCACTTATTCACCTCTGTTCACCTCTGTTCACCTCTGATTTTATCACTTCACAGAAACACATTTTCCAGACAAAGTCCGTGGTTTTCACTTCCATACATTTATATACCTCATATAGATCACATCCACTGACATCTGTCCTTACACAATTCATATACTGCCCATAACACATAGGATGGGCTTAGGGTTTATCATTCAGTGTTTATATCACATAACATACATTCTATATGATAGACAGGGAGACGTGTCCATTTCACATGTAATAATATATTTATATTATAATATTCATACAGTCATTACCAGGCAGAGAATTAACCCCTCTATTACCAGACAGAGACGGAACCCCTCTATTATCAGACAGAGACTGAACCCCTCTATTACCAGACAGAGACTGAACCCCTCTTTTACCAGACAGAGACTGAACCCCTCTATTACCAGGCAGAGAATGAACCCCTCTATTACCAGACAGAGACTGAACCCCTCTATTACCAGACAGAGACTGAACCCCTCTTTTACCAGACAGAGACTGAACCCCTCTATTACCAGGCAGAGACTGAACCCCTCTATTATTAGACAGATAATGAACCCCTCTATTACCAGACAGGGAATGAACCCCTCTATTACCAGACAGGGACTGAACCCCTCTATTACCAGACAGAGACTGAACCCCTCTATTACCAGACAGAGACTGAACCCCTCTATTACCAGACAGAGACTGAACCCCTCTGTTACCAGATAGAGAATGAGCCCCTCTATTAGCAGGCAGAGACTGAATCCCTCTATTACCAGGTAGAGAATGAACCCCTCTATTACCAGGCAGAGACTGAACCCCTCTATTACCAGACAGAGACTGAACCCCTCTATTACCAGAGAGAGACTGAACCCCTCTATTACCAGGCAGAGACTGAACCCCTCTATTATCAGACAGATAATGAACCCCTCTATTACCAGACAGGGAATGAACCCCTCTATTACCAGACAGAGACTGAACCCCTCTGTTACCAGACAGAGAATGAGCCCCTCTATTACCAGGCAGAGACTGAACGCCTCTATTACCAGGCAGAGACTGAACCCCTCTATTACCAGGCAGAGACTGAACCCCTCTATTACCAGACAGAGACTGAACCCCTCTATTACCAGACAGAGAATGAGCCCCTCTATTACCAGACAGAGAACGAACACCTCTATTACCAGACAGAGACTGAACCACTCTGTTACCAGACAGAGACTGAACCCCTCTATTACCAGACAGAGACTGAACCCCTCTGTTACCAGACAGAGAATGAACCCCTATATTACCAGACAGAGACTGAACCTCCCTATTACCGGACAGAGAATGAACCCCTCTATTACCAGACAGAGACAACCCCTCTATTACCAGACAGAGACTGAACCCCTCTATTACCAGACAGAGAATGATCCCCTCTATTACCGACAGAGACAACCTCTCTATTACCAGACAGAGAATGAGCCCCTCTGTTACCAGACAGAGACTGAACCCCTCGTTTACCAGACAGAGACTGAACCCCTCTATTACCAGACAGAGAATGAACCCCTCTATTACCAGACAGAGAATGAGCCCCTCTATTACCAGACAGCGAATGAACCCCTCTATTACCAGACAGAGAATGAACCCCTCTATTAATAGACAGAGAATGAACCCCTCTATTACCAGACAGAGACTGAACCCCTCTATTAACAGACAGAAAATGAACCCCTCTATTACCAGACAGAGACTGAGCCCCTCGTTTACCAGACAGAGACTGAATCCCTCTATTGCCAGACAGAGAATGAGCCCCTCTATTACCAGACAGAGACTGAACCCCTCTGTTACCAGATAGAGAATGAGCCCCTCTATTACCAGGCAGAGACTGAATCCCTCTATTACCAGGTAGAGAATGAACCCCTCTATTACCAGGCAGAGACTGAACCACTCTTTTACCAGACAGAGACTGAACCCCTCTATTACCAGACAGAGACTGAACCCCTCTATTACCAGGCAGAGACTGAACCCCTCTATTATCAGACAGATAATGAACCCCTCTATTACCAGACAGGGAATGAACCCCTCTATTACCAGACAGAGACAACCCCTCTATTACCAGACAGAGACAACCCCTCTATTACCAGACAGAGACTGAACCCCTCTATTACCAGACAGAGACTGAACCCCTCTGTTACCAGACAGAGAATGAGCCCCTCTATTACCAGGCAGAGACTGAACCCCTCTATTACCAGGCAGAGACTGAACCCCTCTATTACCAGACAGAGACTGAACCCCTCTATTACCAGAAAGAGAATAAGCCCCTCTATTACCAGACAGAGAATGAACCCTCTATTACCAGACAGGGAATGAACCCCTCTGTTACCAGACAGAGAATGAGCCCCTCTATTACCAGACAGAGACTGAACCCCTCTGTTACCAGACAGAGAATGAACCCCTCTGTTACCAGACAGAGAATGAGCCCCTCTATTACCAGACAGAGACTGAACCCCTCTGTTACCAGACAGAGAATGAACCCCTCTGTTACCAGACTGAGAATGAGCCCCTCTATTACCAGACAGAGAACGAACACCTCTATTACCAGACAGAGACTGAACCCCTCTATTACCAGACAGAGACAACCCCTCTATTACCAGACAGAGACTGAACCCCTCTATTACCAGACAGAGAATGATCCCCTCTATTACCAGACAGAGACAACCTCTCTATTACCAGACAGAGAATGAGCCCCTCTGTTACCAGACAGAGACTGAACCCCTCGTTTACCAGACAGAGACTGAACCCCTCTATTACCAGACAGAGAATGAACCCCTCTATTACCAGACAGAGAATGAGCCCCTCTATTACCAGACAGCGAATGAACCCCTCTATTACCAGACAGAGAATGAACCCCTCTATTAATAGACAGAGAATGAACCCCTCTATTACCAGACAGAGACTGAACCCCTCTATTACCAGACAGAAAATGAACCCCTCTATTACCAGGCAGAGAATGAACCCCTCTATTACCAGACAGAGACTGAACCCCTCGTTTACCAGACAGAGACTGAATCCCTCTATTACCAGACAGAGAATGAGCCCCTCTATTACCAGACAGCTGAATGAGCCCCTCTATTACCAGACAGAGAATGAACCCCTCTGTTACCAGACAGAGAATGAACCCCTCTGTTACCAGACAGAGAATGAACCCCTCTACTACGAAACAGAAAATGAACCCCTCTATTACCAGACAGAGACTGAACCCCTCTATTACCAGACAGAGACAACCCCTCTATTACCAGACAGAGACTGAACCCCTCTATTACCAGACAGAGAATGATCCCCTCTATTACCAGACAGAGACAACCTCTCTATTACCAGACAGAGAATGAGCCCCTCTGTTACCAGACAGAGACTGAACCCCTCGTTTACCAGACAGAGACTGAACCCCTCTATTACCAGACAGAGAATGAACCCCTCTATTACCAGACAGAGAATGAGCCCCTCTATTACCAGACAGCGAATGAACCCCTCTATTACCAGACAGAGAATGAACCCCTCTATTAATAGACAGAGAATGAACCCCTCTATTACCAGACAGAGACTGAACCCCTCTATTACCAGACAGAAAATGAACCCCTCTGTTACCAGACAGAGAATGAACCCCTCTATTACCAGACAGAGAATGAACCCCTCTATTACCAGACAGAGAATGAACCTCTCTATTACCAGACAGAGAATGAGCCCCTCTATTACCAGACAGCTGAATGAGCCCCTCTATTACCAGACAGAGAATGAACCCCTCTGTTACCAGACAGAGAATGAACCCCTCTGTTACCAGACAGAGAATGAACCCCTCTACTACGAAACAGAAAATGAACCCCTCTATTACCAGACAGAGACTGAACCCCTCTATTACCAGACAGCTGAATGAACCCCTCTATTACCAGACAGATAATGAACCCCTCTATTACCAGACAGAGAATGAACCCCTCTATTACCAGACAGAGACTGAACCCCTACATTACCAGACAGAGACTGAACCCCTCTATTACCAGACAGAGAATGAACCCCTCTGTTACCAGACAGAGAATGAACCCCTCTGTTACCAGACAGAGAATGATCCCCTCTATTACCAGACAGAGACTGAACCCCTCTATTACCAGACAGCTGAATGAACCCCTCTATTACCAGACAGAGACTGAACCCCTCTATTACCAGACAGAGAATGAACCCCTCTATTACCAGACAGAGACTGAACCCCTTTATTACCAGACAGCTGAATGAACCCCTCTATTACCAGACAGGGAATGAACCCCTCTATTACCAGACAGAGACTGAACCCCTCTATTACCAGACAGCTGAATGAACCCCTCTATCACCAGACAGGGAATGAACCCCTCTATTACCAGACAGAGACTGAACCCCTCTATTACCAGACAGGGAGTGAACCCCTCTGTTACCAGACAGGGAATGAACCCCTCTATTACCAGACAGAGAATGAGCCCCTCTATAACCAGAGACTGAACCCCTCTATTACCAGACAGAGACTGAACCCCTCTATTATCAGACAGAGACTGAACCCCTCTATTACCAGACAGAGACTGAACCCCTTTATTACCAGACAGAGAATGAACCCCTCTATTACCAGACAGAGAATAAACCCCTCTGTTACCAGACAGGGAATGAACCCCTCTATTACCAGACAGAGAATGAACCCCTCTATTACCAGACAGAGAATGAACCCCTCTGTTACCAGACAGAGAATGAACCCCTCTGTTACCATACAGAGAATGATCCCCTCTATTACCAGACAGAGAATGAACCCCTCTATTACCAGACAGAGAATGATCCCCTCTACTACCAATCAGAGAATGAACCCCTCTATTACCAGACAGCTGAATGAGCACCTCTATTACCAGACAGAGACTGAACCCCTCTATTACCAGACAGAGAATGAACCCCTCTATTATCAGACAGAGAATAAACCCCTCTGTTACCAGACAGGGAATGAACCCCTCTATTACCAGACAGAGAATGAACCCCTCTATTATCAGACAGAGAATGAACCCCTCTGTTACCAGACAGAGAATGAACCCCTCTGTTAACATACAGAGAATGATTCCCTCTATTACCAGACAGAGAATGAACCCCTCTATTACCAGACAGAGAATGATCCCCTCTACTACCAATCAGAGAATGAACCCCTCTATTACCAGACAGCTGAATGAGCACCTCTATTACCAGACAGAGACTGAACCTCTCTATTACCAGACAGAGAATGAACCCCTCTATTACCAGACAGAGACTGAACCCCTCTATTACCAGACAGAGACTGAACCTCTCTATTACCAGACAGAGAATGAACCCCTCTATTACCAGACAGAGACTGAACCCCTCTATTATCAGACAGAGACTGAACCCCTCTATTACCAGGCAGAGACTGAACCCCTCTATTACCAGACAGAGACTGAACCCCTCTATTACCAGGCAGAGACTGAACCCCTCTATTACCAGACAGAGACTGAGCCCCTCTATTACCAGACAGAGACTGAACCCCTCTATTACCAGGCAGAGACTGAACCCCTCTATTACCAGGTAGAGACTGAACCCCTCTATTATCAGACAGAGACTGAACCCCTCTATCACCAGACAGAGACTGAACACCTCTGTTACCAGACAGGGAATGAGCCCCTCTATTACCAGACAGAGAATGAACCCCTCTATTATCAGACAGAGAATGAACCCCTCTATTACCAGACAGAGAATGAACCGCCCCCTCCCCACCCATCGGTGTCACGCCCCCTCCCCACACTCCGCCCCCTGGTGTCCTGCCCCCTCCCCACCCCCTGTGTCCCGCCCTGTGTCACATCACAGCTACATCACAGTAACAGTGATTTATTTACTCTATACAGTATTTCCATTGATATTACTGTATTTCATGTGAGCTGAGAGGCTTCAATACACCTTATTGGTGAAAGTGATCTGATATCCGAAATACTTCTGGTCCCAGCATTTTGGATAAGGGAGACTCAGCCTGTATAAGTGTTTAGATGTCCCTTTAAAGTGAGACAGATGTGAGATGGTGTCCTCTCTGACCAGTGAGCTATATACAATATGCTATCCAATATACAATAAATAAACTCTGGACGTGTTGTGTGCAGATTTAACAGTATACACATCAGTCACACCATGAACTGCAGGAATCACAGGCCTATGAGTAAGCGTGTGATACTCGAAACGCGTAAGGCGTGTCTGCTTTTGCTTTCATCTTTATCGGATCACCATAAAACCCTTTATATTTAGACTGTACTGTGGAGGGGCCATCTCTTTCCTTGTTCATATTACAAGCAGCTTCAACAGCCTTTTGGACGGGAGAAACAAATTGCCAGCAAGTGGAGCAGGATTACATCATAGTGTTTATGATAAGTTTATAGCATAGGAGAGAAACTAAGCACTAGAGCAGGTTGTCCACTGTCCCTCTCCTATTAGTCTATCAGTTTAGGACACAGGATTATATTCACTGTGATTTATTCACAGCATCTTGTCTGGCAGGCTGACAATCTAATAGAGGCATCGTAGTGCTTCATTTCTCTCCTGTGTCAGAGAATGATATCTCCTACACACAAATTGATAGAAAGATCCTTTCTAAACACATCCAATCTGGACAAAAAAAAAAACAAGACTCATTTTCAAATTTGAGAGTAACTTTTTTCCCTAATTGACAGAAATCTACATTTATTATAAAAAACAAAACCCCCACACATTTTACATCTCAGATCATAGCCCATCGCAATCTTCTACATATTGACTTCAAAATCTAAATAAAAAAAATCATGGGTTATTGGTACGGTGGAGATGAAAAACCTCTTTGTAAGCCCCTTTAAAGGTTTCTGGTATTAGGCGATGGATAGCGTTTATTGATGATGCACATATTCAATGCATGCACGTTGTGTTATTATGTTTTGTATCAATGTGTGACTGCTTGAAAATGGTTTCTAAAATGAGGTTTGGACAAGCAAAGGGGATGTAAGTAATGCTGCCAACAGAACTGTATGGGCAGGTTAAAGATCTGGCCATCTCATGGGATTGCTGGTCAAATGTTGTGCCAAATGGAGGTGAGTTGAGCTTTAAAACATGTTGGCTTTCGCCTACCGTACCAAGATCAGTCTTAAGATCTGTTGGCAGACTTAACTTTCTTGATCCTTTAACTGAAACAACAGAAAAAGGAGAAAGGTAGTTATTAATTGCTAAAAAAATAAAAAAAATAATAAATATACGTTTTTAGAAGAGCAAGAATGACATTATGTGAACGGGAAGATGCTCTAATGCACGGAGGAGCAATCAGACCTCAGACAGAGGTGCTGGGAGTAGAAAGGCAGAATTAATTTATTTCTATCTCTGGGGTCTATTCCCATGTTCTCTCTCAATATCTAGATAATTTCTAATACAATATCAGCAATGCGACTGGAACACGCCCTTATATTTTGACATAACAGGAGATGCTCTTTTAGGAAGGGGATGAGGTTTGAATAGAAGGGATGTTACAGTACAGAAGTGTGAGCATGACTATGTATTATGATTTAAATACCTTCTTTATAAAGAGGCAGGTGGAGAACAATGGGACAGATTAAAGGGCCAGCGCGGCTTGGAAATGACCTATCCTTTTCATGCAGATTAAACTCAAATAATAATAACATTTTCATTCAAATGTGTAAAACAAATAAGTAATTCGGGTGAGAGCCCTGTTTGGGGGAGATCGGAACTCACTGGAGGTTACTCACTAAAAAGGTGAGTCGTCTCATCAATGTATCTATACATTGTGCAGGGACAGGCCGGGCAGTCTGCTTAGCAGGGGAAATGATATATACATTGTGCAGGGACAGGCCGGGCAGTCTGCTTAACAGGGGAAATGATCTATACATTGTGCAGGGACAGGCCGGGTAGTCTGCTTAGCAGGGGAAATTATCTATACATTGTGCAGGGACAGGCCGGGCAGTCTGCTTAACAGGGGAAATGATCTATACATTGTGCAGGGACAGGCCGGGCAGTCTGCTTAACAGGGGAAATTATCTATACATTGTGCAGGGACAGGCCGGTAGTCTGCTTAACAGGGGAAATGATCTATACATTGTGCAGGGACAGGCCGGGTAGTCTGCTTAGCAGGGGAAATTATCTATACATTGTGCAGAGACAGGCCGGGTAGTCTGCTTAGCAGGGGAAATGATCTATACATTGTGCAGGGACAGGCCGGGTAGTCTGCTTAGCAGGGGAAATTATCTATACATTGTGCAGGGACAGGCCGGGTAGTCTGCTTAACAGGGGAAATGATCTATACATTGTGCAGGGACAGGCCGGGTAGTCTGCTTAGCAGGGGAAATTATCTATACATTGTGCAGAGACAGGCCGGGTAGTCTGCTTAGCAGGGGAAATGATCTATACATTGTGCAGGGACAGGCCGGGTAGTCTGCTTAGCAGGGGAAATTATCTATACATTGTGCAGGGACAGGCCGGGTAGTCTGCTTAGCAGGGGAAATGATCTATACATTGTGCAGGGACAGGCCGGGTAGTCTGCTTAGCAGGGGAAATTATCTATACATTGTGCAGGGACAGGCCGGGTAGTCTGCTTAGCAGGGGAAATTATCTATACATTGTGCAGGGACAGGCCGGGTAGTCTGCTTAGCAGGGGAAATTATCTATACATCGTGCAGGGACAGGCCGGGTAGTCTGCTTAGCAGGGGAAATGATCTATACATTGTGCAGGGACAGGCCGGGTAGTCTGCTTAGCAGGGGAAATGATCTATACATCGTGCAGGGACAGGCCGGGTAGTCTGCTTAGCAGGGGAAATTATCTATACATTGTGCAGAGACAGGCCGGGTAGTCTGCTTAGCAGGAGAAACTATCTATACATTGTGCAGGGACAGGCCAGGCAGTCTGCTTAGCAGGGGAAATTATCTATACATTGTGCAGGGACAGGCCGGGTAGTCTGCTTAGCAGGAGAAACTATCTATACATTGTGCAGGGACAGGCCAGGCAGTCTGCTTAGCAGGGGAAATTATCTATACATTGTGCAGGGACAGGCCGGGTAGTCTGCTTAGCAGGGGAAATTATCTATGCATCGTGCAGGGACAGGCCGGGTAGTCTGCTTAGCAGGGGAAATTATCTATACATTGTGCAGAGACAGGCCGGGTAGTCTGCTTAGCAGGAGAAACTATCTATACATTGTGCAGGGACAGGCCGGGTAGTCTGCTTAGCAGGAGAAACTATCTATACATTGTGCAGAGACAGGCCGGGCAGTCTGCTTAGCAGGGGAAATTATCTATACATTGTGCAGGGACAGGCCGGGCAGTCTGCTTAGCAGGAGAAACTATCTATACATTGTGCAGAGACAGGCCGGTAGTCTGCTTAGCAGGGGAAATTATCTATACATTGTGCAGGGACAGGCCGGGCAGTCTGCTTAGCAGGGGAAATTATCTATACATTGTGCAGGGACAGGCCGGGTAGTCTGCTTAGCAGGGGAAATTATCTATACATTGTGCAGGGACAGGCCGGGCAGTCTGCTTAGCAGGGGAAATTATCTATACATTGTGCAGAGACAGGCCGGGTAGTCTGTTTAGCAGGCGAAATTGTCTATACATTGTGCAGGGACAGGCCGGGTAGTCTGCTTAGCAGGGGAAATTATCTATACATTGTGCAGGGACAGGCCGGGTAGTCTGCTTAGCAGGGGAAATTATCTATACATTGTGCAGGGACAGGCCGGGTAGTCTGCTTAGCAGGGGAAATTATCTATACATTGTGCAGGGACAGGCCGGGTAGTCTGCTTAGCAGGGGAAATTATCTATACATTTTCCATGGACAGGCCGGGCAGTCTGCTTAGCAGGGGAAATTATCTATACATTGTGCAGGGACAGGCCGGGTAGTCTGCTTAGCAGGGGAAATTATCTATACATTGTGCAGGGACAGGCCGGGTAGTCTGCTTAGCAGGGGAAATTATCTATACATTGTGCAGAGACAGGCCGGGTAGTCTGCTTAGCAGGGGAAATTATCTATACATTGTGCAGAGACAGGCCGGGTAGTCTGCTTAGCAGGGGAAATTATCTATACATTGTGCAGGGACAGGCCTGGTAGTCTGCTTAGCAGGGGAAATTATCTATACATTGTGCAGGGACAAGCCGGGCAGTCTGCTTAGCAGGAGAAATTATCTACACATTGTGCAGGGACAGGCCGGGCAGTCTGCTTAGCAGGAGAAACTATCTATACATTGTGCAGAGACAGGCCGGGTAGTCCACTTAGCAGGGGAAATTGTCAGGTTTGTCCCTGCACAATGTATAGATAGACGGGTGAGATGAAATGTTCAAACACCTTTTAATGAATAGCCCCAGATGAGTTATGACAAGTGGAGAGAGGTGCACAAGGATTAACCCGTACAGCAGGACAGTTATACATCACACTCATTGATAAACCGATGTGTGCATGGATATGTTGGAAGGACACACCAGAGTCAGTCTGTGAGTCCAGATGGCGGGGCGTGTTACACTAGTGGAGGAATTAATGGTATCTGTAATGTTATTTTACACTTCTGCAGTTTTTATGTTTAGCTACTGTACCCACATATTATATACTGGCTTTACCGCCATGAGAAGAGTTTTCTTCAGATAGCATTATTATTATTTACTATAAAAAAACATAAAATATGATGACAAATTGAAACAAAAAACACTTTTTCTAAATTTTACCTGAAAAATCTTTTATACATCGACAAATGGTAAAACAGACCTTGTCTTAATAGTTTCTAGTATTTGTCCTGAGTTTAGAAATAGCCAATGTTTACATGTTTTTCTGTTGTTTTTTGCAAGTTATGGGACAATAACTCAAAGTAGCATTTTGTTCCCTAACCATTTTCCCCTACAGTGACATTTTGACCCCCAACCTCGATGAGCAACTTAACCCTAGACCTAACAACTCTAACCCTAACCCTAGATCTTAACTATAACAGAGTGACGCAGGTGGAGATTTACCACTTCCACAGCTCTTTCCCACAGCAGGGCAGCCCCATATTGGAGATGTCTGTCTGGTATAACACATCCACTCCCAGGAGTGGTAGTATAAGCGGCGGAGGAGGTTTTCCAGTGTCGCCTGAGGTCTCTTTATGGAGGCATCATGTCAACAGTGTTTGATCACAATTATTAATCCCCCCAATGATCATTATGACACATGTCATCGCGAAGGGGTTGAGAAGAAACATTGGGTTTGGGTTTACACATTTCCGCACTCCAAGTGGCCACTCGCCATTGTCTATGTATAATGGTGATTGTTCCATTTTAATAAATAATATCCTTTTCACTAAAGGTAAAAGGAGCCTCCAGCAGACAACGTCTGGCGTTTATCAGGCTCTGAAACACACAGATTTTTTTTATATATATGTGGCGCACACGTCATGGCAGAAGTTCAGGTTTGGCGCACACGTCATGGCGGACGTTCAGGTTTGGCGCACACGTCATGGCGGACGTTCAGGTTTGGCGCACACATCATGGCGGACGTTCAGGTTTGGCGCACACATCATGTGTTAGCACTTTGTTGGGACCATCATATTGTTTATTCTATAGGTGTCATGAACGACTGAGAAGCCAGACAGCGTATGAATTAGAAGGAATATAATATATATATAAACCTTCTGCGGCCTCTCTGGGTAGCACTGAATTCACATTACAATGTTGCCGTCATGTTAATTATTAACTCTCTGCAGGCCTAGCTCGCATGACTTCTGCTAATTGGATGTGATCTTCTCCCCATCAATTACATGGCAGACCGTGTCTGCAGTGAGGACAGGGGTCCGCTCTCATCAGCTCATCCCCCAGTTCACGACTGATGGGAAACCTTCCTTTGTTCAGCTTTGATTGAGGGGGGCACCAGCCGAGCGGTTATAACACTAGACAGCAGATTGTGGGGGGCACCAGCTGAGCGGTTATAACACTAGACAGCAGATTGAGGGGGGCACCAGCCGAGCGGTTATAACACTAGACAGCAGATTGAGGGGGCACCAGCTGAGCGGTTATAACACTAGACAGCAGATTGAGGGGGGCACCAGCAGAGCGGTTATAACACTAGACAGCAGATTGAGGGGGGCACCAGCCGAGCGGTTATAACACTAGACAGCAGATTGAGGGGGGCACCAGCTGAGCGGTATAACACTAGACAGCAAATTGAGGGGGGCACCAGCTGAGCGGTTATAACACTAGACAGCAGATTGAGGGGGGCACCAGCTGAGCGGTATAACACTAGACAGCAGATTGAGGGGGTACCAACTGAGCGGTTATAACACTAGACAGCAGATTGAGGGGGGCACCAGCCGAGCGGTTATAACACTAGACAGCAGATTGAGGGGGGCACCAGCTGAGCGGTTATAACACTAGACAGCAGATTGAGGGGGCACCAGCTGAGCGGTTATAACACTAGACAGCAGATTGAGGGGGCACCAGCTGAGCGGCTATAACACTAGACAGCAGATTGAGGGGGGCACCAGCCGAGCGGTTATAACACTAGACAGCAGATTGAGGGGGGCACCAGCCGAGCGGTTATAATACTAGACAGCAGATTGAGGGGGGCACCAACTGAGCGGTTATAACACTAGACAGCAGATTGAGGGCGGCACCAGCTGAGCGGTTATAACACTAGACAGCAGATTGAGGGGGGCACCAGCTGAGCGGTTATAACACTAGACAGCAGATTGAGGGGGGAACCAGCTGAGCGGTTATAACACTAGACATCAGATTGAGGGGGGCACCAACTGAGCTGTTATAACACTAGACAGCAGATTGAGGGGGCACCAGCTGAGCGGTTATAACACTAGACAGCAGATTGAGGGGGGCACCAGCAGAGCGGTTAAAACACTAGACAGCAGATTGAGGGGGGCACCAGCTGAGCGGTTATAACACTAGACAGCAGATTGAGGGGGGCACAAGCCGAGCGGTTAAACACTAGACAGCAGTTTGAGGGGGGCACCAGCTGAGCGATTATAACACTAGACAGCAGATTGAGGGGGGCACCAGCTGAGCGGTTATAACACTAGACAGCAGATTGAGGGGGGCACCAGCCGAGCGGTTATAACACTAGACAGCAGATTGAGGGGGGCACCAGCTGAGCGGTTATAACACTAGACAGCAGATTGAGGGGGGCACCAGCTGAGCGGTTATAACACTAGACAGAAGATTGAGGGGGGCACCAGCCGAGCGGTTATAACACTAGACAGCAGATTGAGGGGGGCACCAACTGAGCGGTTATAACACTAGACAGCAGATTGAGGGGGCAATTTGGCGCTATGGGAAGTGATGCATTTTGGTAAGTGACGTGGGTGCAATATGGCGCTGTGGGAAGTGATGGGCTGTGCAAGAGCACAGCCAATAAGAGCGGGGACTTGCTTGTCCGATGGGGCTCGGTATGGACCGGGGGTCTCTCTTTGTACCAGCAGAGTTCAGGTCTAGTTAAGATCCCCTCTGTTGATATCTTATGAAAGCATGGGTCTCTCCCTGCACAGGCAGTTACCGACGCAACCAAGCTGTCTGCATCCCATGGAAGCATGGCGGCTGCCAGTCAGATGTTTATCCTCACACTAGGGGCACTTAATGCTGCACATGTGTTTCTACATTAGAAGCACAAGTGGAAAAAATGTATGGGTCCCTTTTATTCAGTTGGACCACATTTGGCTCTCAATGGACAGCATTTGGCCCCTGCAGGGCTGCCATCAGAAATTTCAGGGCCCCTACCCTCCCGACGTAATTTTATCCAGGTCTTTGGATATCATGTCAATGATTAAAATGCACCCCAGGACATGCTTGATCACCCGCATTGCACATACAAGATTTACCCATTAATACGCCACAGCCAATTTGTCCATTAGTATGTCTCAGTTTGCCCATTAATATGCAACAGACAGTATTCCCCTTAATATGCCACAGCCAGTATTCCCATTAATATGCCACAGCCAGTATTCCCATTAATATGCCACAGCCAGTATTCCCATTAATATGCCACAGCCAATATTCCCATTAATATGCCACTCTTTGCCCATTAAAATTACACAGCAAGTATGCCCATTATTTTGCCACTTTTTGCTCATTAATACGCCACAGCCAGTATGCCCATTAATATGCCAATATTTGTCCGTTAATATGGCGCAGCCAGTATGCTTGTTAATATGCCAAAGCCAGTATGCCCAGTAATAAGCCACAGCCAGTATGCCCATTAAGGTGCCACAGCCAAAATGCCCATTGATATTCCACCCTTGTGCACAATAATATGTCACAGCTGGTTTGCCCATTAATATGCCAAAGCCAGTTTTCCCATTAATATACCACAGCCAATTTACCAATTAATATGCCACTCTATTCCCATTAATCTGCCACAGTCAGTATGCCCATTAATATGCCACAGCATTCCAATTAAGGCGCCACAGCCAGAATGCCCATTAATATGCCACCCATGTGCCCATTAACATGCCACAGCCAGTATGCCCATTATTATGCCACAGCTATTTTTCCCATTAATATGCCAAACTCTTCCCATAAATATGCTACAGCCAGTATGTCCGTTAATATGCTACAACATTCCCATTAATATGTCACAGCCAATATGCCCATTAATAAGCCACAGCATTCCCATTAATGTGCCACAGTCATTATGCCCATTAATATGCCACTCTTTGCCCATTAATATCCCACAGCCAATTATACCCCCGTAATCTCCTGTGTGAGCGACAACAGCCTTCCTTGCTGGCACTCTTGCGCTCCCTGCACACTGATCTGGTTTGAGCAATGGAAGGTCACGTGACCCTGGCGCTCTCACATCAGATCAGTGCGCAGGTCGCACGAGAGACGCAGCGTGGAAGGATGTTTGTGCATTGCACAGACACCATGCTGCATTCTCGCGCGGAGATGCTGGTGACGGGAGATCTTTTGATCAGCCAGCGTCCCTGCCGGCATGCGTTTTTTTCTAATGATTTTTTGAAGACAGGTCCCAGCCTGGCACGTGACAGTTGTATCGCCCGCCACCCACTGATGGCGGCCCTGGTTGGAAGCCCCTCTCTATATAAAGCCAGAACATGAGTTAGTGATAAATATACGGAACAAACATCTATACGTCTTTTATGTTCTTTGAATGGAAAGATTCCAAGGATCCTTTATTATCCGCACTATTACCACTAACCTTTCATCAGTCAGGTTTTAACTAGTCCATTGATCGGTCTCTCAATGACCATCATGCTGTATATGAATCTGATCACATTTTTGTAAATACTTTCTCACTGTGATCTGCTCACCGTGTGTTACCCAGACTTCACATGGATATAATGCCCCAGAGCCCCTGCATGGAAGCCACAATACCCACGCGTCACATTCTATAGTCACACGTGGTTTATTATACACAGACATATATAAACATACTTTAATCATTATAAATTATATTACAGATGAATTGATCTGTGCATTGGGGGGATTTGTATAAAAATTCCTGCACAGCAAAGTGTTGGGAGTTCTGTATAAGATTGCGCTCTATTATAACTCCCGACACGTTGCAGTATGGGAGAGAAGGACCTCCGCCATGCTCCCCGACATTCATATACGAGCGCCAACACAACCTAAGCGTGCGCATACGGTGTAGATAACGCAGACTCTCGTGAGTCACAAACGCAGATTGCTGCAGTATTTGACGCACACTTTGCCTGTGCGCCATGGTTATAACACTGCTGTGTTAGCAGAATGGCTGCAAATGCCTGAATTAAGAGAAAATCATGCTTTAGATGTGTCTGCTTTGTATGACATCACCTGTGGCCTGATATGCAAATTAATTAAATTCCATGGAATGTGTATTAGTGCAAATCGAGCGGCATCGCCGACACCTGTAAAACATATTGCTCTCTGAATTTATCCATTCGCTTATGATTCTTCTAACATAATGTTTAGTATTTGTATTCTCTACATTTAGCTATATATATATATTAACATTAGCTAAATACACATGGGTTATCCCTTTAAAATAAATGGCATGTCATGGTTTGCATTGGCTGTGTACAGACCACTATTCCTCTATTCCACCTAGAATGTCAGGAATCCAGTGCTGAGCAGAGGGTCCTACTCTCATGCTCTATGGGGGCTGGATAATGAAGGAAGAGGCTCCCTACTGTACTTACCTGTCACTGTCTGTTTCATCGGATACAATTATCTCTCCCAGAGTAAAATGTCCTTCAGTTAGGTGCCTCAAACTGAGCCCTAATACTTATAACTCACTAGTAATGTTTCAAAGGGAAAACGTGGCAAAAATATACTGTGTAACTGAAAGATTGCATCAAGTATAGACATTTTACCGTATTTGCTCGATTATAAGACGACCCTGATTATAAGACGACCCTGATTATAAGACGACCCTGATTATAAGACGACCCTGATTATAAGACGACCCTGATTATAAGACGGCCCTGATTATAAGACGACCCTGATTATAAGACGACCCTGATTATAAGACGACCCTGATTATAAGACGACCCTGATTATAAGACGACCCTGATTATAAGACGACCCTGATTATAAGACGACCCCCCCAAACTTTGGATATTCCTTTAGGAAAAAAACTAAAAGCCTGAATATAAGACTACCCTATAGGAAAAAAAGTTCAACTTGTAGATATTCACATGTAAATTGCTTATTTAATAAAAATTATGATTTCAAAACATGTACTTCTTGTTTTTATTTCTTATGTGTCAATGCTGCCTCTCTCTTTCCCTTGACCCCATTTTTCTCTCTCTCCTCCCCTTAGTATTGTCTCTCTCTCCCCCTCCCTCCCCTTGTCTGTTTCTGCACCCCCCTCCCTCCTCTTATCTCTTCCAACCCCCTCCCTCCCATTGGCTGTCTCTTCCCCCCCTCCCTCCCCTTGTCTCTGTCTCTCCCCCCCCCTCTGTGCCCGCCCCCCCTTGTCTTTCTACCCCCCCTCGTTTCTCTTCCCCACCCCCCCTCACCATTGTTTTGGTCCCTGGTGGCTAGTGGGGGCAGCCGGCGGATGTCTGCACGATACGTGCAGACATCCTCCATGCTGCTCGACACCTCCGTCTATTATGACGGACAGCCGGTCCGTCATAATAGACGGAAGTGTCAGGCAGCATGGAGGATGTCTGCACTATCGTGCAGACATCCCCCGGCTGCTTGATTTCTCCCTGGTGGCTAGCGGGGCAGCAGAGGATGTCTGCGCGATGAGCGAAGACCTCCCCTGCTGCCGCCCAGCACGACCGCCGGGACTGTGACAAAGGCGGAAGTACCCGGCTTCATCATAGAAGCCCCGGCGTTCGTGCCGGGCGGCAGCAGGGGAGTCTGCGCTCATCGCGCAGACATCCCCTGCTGTTAGAGAGGGGGATCCAGGTCTCCTGCAGCTCTGCTGGGGACCTGGATCCCTGTCTTATAACCTGACCTCAATTTGAGGTCAGATTATAAGAAGACCTCGATTAAAAGATTATAAAATTTTTTCTGAAAAAAAACGGTATATAGAAATGCTTTAATGACAAAATACAATTATAGCACCTTATTCTGTCTCTGTTTCTCTGTATAGCTTTATCAGGGGGAGGACATGTTGTTTAGAATCTTTGCTCTGTATAGCTCTATCAGTGGGAGGACATGTTGTTTAGAATCTTTGCTCTGTATAGCTCTATCAGGGGGTGGATATGTTGTTTAGAATCTTTGCTCTGTATAGCTCTATCAGTGGGAGGACATGTTGTTTAGAATCTTTGCTCAGTATAGCTCTATCAGGGGGAGGACATGTTGTTTAGAATCTTTGCTCTGTATAGCTCTATCAGTGGGAGGACATGTTGTTTAGAATCTTTGCTCTGTATAGCTCTATCAGGGGGTGGATATGTTGTTTAGAATCTTTGCTCTGTATAGCTCTATCAGTGGGAGGACATGTTGTTTAGAATCTTTGCTCTGTATAGCTCTATCAGGGGCGGACATGTTGTTTAGAATCTTTGCTCTGTATAGCTCTATCAGGGGCGGACATGTTGTTTAGAATCTTTGCTCTGTATAGCTCTATCAGTGGCGGACATGTTCTTTAGAATCTTTGCTCTGTATAGCTCTATCAGGGGGCGGACATGTTGTTTAGAATCTTTGCTCTGTATAGCTCTATCAGTGGCGGACATGTTCTTTAGAATCTTTGCTCTGTATAGCTCTATCAGGGGGCGGACATGTTGTTTAGAATCTTTGCTCTGTATAGCTCTATCAGGGGGCGGACATGTTGTTTAGAATCTTTGCTCTGTATAGCTCTATCAGGGGTGGACATGTTGTTTAGAATCTTTGCTCTGTATAGCTCTATCAGGGGCGGACATGTTGTTTAGAATCTTTGCTCTGTATAGCTCTATCAGGAGGCAGACATGTTGTTTAGAATCATTGCTCTGTATAGCTCTATCAGGAGGCAGACATGTTGTTTAGAATCATTGCTCTGTATAGCTCTGTCAGGGGACGACATGTTGTTTAGAATCTTTGCTCTGTATAGCTCTATCAGGGGGTGGACATGTTGTTTAGAATCTTTGCTCTGTATAGATCTATCAGGGGAGGACATGTTGTTTAGAATCTTTGCTCTGTATAGCTCTATCAGGGGGAGGACATGTTCTTTAGAATCTTTGCTCTGTATAGCTCTATCAGGGGGCGGACATGTTGTTTAGAATCTTTGCTCTGTATAGCTCTATCAGGGGTGGACATGTTGTTTAGAATCTTTGCTCTGTATAGATCTATCAGGGGAGGACATGTTGTTTAGAATCTTTGCTCTGTATAGGTCTATCAGGGGGCGGACATGTTGTTTAGAATCTTTGCTCTGTATAGCTCTATCAGGGGGCGGACATGTTGTTTAGAATCTTTGCTCTGTATAGCTCTATCAGGGGGCAGACATGTTGTTTAGAATCTTTGCTCTATATAGCTCTATCAGGGGGCAGACATGTTGTTTAGAATCTTTGCTCTGTATAGCTCTATCAGGGGCGGACATGTTGTTTAGAATCTTTGCTCTGTATAGCTCTATCAGGGGCGGACATGCTGTTTAGAATCTTTGCTCTGTATAGCTCTATCAGGGGGCAGACATGTTGTTTAGAATCTTTGCTCTGTATAGCTCTATCAGGGGCGGACATGCTGTTTAGAATCTTTGCTCTGTATAGCTCTATCAGGGGGCAGACATGTTGTTTAGAATCTTTGCTCTATATAGCTCTATCAGGGGGCAGACATATTGTTTAGAATCTTTGCTCTGTATAGCTCTATCAGGGGGCGGACATGTTGTTTAGAATCTTTGCTCTGTATAGCTCTATCAGGGGGCAGACATGTTGTTTAGAATCTTTGCTCTGTATAGCTCTATCAGAGGGCGGACATGTTGTTTAGAATCTTTGCTCTGTATAGCTCTATCAGGGGGCAGACATGTTGTTTAGAATCTTTGCTCTATATAGCTCTATCAGGGGGCAGACATATTGTTTAGAATCTTTGCTCTGTATAGCTCTATCAGGGGGCGGACATGTTGTTTAGAATCTTTGCTCTGTATAGCTCTATCAGGGGACAGACATGTTGGTTAGAATCTTTGCTCTGTATAGCTCTATCAGGGGGTGGACATGTTGTTTAGAATCTTTGCTCTGTATAGCTCTATCAAGGGGCGGACATGTTGTTTAGAATCTTTGCTCTGTATAGCTCTATCAGGGACGGACATGTTGTTAGAATCTTTGCTCTGTATAGCTCTATCAGGGACGGACATGTTTAGAATCCTTGCTCTGTATAGCTCTATCAGGAGGCGGACATGTTGTTTAGAATCTTTGCTCTGTATAGCTCTATCAGGGGGCGGACATGTTGTTTAGAATCTTTGCTCTGTATAGCTCTATCAGGGGGCGGACATGTTGTTTAGAATCTTTGCTCTGTATAGCTCTATCAGGGGGCGGACATGTTGTTTAGAATCTTTGCTCTGTATAGCTCTATCAGGGGGCAGACAATCTTGGGTCAGATCCTCTTCATCTGACCCAAGGTGAATGAAAACCTGACCCAAAATTCTAACCATCATGTCCGCCCCCTGCTTCACTCAATGTACCTTTCTATGTTATTATTCCCGAGTATTATCTAACATATACGTCTCAATATATTAAGTATTATTATTATTTTTTTAATATTCATTTCTCTCCCCTGGGCAACATGCATTATTGGGGACACCTATTTGTATAGTTAATAACAATAATATAATAATATAATACAAATCAAACTTAATTTTTTAGCAAATGGACCCCACTAACAGTTAATAGAGACTGATATCCCTCTTCTTTGTAGCCAGTGTGTGAGAGGAGCCAGCAGGGGGCGCAGTGACACAGGGAGTCATTACAGGATATTATCCTCTATACCTGAGGTGGGTGACTTGCAGTGAGTGAGAGGAGCCAGCAGGGGGCGCAGTGACACAGGGAGTTATTACAGGTTATTATCCTCTATACCTGAGGTGGGTGACTTGCAGTGAGTGAGAGGAGCCAGCAGAGGGCGCAGTGACACAGGGAGTTATTACAGGATATTATCCTCTATACCTGAGGTGGGTGACTTGCAGTGAGTGAGAGGAGCCAGCAGGGGGCGCAGTGACACAGGGAGTTATTACAGGATATTATCCTCTATACCTGAGGAGGGTGACTTGCAGTGAGTGAGAGGAGCCAGCAGGGGGCGCAGTGACACAGGGAATTATTACAGGATATTATCCTCTATACCTGAGGTGGGTGACTTGCAGTGAGTGAGGGGAGCCAGCAGGGGGCGCAGTGACACAGGGAGTTATTACAGGATATTATCCTCTATACCTGAGGTGGGTGACTTGCAGTGAGTGAGAGGAGCCAGCAGGGGGCGCAGTGACACAGGGAGTTATTACAGGATATTATCCTCTACAGGGAGTGCAGAATTATTAGGCAAATGAGTATTTTGACAACATCATCCTCTTTATGCATGTTGTCTTACTCCAAGCTGTATAGGCTCGAAAGCCTACTACCAATTAAGCATATTAGGTGATGTGCATCTCTGTAATGAGAAGGGGTGTGGTCTAATGACATCAACACCCTATATCAGGTGTGCATAATTATTAGGCAACTTCCTTTCCTTTGGCAAAATGGGTCAAAAGAAGGACTTGACAGGCTCAGAAAAGTCAAAAATAGTGAGATATCTTGCAGAGGGATGCAGCACTCTTAAAATTGCAAAGCTTCTGAAGCGTGATCATCGAACAATCAAGCGTTTCATTCAAAATAGTCAACAGGGTCGCAAGAAGCGTGTGGAAAAACCAAGGCGCAAAATAACTGCCCATGAACTGAGAAAAGTCAAGCGTGCAGCTGCCACGATGCCACTTGCCACCAGTTTGGCCATATTTCAGAGCTGCAACATCACTGGAGTGCCCAAAAGCACAAGGTGTGCAATACTCAGAGACATGGCCAAGGTAAGAAGGGCTGAAAGACGACCACCACTGAACAAGACACACAAGCTGAAACGTCAAGACTGGGCCAAGAAATATCTCAAGACTGATTTTTCTAAGGTTTTATGGACTGATGAAATGAGAGTGAGTCTTGATGGGCCAGATGGATGGGCCTGTGGCTGGATTGGTAAAGGGCAGAGAGCTCCAGTCCGACTCAGACGCCAGCAAGGTGGAGGTGGAGTACTGGTTTGGGCTGGTATCATCAAAGATGAGCTTGTGGGGCCTTTTCGGGTTGAGGATGGAGTCAAGCTCAACTCCCAGTCCTATTGGCAGTTCCTTCTTCAAGAAGTGGTACAGGAAGAAGTCTGCATCCTTCAAGAAAAACATGATTTTCATGCAGGACAATGCTCCATAACACGCGTCCAAGTACTCCACAGCGTGGCTGGCAAGAAAGGGTATAAAAGAAGAAAATCTAATGACATGGCTTCCTTGTTCACCTGATCTGAACCCCATTGAGAACCTGTGGTCCATCATCAAATGTGAGATTTACAAGGATGGAAAACAGTACACCTCTCTGAACAGTGTCTGGGAGGCTGTGGTTGCTGCTGCACGCAATGTTGATGGTGAACAGATCAAAACACTGACAGAATCCATGGATGGCAGGCTTTTGAGTGTCCTTGCAAAGAAAGGTGGCTATATTGGTCACTGATTTGTTTTTGTTTTGTTTTTGAATGTCAGAAATGTATATTTGTGAATGTTGAGATGTTATATTGGTTTCACTGGTAAAAATAAATAATTGAAATGGGTATATATTTGTTTTTTGTTAAGTTGCCTAATAATTATGCACAGTAATAGTCACCTGCACACACAGATATCCCCCTAAAATAGCTAAAACTAAAAACAAACTAAAAACTACTTCCAAAAATATTCAGCTTTGATATTAATGAGTTTTTTGGGTTCATTGAGAACATGGTTGTTGTTCAATAATAAAATTAATCCTCAAAAATACAACTTGCCTAATAATTCTGCACTCCCTGTATACCTGAGGTGGGTGACTTGCAGTGAGTGAGGGGAGCCAGCAGGGGGCGCGGTGACACAGGGAGTTATACCTGAGGTGGGTGACTTGCAGTGAGTGAGGGGAGCCAGCAGGGGGCGCAGTGACACAGGGAGTTATACCTGAGGTGGGTGACTTGCAGTGAGTGAGGGGAGCCAGCAGGGGGCGCAGTGACACAGGGAGTTATTCCTGAGGTGGGTGACTTGCAGTGAGTGAGAGGAGCCAGCAGGGGGCGCGGTGACACAGGGAGTTATTACAGGATATTATCCTCTATACCTGAGGTGGGTGACTTGCAGTGAGTGAGGGGAGCCAGCAGGGGGTGCAGTGACACAGGGAGTTATTACAGGATATTATCCTCTATACCTGAGGTGGGTGACTTGCAGTGAGTGAGAGGAGCCAGCAGGGGGCGCAGTGACACAGGGAGTCATTACAGGATATTATCCTCTATACCTGAGGTGGGTGACTTGCAGTGAGTGAGAGGAGCCAGCAGGGGGCGCAGTGACACAGGGAGTTATTACAGGATATTATCCTCTATACCTCAGGTGGGTGACTTGCAGTGAGTGAGGGGAGCCAGCAGAGGGCGCAGTGACACAGGGAGTTATTACAGGATATTATCCTCTATACATGAGGTGGGTGACTTGCAGTGAGTGAGAGGAGCCAGCAGAGGGCGCAGTGACACAGGGAGTTATTACAGGATATTATCCTCTATACCTGAGGTGGGTGACTTGCAGTGAGTGAGGGTGCCAGCAGGGGGCGCAGTGACACAAGGAGTTATTACAGGATATTATCGTCTATACCTGAGGTGGGTGACTTGCAGTGAGTGAGGGGAGCCAGCAGGGGGCGCAGTGACACAGGGAGTTATTACAGGATATTATCCTCTATACCTGAGGTGGGTGACTTGCAGTGAGTGAGGGGAGCCAGCAGGGGGCGCAGTGACACGGGGAGTTATTCCTGAGGTGGGTGACTTGCAGTGAGTGAGGGGAGCCAGCAGGGGGCGCAGTGACACAGGGAGTTATTCCTGAGGTGGGTGACTTGCAGTGAGTGAGGGGAGCCAGCAGGGGGCGCAGTGACACAGGGAGTTATTACAGGATATTATCCTCTATACCTGAGGTGGGTGACTTGCAGTGAGTGAGGGGAGCCAGCAGGGGGCGCAGTGACACGGGGAGTTATTCCTGAGGTGGGTGACTTGCAGTGAGTGAGGGGAGCCAGCAGGGGGCGCAGTGACACAGGGAGTTATACCTGAGGTGGGTGACTTGCAGTGAGTGAGGGGAGCCAGCAGGGGGCGCGGTGAAACAGGGAGTTATACCTGAGGTGGGTGACTTGCAGTGAGTGTGGGAAGCCAGCAGGGGGCGCAGTGACACAGGGAGTTATTCCTGAGGTGGGTGACTTGCAGTGAGTGTGGGAAGCCAGCAGGGGGCGCAGTGACACAGGGAGTTATACCTGAGGTGGGTGACTTGCAGTGAGTGAGGGGAGCCAGCAGGGGGCGCGGTGACACAGGGAGTTATTCCTGAGGTGGGTGACTTGCAGTGAGTGAGGGGAGCCAGCAGGGGGCGCAGTGACACAGGGAGTTATACCTGAGGTGGGTGACTTGCAGTGAGTGAGGGGAGCCAGCAGGGGGCGCAGTGATACAGGGAGTTATTCCTGAGGTGGGTGACTTGCAGTGAGTGAGGGGAGCCAGCAGGGGGCGCGGTGACACAGGGAGTTATTCCTGAGGTGGGTGACTTGCAGTGAGTGAGGGGAGCCAGCAGGGGGCGCAGTGACACAGGGAGTTATACCTGAGGTGGGTGACTTGCAGTGAGTGAGGGGAGCCAGCAGGGGGCGCAGTGATACAGGGAGTTATACCTGAGGTGGGTGACTTGCAGTGAGTGTGGGAAGCCAGCAGGGGGCGCAGTGACACAGGGAGTTATACCTGAGGTGGGTGACTTGCAGTGAGTGTGGGAAGCCAGCAGGGGGTGCAGTGACACAGGGAGTTATACCTGAGGTGGGTGACTTGCAGTGAGTGTGGGAAGCCAGCAGGGGGCGCAGTGACACAGGGAGTTATACCTGAGGTGGGTGACTTGCAGTGAGTGAGGGAAGCCAGCAGGGGGCGCAGTGACACAGGGAGTTATTCCTGAGGTGGGTGACTTGCAGTGAGTGAGGGGAGCCAGCAGGGGGCGCGGTGACACAGGGAGTTATTCCTGAGGTGGGTGACTTGCAGTGAGTGAGGGGAGCCAGCAGGGGGCGCAGTGACACAGGGAGTTATACCTGAGGTGGGTGACTTGCATCTCTCTAGCTCCAAGGATACCGGACTGTCTGTAAGCTCCGTCAGACCTAAAGAGAAAGCAGACGTTAAATACACACATAATACAAATGGCCGGAGTTGTGCTGTCTGACTCCATCACTCCATCCTACACTCATCACCAGATTTTTATGTGTTGGTTAAATGTAAAGCTATGTGTGAGAGACAGAAAATGCTCAACAGAGCCCAACTAGTAAAGATTCAACTGGAAGAGAGCAGAGCTCGTCGGGCAGAGAGCAGAGCTCGCCGGGCAGAGAGCAGAGCTCGTCGGGCAGAGAGCAGAGCTCGCCGGGCAGAGAGCAGAGCTCGTCGGGCAGAGAGCAGAGCTCGCCGGGCAGAGAGCAGAGCTCGTCGGGCAGAGAGCAGAGCTCGTCGGGCAGAGAGCAGAGCTTGAGGTGAGAAAGCAGAGCTTGAGGTGAGAAAGCAGAGCTTGCTGGGCAGAAAGCAGAGCAAAGAAGAGCCAAGCTCGCCGGGCAAAGAGCAGAGCTTGTGATGAGAAAGCAGAGCTTGCTGGGCAGAAAGCAGAGCTCGCGGGGCAGAGCTAGCAGGGCAGAATGCAGAGCTCGCTGGGCAGAAAGCAGAGCTCGCGGGTCAGAATGCAGAGCTCGCCGGGCAGAATGCAGAGCTCACAGGGCAGAATGCAGAGTTCGCCGGGCAGAATGTAGAGCTCGCCGGGCAGAATGCAGAGCTCGCCGGGCAGAATGCAGAGCTCACAGGGCAGAATGCAGAGTTCGCCGGGCAGAATGTAGAGCTCGCCGGGCAGAATGCAGAGCTCGCCGGGCAGAATATAGAGTTCGCCGGGCAGAATGCAGAGCTCGCCGGGCAGAATGCAGAGCTCGCCGGGCAGAATGCAGTGCTCGTGGTGAGAGCAGATACAGACACCATTTCCAGCAGGTTTATAGTATTAAAACTTGTTCTCAGGTGACAGAAAAAAAAATGAATGGGAGAATCCTTCCAGCTCGGCTACTCTGTCCTTACGTTTTCAATTCCCTTGTCAGTTCCCTCTGCTATAAATAAAGTGTTTGTATCATGATAGAGGGGAGTGCAGGGAGTGGGCCAGTGTTTAAAGTATTGCTGAATGGGAGAATCCTTCCAACTCGGCTTCTTACTCCTTACTTTTTCAGTTCCCTTCTCAATTCTCGCTTTTGTGTATAGAGCTCATTACTTTGAACAGCTCAGCTCTTACTGCACACCAATGTTGTGTAACACTAGGGGCGACTATGTGTGCTGTTACCATTCTATGTTTCTATACACAGGGGCTGGTGGTAGGAAGATTCCCTGCTAGGGTGAGGGCTGGGGGATACCGCGATCCCAGCTGGGACAAGGGGTGGGGTTAAGGCGATCCCAGCCGGGACAAGGGGTGGGGTTAAGGCGATCCCAGCCGGGACAAGGGGTGGGGTTAAGGCGATCCCAGCCGGGACAAGGGGTGGGGTTAAGGCGATCCCAGCTGGGGAGAGGGCGATCCCAGCTGGGACAAGGGATAGGGTTAGGGTGATCCCAGCTGGGGAGAGGGGTGGGGTTACGGTGATCCTAGTGTGTACCTTGTACAGCGGATCCTAGTGTGTACCGTGTACATCAGATCATTGTGTATCAGGAGATGCTGGTATAGCTGTTGTGTGTATATATCAGGAGATGCTGGTATAGCTGATCTGTGTATGTATCAGGAGATGCTGGTATAGCTGATCTGTGTATGTATCAGGAGATGCTGGTTTAGCTGATCTGTGTATGTATCAGGAGATGCTGGTATAGCTGATCTGTGTATGTATCAGGAGATGCTGGTTTAGCTGATCTGTGTATATATCAGGAGATGCTGGTTTAGCTGATCTGTGTATGTATCAGGAGATGCTGGTATAGCTGTTGTGTGTATGTATCAGGAGATGCTGGTATAGCTGATCTGTGTATGTATCAGGAGATGCTGGTTTAGCTGATCTGTGTATGTATCAGGAGATGCTGGTATAGCTGTTGTGTGTATATATCAGGAGATGTTGGTACAGCTGATTTGTGTATGTATCAGGAGATGCTGGTACAGCTGATTTGTGTATATATCAGGAGATGCTGGTTTAGCTGATCTGTGTATGTATCAGGAGATGCTGGTGTAGCTAATCTGTGTATATATCAGGAGATGCTGGTACAGCTGATTTGTGTATGTATCAGGAGATGCTGGCATAGCTGATTTGTGTATGTATCAGGAGATGCTGGTATAGCTGATCTGTGTATGTATCAGGAGATGCTGGTTTAGCTGATCTGTGTATGTATCAGGAGATGCTGGTATAGCTGATCTGTGTATATATCAGGAGATGCTGGTAAAGCTGATTTGTGTATGTATCAGGAGATGCTGGTATAGCTGTTGTGTGTATGTATCAGGAGATGCTGGTACAGCTGATGTGTGTATATATCAGGAGATGCTGGTACAGCTGATTTGTGTATGTATCAGGAGATGCTGGTACAGCTGATTTGTGTATGTATCAGGAGATGCTGGTATAGCTGTTGTGTGTATGTATCAGGAGATGCTGGTATAGCTGATTTGTGTTTGTATCAGGAGATGCTGGTATAGCTGTTGTGTGTATGTATCAGGAGATGCTGGTATAGCTGGTTTGTGTATGCATCAGGAGATGCTGGTATGGCTGTTGTGTGTATGTATCAGGAGATGCTGGTACAGCTGATTTGTGTATGTATCAGGAGATGCTGGTATAGCTGTTGTGTGTATGTATCAGGAGATGCTGGTACAGCTGATGTGTGTATATATCAGGAGATGCTGGTACAGCTGATTTGTGTATGTATCAGGAGATGCTGGTACAGCTGATTTGTGTATGTATCAGGAGATGCTGGTATAGCTGTTGTGTGTATGTATCAGGAGATGCTGGTATAGCTGATTTGTGTTTGTATCAGGAGATGCTGGTATAGCTGTTGTGTGTATGTATCAGGAGATGCTGGTATAGCTGTTGTGTGTATGTATCAGGAGATGCTGGTATAGCTGATTTGTGTATGCATCAGGAGATGCTGGTATGGCTGTTGTGTGTATGTATCAGGAGATGCTGGTACAGCTGATTTGTGTATGTATCAGGAGATGCTGGTATAGCTGTTGTGTGTATGTATCAGGAGATGCTGGTATAGCTGATTTGTGTTTGTATCAGGAGATGCTGGTATAGCTGTTGTGTGTATGTATCAGGAGATGCTGGTATAGCTGATTTGTGTTTGTATCAGGAGATGCTGGTATAGCTGTTGTGTGTATGTATCAGGAGATGCTGGTATAGCTATTGTGTGTATGTATCAGGAGTTGCTGGTATAGCTGATTTGTGTATGTATCAGGAGATGCTGGTATGGCTGTTGTGTGTATGTACCAGGAGATGCTGGTATAGCTGATTTGTGTATGTATCAGGAGATGCTGGTACAGCTGATTTGTGTATGTATCAGGAGATGCTGGTATAGCTGATCTGTGTATGTATCAGGAGATGCTGGTATAGCTGTTGTGTGTATGTATCAGGAGATGCTGGTATAGCTGTTGTGTGTATGTATCAGGAGATGCTGGTACAGCTGATTTGTGTATGTATCAGGAGATGCTGGTACAGCTGATTTGTGTATGTATCAGGAGATGCTGGTATAGCTGTTGTGTGTATGTATCAGGAGATGCTGGTATAGCTGTTGTGTGTATGTATCAGGAGATGCTGGTACAGCTGATTTGTGTATGTATCAGGAGATGTTGGTACAGCTGATTTGTGTATGTATCAGGAGATGCTGGTACAGCTGATTTGTGTATATATCAGGAGATGCTAGTTTAGCTGATCTGTGTATGTATCAGGAGATGCTGGTATAGCTGATCTGTGTATATATCAGGAGATGCTGGTACAGCTGATTTGTGTATGTATCAGGAGATGCTGGTATAGCTGATTTGTGTATGTATCAGGAGATGCTGGTATAGCTGTTGTGTGTATGTATCAGGAGATGCTGGTACAGCTGATTTGTGTATGTATCAGGAGATGCTGGTATAGCTGTTGCGTGTATGTATCAGGAGATGCTGGTATAGCTGTTGTGTGTATGTATCAGGAGATGCTGGTACAGCTGATCTGTGTATGTATCAGGAGATGCTGGTATAGCTGATTTGTGTATGTATCAGGAGATGTTGGTACAGCTGATCTGTGTATGTATCAGGAGATGCTGGTATAGCTGATCTGTGTATATATCAGGAGATGCTGGTACAGCTGATTTGTGTATGTATCAGGAGATGCTGGTATAGCTGATTTGTGTATGTATCAGGAGATGCTGGTTTAGCTGATCTGTGTATGTATCAGGAGATGCTGGTATAGCTGATCTGTGTATATATCAGGAGATGCTGGTACAGCTGATTTGTGTATGTATCAGGAGATGCTGGTATAGCTGATTTGTGTATGTATCAGGAGATGCTGGTATAGCTGATCTGTGTATATATCAGGAGATGCTGGTATAGCTGATCTGTGTATGTATCAGGAGATGCTGGTATAGCTGATTTGTTTATGTATCAGGAGATGCTGGTATAGCTGTTGTGTGTATGTATCAGGAGATGCTGGTATAGCTGTTGTGTGTATGTATCAGGAGATGCTGGTATAGCTGATCTGTGTATGTTATCAGGAGATGCTGGTATAGCTGATTTGTGTATGTATCAGGAGATGCTGGTATAGCTGTTGTGTGTATGGATCAGGATATGCTGGTATAGCTGATCGGTGTATGTATCAGGAGATGCTGGTATAGCTGATCGGTGTATGTATCAGGAGATGCTGGTATAGCTGTTGTGTGTATGTATCAGGAGATGCTGGTATAGCTGTTGTGTGTATGTATCAGGAGATGCTGGTATAGCTGTTGTGTGTATGTATCAGGAGATGCTGGTATAGCTGTTGTGTGTACGTATCAAGAGATGCTGGTATAGCTGATCTGTGTATGTATCAGGAGATGCTGGTATAGCTGATTTGTGTATGTATCAGGAGATGCTGGTACAGCTGATTTGTGTATGTATCAGGAGATGCTGGTACAGCTGATTTGTGTATATATCAGGAGATGCTGGTTTAGCTGATCTGTGTATGTATCAGGAGATGCTGGTATAGCTGATCTGTGTATATATCAGGAGATGCTGGTACAGCTGATTTGTGTATGTATCAGGAGATGCTGGCATAGCTGATTTGTGTATGTATCAGGAGATGCTGGTATAGCTGATCTGTGTATGTATCAGGAGATGTTGGTTTAGCTGATCTGTGTATGTATCAGGAGATGCTGGTATAGCTGATCTGTGTATATATCAGGAGATGCTGGTAAAGCTGATTTGTGTATGTATCAGGAGATGCTGGTATAGCTGTTGTGTGTATGTATCAGGAGATGCTGGTACAGCTGATGTGTGTATATATCAGGAGATGCTGGTACAGCTGATCTGTGTATGTATCAGGAGATGCTGGTATAGCTGATTTGTGTATGTATCAGGAGATGTTGGTACAGCTGATCTGTGTATGTATCAGGAGATGCTGGTATAGCTGATCTGTGTATATATCAGGAGATGCTGGTACAGCTGATTTGTGTATGTATCAGGAGATGCTGGTATAGCTGATTTGTGTATGTATCAGGAGATGCTGGTTTAGCTGATCTGTGTATGTATCAGGAGATGCTGGTATAGCTGATCTGTGTATATATCAGGAGATGCTGGTACAGCTGATTTGTGTATGTATCAGGAGATGCTGGTATAGCTGATTTGTGTATGTATCAGGAGATGCTGGTATAGCTGATCTGTGTATATATCAGGAGATGCTGGTATAGCTGATCTGTGTATGTATCAGGAGATGCTGGTATAGCTGATTTGTTTATGTATCAGGAGATGCTGGTATAGCTGTTGTGTGTATGTATCAGGAGATGCTGGTATAGCTGTTGTGTGTATGTATCAGGAGATGCTGGTATAGCTGATCTGTGTATGTTATCAGGAGATGCTGGTATAGCTGATTTGTGTATGTATCAGGAGATGCTGGTATAGCTGTTGTGTGTATGGATCAGGATATGCTGGTATAGCTGATCGGTGTATGTATCAGGAGATGCTGGTATAGCTGATCGGTGTATGTATCAGGAGATGCTGGTATAGCTGTTGTGTGTATGTATCAGGAGATGCTGGTATAGCTGTTGTGTGTATGTATCAGGAGATGCTGGTATAGCTGTTGTGTGTATGTATCAGGAGATGCTGGTATAGCTGTTGTGTGTACGTATCAAGAGATGCTGGTATAGCTGATCTGTGTATGTATCAGGAGATGCTGGTATAGCTGATTTGTGTATGTATCAGGAGATGCTGGTACAGCTGATTTGTGTATGTATCAGGAGATGCTGGTACAGCTGATTTGTGTATATATCAGGAGATGCTGGTTTAGCTGATCTGTGTATGTATCAGGAGATGCTGGTATAGCTGATCTGTGTATATATCAGGAGATGCTGGTACAGCTGATTTGTGTATGTATCAGGAGATGCTGGCATAGCTGATTTGTGTATGTATCAGGAGATGCTGGTATAGCTGATCTGTGTATGTATCAGGAGATGTTGGTTTAGCTGATCTGTGTATGTATCAGGAGATGCTGGTATAGCTGATCTGTGTATATATCAGGAGATGCTGGTAAAGCTGATTTGTGTATGTATCAGGAGATGCTGGTATAGCTGTTGTGTGTATGTATCAGGAGATGCTGGTACAGCTGATGTGTGTATATATCAGGAGATGCTGGTACAGCTGATTTGTGTATGTATCAGGAGATGCTGGTACAGCTGATTTGTGTATGTATCAGGAGATGCTGGTATAGCTGTTGTGTGTATATATCAGGAGATGCTGGTATAGCTGATCTGTGTATATATCAGGAGATGCAGGTATAGCTGTTGTGTGTATGTATCAGGAGATGCTGGTATAGCTGTTGTGTGTATGTATCAGGAGATGCTGGTATAGCTGATTTGTGTATGTATCAGGAGATGCTGGTATAGCTGATCTGTGTATATAGCAGGAGATGCTGGTATAGCTGATCTGTGTATGTATCAGGAGATGCTGGTATAGCTGTTGTGTGTATGTATCAGGAGATGCTGGTATAGCTGATTTGTGTTTGTATCAGGAGATGCTGGTATAGCTGTTGTGTGTATGTATCAGGAGATGCTGGTATAGCTGTTGTGTGTATGTATCAGGAGATGCTGGTATAGCTGATTTGTGTATGTATCAGGAGATGCTGGTATGGCTGTTGTGTGTATGTACCAGGAGATGCTGGTATAGCTGATTTGTGTATGTATCAGGAGATGCTGGTACAGCTGATTTGTGTATGTATCAGGAGATGCTGGTATAGCTGATCTGTGTATGTATCAGGAGATGCTGGTATAGCTGTTGTGTGTATGTATCAGGAGATGCTGGTATAGCTGTTGTGTGTATGTATCAGGAGATGCTGGTATAGCTGTTGTGTGTATGTATCAGGAGATGCTGGTATAGCTGTTGTGTGTATGTATCAGGAGATGCTGGTATAGCTGTTGTGTGTACGTATCAAGAGATGCTGGTATAGCTGATCTGTGTATGTATCAGGAGATGCTGGTATAGCTGATTTGTGTATGTATCAGGAGATGCTGGTACAGCTGATTTGTGTATGTATCAGGAGATGCTGGTACAGCTGATTTGTGTATATATCAGGAGATGCTGGTTTAGCTGATCTGTGTATGTATCAGGAGATGCTGGTATAGCTGATCTGTGTATATATCAGGAGATGCTGGTACAGCTGATTTGTGTATGTATCAGGAGATGCTGGCATAGCTGATTTGTGTATGTATCAGGAGATGCTGGTATAGCTGATCTGTGTATGTATCAGGAGATGTTGGTTTAGCTGATCTGTGTATGTATCAGGAGATGCTGGTATAGCTGATCTGTGTATATATCAGGAGATGCTGGTAAAGCTGATTTGTGTATGTATCAGGAGATGCTGGTATAGCTGTTGTGTGTATGTATCAGGAGATGCTGGTACAGCTGATGTGTGTATATATCAGGAGATGCTGGTACAGCTGATCTGTGTATGTATCAGGAGATGCTGGTATAGCTGATTTGTGTATGTATCAGGAGATGTTGGTACAGCTGATCTGTGTATGTATCAGGAGATGCTGGTATAGCTGATCTGTGTATATATCAGGAGATGCTGGTACAGCTGATTTGTGTATGTATCAGGAGATGCTGGTATAGCTGATTTGTGTATGTATCAGGAGATGCTGGTTTAGCTGATCTGTGTATGTATCAGGAGATGCTGGTATAGCTGATCTGTGTATATATCAGGAGATGCTGGTACAGCTGATTTGTGTATGTATCAGGAGATGCTGGTATAGCTGATTTGTGTATGTATCAGGAGATGCTGGTATAGCTGATCTGTGTATATATCAGGAGATGCTGGTATAGCTGATCTGTGTATGTATCAGGAGATGCTGGTATAGCTGATTTGTTTATGTATCAGGAGATGCTGGTATAGCTGTTGTGTGTATGTATCAGGAGATGCTGGTATAGCTGTTGTGTGTATGTATCAGGAGATGCTGGTATAGCTGATCTGTGTATGTTATCAGGAGATGCTGGTATAGCTGATTTGTGTATGTATCAGGAGATGCTGGTATAGCTGTTGTGTGTATGGATCAGGATATGCTGGTATAGCTGATCGGTGTATGTATCAGGAGATGCTGGTATAGCTGATCGGTGTATGTATCAGGAGATGCTGGTATAGCTGTTGTGTGTATGTATCAGGAGATGCTGGTATAGCTGTTGTGTGTATGTATCAGGAGATGCTGGTATAGCTGTTGTGTGTATGTATCAGGAGATGCTGGTATAGCTGTTGTGTGTACGTATCAAGAGATGCTGGTATAGCTGATCTGTGTATGTATCAGGAGATGCTGGTATAGCTGATTTGTGTATGTATCAGGAGATGCTGGTACAGCTGATTTGTGTATGTATCAGGAGATGCTGGTACAGCTGATTTGTGTATATATCAGGAGATGCTGGTTTAGCTGATCTGTGTATGTATCAGGAGATGCTGGTATAGCTGATCTGTGTATATATCAGGAGATGCTGGTACAGCTGATTTGTGTATGTATCAGGAGATGCTGGCATAGCTGATTTGTGTATGTATCAGGAGATGCTGGTATAGCTGATCTGTGTATGTATCAGGAGATGTTGGTTTAGCTGATCTGTGTATGTATCAGGAGATGCTGGTATAGCTGATCTGTGTATATATCAGGAGATGCTGGTAAAGCTGATTTGTGTATGTATCAGGAGATGCTGGTATAGCTGTTGTGTGTATGTATCAGGAGATGCTGGTACAGCTGATGTGTGTATATATCAGGAGATGCTGGTACAGCTGATTTGTGTATGTATCAGGAGATGCTGGTACAGCTGATTTGTGTATGTATCAGGAGATGCTGGTATAGCTGTTGTGTGTATATATCAGGAGATGCTGGTATAGCTGATCTGTGTATATATCAGGAGATGCAGGTATAGCTGTTGTGTGTATGTATCAGGAGATGCTGGTATAGCTGTTGTGTGTATGTATCAGGAGATGCTGGTATAGCTGATTTGTGTATGTATCAGGAGATGCTGGTATAGCTGATCTGTGTATATAGCAGGAGATGCTGGTATAGCTGATCTGTGTATGTATCAGGAGATGCTGGTATAGCTGTTGTGTGTATGTATCAGGAGATGCTGGTATAGCTGATTTGTGTTTGTATCAGGAGATGCTGGTATAGCTGTTGTGTGTATGTATCAGGAGATGCTGGTATAGCTGTTGTGTGTATGTATCAGGAGATGCTGGTATAGCTGATTTGTGTATGTATCAGGAGATGCTGGTATGGCTGTTGTGTGTATGTACCAGGAGATGCTGGTATAGCTGATTTGTGTATGTATCAGGAGATGCTGGTACAGCTGATTTGTGTATGTATCAGGAGATGCTGGTATAGCTGATCTGTGTATGTATCAGGAGATGCTGGTATAGCTGTTGTGTGTATGTATCAGGAGATGCTGGTATAGCTGTTGTGTGTATGTATCAGGAGATGCTGGTACAGCTGATTTGTGTATGTATCAGGAGATGCTGGTACAGCTGATTTGTGTATGTATCAGGAGATGCTGGTATAGCTGTTGTGTGTATGTATCAGGAGATGCTGGTATAGCTGTTGTGTGTATGTATCAGGAGATGCTGGTACAGCTGATTTGTGTATGTATCAGGAGATGTTGGTACAGCTGATTTGTGTTGAAGATGCTGGTATAGCTGTTGTGTGTATGTATCAGGAGATGCTGGTACAGCTGATCTGTGTATGTATCAGGAGATGCTGGTATAGCTGATTTGTGTATGTATCAGGAGATGTTGGTACAGCTGATCTGTGTATGTATCAGGAGATGCTGGTATAGCTGATCTGTGTATATATCAGGAGATGCTGGTACAGCTGATTTGTGTATGTATCAGGAGATGCTGGTATAGCTGATTTGTGTATGTATCAGGAGATGCTGGTTTAGCTGATCTGTGTATGTATCAGGAGATGCTGGTATAGCTGATCTGTGTATGTATCAGGAGATGCTGGTTTAGCTGATCTGTGTATGTATCAGGAGATGCTGGTATAGCTGATTTGTGTATGTATCAGGAGATGCTGGTATAGCTGTTGTGTGTATGTATCAGGAGATACTGGTACAGCTGATTTGTGTATGTATCAGGAGATGCTGGTATAGCTGTTGCGTGTATGTATCAGGAGATGCTGGTATAGCTGTTGTGTGTATGTATCAGGAGATGCTGGTATAGCTGTTGTGTGTATGTATCAGGAGATGCTGGTACAGCTGATTTGTGTATGTATCAGGAGATGTTGGTACAGCTGATTTGTGTTGAAGATGCTGGTATAGCTGTTGTGTGTATGTATCAGGAGATGCTGGTACAGCTGATCTGTGTATGTATCAGGAGATGCTGGTATAGCTGATTTGTGTATGTATCAGGAGATGTTGGTACAGCTGATCTGTGTATGTATCAGGAGATGCTGGTATAGCTGATCTGTGTATATATCAGGAGATGCTGGTACAGCTGATTTGTGTATGTATCAGGAGATGCTGGTATAGCTGATTTGTGTATGTATCAGGAGATGCTGGTTTAGCTGATCTGTGTATGTATCAGGAGATGCTGGTATAGCTGATCTGTGTATGTATCAGGAGATGCTGGTTTAGCTGATCTGTGTATGTATCAGGAGATGCTGGTATAGCTGATTTGTGTATGTATCAGGAGATGCTGGTATAGCTGTTGTGTGTATGTATCAGGAGATACTGGTACAGCTGATTTGTGTATGTATCAGGAGATGCTGGTATAGCTGTTGCGTGTATGTATCAGGAGATGCTGGTATAGCTGTTGTGTGTATGTATCAGGAGATGCTGGTACAGCTGATCTGTGTATGTATCAGGAGATGCTGGTATAGCTGATTTGTGTATGTATCAGGAGATGCTGGTATAGCTGATCTGTGTATATATCAGGAGATGCAGGTATAGCTGTTGTGTGTATGTATCAGGAGATGCTGGTATAGCTGTTGTGTGTATGTATCAGGAGATGCTGGTATAGCTGATTTGTGTATGTATCAGGAGATGCTGGTATAGCTGATCTGTGTATATAGCAGGAGATGCTGGTATAGCTGATCTGTGTATGTATCAGGAGATGCTGGTATAGCTGTTGTGTGTATGTATCAGGAGATGCTGGTATAGCTGATTTGTGTTTGTATCAGGAGATGCTGGTATAGCTGTTGTGTGTATGTATCAGGAGATGCTGGTATAGCTGTTGTGTGTATGTATCAGGAGATGCTGGTATAGCTGATTTGTGTATGTATCAGGAGATGCTGGTATGGCTGTTGTGTGTATGTACCAGGAGATGCTGGTATAGCTGATTTGTGTATGTATCAGGAGATGCTGGTACAGCTGATTTGTGTATGTATCAGGAGATGCTGGTATAGCTGATCTGTGTATGTATCAGGAGATGCTGGTATAGCTGTTGTGTGTATGTATCAGGAGATGCTGGTATAGCTGTTGTGTGTATGTATCAGGAGATGCTGGTACAGCTGATTTGTGTATGTATCAGGAGATGCTGGTACAGCTGATTTGTGTATGTATCAGGAGATGCTGGTATAGCTGTTGTGTGTATGTATCAGGAGATGCTGGTATAGCTGTTGTGTGTATGTATCAGGAGATGCTGGTACAGCTGATTTGTGTATGTATCAGGAGATGTTGGTACAGCTGATTTGTGTTGAAGATGCTGGTATAGCTGTTGTGTGTATGTATCAGGAGATGCTGGTACAGCTGATCTGTGTATGTATCAGGAGATGCTGGTATAGCTGATTTGTGTATGTATCAGGAGATGTTGGTACAGCTGATCTGTGTATGTATCAGGAGATGCTGGTATAGCTGATCTGTGTATATATCAGGAGATGCTGGTACAGCTGATTTGTGTATGTATCAGGAGATGCTGGTATAGCTGATTTGTGTATGTATCAGGAGATTCTGGTTTAGCTGATCTGTGTATGTATCAGGAGATGCTGGTATAGCTGATCTGTGTATGTATCAGGAGATGCTGGTTTAGCTGATCTGTGTATGTATCAGGAGATGCTGGTATAGCTGATTTGTGTATGTATCAGGAGATGCTGGTATAGCTGTTGTGTGTATGTATCAGGAGATGCTGGTACAGCTGATTTGTGTATGTATCAGGAGATGCTGGTATAGCTGTTGCGTGTATGTATCAGGAGATGCTGGTATAGCTGTTGTGTGTATGTATCAGGAGATGCTGGTACAGCTGATCTGTGTATGTATCAGGAGATGCTGGTATAGCTGATTTGTGTATGTATCAGGAGATGTTGGTACAGCTGATCTGTGTATGTATCAGGAGATGCTGGTATAGCTGATCTGTGTATATATCAGGAGATGCTGGTACAGCTGATTTGTGTATGTATCAGGAGATGCTGGTATAGCTGATTTGTGTATGTATCAGGAGATGCTGGTTTAGCTGATCTGTGTATGTATCAGGAGATGCTGGTATAGCTGATCTGTGTATATATCAGGAGATGCTGGTATAGCTGATCTGTGTATGTATCAGGAGATGCTGGTTTAGCTGATCTGTGTATGTATCAGGAGATGCTGGTATAGCTGTTGTGTGTATATATCAGGAGATGCTGGTATAGCTGATCTGTGTATATATCAGGAGATGCTGGTATAGCTGATCTGTGTATGTATCAGGAGATGCTGGTATAGCTGATTTGTTTATGTATCAGGAGATGCTGGTATAGCTGTTGTGTGTATGTATCAGGAGATGCTGGTATAGCTGTTGTGTGTATGTATCAGGAGATGCTGGTATAGCTGATCTGTGTATGTTATCAGGAGATGCTGGTATAGCTGATTTGTGTATGTATCAGGAGATGCTGGTATAGCTGTTGTGTGTATGGATCAGGATATGCTGGTATAGCTGATCGGTGTATGTATCAGGAGATGCTGGTATAGCTGATCGGTGTATGTATCAGGAGATGCTGGTATAGCTGTTGTGTGTATGTATCAGGAGATGCTGGTATAGCTGTTGTGTGTATGTATCAGGAGATGCAGGTATAGCTGTTGTGTGTATGTATCAGGAGATGCTGGTATAGCTGTTGTGTGTACGTATCAAGAGATGCTGGTATAGCTGATCTGTGTATGTATCAGGAGATGCTGGTATAGCTGATTTGTGTATGTATCAGGAGATGCTGGTACAGCTGATTTGTGTATGTATCAGGAGATGCTGGTACAGCTGATTTGTGTATATATCAGGAGATGCTGGTTTAGCTGATCTGTGTATGTATCAGGAGATGCTGGTATAGCTGATCTGTGTATATATCAGGAGATGCTGGTACAGCTGATTTGTGTATGTATCAGGAGATGCTGGCATAGCTGATTTGTGTATGTATCAGGAGATGCTGGTATAGCTGATCTGTGTATGTATCAGGAGATGTTGGTTTAGCTGATCTGTGTATGTATCAGGAGATGCTGGTATAGCTGATCTGTGTATATATCAGGAGATGCTGGTAAAGCTGATTTGTGTATGTATCAGGAGATGCTGGTATAGCTGTTGTGTGTATGTATCAGGAGATGCTGGTACAGCTGATGTGTGTATATATCAGGAGATGCTGGTACAGCTGATTTGTGTATGTATCAGGAGATGCTGGTACAGCTGATTTGTGTATGTATCAGGAGATGCTGGTATAGCTGTTGTGTGTATATATCAGGAGATGCTGGTATAGCTGATCTGTGTATATATCAGGAGATGCAGGTATAGCTGTTGTGTGTATGTATCAGGAGATGCTGGTATAGCTGTTGTGTGTATGTATCAGGAGATGCTGGTATAGCTGATTTGTGTATGTATCAGGAGATGCTGGTATAGCTGATCTGTGTATATAGCAGGAGATGCTGGTATAGCTGATCTGTGTATGTATCAGGAGATGCTGGTATAGCTGTTGTGTGTATGTATCAGGAGATGCTGGTATAGCTGATTTGTGTTTGTATCAGGAGATGCTGGTATAGCTGTTGTGTGTATGTATCAGGAGATGCTGGTATAGCTGTTGTGTGTATGTATCAGGAGATGCTGGTATAGCTGATTTGTGTATGTATCAGGAGATGCTGGTATGGCTGTTGTGTGTATGTACCAGGAGATGCTGGTATAGCTGATTTGTGTATGTATCAGGAGATGCTGGTACAGCTGATTTGTGTATGTATCAGGAGATGCTGGTATAGCTGATCTGTGTATGTATCAGGAGATGCTGGTATAGCTGTTGTGTGTATGTATCAGGAGATGCTGGTATAGCTGTTGTGTGTATGTATCAGGAGATGCTGGTACAGCTGATTTGTGTATGTATCAGGAGATTCTGGTACAGCTGATTTGTGTATGTATCAGGAGATGCTGGTATAGCTGTTGTGTGTATGTATCAGGAGATGCTGGTATAGCTGTTGTGTGTATGTATCAGGAGATGCTGGTACAGCTGATTTGTGTATGTATCAGGAGATGTTGGTACAGCTGATTTGTGTATGTATCAGGAGATGCTGGTACAGCTGATTTGTGTATATATCAGGAGATGCTGGTTTAGCTGATCTGTGTATGTACCAGGAGATGCTGGTATAGCTGATCTGTGTATATATCAGGAGATGCTGGTACAGCTGATTTGTGTATGTATCAGGAGATGCTGGTATAGCTGATTTGTGTATGTATCAGGAGATGCTGGTATAGCTGTTGTGTGTATGTATCAGGAGATGCTGGTACAGCTGATTTGTGTATGTATCAGGAGATGCTGGTATAGCTGTTGCGTGTATGTATCAGGAGATGCTGGTATAGCTGTTGTGGGTATGTATCAGGAGATGCTGGTACAGCTGATCTGTGTATGTATCAGGAGATGCTGGTATAGCTGATTTGTGTATGTATCAGGAGATGTTGGTACAGCTGATCTGTGTATGTATCAGGAGATGCTGGTATAGCTGATCTGTGTATATATCAGGAGATGCTGGTATAGCTGTTGTGTGTATGTATCAGGAGATGCTGGTATAGCTGATTTGTGTATGTATCAGGAGATGCTGGTATAGCTGTTGTGTGTATGTATCAGGAGATGCTGGTATAGCTGTTGTGTGTATGTATCAGGAGATGCTGGTACAGCTGATTTGTGTATGTATCAGGAGATTCTGGTACAGCTGATTTGTGTATGTATCAGGAGATGCTGGTATAGCTGTTGTGTGTATGTATCAGGAGATGCTGGTATAGCTGTTGTGTGTATGTATCAGGAGATGCTGGTACAGCTGATTTGTGTATGTATCAGGAGATGTTGGTACAGCTGATTTGTGTATGTATCAGGAGATGCTGGTACAGCTGATTTGTGTATATATCAGGAGATGCTGGTTTAGCTGATCTGTGTATGTACCAGGAGATGCTGGTATAGCTGATCTGTGTATATATCAGGAGATGCTGGTACAGCTGATTTGTGTATGTATCAGGAGATGCTGGTATAGCTGATTTGTGTATGTATCAGGAGATGCTGGTATAGCTGTTGTGTGTATGTATCAGGAGATGCTGGTACAGCTGATTTGTGTATGTATCAGGAGATGCTGGTATAGCTGTTGCGTGTATGTATCAGGAGATGCTGGTATAGCTGTTGTGGGTATGTATCAGGAGATGCTGGTACAGCTGATCTGTGTATGTATCAGGAGATGCTGGTATAGCTGATTTGTGTATGTATCAGGAGATGTTGGTACAGCTGATCTGTGTATGTATCAGGAGATGCTGGTATAGCTGATCTGTGTATATATCAGGAGATGCTGGTATAGCTGTTGTGTGTATGTATCAGGAGATGCTGGTATAGCTGATTTGTGTATGTATCAGGAGATGCTGGTATGGCTGTTGTGTGTATGTACCAGGAGATGCTGGTATAGCTGATTTGTGTATGTATCAGGAGATGCTGGTACAGCTGATTTGTGTATGTATCAGGAGATGCTGGTATAGCTGATCTGTGTATGTATCAGGAGATGCTGTTGTGTGCTGATGCTGATTTGTGTATGTATCAGGAGATGCTGGTATAGCTGATTTGTGTATGTATCAGGAGATGCTGGTTTAGCTGATCTGTGTATGTATCAGGAGATGCTGGTATAGCTGATCTGTGTATGTATCAGGAGATGCTGGTTTAGCTGATCTGTGTATGTATCAGGAGATGCTGGTATAGCTGTTGTGTGTATATATCAGGAGATGCTGGTATAGCTGATCTGTGTATATATCAGGAGATGCTGGTATAGCTGATCTGTGTATGTATCAGGAGATGCTGGTATAGCTGATTTGTTTATGTATCAGGAGATGCTGGTATAGCTGTTGTGTGTATGTATCAGGAGATGCTGGTATAGCTGTTGTGTGTATGTATCAGGAGATGCTGGTATAGCTGATCTGTGTATGTTATCAGGAGATGCTGGTATAGCTGATTTGTGTATGTATCAGGAGATCCTGGTATAGCTGTTGTGTGTATGGATCAGGAGATGCTGGTATAGCTGATCGGTGTATGTATCAGGAGATGCTGGTATAGCTGATCGGTGTATGTATCAGGAGATGCTGGTATAGCTGTTGTGTGTATGTATCAGGAGATGCTGGTATAGCTGTTGTGTGTATGTATCAGGAGATGCTGGTATAGCTGTTGTGTGTATGTATCAGGAGATGCTGGTATAGCTGTTGTGTGTATGTATCAGGAGATGCTGGTATAGCTGATCTGTGTATGTATCAGGAGATGCTGGTATAGCTGATTTGTGTATGTATCAGGAGATGCTGGTACAGCTGATTTGTGTATGTATCAGGAGATGCTGGTACAGCTGATTTGTGTATGTATCAGGAGATGCTGGTATAGCTGATCTGTGTATGTATCAGGAGATGCTGGTATAGCTGTTGTGTGTATGTATCAGGAGATGCTGGTATAGCTGTTGTGTGTATGTATCAGGAGATGCTGGTATAGCTGATCTGTGTATGTTATCAGGAGATGCTGGTATAGCTGATTTGTGTATGTATCAGGAGATGCTGGTATAGCTGTTGTGTGTATGGATCAGGATATGCTGGTATAGCTGATCGGTGTATGTATCAGGAGATGCTGGTATAGCTGATCGGTGTATGTATCAGGAGATGCTGGTATAGCTGTTGTGTGTATGTATCAGGAGATGCTGGTATAGCTGTTGTGTGTATGTATCAGGAGATGCTGGTATAGCTGTTGTGTGTATGTATCAGGAGATGCTGGTATAGCTGTTGTGTGTACGTATCAGGAGATGCTGGTATAGCTGATCTGTGTATGTATCAGGAGATGCTGGTATAGCTGATTTGTGTATGTATCAGGAGATGCTGGTACAGCTGATTTGTGTATGTATCAGGAGATGCTGGTACAGCTGATTTGTGTATATATCAGGAGATGCTGGTTTAGCTGATCTGTGTATGTATCAGGAGATGCTGGTATAGCTGATCTGTGTATATATCAGGAGATGCTGGTACAGCTGATTTGTGTATGTATCAGGAGATGCTGGCATAGCTGATTTGTGTATGTATCAGGAGATGCTGGTATAGCTGATCTGTGTATGTATCAGGAGATGCTGGTTTAGCTGATCTGTGTATGTATCAGGAGATGCTGGTATAGCTGATCTGTGTATATATCAGGAGATGCTGGTAAAGCTGATTTGTATATGTATCAGGAGATGCTGGTATAGCTGTTGTGTGTATGTATCAGGAGATGCTGGTACAGCTGATGTGTGTATATATCAGGAGATGCTGGTACAGCTGATTTGTGTATGTATCAGGAGATGCTGGTATAGCTGTTGTGTGTATGTATCAGGAGATGCTGGTATAGCTGTTGTGTGTATGTATCAGGAGATGCTTGTATAGCTGTTGTGTGTATGTATCAGGAGATGCTGGTATAGCTGATTTGTGTATGTATCAAGAGATGCTGGTATAGCTGATCTGTGTATATAGCAGGAGATGCTGGTATAGCTGATCTGTGTATGTATCAGGAGATGCTGGTATAGCTGTTGTGTGTATGTATCAGGAGATGCTGGTATAGCTGATTTGTGTGTGTATCAGGAGATGCTGGTATAGCTGTTGTGTGTATGTATCAGGAGATGCTGGTATAGCTGTTGTGTGTATGTATCAGGAGATGCTGGTATAGCTGATTTGTGTATGTATCAGGAGATGCTGGTATGGCTGTTGTGTGTATGTACCAGGAGATGCTGGTATAGCTGATTTGTGTATGTATCAGGAGATACTGGTACAGCTGATTTGTGTATGTATCAGGAGATGCTGGTATAGCTGATCTGTGTATGTATCAGGAGATGCTGGTATAGCTGTTGTGTGTATTTATCAGGAGATGCTGGTATAGCTGTTGTGTGTATGTATCAGGAAATGCTGGTACAGCTGATTTGTGTATGTATCAGGAGATGCTGGTACAGCTGATTTGTGTATGTATCAGGAGATGCTGGTATAGCTGTTGTGTGTATGTATCAGGAGATGCTGGTATAGCTGTTGTGTGTATGTATCAGGAGATGCTGGTACAGCTGATTTGTGTATGTATCAGGAGATGTTGGTACAGCTGATTTGTGTATGTATCAGGAGATGCTGGTACAGCTGATTTGTGTATATATCAGGAGATGCTGGTTTAGCTGATCTGTGTATGTATCAGGAGATGCTGATATAGCTGATCTGTGTATATATCAGGAGATGCTGGTACAGCTGATTTGTGTATGTATCAGGAGATGCTGGTATAGCTGATCTGTGTATATATCAGGAGATGCTGGTATAGCTGATCTGTGTATGTATCAGGAGATGCTGGTATAGCTGATTTGTTGATGTATCAGGAGATGCTGGTATAGCTGTTGTGTGTATGTATCAGGAGATGCTGGTATAGCTGTTGTGTGTATGTATCAGGAGATGCTGGTATAGCTGTTGTGTGTATGTATCAGGAGATGCTGGTATAGCTGTTGTGTGTATGTATCAGGAGATGCTGGTACAGCTGATTTGTGTATGTATCAGGAGATGCTGGTACAGCTGATTTGTGTATGTATCAGGAGATGCTGGTATAGCTGTTGTGTGTATGTATCAGGAGATGCTGGTATAGCTGTTGTGTGTATGTATCAGGAGATGCTGGTACAGCTGATTTGTGTATGTATCAGGAGATGTTGGTACAGCTGATTTGTGTATGTATCAGGAGATGCTGGTACAGCTGATTTGTGTATATATCAGGAGATGCTGGTTTAGCTGATCTGTGTATGTATCAGGAGATGCTGGTATAGCTGATCTGTGTATATATCAGGAGTTGCTGGTACAGCTGATTTGTGTATGTATCAGGAGATGCTGGTATAGCTGATTTGTGTATGTATCAGGAGATGCTGGTATAGCTGTTGTGTGTATGTATCAGGAGATGCTGGTACAGCTGATTTGTGTATGTATCAGGAGATGCTGGTATAGCTGTTGCGTGTATGTATCAGGAGATGCTGGTATAGCTGTTGTGGGTATGTATCAGGAGATGCTGGTACAGCTGATCTGTGTATGTATCAGGAGATGCTGGTATAGCTGATTTGTGTATGTATCAGGAGATGTTGGTACAGCTGATCTGTGTATGTATCAGGAGATGCTGGTATAGCTGATCTGTGTATATATCAGGAGATGCTGGTATAGCTGTTGTGTGTATGTATCAGGAGATGCTGGTATAGCTGATTTGTGTATGTATCAGGAGATGCTGGTATGGCTGTTGTGTGTATGTACCAGGAGATGCTGGTATAGCTGATTTGTGTATGTATCAGGAGATGCTGGTACAGCTGATTTGTGTATGTATCAGGAGATGCTGGTATAGCTGATCTGTGTATGTATCAGGAGATGCTGTTGTGTGCTGATGCTGATTTGTGTATGTATCAGGAGATGCTGGTATAGCTGATTTGTGTATGTATCAGGAGATGCTGGTTTAGCTGATCTGTGTATGTATCAGGAGATGCTGGTATAGCTGATCTGTGTATGTATCAGGAGATGCTGGTTTAGCTGATCTGTGTATGTATCAGGAGATGCTGGTATAGCTGTTGTGTGTATATATCAGGAGATGCTGGTATAGCTGATCTGTGTATATATCAGGAGATGCTGGTATAGCTGATCTGTGTATGTATCAGGAGATGCTGGTATAGCTGATTTGTTTATGTATCAGGAGATGCTGGTATAGCTGTTGTGTGTATGTATCAGGAGATGCTGGTATAGCTGTTGTGTGTATGTATCAGGAGATGCTGGTATAGCTGATCTGTGTATGTTATCAGGAGATGCTGGTATAGCTGATTTGTGTATGTATCAGGTGATGCTGGTATAGCTGATCGGTGTATGTATCAGGAGATGCTGGTATAGCTGATCGGTGTATGTATCAGGAGATGCTGGTATAGCTGATCGGTGTATGTATCAGGAGATGCTGGTATAGCTGTTGTGTGTATGTATCAGGAGATGCTGGTATAGCTGTTGTGTGTATGTATCAGGAGATGCTGGTATAGCTGTTGTGTGTATGTATCAGGAGATGCTGGTATAGCTGTTGTGTGTATGTATCAGGAGATGCTGGTATAGCTGATCTGTGTATGTATCAGGAGATGCTGGTATAGCTGATTTGTGTATGTATCAGGAGATGCTGGTACAGCTGATTTGTGTATGTATCAGGAGATGCTGGTACAGCTGATTTGTGTATGTATCAGGAGATGCTGGTATAGCTGATCTGTGTATGTATCAGGAGATGCTGGTATAGCTGTTGTGTGTATGTATCAGGAGATGCTGGTATAGCTGTTGTGTGTATGTATCAGGAGATGCTGGTATAGCTGATCTGTGTATGTTATCAGGAGATGCTGGTATAGCTGATTTGTGTATGTATCAGGAGATGCTGGTATAGCTGTTGTGTGTATGGATCAGGATATGCTGGTATAGCTGATCGGTGTATGTATCAGGAGATGCAGGTATAGCTGATCGGTGTATGTATCAGGAGATGCTGGTATAGCTGTTGTGTGTATGTATCAGGAGATGCTGGTATAGCTGTTGTGTGTATGTATCAGGAGATGCTGGTATAGCTGTTGTGTGTATGTATCAGGAGATGCTGGTATAGCTGTTGTGTGTACGTATCAGGAGATGCTGGTATAGCTGATCTGTGTATGTATCAGGAGATGCTGGTATAGCTGATTTGTGTATGTATCAGGAGATGCTGGTACAGCTGATTTGTGTATGTATCAGGAGATGCTGGTACAGCTGATTTGTGTATATATCAGGAGATGCTGGTTTAGCTGATCTGTGTATGTATCAGGAGATGCTGGTATAGCTGATCTGTGTATATATCAGGAGATGCTGGTACAGCTGATTTGTGTATGTATCAGGAGATGCTGGCATAGCTGATTTGTGTATGTATCAGGAGATGCTGGTATAGCTGATCTGTGTATGTATCAGGAGATGCTGGTTTAGCTGATCTGTGTATGTATCAGGAGATGCTGGTATAGCTGATCTGTGTATATATCAGGAGATGCTGGTAAAGCTGATTTGTGTATGTATCAGGAGATGCTGGTATAGCTGTTGTGTGTATGTATCAGGAGATGCTGGTACAGCTGATGTGTGTATATATCAGGAGATGCTGGTACAGCTGATTTGTGTATGTATCAGGAGATGCTGGTATAGCTGTTGTGTGTATGTATCAGGAGATGCTGGTATAGCTGTTGTGTGTATGTATCAGGAGATGCTTGTATAGCTGTTGTGTGTATGTATCAGGAGATGCTGGTATAGCTGATTTGTGTATGTATCAAGAGATGCTGGTATAGCTGATCTGTGTATATAGCAGGAGATGCTGGTATAGCTGATCTGTGTATGTATCAGGAGATGCTGGTATAGCTGTTGTGTGTATGTATCAGGAGATGCTGGTATAGCTGATTTGTGTGTGTATCAGGAGATGCTGGTATAGCTGTTGTGTGTATGTATCAGGAGATGCTGGTATAGCTAATGTGTGTATGTATCAGGAGATGCTGGTATAGCTGATTTGTGTATGTATCAGGAGATGCTGGTATGGCTGTTGTGTGTATGTACCAGGAGATGCTGGTATAGCTGATTTGTGTATGTATCAGGAGATGCTGGTACAGCTGATTTGTGTATGTATCAGGAGATGCTGGTATAGCTGATCTGTGTATGTATCAGGAGATGCTGGTATAGCTGTTGTGTGTATGTATCAGGAGATGCTGGTATAGCTGTTGTGTGTATGTATCAGGAAATGCTGGTACAGCTGATTTGTGTATGTATCAGGAGATGCTGGTACAGCTGATTTGTGTATGTATCAGGAGATGCTGGTATAGCTGTTGTGTGTATGTATCAGGAGATGCTGGTATAGCTGTTGTGTGTATGTATCAGGAGATGCTGGTACAGCTGATTTGTGTATGTATCAGGAGATGTTGGTACAGCTGATTTGTGTATATATCAGGAGATGCTGGTACAGCTGATTTGTGTATATATCAGGAGATGCTGGTTTAGCTGATCTGTGTATGTATCAGGAGATGCTGGTATAGCTGATCTGTGTATATATCAGGAGATGCTGGTACAGCTGATTTGTGTATGTATCAGGAGATGCTGGTATAGCTGATTTGTGTATGTATCAGGAGATGCTGGTATAGCTGATCTGTGTATATATCAGGAGATGCTGGTACAGCTGATTTGTGTATGTATCAGGAGATGCTGGTATAGCTGATTTGTGTATGTATCAGGAGATGCTGGTATAGCTGTTGTGTGTATGTATCAGGAGATGTTGGTACAGCTGATCTGTGTATGTATCAGGAGATGCTGGTATAGCTGATTTGTGTATGTATCAGGAGATGTTGGTACAGCTGATCTGTGTATGTATCAGGAGATGCTGGTATAGCTGATCTGTGTATATATCAGGAGATGCTGGTACAGCTGATTTGTGTATGTATCAGGAGATGCTGGTATAGCTGATTTGTGTATGTATCAGGAGATGCTGGTTTAGCTGATCTGTGTATGTATCTGGAGATGCTGGTATAGCTGATCTGTGTATGTATCAGGAGATGCTGGTTTAGCTGATCTGTGTATGTATCAGGAGATGCTGGTATAGCTGTTGTGTGTATATATCAGGAGATGCTGGTATAGCTGATCTGTGTATATATCAGGAGATGCTGGTATAGCTGATCTGTGTATGTATCAGGAGATGCTGGTATAGCTGATTTGTTGATGTATCAGGAGATGCTGGTATAGCTGTTGTGTGTATGTATCAGGAGATGCTGGTATAGCTGTTGTGTGTATGTATCAGGAGATGCTGGTATAGCTGATCTGTGTATGTTATCAGGAGATGTTGGTATAGCTGATTTGTGTATGTATCAGGAGATCCTGGTATAGCTGTTGTGTGTATGGATCAGGAGATGCTGGTATAGCTGATCGGTGTATGTATCAGGAGATGCTGGTATAGCTGATCGGTGTATGTATCAGGAGATGCTGGTATAGCTGTTGTGTGTATGTATCAGGAGATGCTGGTATAGCTGTTGTGTGTATGTATCAGGAGATGCTGGTATAGCTGTTGTGTGTATGTATCAGGAGATGCTGGTATAGCTGTTGTGTGTATGTATCAGGAGATGCTGGTATAGCTGTTGTGTGTATGTATCAGGAGATGCTGGTATAGCTGATCTGTGTATGTATCAGGAGATGCTGGTATAGCTGATTTGTGTATGTATCAGGAGATGCTGGTACAGCTGATTTGTGTATGTATCAGGAGATGCTGGTACAGCTGATTTGTGTATGTATCAGGAGATGCTGGTATAGCTGATCTGTGTATGTATCAGGAGATGCTGGTATAGCTGATCTGTGTATGTATCAGGAGATGCTGGTATAGCTGTTGTGTGTATGTATCAGGAGATGCTGGTATAGCTGTTGTGTGTATGTATCAGGAGATGCTGGTACAGCTGATTTGTGTATGTATCAGGAGATGCTGGTACAGCTGATTTGTGTATGTATCAGGAGATGCTGGTATAGCTGTTGTGTGTATATATCAGGAGATGCTGGTACAGCTGATTTGTGTATGTATCAGGAGATGCTGGTAAAGATGATCTGTGTATGTATCAGGAGATGCTGGTATAGCTGATCTGTGTATGTATCAGGAGATGCTGGTATAGCTGATTTGTGTATGTATCAGGAGATGCTGGTATAGCTGTTGTGTGTATGTATCAGGAGATGCTGGTATAGCTGTTGTGTGTATGTATCAGGAGATGCTGGTACAGCTGATTTGTGTATGTATCAGGAGATGTTGGTACAGCTGATTTGTGTATGTATCAGGAGATGCTGGTACAGATGATTTGTGTATATATCAGGAGATGCTGGTTTAGCTGATCTGTGTATGTATCAGGAGATGCTGGTATAGCTGATCTGTGTATATATCAGGAGATGCTGGTACAGCTGATTTGTGTATGTATCAGGAGATGCTGGTATAGCTGATTTGTGTATGTATCAGGAGATGCTGGTATAGCTGTTGTGTGTATGTATCAGGAGATGCTGGTACAGCTGATTTGTGTATGTATCAGGAGATGCTGGTATAGCTGTTGCGTGTATGTATCAGGAGATGCTGGTATAGCTGTTGTGTGTATGTATCAGGAGATGCTGGTACAGCTGATCTGTGTATGTATCAGGAGATGCTGGTATAGCTGATTTGTGTATGTATCAGGAGATGTTGGTACAGCTGATCTGTGTATGTATCAGGAGATGCTGGTATAGCTGATCTGTGTATATATCAGGAGATGCTGGTACAGCTGATTTGTGTATGTATCAGGAGATGCTGGTATAGCTGATTTGTGTATGTATCAGGAGATGCTGGTTTAGCTGATCTGTGTATGTATCAGGAGATGCTGGTATAGCTGATCTGTGTATGTATCAGGAGATGCTGGTTTAGCTGATCTGTGTATGTATCAGGAGATGCTGGTATAGCTGTTGTGTGTATGTATCAGGAGATGCTGGTATAGCTGTTGTGTGTATGTATCAGGAGATGCTGGTATAGCTGTTGTGTGTATGTATCAGGAGATGCTGGTATAGCTGATCTGTGTATGTATCAGGAGATGCTGGTATAGCTGATTTGTGTATGTATCAGGAGATGCTGGTACAGCTGATTTGTGTATGTATCAGGAGATGCTGGTACAGCTGATTTGTGTATGTATCAGGAGATGCTGGTATAGCTGATCTGTGTATGTATCAGGAGATGCTGGTATAGCTGTTGTGTGTATGTATCAGGAGATGCTGGTATAGCTGTTGTGTGTATGTATCAGGAGATGCTGGTATAGCTGATCTGTGTATGTTATCAGGAGATGCTGGTATAGCTGATTTGTGTATGTATCAGGAGATGCTGGTATAGCTGTTGTGTGTATGGATCAGGATATGCTGGTATAGCTGATCGGTGTATGTATCAGGAGATGCAGGTATAGCTGATCGGTGTATGTATCAGGAGATGCTGGTATAGCTGTTGTGTGTATGTATCAGGAGATGCTGGTATAGCTGTTGTGTGTATGTATCAGGAGATGCTGGTATAGCTGTTGTGTGTATGTATCAGGAGATGCTGGTATAGCTGTTGTGTGTACGTATCAGGAGATGCTGGTATAGCTGATCTGTGTATGTATCAGGAGATGCTGGTATAGCTGATTTGTGTATGTATCAGGAGATGCTGGTACAGCTGATTTGTGTATGTATCAGGAGATGCTGGTACAGCTGATTTGTGTATATATCAGGAGATGCTGGTTTAGCTGATCTGTGTATGTATCAGGAGATGCTGGTATAGCTGATCTGTGTATATATCAGGAGATGCTGGTACAGCTGATTTGTGTATGTATCAGGAGATGCTGGCATAGCTGATTTGTGTATGTATCAGGAGATGCTGGTATAGCTGATCTGTGTATGTATCAGGAGATGCTGGTTTAGCTGATCTGTGTATGTATCAGGAGATGCTGGTATAGCTGATCTGTGTATATATCAGGAGATGCTGGTAAAGCTGATTTGTGTATGTATCAGGAGATGCTGGTATAGCTGTTGTGTGTATGTATCAGGAGATGCTGGTACAGCTGATGTGTGTATATATCAGGAGATGCTGGTACAGCTGATTTGTGTATGTATCAGGAGATGCTGGTATAGCTGTTGTGTGTATGTATCAGGAGATGCTGGTATAGCTGTTGTGTGTATGTATCAGGAGATGCTTGTATAGCTGTTGTGTGTATGTATCAGGAGATGCTGGTATAGCTGATTTGTGTATGTATCAAGAGATGCTGGTATAGCTGATCTGTGTATATAGCAGGAGATGCTGGTATAGCTGATCTGTGTATGTATCAGGAGATGCTGGTATAGCTGTTGTGTGTATGTATCAGGAGATGCTGGTATAGCTGATTTGTGTGTGTATCAGGAGATGCTGGTATAGCTGTTGTGTGTATGTATCAGGAGATGCTGGTATAGCTAATGTGTGTATGTATCAGGAGATGCTGGTATAGCTGATTTGTGTATGTATCAGGAGATGCTGGTATGGCTGTTGTGTGTATGTACCAGGAGATGCTGGTATAGCTGATTTGTGTATGTATCAGGAGATGCTGGTACAGCTGATTTGTGTATGTATCAGGAGATGCTGGTATAGCTGATCTGTGTATGTATCAGGAGATGCTGGTATAGCTGTTGTGTGTATGTATCAGGAGATGCTGGTATAGCTGTTGTGTGTATGTATCAGGAAATGCTGGTACAGCTGATTTGTGTATGTATCAGGAGATGCTGGTACAGCTGATTTGTGTATGTATCAGGAGATGCTGGTATAGCTGTTGTGTGTATGTATCAGGAGATGCTGGTATAGCTGTTGTGTGTATGTATCAGGAGATGCTGGTACAGCTGATTTGTGTATGTATCAGGAGATGTTGGTACAGCTGATTTGTGTATATATCAGGAGATGCTGGTACAGCTGATTTGTGTATATATCAGGAGATGCTGGTTTAGCTGATCTGTGTATGTATCAGGAGATGCTGGTATAGCTGATCTGTGTATATATCAGGAGATGCTGGTACAGCTGATTTGTGTATGTATCAGGAGATGCTGGTATAGCTGATTTGTGTATGTATCAGGAGATGCTGGTATAGCTGATCTGTGTATATATCAGGAGATGCTGGTACAGCTGATTTGTGTATGTATCAGGAGATGCTGGTATAGCTGATTTGTGTATGTATCAGGAGATGCTGGTATAGCTGTTGTGTGTATGTATCAGGAGATGTTGGTACAGCTGATCTGTGTATGTATCAGGAGATGCTGGTATAGCTGATTTGTGTATGTATCAGGAGATGTTGGTACAGCTGATCTGTGTATGTATCAGGAGATGCTGGTATAGCTGATCTGTGTATATATCAGGAGATGCTGGTACAGCTGATTTGTGTATGTATCAGGAGATGCTGGTATAGCTGATTTGTGTATGTATCAGGAGATGCTGGTTTAGCTGATCTGTGTATGTATCTGGAGATGCTGGTATAGCTGATCTGTGTATGTATCAGGAGATGCTGGTTTAGCTGATCTGTGTATGTATCAGGAGATGCTGGTATAGCTGTTGTGTGTATATATCAGGAGATGCTGGTATAGCTGATCTGTGTATATATCAGGAGATGCTGGTATAGCTGATCTGTGTATGTATCAGGAGATGCTGGTATAGCTGATTTGTTGATGTATCAGGAGATGCTGGTATAGCTGTTGTGTGTATGTATCAGGAGATGCTGGTATAGCTGTTGTGTGTATGTATCAGGAGATGCTGGTATAGCTGATCTGTGTATGTTATCAGGAGATGTTGGTATAGCTGATTTGTGTATGTATCAGGAGATCCTGGTATAGCTGTTGTGTGTATGGATCAGGAGATGCTGGTATAGCTGATCGGTGTATGTATCAGGAGATGCTGGTATAGCTGATCGGTGTATGTATCAGGAGATGCTGGTATAGCTGTTGTGTGTATGTATCAGGAGATGCTGGTATAGCTGTTGTGTGTATGTATCAGGAGATGCTGGTATAGCTGTTGTGTGTATGTATCAGGAGATGCTGGTATAGCTGTTGTGTGTATGTATCAGGAGATGCTGGTATAGCTGTTGTGTGTATGTATCAGGAGATGCTGGTATAGCTGATCTGTGTATGTATCAGGAGATGCTGGTATAGCTGATTTGTGTATGTATCAGGAGATGCTGGTACAGCTGATTTGTGTATGTATCAGGAGATGCTGGTACAGCTGATTTGTGTATGTATCAGGAGATGCTGGTATAGCTGATCTGTGTATGTATCAGGAGATGCTGGTATAGCTGATCTGTGTATGTATCAGGAGATGCTGGTATAGCTGTTGTGTGTATGTATCAGGAGATGCTGGTATAGCTGTTGTGTGTATGTATCAGGAGATGCTGGTACAGCTGATTTGTGTATGTATCAGGAGATGCTGGTACAGCTGATTTGTGTATGTATCAGGAGATGCTGGTATAGCTGTTGTGTGTATATATCAGGAGATGCTGGTACAGCTGATTTGTGTATGTATCAGGAGATGCTGGTAAAGATGATCTGTGTATGTATCAGGAGATGCTGGTATAGCTGATCTGTGTATGTATCAGGAGATGCTGGTATAGCTGATTTGTGTATGTATCAGGAGATGCTGGTATAGGTGTTGTGTGTATGTATCAGGAGATGCTGGTATAGCTGTTGTGTGTATGTATCAGGAGATGCTGGTACAGCTGATTTGTGTATGTATCAGGAGATGTTGGTACAGCTGATTTGTGTATGTATCAGGAGATGCTGGTACAGATGATTTGTGTATATATCAGGAGATGCTGGTTTAGCTGATCTGTGTATGTATCAGGAGATGCTGGTATAGCTGATCTGTGTATATATCAGGAGATGCTGGTACAGCTGATTTGTGTATGTATCAGGAGATGCTGGTATAGCTGATTTGTGTATGTATCAGGAGATGCTGGTATAGCTGTTGTGTGTATGTATCAGGAGATGCTGGTACAGCTGATTTGTGTATGTATCAGGAGATGCTGGTATAGCTGTTGCGTGTATGTATCAGGAGATGCTGGTATAGCTGTTGTGTGTATGTATCAGGAGATGCTGGTACAGCTGATCTGTGTATGTATCAGGAGATGCTGGTATAGCTGATTTGTGTATGTATCAGGAGATGTTGGTACAGCTGATCTGTGTATGTATCAGGAGATGCTGGTATAGCTGATCTGTGTATATATCAGGAGATGCTGGTACAGCTGATTTGTGTATGTATCAGGAGATGCTGGTATAGCTGATTTGTGTATGTATCAGGAGATGCTGGTTTAGCTGATCTGTGTATGTATCAGGAGATGCTGGTATAGCTGATCTGTGTATGTATCAGGAGATGCTGGTTTAGCTGATCTGTGTATGTATCAGGAGATGCTGGTATAGCTGTTGTGTGTATATATCAGTAGATGCTGGTATAGCTGATCTGTGTATATATCAGGAGATGCTGGTATAGCTGATCTGTGTATGTATCAGGAGATGCTGGTATAGCTGATTTGTTTATGTATCAGGAGATGCTGGTATAGCTGTTGTGTGTATGTATCAGGAGATGCTGGTATAGCTGTTGTGTGTATGTATCAGGAGATGCTGGTATAGCTGATCTGTGTATGTTATCAGGAGATGCTGGTATAGCTGATTTGTGTATGTATCAGGAGATCCTGGTATAGCTGTTGTGTGTATGGATCAGGAGATGCTGGTATAGCTGATCGGTGTATGTATCAGGAGATGCTGGTATAGCTGATCGGTGTATGTATCAGGAGATGCTGGTATAGCTGTTGTGTGTATGTATCAGGAGATGCTGGTATAGCTGTTGTGTGTATGTATCAGGAGATGCTGGTATAGCTGTTGTGTGTATGTATCAGGAGATGCTGGTATAGCTGTCTTGTGTATGTATCAGGAGATGCTGGTATAGCTGATTTGTGTATGTATCAGGAGATGCTGGTATAGCTGATCTGTGTATGTATCAGGAGATGCTGGTATAGCTGTTGTGTGTATGTATCAGGAGATGCTGGTATAGCTGTTGTGTGTATGTATCAGGAGATGCTGGTATAGCTGATCTGTGTATGTTATCAGGAGATGCTGGTATAGCTGATTTGTGTATGTATCAGGAGATGCTGGTATAGCTGTTGTGTGTATGGATCAGGATATGCTGGTATAGCTGATCGGTGTATGTATCAGGAGATGCTGGTATAGCTGATCGGTGTATGTATCAGGAGATGCTGGTATAGCTGTTGTGTGTATGTATCAGGAGATGCTGGTATAGCTGTTGTGTGTATGTATCAGGAGATGCTGGTATAGCTGTTGTGTGTATGTATCAGGAGATGCTGGTATAGCTGTTGTGTGTACGTATCAGGAGATGCTGGTATAGCTGATCTGTGTATGTATCAGGAGATGCTGGTATAGCTGATTTGTGTATGTATCAGGAGATGCTGGTACAGCTGATTTGTGTATGTATCAGGAGATGCTGGTACAGCTGATTTGTGTATATATCAGGAGATGCTGGTTTAGCTGATCTGTGTATGTATCAGGAGATGCTGGTATAGCTGATCTGTGTATATATCAGGAGATGCTGGCACAGCTGATTTGTGTATGTATCAGGAGATGCTGGTATAGCTGATTTGTGTATGTATCAGGAGATGCTGGTATAGCTGATCTGTGTATATATCAGGAGATGCTGGTACAGCTGATTTGTGTATGTATCAGGAGATGCTGGTATAGCTGATTTGTGTATGTATCAGGAGATGCTGGTATAGCTGTTGTGTGTATGTATCAGGAGATGCTGGTATAGCTGATCGGTGTATGTATCAGGAGATGCTGGTATAGCTGTTGTGTGTATGTATCAGGAGATGCTGGTATAGCTGTTGTGTGTATGTATCAGGAGATGCTGGTATAGCTGTTGTGTGTATGTATCAGGAGATGCTGGTATAGCTGTTGTGTGTACGTATCAGGAGATGCTGGAATAGCTGATCTGTGTATGTATCAGGAGATGCTGGTATAGCTGATTTGTGTATGTATCAGGAGATGCTGGTACAGCTGATTTGTGTATGTATCAGGAGATGCTGGTACAGCTGATTTGTGTATATATCAGGAGATGCTGGTTTAGCTGATCTGTGTATGTATCAGGAGATGCTGGTATAGCTGATCTGTGTATATATCAGGAGATGCTGGTACAGCTGATTTGTGTATGTATCAGGAGATGCTGGTATAGCTGATTTGTGTATGTATCAGGAGATGCTGGTATAGCTGATCTGTGTATATATCAGGAGATGCTGGTACAGCTGATTTGTGTATGTATCAGGAGATGCTGGTATAGCTGATTTGTGTATGTATCAGGAGATGCTGGTATAGCTGTTGTGTGTATGTATCAGGAGATGCTGGTACAGCTGATCTGTGTATGTATCAGGAGATGCTGGTATAGCTGATTTGTGTATGTATCAGGAGATGTTGGTACAGCTGATCTGTGTATGTATCAGGAGATGCTGGTATAGCTGATCTGTGTATATATCAGGAGATGCTGGTACAGCTGATTTGTGTATGTATCAGGAGATGCTGGTATAGCTGATTTGTGTATGTATCAGGAGATGCTGGTTTAGCTGATCTGTGTATGTATCAGGAGATGCTGGTATAGCTGATCTGTGTATGTATCAGGAGATGCTGGTTTAGCTGATCTGTGTATGTATCAGGAGATGCTGGTATAGCTGTTGTGTGTATATATCAGGAGATGCTGGTATAGCTGATCTGTGTATATATCAGGAGATGCTGGTACAGCTGATTTGTGTATGTATCAGGAGATGCTGGTATAGCTGATTTGTGTATGTATCAGGAGATGCTGGTATAGCTGATCTGTGTATATATCAGGAGATGCTGGTACAGCTGATTTGTGTATGTATCAGGAGATGCTGGTATAGCTGATTTGTGTATGTATCAGGAGATGCTGGTATAGCTGTTGTGTGTATGTATCAGGAGATGCTGGTACAGCTGATCTGTGTATGTATCAGGAGATGCTGGTATAGCTGATTTGTGTATGTATCAGGAGATGTTGGTACAGCTGATCTGTGTATGTATCAGGAGATGCTGGTATAGCTGATCTGTGTATATATCAGGAGATGCTGGTACAGCTGATTTGTGTATGTATCAGGAGATGCTGGTATAGCTGATTTGTGTATGTATCAGGAGATGCTGGTTTAGCTGATCTGTGTATGTATCTGGAGATGCTGGTATAGCTGATCTGTGTATGTATCAGGAGATGCTGGTTTAGCTGATCTGTGTATGTATCAGGAGATGCTGGTATAGCTGTTGTGTGTATATATCAGGAGATGCTGGTATAGCTGATCTGTGTATATATCAGGAGATGCTGGTATAGCTGATCTGTGTATGTATCAGGAGATGCTGGTATAGCTGATTTGTTGATGTATCAGGAGATGCTGGTATAGCTGTTGTGTGTATGTATCAGGAGATGCTGGTATAGCTGTTGTGTGTATGTATCAGGAGATGCTGGTATAGCTGATCTGTGTATGTTATCAGGAGATGTTGGTATAGCTGATTTGTGTATGTATCAGGAGATCCTGGTATAGCTGTTGTGTGTATGGATCAGGAGATGCTGGTATAGCTGATTTGTGTATGTATCAGGAGATGCTGGTATAGCTGATCGGTGTATGTATCAGGAGATGCTGGTATAGCTGTTGTGTGTATGTATCAGGAGATGCTGGTATAGCTGATTTGTGTATGTATCAGGAGATGCTGGTACAGCTGATTTGTGTATGTATCAGGAGATGCTGGTATAGCTGTTGTGTGTATATATCAGGAGATGCTGGTACAGCTGATTTGTGTATGTATCAGGAGATGCTGGTAAAGATGATCTGTGTATGTATCAGGAGATGCTGGTATAGCTGATCTGTGTATGTATCAGGAGATGCTGGTATAGCTGATTTGTGTATGTATCAGGAGATGCTGGTATAGCTGTTGTGTGTATGTATCAGGAGATGCTGGTATAGCTGTTGTGTGTATGTATCAGGAGATGCTGGTACAGCTGATTTGTGTATGTATCAGGAGATGTTGGTACAGCTGATTTGTGTATGTATCAGGAGATGCTGGTACAGATGATTTGTGTATATATCAGGAGATGCTGGTTTAGCTGATCTGTGTATGTATCAGGAGATGCTGGTATAGCTGATCTGTGTATATATCAGGAGATGCTGGTACAGCTGATTTGTGTATGTATCAGGAGATGCTGGTATAGCTGATTTGTGTATGTATCAGGAGATGCTGGTATAGCTGTTGTGTGTATGTATCAGGAGATGCTGGTATAGCTGATCTGTGTATGTATCAGGAGATGCTGGTATAGCTGATTTGTGTATGTATCAGGAGATGCTGGTATAGCTGTTGTGTGTATGTATCAGGAGATGCTGGTAGAGCTGTTGTGTGTATGTATCAGGAGATGCTGGTACAGCTGATTTGTGTATGTATCAGGAGATGTTGGTACAGCTGATTTGTGTATGTATCAGGAGATGCTGGTACAGATGATTTGAGTATATATCAGGAGATGCTGGTTTAGCTGATCTGTGTATGTATCAGGAGATGCTGGTATAGCTGATCTGTGTATATATCAGGAGATGCTGGTACAGCTGATTTGTGTATGTATCAGGAGATGCTGGTATAGCTGATTTGTGTATGTATCAGGAGATGCTGGTATAGCTGTTGTGTGTATGTATCAGGAGATGCTGGTACAGCTGATTTGTGTATGTATCAGGAGATGCTGGTATAGCTGTTGCGTGTATGTATCAGGAGATGCTGGTATAGCTGTTGTGTGTATGTATCAGGAGATGCTGGTACAGCTGATCTGTGTATGTATCAGGAGATGCTGGTATAGCTGATTTGTGTATGTATCAGGAGATGTTGGTACAGCTGATCTGTGTATGTATCAGGAGATGCTGGTATAGCTGATCTGTGTATATATCAGGAGATGCTGGTACAGCTGATTTGTGTATGTATCAGGAGATGCTGGTATAGCTGATTTGTGTATGTATCAGGAGATGCTGGTTTAGCTGATCTGTGTATGTATCAGGAGATGCTGGTATAGCTGATCTGTGTATGTATCAGGAGATGCTGGTTTAGCTGATCTGTGTATGTATCAGGAGATGCTGGTATAGCTGTTGTGTGTATATATCAGTAGATGCTGGTATAGCTGATCTGTGTATATATCAGGAGATGCTGGTATAGCTGATCTGTGTATGTATCAGGAGATGCTGGTATAGCTGATTTGTTTATGTATCAGGAGATGCTGGTATAGCTGTTGTGTGTATGTATCAGGAGATGCTGGTATAGCTGTTGTGTGTATGTATCAGGAGATGCTGGTATAGCTGATCTGTGTATGTTATCAGGAGATGCTGGTATAGCTGATTTGTGTATGTATCAGGAGATCCTGGTATAGCTGTTGTGTGTATGGATCAGGAGATGCTGGTATAGCTGATCGGTGTATGTATCAGGAGATGCTGGTATAGCTGATCGGTGTATGTATCAGGAGATGCTGGTATAGCTGATCTGTGTATATATCAGGAGATGCTGGTATAGCTGATCTGTGTATGTATCAGGAGATGCTGGTATAGCTGATTTGTTTATGTATCAGGAGATGCTGGTATAGCTGTTGTGTGTATGTATCAGGAGATGCTGGTATAGCTGTTGTGTGTATGTATCAGGAGATGCTGGTATAGCTGATCTGTGTATGTTATCAGGAGATGTTGGTATAGCTGATTTGTGTATGTATCAGGAGATCCTGGTATAGCTGTTGTGTGTATGGATCAGGAGATGCTGGTATAGCTGATCGGTGTATGTATCAGGAGATGCTGGTATAGCTGATCGTTGTATGTATCAGGAGATGCTGGTATAGCTGTTGTGTGTATGTATCAGGAGATGCTGGTATAGCTGTTGTGTGTATGTATCAGGAGATGCTGGTATAGCTGTTGTGTGTATGTATCAGGAGATGCTGGTATAGCTGATCTGTGTATGTATCAGGAGATGCTGGTATAGCTGATTTGTGTATGTATCAGGAGATGCTGGTACAGCTGATTTGTGTATGTATCAGGAGATGCTGGTACAGCTGATTTGTGTATGTATCAGGAGATGCTGGTATAGCTGATCTGTGTATGTATCAGGAGATGCTGGTACAGCTGATTTGTGTATGTATCAGGAGATGCTGGTACAGCTGATTTGTGTATGTATCAGGAGATGCTGGTATAGCTGTTGTGTGTATATATCAGGAGATGCTGGTACAGCTGATTTGTGTATGTATCAGGAGATGCTGGTAAAGATGATCTGTGTATGTATCAGGAGATGCTGGTATAGCTGATCTGTGTATGTATCAGGAGATGCTGGTATAGCTGATTTGTGTATGTATCAGGAGATGCTGGTATAGCTGTTGTGTGTATGTATCAGGAGATGCTGGTATAGCTGTTGTGTGTATGTATCAGGAGATGCTGGTATAGCTGATCTGTGTATGTATCAGGAGATGCTGGTATAGCTGATTTGTGTATGTATCAGGAGATGCTGGTACAGCTGATTTGTGTATGTATCAGGAGATGCTGGTACAGCTGATTTGTGTATGTATCAGGAGATGCTGGTATAGCTGATCTGTGTATGTATCAGGAGATGCTGGTACAGCTGATTTGTGTATGTATCAGGAGATGCTGGTACAGCTGATTTGTGTATGTATCAGGAGATGCTGGTATAGCTGTTGTGTGTATATATCAGGAGATGCTGGTACAGCTGATTTGTGTATGTATCAGGAGATGCTGGTAAAGATGATCTGTGTATGTATCAGGAGATGCTGGTATAGCTGATCTGTGTATGTATCAGGAGATGCTGGTATAGCTGATTTGTGTATGTATCAGGAGATGCTGGTATAGCTGTTGTGTGTATGTATCAGGAGATGCTGGTATAGCTGTTGTGTGTATGTATCAGGAGATGCTGGTACAGCTGATTTGTGTATGTATCAGGAGATGTGGGTACAGCTGATTTGTGTATGTATCAGGAGATGCTGGTACAGATGATTTGTGTATATATCAGGAGATGCTGGTTTAGCTGATCTGTGTATGTATCAGGAGATGCTGGTATAGCTGATCTGTGTATATATCAGGAGATGCTGGTACAGCTGATTTGTGTATGTATCAGGAGATGCTGGTATAGCTGATTTGTGTATGTATCAGGAGATGCTGGTATAGCTGTTGTGTGTATGTATCAGGAGATGCTGGTACAGCTGATTTGTGTATGTATCAGGAGATGCTGGTATAGCTGTTGCGTGTATGTATCAGGAGATGCTGGTATAGCTGTTGTGTGTATGTATCAGGAGATGCTGGTACAGCTGATCTGTGTATGTATCAGGAGATGCTGGTATAGCTGATTTGTGTATGTATCAGGAGATGTTGGTACAGCTGATCTGTGTATGTATCAGGAGATGCTGGTATAGCTGATCTGTGTATATATCAGGAGATGCTGGTACAGCTGATTTGTGTATGTATCAGGAGATGCTGGTATAGCTGATTTGTGTATGTATCAGGAGATGCTGGTTTAGCTGATCTGTGTATGTATCAGGAGATGCTGGTATAGCTGATCTGTGTATGTATCAGGAGATGCTGGTTTAGCTGATCTGTGTATGTATCAGGAGATGCTGGTATAGCTGTTGTGTGTATATATCAGGAGATGCTGGTATAGCTGATCTGTGTATATATCAGGAGATGCTGGTATAGCTGATCTGTGTATGTATCAGGAGATGCTGGTATAGCTGATTTGTTTATGTATCAGGAGATGCTGGTATAGCTGTTGTGTGTATGTATCAGGAGATGCTGGTATAGCTGTTGTGTGTATGTATCAGGAGATGCTGGTATAGCTGATCTGTGTATGTTATCAGGAGATGCTGGTATAGCTGATTTGTGTATGTATCAGGAGATCCTGGTATAGCTGTTGTGTGTATGGATCAGGAGATGCTGGTATAGCTGATCGGTGTATGTATCAGGAGATGCTGGTATAGCTGATCGGTGTATGTATCAGGAGATGCTGGTATAGCTGTTGTGTGTATGTATCAGGAGATGCTGGTATAGCTGTTGTGTGTATGTATCAGGAGATGCTGGTATAGCTGTTGTGTGTATGTATCAGGAGATGCTGGTATAGCTGTCTTGTGTATGTATCAGGAGATGCTGGTATAGCTGATCTGTGTATGTATCAGGAGATGCTGGTATAGCTGATTTGTGTATGTATCAGGAGATGCTGGTACAGCTGATTTGTGTATGTATCAGGAGATGCTGGTACAGCTGATTTGTGTATGTATCAGGAGATGCTGGTATAGCTGATCTGTGTATGTATCAGGAGATGCTGGTATAGCTGTTGTGTGTATGTATCAGGAGATGCTGGTATAGCTGTTGTGTGTATGGATCAGGAGATGCTGGTATAGCTGATCGGTGTATGTATCAGGAGATGCTGGTATAGCTGATCGGTGTATGTATCAGGAGATGCTGGTATAGCTGATCTGTGTATATATCAGGAGATGCTGGTATAGCTGATCTGTGTATGTATCAGGAGATGCTGGTATAGCTGATTTGTTTATGTATCAGGAGATGCTGGTATAGCTGTTGTGTGTATGTATCAGGAGATGCTGGTATAGCTGTTGTGTGTATGTATCAGGAGATGCTGGTATAGCTGATCTGTGTATGTTATCAGGAGATGTTGGTATAGCTGATTTGTGTATGTATCAGGAGATCCTGGTATAGCTGTTGTGTGTATGGATCAGGAGATGCTGGTATAGCTGATCGGTGTATGTATCAGGAGATGCTGGTATAGCTGATCGTTGTATGTATCAGGAGATGCTGGTATAGCTGTTGTGTGTATGTATCAGGAGATGCTGGTATAGCTGTTGTGTGTATGTATCAGGAGATGCTGGTATAGCTGTTGTGTGTATGTATCAGGAGATGCTGGTATAGCTGATCTGTGTATGTATCAGGAGATGCTGGTATAGCTGATTTGTGTATGTATCAGGAGATGCTGGTACAGCTGATTTGTGTATGTATCAGGAGATGCTGGTACAGCTGATTTGTGTATGTATCAGGAGATGCTGGTATAGCTGATCTGTGTATGTATCAGGAGATGCTGGTACAGCTGATTTGTGTATGTATCAGGAGATGCTGGTACAGCTGATTTGTGTATGTATCAGGAGATGCTGGTATAGCTGTTGTGTGTATATATCAGGAGATGCTGGTACAGCTGATTTGTGTATGTATCAGGAGATGCTGGTAAAGATGATCTGTGTATGTATCAGGAGATGCTGGTATAGCTGATCTGTGTATGTATCAGGAGATGCTGGTATAGCTGATTTGTGTATGTATCAGGAGATGCTGGTATAGCTGTTGTGTGTATGTATCAGGAGATGCTGGTATAGCTGTTGTGTGTATGTATCAGGAGATGCTGGTATAGCTGATCTGTGTATGTATCAGGAGATGCTGGTATAGCTGATTTGTGTATGTATCAGGAGATGCTGGTACAGCTGATTTGTGTATGTATCAGGAGATGCTGGTACAGCTGATTTGTGTATGTATCAGGAGATGCTGGTATAGCTGATCTGTGTATGTATCAGGAGATGCTGGTACAGCTGATTTGTGTATGTATCAGGAGATGCTGGTACAGCTGATTTGTGTATGTATCAGGAGATGCTGGTATAGCTGTTGTGTGTATATATCAGGAGATGCTGGTACAGCTGATTTGTGTATGTATCAGGAGATGCTGGTAAAGATGATCTGTGTATGTATCAGGAGATGCTGGTATAGCTGATCTGTGTATGTATCAGGAGATGCTGGTATAGCTGATTTGTGTATGTATCAGGAGATGCTGGTATAGCTGTTGTGTGTATGTATCAGGAGATGCTGGTATAGCTGTTGTGTGTATGTATCAGGAGATGCTGGTACAGCTGATTTGTGTATGTATCAGGAGATGTGGGTACAGCTGATTTGTGTATGTATCAGGAGATGCTGGTACAGATGATTTGTGTATATATCAGGAGATGCTGGTTTAGCTGATCTGTGTATGTATCAGGAGATGCTGGTATAGCTGATCTGTGTATATATCAGGAGATGCTGGTACAGCTGATTTGTGTATGTATCAGGAGATGCTGGTATAGCTGATTTGTGTATGTATCAGGAGATGCTGGTATAGCTGTTGTGTGTATGTATCAGGAGATGCTGGTACAGCTGATTTGTGTATGTATCAGGAGATGCTGGTATAGCTGTTGCGTGTATGTATCAGGAGATGCTGGTATAGCTGTTGTGTGTATGTATCAGGAGATGCTGGTACAGCTGATCTGTGTATGTATCAGGAGATGCTGGTATAGCTGATTTGTGTATGTATCAGGAGATGTTGGTACAGCTGATCTGTGTATGTATCAGGAGATGCTGGTATAGCTGATCTGTGTATATATCAGGAGATGCTGGTACAGCTGATTTGTGTATGTATCAGGAGATGCTGGTATAGCTGATTTGTGTATGTATCAGGAGATGCTGGTTTAGCTGATCTGTGTATGTATCAGGAGATGCTGGTATAGCTGATCTGTGTATGTATCAGGAGATGCTGGTTTAGCTGATCTGTGTATGTATCAGGAGATGCTGGTATAGCTGTTGTGTGTATATATCAGGAGATGCTGGTATAGCTGATCTGTGTATATATCAGGAGATGCTGGTATAGCTGATCTGTGTATGTATCAGGAGATGCTGGTATAGCTGATTTGTTTATGTATCAGGAGATGCTGGTATAGCTGTTGTGTGTATGTATCAGGAGATGCTGGTATAGCTGTTGTGTGTATGTATCAGGAGATGCTGGTATAGCTGATCTGTGTATGTTATCAGGAGATGCTGGTATAGCTGATTTGTGTATGTATCAGGAGATCCTGGTATAGCTGTTGTGTGTATGGATCAGGAGATGCTGGTATAGCTGATCGGTGTATGTATCAGGAGATGCTGGTATAGCTGATCGGTGTATGTATCAGGAGATGCTGGTATAGCTGTTGTGTGTATGTATCAGGAGATGCTGGTATAGCTGTTGTGTGTATGTATCAGGAGATGCTGGTATAGCTGTTGTGTGTATGTATCAGGAGATGCTGGTATAGCTGTCTTGTGTATGTATCAGGAGATGCTGGTATAGCTGATCTGTGTATGTATCAGGAGATGCTGGTATAGCTGATTTGTGTATGTATCAGGAGATGCTGGTACAGCTGATTTGTGTATGTATCAGGAGATGCTGGTACAGCTGATTTGTGTATGTATCAGGAGATGCTGGTATAGCTGATCTGTGTATGTATCAGGAGATGCTGGTATAGCTGTTGTGTGTATGTATCAGGAGATGCTGGTATAGCTGTTGTGTGTATGTATCAGGAGATGCTGGTATAGCTGATCTGTGTATGTTATCAGGAGATGCTGGTATAGCTGATTTGTGTATGTATCAGGAGATGCTGGTATAGCTGTTGTGTGTATGGATCAGGATATGCTGGTATAGCTGATCGGTGTATGTATCAGGAGATGCTGGTATAGCTGATCGGTGTATGTATCAGGAGATGCTGGTATAGCTGTTGTGTGTATGTATCAGGAGATGCTGGTATAGCTGTTGTGTGTATGTATCAGGAGATGCTGGTATAGCTGTTGTGTGTATGTATCAGGAGATGCTGGTATAGCTGTTGTGTGTACGTATCAGGAGATGCTGGTATAGCTGATCTGTGTATGTATCAGGAGATGCTGGTATAGCTGATTTGTGTATGTATCAGGAGATGCTGGTACAGCTGATTTGTGTATGTATCAGGAGATGCTGGTACAGCTGATTTGTGTATATATCAGGAGATGCTGGTTTAGCTGATCTGTGTATGTATCAGGAGATGCTGGTATAGCTGATCTGTGTATATATCAGGAGATGCTGGTACAGCTGATTTGTGTATGTATCAGGAGATGCTGGCATAGCTGATTTGTGTATGTATCAGGAGATGCTGGTATAGCTGATCTGTGTATGTATCAGGAGATGCTGGTTTAGCTGATCTGTGTATGTATCAGGAGATGCTGGTATAGCTGATCTGTGTATATATCAGGAGATGCTGGTAAAGCTGATTTGTGTATGTATCAGGAGATGCTGGTATAGCTGTTGTGTGTATGTATCAGGAGATGCTGGTACAGCTGATGTGTGTATATATCAGGAGATGCTGGTACAGCTGATTTGTGTATGTATCAGGAGATGCTGGTATAGCTGATTTGTGTATGTATCAGGAGATGCTGGTATAGCTGTTGTGTGTATGTATCAGGAGATGCTGGTATAGCTGTTGTGTGTATGTATCAGGAGATGCTTGTATAGCTGTTGTGTGTATGTATCAGGAGATGCTGGTATAGCTGATTTGTGTATGTATCAGGAGATGCTGGTATAGCTGATCTGTGTATATAGCAGGAGATGCTGGTATAGCTGATCTGTGTATGTATCAGGAGATGCTGGTATAGCTGTTGTGTGTATGTATCAGGAGATGCTGGTATAGCTGATCGGTGTATGTATCAGGAGATGCTGGTATAGCTGTTGTGTGTATGTATCAGGAGATGCTGGTATAGCTGTTGTGTGTATGTATCAGGAGATGCTGGTATAGCTGTTGTGTGTATGTATCAGGAGATGCTGGTATAGCTGTCTTGTGTATGTATCAGGAGATGCTGGTATAGCTGATCTGTGTATGTATCAGGAGATGCTGGTATAGCTGATTTGTGTATGTATCAGGAGATGCTGGTACAGCTGATTTGTGTATGTATCAGGAGATGCTGGTACAGCTGATTTGTGTATGTATCAGGAGATGCTGGTATAGCTGATCTGTGTATGTATCAGGAGATGCTGGTATAGCTGTTGTGTGTATGTATCAGGAGATGCTGGTATAGCTGTTGTGTGTATGTATCAGGAGATGCTGGTATAGCTGATCTGTGTATGTTATCAGGAGATGCTGGTATAGCTGATTTGTGTATGTATCAGGAGATGCTGGTATAGCTGTTGTGTGTATGGATCAGGATATGCTGGTATAGCTGATCGGTGTATGTATCAGGAGATGCTGGTATAGCTGATCGGTGTATGTATCAGGAGATGCTGGTATAGCTGTTGTGTGTATGTATCAGGAGATGCTGGTATAGCTGTTGTGTGTATGTATCAGGAGATGCTGGTATAGCTGTTGTGTGTATGTATCAGGAGATGCTGGTATAGCTGTTGTGTGTACGTATCAGGAGATGCTGGTATAGCTGATCTGTGTATGTATCAGGAGATGCTGGTATAGCTGATTTGTGTATGTATCAGGAGATGCTGGTACAGCTGATTTGTGTATGTATCAGGAGATGCTGGTACAGCTGATTTGTGTATATATCAGGAGATGCTGGTTTAGCTGATCTGTGTATGTATCAGGAGATGCTGGTATAGCTGATCTGTGTATATATCAGGAGATGCTGGTACAGCTGATTTGTGTATGTATCAGGAGATGCTGGCATAGCTGATTTGTGTATGTATCAGGAGATGCTGGTATAGCTGATCTGTGTATGTATCAGGAGATGCTGGTTTAGCTGATCTGTGTATGTATCAGGAGATGCTGGTATAGCTGATCTGTGTATATATCAGGAGATGCTGGTAAAGCTGATTTGTGTATGTATCAGGAGATGCTGGTATAGCTGTTGTGTGTATGTATCAGGAGATGCTGGTACAGCTGATGTGTGTATATATCAGGAGATGCTGGTACAGCTGATTTGTGTATGTATCAGGAGATGCTGGTATAGCTGATTTGTGTATGTATCAGGAGATGCTGGTATAGCTGTTGTGTGTATGTATCAGGAGATGCTGGTATAGCTGTTGTGTGTATGTATCAGGAGATGCTTGTATAGCTGTTGTGTGTATGTATCAGGAGATGCTGGTATAGCTGATTTGTGTATGTATCAGGAGATGCTGGTATAGCTGATCTGTGTATATAGCAGGAGATGCTGGTATAGCTGATCTGTGTATGTATCAGGAGATGCTGGTATAGCTGTTGTGTGTATGTATCAGGAGATGCTGGTATAGCTGATTTGTGTGTGTATCAGGAGATGCTGGTATAGCTGTTGTGTGTATGTATCAGGAGATGCTGGTATAGCTGTTGTGTGTATGTATCAGGAGATGCTGGTATAGCTGATTTGTGTATGTATCAGGAGATGCTGGTATGGCTGTTGTGTGTATGTACCAGGAGATGCTGGTATAGCTGATTTGTGTATGTATCAGGAGATGCTGGTACAGCTGATTTGTGTATGTATCAGGAGATGCTGGTATAGCTGATCTGTGTATGTATCAGGAGATGCTGGTATAGCTGTTGTGTGTATGTATCAGGAGATGCTGGTATAGCTGTTGTGTGTATGTATCAGGAGATGCTGGTACAGCTGATTTGTGTATGTATCAGGAGATGCTGGTACAGCTGATTTGTGTATGTATCAGGAGATGCTGGTATAGCTGTTGTGTGTATGTATCAGGAGATGCTGGTATAGCTGTTGTGTGTATGTATCAGGAGATGCTGGTACAGCTGATTTGTGTATGTATCAGGAGATGTTGGTACAGCTGATTTGTGTATGTATCAGGAGATGCTGGTACAGCTGATTTGTGTATATATCAGGAGATGCTGGTTTAGCTGATCTGTGTATGTATCAGGAGATGCTGGTATAGCTGATCTGTGTATATATCAGGAGATGCTGGTACAGCTGATTTGTGTATGTATCAGGAGATGCTGGTATAGCTGATTTGTGTATGTATCAGGAGATGCTGGTATAGCTGTTGTGTGTATGTATCAGGAGATGCTGGTACAGCTGATTTGTGTATGTATCAGGAGATGCTGGTATAGCTGTTGCGTGTATGTATCAGGAGATGCTGGTATAGCTGTTGTGTGTATGTATCAGGAGATGCTGGTACAGCTGATCTGTGTATGTATCAGGAGATGCTGGTATAGCTGATTTGTGTATGTATCAGGAGATGTTGGTACAGCTGATCTGTGTATGTATCAGGAGATGCTGGTATAGCTGATCTGTGTATATATCAGGAGATGCTGGTACAGCTGATTTGTGTATGTATCAGGAGATGCTGGTATAGCTGATTTGTGTATGTATCAGGAGATGCTGGTTTAGCTGATCTGTGTATGTATCAGGAGATGCTGGTATAGCTGATCTGTGTATGTATCAGGAGATGCTGGTTTAGCTGATCTGTGTATGTATCAGGAGATGCTGGTATAGGTGTTGTGTGTATATATCAGGAGATGCTGGTATAGCTGATCTGTGTATATATCAGGAGATGCTGGTATAGCTGATCTGTGTATGTATCAGGAGATGCTGGTATAGCTGATTTGTTTATGTATCAGGAGATGCTGGTATAGCTGTTGTGTGTATGTATCAGGAGATGCTGGTATAGCTGTTGTGTGTATGTATCAGGAGATGCTGGTATAGCTGATCTGTGTATGTTATCAGGAGATGCTGGTATAGCTGATTTGTGTATGTATCAGGAGATCCTGGTATAGCTGTTGTGTGTATGGATCAGGAGATGCTGGTATAGCTGATCGGTGTATGTATCAGGAGATGCTGGTATAGCTGATCGGTGTATGTATCAGGAGATGCTGGTATAGCTGTTGTGTGTATGTATCAGGAGATGCTGGTATAGCTGTTGTGTGTATGTATCAGGAGATGCTGGTATAGCTGTTGTGTGTATGTATCAGGAGATGCTGGTATAGCTGTTGTGTGTATGTATCAGGAGATGCTGGTATAGCTGATCTGTGTATGTATCAGGAGATGCTGGTATAGCTGATTTGTGTATGTATCAGGAGATGCTGGTACAGCTGATTTGTGTATGTATCAGGAGATGCTGGTACAGCTGATTTGTGTATGTATCAGGAGATGCTGGTATAGCTGATCTGTGTATGTATCAGGAGATGCTGGTATAGCTGATCTGTGTATGTATCAGGAGATGCTGGTATAGCTGATTTGTGTATGTATCAGGAGATGCTGGTATAGCTGTTGTGTGTATGTATCAGGAGATGCTGGTATAGCTGTTGTGTGTATGTATCAGGAGATGCTGGTACAGCTGATTTGTGTATGTATCAGGAGATGCTGGTACAGCTGATTTGTGTATGTATCAGGAGATGCTGGTATAGCTGTTGTGTGTATATATCAGGAGATGCTGGTACAGCTGATTTGTGTATGTATCAGGAGATGCTGGTAAAGATGATCTGTGTATGTATCAGGAGATGCTGGTATAGCTGATCTGTGTATGTATCAGGAGATGCTGGTACAGCTGATTTGTGTATGTATCAGGAGATGCTGGTATAGCTGATTTGTGTATGTATCAGGAGATGCTGGTATAGCTGTTGTGTGTATATATCAGGAGATGCTGGTACAGCTGATTTGTGTATGTATCAGGAGATGCTGGTATAGCTGATCTGTGTATGTATCAGGAGATGCTGGTATAGCTGATCTGTGTATGTATCAGGAGATGCTGGTATAGCTGTTGTGTGTATGTATCAGGAGATGCTGGTATAGCTGATCTGTGTATGTATCAGGAGATGCTGGTATAGCTGTTGTGTGTATGTATCAGGAGATGCTGGTATAGCTGATCTGTGTATGTATCAGGAGATGCTGGTATAGCTGATCTGTGTATGTATCAGGAGATGCTGGTATAGCTGTTGTGTGTATGTATCAGGAGATGCTGGTATAGCTGTTGTGTGTATGTATCACACAATCCAGTGATATTGGATGGTTTGTACACACCCAGCTCAATGTACAGAACCTGACCATCGAGACATATCCCAGGGAGCTTGTAATGAGCCAGTAATAAACCACACATTGCATGCAAGCCAAATGTGTTCATTGGAAACCCATCGCTGACACAACCGACTTACTCTGATACGAAGTACGAATCCGCTTCGATATATCGGGGTAAATATTAGACAGGCCACGCATGCAAAGATTGTCTGTGGAACATGCCATAGCATCAGCAGCAGCAGCAGAGGAGAGAAAGAGAAACAGTCCACAGTGAAAGAACGTGATACCCCCAGCCACTGTGCCACGGCATCACACAGTGCCACGGCATCACAGTGCCACGGCCCACTCTCTCACCACGGGGCTGACAAAGCATGTTAGGACTGGGTGAAGGATGAAAAGTGTGCTGACATGAAATAACAGCAATGCTTCTAACTCACAGTCTATGGGGAAAAGTCCAGCGTGTCAGGCTTTATTCACTGAAGAAGGAATTGACAAGGGACTTGCACAATTAAGGCCAAAGTAGCAGAGTTTGCAGTATATCGGAATGGGAGCATTTTTCTTTGGTTATAAGGTTTCAAACCCCCCTTTCATGGATAAAGCCATCGGAACTGGTTTGTTAAAGCGCTAACAAAGGCAAACCAAAATAGTTTGTTCAATAAAACACTGGGTTTTGATAAATAATAGGCTTTTTGAGGTTTTTGTCGCTTGTGATTGTCGGTAGTCTGTAAAGCTAAACACTGATCACACTGATGAAGAATGATCAATGTTCCATGTGTCTGTGTCTCCTGGTTATGACATCACCTGTGCCTTGGTATGCAAATGATATAGTTCCCATTGACAAGTATTTCATCTACATACCGTGCCACAAGTGATGTCATAAGCAGGGGACACATGTAGAACACTTCTGCTGACACAGTGTATGGATCGTGACAGTGCTGCTGCCAGGAGATGATGGCAATGTGACTTTCTCAGTGAGCTGTGAATGTATCAGTATCCACAGCTGTAACAGGAGGTCACACTAGTCACATTATACATTGTATGGATATCTGACATGCAGAAGTTGAAGTTTGTAAATATTGAAACATTGTAGAAGGTTAATGGAGAGTCAGAAATTCTCTCAGCCAAGCGAACATTTAAACACGGGAGCCGATTGCTTAAAGAAAAAGTCATTATTTTTAACCCCTTAGTGACAAGACATTTTTACCTTGACTTTTTCCTTGGTGACAATGACTGTTTTTACATTTCTGGGGTGTTTGTGTTTAGCTGTTATTTTCTTCTTTCTCACATACTGTACCCACGCAAATTATATGATGTTTTTATCGTCATAAGAAGGGCTTTCGTTAGATACCATTATGTTCATCATGTCTTATAATTTACTACAAAAAAATCATAAACTATGATGAAAAAATAACAAACAACAACACTTTTTCTAACTTTGACCTAAAATATAATTTACACAAATACAATCATTAAAAAAGACCCCGTCTAAATAGTTTATAAATGTTGTCCCGAGTTCAGAAATATGCATGTTTCCATATTAGTCTGAATTTTTTTGCGAGTTATGGGGCAAAAAACAAAAATAGTGTTTTTTTCCTATACTGACCTTTTGACCCCAACCTGAATCCTTAATTTAACCCCAACACTAAATTTAACCCCAACTCTAACCCTTATGCTATCCCTTGATATATTTTCTTTTAATTTTATCCCTTATGCTAAATATTATTTAATTTTAACCCTAGCAGTTTTAAGATTAAATATTTTTTTTTTTTTACATTGCTTTGCTGGTTGCTACCTCTAGGGGCAGTCAAGCAATATATTCAGAGCAACGGAAGTGAATTTTTTTTCACTTCCGAAGCTCTTGAGCACAAGAGGCTGGAGCATGCTGCTCCGTCAATATGGCGCCCATGATCGACATCGAGGCAATAGACCAGCACCGTTAGAGTGGTTCTAAATAAAATGAATTCAGGTCACAGAGCGAGAGAAACATTTAATGTCTCAGAATCCATCACTGCTTGCGGGGAGTATTCACCTGACTCCAGCAATGTCACCTCTCGATTAGCTAGAGATACTCTTTACACTCTCCTGCCCCCAGCTGGACAATGCTAGCCATCCAGTAAGATGTGGAATGGGTTTTGCTAGGTGTAAATAACATTATTGGTCTGTCTGCATTTGGATACATTGGTCTGTGTTAAAGGAAGGTCTCAACTCAAAAAAAGGACAACTGTAGATAAAAATGTTTAATTGAAAGATTTTATCAGTGTAGACATTTTAACTAGAAATGCTTTAATGAAAGAATAGAAATAAAGCACCTTATTAAACCATCTGTGCTCTGTATAGCTCTATCCGAGAAAACAGTGTGGTACCCAACAGTGGCCAAACATCAGTGACTAGAGTGATATACCGTGCTGCTGTAGACAAAGCCTACTATTGTCCCCCAACTCAATGGGAAAAGGTATATAAAAACTCAAAAAATTAGCCAAGAGCAGAAAATGGCTAACATGTGAACCACACCAATTAATACATTTGTGGTGTGGACAAGATTCCAAACAACATGTCCGCCCCTTGATAGAGCTATACAGAGCAAACATTCAAAACAAGATGCCCACCCTGATAGAGCCATAAAGAGCAAAGATTCAAAACAACATGTCCTCCCCCTGATAGAGCTATACAGAGCAAATATTCTAAACAACATGTCTGCCCCAGATAGAGCTATCCAGAGCAAAGATTCTAAACAACATGTCTGCCCCAGATAGAGCTATAAAGAGAAAAAGATTCTAAACAACATGTCCTCCCCCTGATAGAGCTATACAGAGCAAAGATTCTAATCAACATGTCCACCCCCTGATAGAGCTATACAGAGCAAAGATTCTAATCAACATGTCCGCCCCCTGATAGCGCTATACAGAGCAAAGATTCTAATCAAGATGTCTGCCCCTGATAGAGCTATACAGAGCAAAGATTCTAATCAACATGTCTGCCCCCTGATAGAGCTATACAGAGCAAAGATTCTAATCAAGATGTCTGCCCCTGATAGAGCTACACAGAGCAAAGATTCTAATCAACATGTCTGCCCCCTGATAGAGCTATACAGAGCAAAGATTCTAATCAACATGTCCGCCCCCTGATAGAGCTATACAGAGCAAAGATTCTAAACAACATGTCCGCCCCTTGATAGAGCTATACAGAGCAAACATTCAAAACAAGATGCCCACCCTGATAGAGCCATACAGAGCAAAGATTCAAAACAACATGTCCTCCCCCTGATAGAGCTATACAGAGCAAATATTCTAAACAACATGTCTGCCCCAGATAGAGCTATCCAGAGCAAAGATTCTAAACAACATGTCTGCCCCAGATAGAGCTATAAAGAGAAAAAGATTCTAAACAACATGTCCTCCCCCTGATAGAGCTATACAGAGCAAAGATTCTAATCAACATGTCCACCCCCTGATAGAGCTATACAGAGCAAAGATTCTAATCATCATGTCCGCCCCCTGATAGCGCTATACAGAGCAAAGATTCTAATCAAGATGTCTGCCCCTGATAGAGCTATACAGAGCAAAGATTCTAATCAACATGTCTGCCCCCTGATAGAGCTATACAGAGCAAAGATTCTAATCAAGATGTCTGCCCCTGATAGAGCTACACAGAGCAAAGATTCTAATCAACATGTCTGCCCCCTGATAGAGCTATACAGAGCAAAGATTCTAATCAACATGTCCGCCCCCTGATAGAGCTATACAGAGCAAAGATTCTAAACAACATGTCTGCCCCCTGATAGAGCTATACAGAGCAAAGATTCTAAACAACATGTCCTCCCCTGATAGAGCTATACAGAGCAAAGATTCTAACAACATGTCCGCCCACTGATAGAGCTACACAGAGCAAAGATTCTAAACAGATTGTAAGCTTACGAGCAGGGTTCTCTACCTCATGTACCAGTCTGTACTAGTTTGTCTAAATTAGTATGTAGTTCCTTTCTTTGCTCTGTACCAAGCGCTTCGAGAATTGATGGCGCTGTACAATTAAATATTAATGTAATGTAATATGTAATGTAAACAACATGTCCGCCCCCTGATAGAGCTATACAGAGCAAAGATTCTTAACAACATGTCTGCCCCCTGATAGAGCTATACAGAGCAAAGATTCTTAACAACATGTCTGTCCCCTGATAGAGCTATACAGAGTAAAGATTCTAAAATTGTCCGCCCCTGATAGAGCTATACAGAGCAAAGATTCTAAACAACATGTCCGTCACCTGATAGAGCTATACAGAGCAAAGATTCAAAACAACATGTCCTCCCCCTGATAGAGCTATACAGAGCAAAGATTCTAAACAGCATGTCCACCCCCTGATAGAGCTATACAGAGCAAAGATTCTTAACAACATGACTTTCCCCTGATAGAGCTATATAGAGTAAAGATTCTAAACAACATGTCCGCCCCGTAATAGAGCTATATAGAGCAAAGAATCTTAAAAACATGTCTATCCCGATAGAGCTATGCAGAGCAAAGATTTTAAACAACATGTCCGCCCCCTGATAGAGCTACACAGAGCAAAGATTCTACACAACATGTCCGCCCCCTGATGGAGCTACACAGAGCAAAGATTCTACACAACATGTCCGCCCCCTGATGGAGCTACACAGAGCAAAGATTCTAACAACATGTCCTCCCCCTGATAGAGCTATCCAGAGCAAAGATTCTAAACAACATGTCCATCCCCTGATAGAGCTATATAGAGTAAAGATTCTAAACAACATGTCCGTCCTTTATAGTTATATAAAGAAAAGATTCTAAACAACATGTCTGCTCCCTGATAGAGCTATACAGATCAAAGATTCTAAACAACATGTCCGCCCCCTAGTAGAGCTATATAGAGCAAAGATTCTAAACAACATGTCCGCCCCCCTGATAGAGCTATACAGCGCAAAGATTCTTAACAAAATGTCCGCCCCCTGATGGAGCTATTCAGAGCAAAGATTCTAAACAGCATGTCCATCCCCCGATAGAGCTATACAGAGCAAAGATTCTAAACAACTTGTCCGCTCCCTAATAGAGCTATACAGAGCAACGATTCCAAACAACATGTCCTCTCCCTGATAGAGCTATACAGAGCAAAGATTCTAAACAGCATGTCCATCCCCTGATAGAGCTATACAGAGCAAAGATTCTTAACAACATTTCTGTCCCCTGATAGAGCTATATAGAGCAAAGAATCTAAACAACATGTCTGCTTCCTGATAGAGCTATACAGAGCAAAGATTTTAAACAACATGTCCGCCCCCTGATAGAGCTATACAGAGCAAAGATTCTATTCAACATGTCCATCCCCTGATAGAGCTATACAGAGCAAAGATTCTTAACAACATGTCTGTCCCCTTATAGAGCTATATAGAGTAAAGATTCTAAACAACATGTCCATCTTCTGATAGAGCTATACAGAGCAAAGATTCTTAACAACATGTCCTCCCATGATAGAGCTATACAGAGAAAATATTCTAAACAGCATGTCCTCCCCCTGATAGAGCTATACAGAGCAAAGAGGGCTCAATAAAGTACTGTGTTTGTATTCTTTCATTAAAGCATTTCTATTTCAAATGTCTACAAGTCACATAGCTTATTATGCCTGGTAGATATATTATAACGCAGCTAGTGCATTATTACAAGGTATTTTGTCAGTAATCACTGAAATGACTGCAGTCTAATAACTGTAGCTCTGTAGTTGAGGTTAAATGTGGTATATTAAAACAAAAGTAATCTCATTCATAAAAAGAATATTATGCTTTAATCATTTTAGGACATTCATGTTTATTTATTCTATAATATCTGGATAAGTAAGATGCAAATGTGTAGACTGTAAAACATAACTCATAAAGTGAATTATGTGTTGGTTGTTTTTGCTCAGTGAGAGGGAGAATCACAGACTGACCTGGTTATGTTGATTAATATCTATACACAGTTACTTTAATAATAAATAAACAGATGCAATGCAGAGTGAAGCAAACTATTCCAAATACAATCCATCTAGGCTAATGTCAGGAAGGATGGGTAACACATCAATATACTATAATAATACTGGGGTTAGACGGCCCTGGTATACATATAACCAATATTATCAGAGATCATTCTGTACTATACATATTACAAAGCAGTGAGATGATCATGCAGTGTGATCCTCTCTTTTAATAAAAGTTATGTTTGGATCTACAGTGATGGAATAATATCTAGAGTGGCAGTATAGGGAGAGGTATTATCAGAATGCTTGGTTATATAGGGAGAGGTATTATCAGAATGCTTGGTTATATAGGGAGAGGTATTAACAGAATGCTTAGTTGTATAGGGAGAGGTATTAACAGAATGCTTAGTTGTATAGGGAGAGGTATTAGCAGAATGCTTGGTTATATAGGGAGAGGTATTAGCAGAATGCTTTGCTGTATAGGGAGAGGTATTAGCAGAATGCTTGGTTGTATAGGGAGAGGTATTAGCAGAATGCTTAGTTGTATAGGGAGAGGTATTAGCAGAATGCTTGGTTGTATAGGGAGAGGTATTAGCAGAATGCTTGGTTGTATAGGGAGAGGTATTAGCAGAATGCTTGGTTGTATAGGGAGAGGTATTAGCAGAATGCTTGGTTGTATAGGGAGAGGTATTAGCAGAATGCTTGGTTGCATAGGGAGATGTATTAGCAGAATGCTTGGTTGTATAGGGAGAGGTATTAGCAGAATGCTTGGTTGTATAGGGAGAGCTATTATCAGAATGCATGGTTGTATAGGGAGAGGTATTAGCAGAATGCTTGGTTGTATAGGGAGAGGTATTAGCAGAATGCTTGGTTGTATAGGGAGAGGTATTAGCAGAATGCTTGGTTGTATAGGGAGAGGTATTAGCAGAATGCTTGGTTGTATAGGGAGAGGTATTAGCAGAATGCTTGGTTGTATAGGGAGAGGTATTAGCAGAATGCTCCGTTGTATAGGGAGAAGTATTAGCAGAATGCTTGGTTGTAAAGGGAGAGGTATTAGCAGAATGCTTGGTTGTATAGGGAGAGGTATTAGCAGAATGCTTGGTTGTATAGGGAGAGGTATAAGCAGAATGCTTGGTTGCATAGGGAGAGGTATTAGCAGAATGCTTGGTTGCATAGGGAGAGGTATTAGCAGAATGCTTGGTTGCATAGGGAGAGGTATTAGCAGAATGCTTGGTTGTATAGGGAGAGGTATTAGCAGAATGCTTGGTTGTATAGGGAGAAGTATTAGCAGAATGCTTGGTTGTATAGGGAGAGGTATTAGCAGAATGCTTGGTTGTATAGGGAGAGGTATTATCAGAATGCTTGGTTATATAGGGAGAGGTATTAACAGAATGCTTAGTTGTATAGGGAGAGGTATTAACAGAATGCTTAGTTGTATAGGGAGAGGTATTAGCAGAATGCTTGGTTATATAGGGAGAGGTATTAGCAGAATGCTTTGCTGTATAGGGAGAGGTATTAGCAGAATGCTTGGTTGTATAGGGAGAGGTATTAGCAGAATGCTTAGTTGTATAGGGAGAGGTATTAGCAGAATGCTTGGTTGTATAGGGAGAGGTATTAGCAGCATGCTTGGTTGTATAGGGAGAGGTATTAGCAGAATGCTTGGTTGTATAGGGAGAGGTATTAGCAGAATGCTTGGTTGTATAGGGAGAGGTATTAGCAGCATGCTTGGTTGTATAGGGAGAGGTATTAGCAGAATGCTTGGTTGTATAGGGAGAGGTATTAGCAGAATGCTTGGTAGTACAGGGAGAGGTATTAGCAGAATGCTTGGTTGTATAGGGAGAGGTATTAGCAGAATGCTTAGTTGTATAGGGAGAGGTATTAGCAGAATGCTTGGTTGTATAGGGAGAGGTATTAGCAGAATGCTTGGTTGTATAGGGAGAGGTATTAGCAGAATGCTTGGTTGTATAGGGAGAGGTATTAGCAGAATGCTTGGTTGTATAGGGAGAGGTATTAGCAGAATGCTTGGTTGCATAGGGAGATGTATTAGCAGAATGCTTGGTTGTATAGGGAGAGGTATTAGCAGAATGCTTGGTTGTATAGGGAGAGCTATTATCAGAATGCATGGTTGTATAGGGAGAGGTATTAGCAGAATGCTTGGTTGTATAGGGAGAGGTATTAGCAGAATGCTTGGTTGTATAGGGAGAGGTATTAGCAGAATGCTTGGTTGTATAGGGAGAGGTATTAGCAGAATGCTTGGTTGTATAGGGAGAGGTATTAGCAGAATGCTTGGTTGTATAGGGAGAGGTATTAGCAGAATGCTCCGTTGTATAGGGAGAGGTATTAGCAGAATGCTTGGTTGTAAAGGGAGAGGTATTAGCAGAATGCTTGGTTGTATAGGGAGAGGTATTAGCAGAATGCTTGGTTGTATAGGGAGAGGTATAAGCAGAATGCTTGGTTGCATAGGGAGAGGTATTAGCAGAATGCTTGGTTGCATAGGGAGAGGTATTAGCAGAATGCTTGGTTGCATAGGGAGAGGTATTAGCAGAATGCTTGGTTGTATAGGGAGAGGTATTAGCAGAATGCTTGGTTGTATAGGGAGAAGTATTAGCAGAATGCTTGGTTGTATAGGGAGAGGTATTAGCAGAATGCTTGGTTGTATAGGGAGAGGTATTAGCAGAATGCTTGGTTGTATAGGGAGAGGTATTAGCAGCATGCTTGGTTGTATAGGGAGAGGTATTAGCAGAATGCTTGGTTGTATAGGGAGAGGTATTAGCAGAATGCTTGGTAGTACAGGGAGAGGTATTAGCAGAATGCTTGGTTGTATAGGGAGAGGTATTAGCAGAATGCTTAGTTGTATAGGGAGAGGTATTAGCAGAATGCTTGGTTGTATAGGGAGAGGTATTAGCAGAATGCTTGGTTGTATAGGGAGAGGTATTAGCAGAATGCTTGGTTGTATAGGGAGAGGTATTAGCAGAATGCTTGGTTGTATAGGGAGAGGTATTAGCAGAATGCTTGGTTGCATAGGGAGATGTATTAGCAGAATGCTTGGTTGTATAGGGAGAGGTATTAGCAGAATGCTTGGTTGTATAGGGAGAGCTATTATCAGAATGCATGGTTGTATAGGGAGAGGTATTAGCAGAATGCTTGGTTGTATAGGGAGAGGTATTAGCAGAATGCTTGGTTGTATTGGGAGAGGTATTAGCAGAATGCTTGGTTGTATAGGGAGAGGTATTAGCAGAATGCTTGGTTGTATAGGGAGAGGTATTAGCAGAATGCTTGGTTGTATAGGGAGAGGTATTAGCAGAATGCTCCGTTGTATAGGGAGAGGTATTAGCAGAATTCTTGGTTGTAAAGGGAGAGGTATTAGCAGAATGCTTGGTTGTATAGGGAGAGGTATTAGCAGAATGCTTGGTTGTATAGGGAGAGGTATAAGCAGAATGCTTGGTTGCATAGGGAGAGGTATTAGCAGAATGCTTGGTTGCATAGGGAGAGGTATTAGCAGAATGCTTGGTTGCATAGGGAGAGGTATTAGCAGAATGCTTGGTTGTATAGGGAGAGGTATTAGCAGAATGCTTGGTTGTATAGGGAGAAGTATTAGCAGAATGCTTGGTTGTATAGGGAGAGCTATTATCAGAATGCTTGGTTATATAGGGAGAGGTATTAGCAGAATGCTTGGTTGTATAGGGAGAGGTATTAGCAGAATGCTTGGTTGTATAGGGAGAAGTATTAGCAGAATGCTTGGTTGTATAGGGAGAGGTATTATCAGAATGCTTGGTTGTATAGGGAGAAGTATTATCAGAATGCTTGGTTATATAGGGAGAGGTATTAGCAGAATGCTTGGTTGTATAGGGAGAGGTATTAGCAGAATGCTTGGTTGTATAGGGAGAGGTATTAGCAGAATGCTTGGTTGTATAGGGAGAGGTATTAGCAGAATGCTTGGTTGTATAGGGAGAGGTATTAGCAGAATGCTTGGTTGTATAGGGAGAGATATTAGCAGAATGCTTGGTTGTATAGGGAGAGGTATTAGCAGAATGCTTGGTTGAGGAGGGAGAGGTATTAGCAGAATGCTTGGTTGTATAGGGAGAGGTATTAGCAGAATGCTTGGTTATATAGGGGGAGGTATTAGCAGAATGCTTGGTTGCGGAAGGAGAGGTATTAGCAGAATGCTTAGTTGTATAGGGAGAGGTATTAGCAGAATGCTTGGTTGTATAGGGAGAGGTATTAGCAGCATGCTTGGTTGTATAGGGAGAGGTATTAGCAGAATGCTTGGTTGTATAGGGAGAGGTATTAGCAGAATGCTTGGTTGTATAGGGAGAGGTATTAGCAGCATGCTTGGTTGTATAGGGAGAGGTATTAGCAGAATGCTTGGTTGTATAGGGAGAGGTATTAGCAGAATGCTTGGTAGTACAGGGAGAGGTATTAGCAGAATGCTTGGTTGTATAGGGAGAGGTATTAGCAGAATGCTTAGTTGTATAGGGAGAGGTATTAGCAGAATGCTTGGTTGTATAGGGAGAGGTATTAGCAGAATGCTTGGTTGTATAGGGAGAGGTATTAGCAGAATGCTTGGTTGAATAGGGAGATGTATTAGCAGAATGCTTGGTTGTATAGGGAGAGGTATTAGCAGAATGCTTGGTTGTATAGGGAGAGCTATTATCAGAATGCATGGTTGTATAGGGAGAGGTATTAGCAGAATGCTTGGTTGTATAGGGAGAGGTATTAGCAGAATGCTTGGCTGCATAGGGAGAGGTATTAGCAGAATGCTTGGTTGTATAGGGAGAAGTATTAGCAGAATGCTTGGTTGTATAGGGAGAAGTATTAGCAGAATGCTTGGTTGTATAGGGAGAGCTATTATCAGAATGCTTGGTTATATAGGGAGAGGTATTAGCAGAATGCTTGGTTGTATAGGGAGAGGTATTAGTAGAATGCTTGGTTATATAGGGAGAAGTATTAGCAGAATGCTTGGTTGTATAGGGAGAGGTATTATCAGAATGCTTGGTTATATAGGGAGAGGTATTAGCAGAATGCTTGGTTGTATAGGGAGAGGTATTAGCAGAATGCTTGGTTGTATAGGGAGAGGTATTAGCAGAATGCTTGGTTGTATAGGGAGAGGTATTAGCAGAATGCTTGGTTATATACGGAGAGGTATTAGCAGAATGCTTGGTTGTATAGGGAGAGGTATTAGCAGAATGCTTGGTTGTATAGGGAGAGGTATTAGCAGAATGCTTGGTTATATACGGAGAGGTATTAGCAGCATGCTTGGTTGTATAGGGAGAGGTATTAGCAGAATGCTTGGTTGTATAGGGAGAGGTATTAGCAGAATGCTTGGTTGTATAGGGAGAGGTATTAGCAGAATGCTTGGTTGTATAGGGAGAGGTATTAGCAGAATGCTTGGTTATATACGGAGAGGTATTAGCAGAATGCTTGGTTGTATAGGGAGAGGTATTAGCAGAATGCTTGGTTATATAGCGGGAGGTATTAGCAGAATGCTTGGTTGCATAGGGAGAGGTATTAGCAGAATGCTTGGTTGTATAGGGAGAGGTATTAGCAGAATGCTCCGTTGTATAGGGAGAGGTATTAGCAGAATGCTTGGTTGTATAGGGAGAGGTATTAGCAGAATGCTTGGTTGTATAGGGAGAGGTATTAGCAGAATGCTTGGTTGTATAGGGAGAGGTATTAGCAGAATGCTTGGTTGTATAGGGAGAGGTATTAGCAGAATGCTTGGTTGTATAGGGAGAGGTATTAGCAGAATGCTTGGTTGTATAGGGAGAGGTATTAGCAGAATGCTTGGTTGCGGAGGGAGAGGTATTAGCAGAATGCTTGGTTGTATAGGGAGAGGTATTAGCAGAATGCTTGGTTATATAGGGGGAGGTATTAGCAGAATGCTTGGTTGCGGAGGGAGAGGTATTAGCAGAATGCTTAGTTGTATAGGGAGAGGTATTAGCAGAATGCTTGGTTATATAGGGAGAGGTATTAGCAGAATGCTTGGTTGTATAGGGAGAGGTATTAGCAGAATGCTTGGTTGTATAGGGAGAGGTATTAGCAGAATGCTTGGTTATATAGGGAGAGGTATTAGCAGAATGCTTGGTTGTATAGGGAGAGGTATTAGCAGAATGCTTGGTTGTATAGGGAGAGGTATTAGCAGAATGCTTGGTTATATACGGAGAGGTATTAGCAGAATGCTTGGTTGTATAGGGAGAGGTATTAGCAGAATGCTTGGTTGTATAGGGAGAGGTATTAGCAGAATGCTTGGTTATATACGGAGAGGTATTAGCAGAATGCTTGGTTGTATAGGGAGAGGTATTAGCAGAATGCTTGGTTATATAGCGGGAGGTATTAGCAGAATGCTTGGTTGCATAGGGAGAGGTATTAGCAGAATGCTTGGTTGTATAGGGAGAGGTATTAGCAGAATGCTACCGTTGTATATGGAGAGGTATTAGCAGAATGCTTGGTTGTATAGGGAGAGGTATTAGCAGAATGCTTGGTTGTATAGTGAGAGGTATTAGCAGAATGCTTGGTTGTATAGGGAGAGGTATTAGCAGAATGCTTGGTTGTATAGGGAGAGGTATTAGCAGAATGCTTGGTTGTATAGGGAGAGGTATTAGCAGAATGCTTGGTTGCGGAGGGAGAGGTATTAGCAGAATGCTTGGTTGTATAGGGAGAGGTATTAGCAGAATGCTTGGTTATATAGGGGGAGGTATTAGCAGAATGCTTGGTTGCGGAGGGAGAGGTATTAGCAGAATGCTTAGTTGTATAGGGAGAGGTATTAGCAGAATGCTTGGTTGTATAGGGAGAGGTATTAGCAGAATGCTTGGTTATATAGGGAGAGGTATTAGCAGAATGCTTGGTTGTATAGGGAGAGGTATTAGCAGAATGCTTGGTTGTATAGGGAGAGGTATTAGCAGAATGCTTGGTTATATAGGGAGAGGTATTAGCAGAATGCTTGGTTGTATAGGGAGAGGTATTAGCAGAATGCTTGGTTGTATAGGGAGAGGTATTAGCAGAATGCTTGGTTATATATGGAGAGGTATTAGCAGAATGCTTGGTTGTATAGGGAGAGGTATTAGCAGAATGCTTGGTTGTATAGGGAGAGCTATTATCAGAATGCTTGGTTATATAGGGAGAGGTATTAGCAGAATGCTTGGTTGTATAGGGAGAAGTATTAGCAGAATGCTTGGTTGTATAGGGAGAAGTATTAGCAGAATGCTTGGTTGTATAGGGAGAGGTATTATCAGAATGCTTGGTTATATAGGGAGAGGTATTAGCAGAATGCATGGTTGTATAGGGAGAGGTATTAGCAGAATGCTTGGTTGTATAGGGAGAGGTATTAGCAGAATGCTTGGTTGTATAGGGAGAGGTATTAGCAGAATGCTCGGTTGTATAGGGAGAGGTATTAGCAGAATGTTCCGTTGTATAGGGAGAGGTATTAGCAGAATGCTTGGTTGTATAGGGAGAGGTATTAGCAGAATGCTTGGTTGTATAGGGAGAGGTATTAGCAGAATGCTTGGTTGTATAGGGAGAGGTATTAGCAGAATGCTTGGTTGCATAGGGAGAGGTATTAGCAGAATGCTTGGTTGCATAGGGAGAGGTATTAGCAGAATGCTTGGTTGCATAGGGAGAGGTATTAGCAGAATGCTTGGTTGCATAGGGAGAGGTATTAGCAGAATGCTTGGTTGTATAGGGAGAGGTATTAGCAGAATGCTTGGTTGCATAGGGAGATGTATTAGCAGAATGCTTGGTTGTATAGGGAGAGGTATTAGCAGAATGCTTGGTTGTATAGGGAGAGCTATTATCAGAATGCATGGTTGTATAGGGAGAGGTATTAGCAGAATGCTTGGTTGTATAGGGAGAGGTATTAGCAGAATGCTTGGTTGTATTGGGAGAGGTATTAGCAGAATGCTTGGTTGTATAGGGAGAGGTATTAGCAGAATGCTTGGTTGTATAGGGAGAGGTATTAGCAGAATGCTTGGTTGTATAGGGAGAGGTATTAGCAGAATGCTCCGTTGTATAGGGAGAGGTATTAGCAGAATGCTTGGTTGTAAAGGGAGAGGTATTAGCAGAATGCTTGGTTGTATAGGGAGAGGTATTAGCAGAATGCTTGGTTGTATAGGGAGAGGTATAAGCAGAATGCTTGGTTGCATAGGGAGAGGTATTAGCAGAATGCTTGGTTGCATAGGGAGAGGTATTAGCAGAATGCTTGGTTGCATAGGGAGAGGTATTAGCAGAATGCTTGGTTGTATAGGGAGAGGTATTAGCAGAATGCTTGGTTGTATAGGGAGAAGTATTAGCAGAATGCTTGGTTGTATAGGGAGAGCTATTATCAGAATGCTTGGTTATATAGGGAGAGGTATTAGCAGAATGCTTGGTTGTATAGGGAGAGGTATTAGCAGAATGCTTGGTTGTATAGGGAGAAGTATTAGCAGAATGCTTGGTTGTATAGGGAGAGGTATTATCAGAATGCTTGGTTGTATAGGGAGAAGTATTATCAGAATGCTTGGTTATATAGGGAGAGGTATTAGCAGAATGCTTGGTTGTATAGGGAGAGGTATTAGCAGAATGCTTGGTTGTATAGGGAGAGGTATTAGCAGAATGCTTGGTTGTATAGGGAGAGGTATTAGCAGAATGCTTGGTTGTATAGGGAGAGATATTAGCAGAATGCTTGGTTGTATAGGGAGAGGTATTAGCAGAATGCTTGGTTGAGGAGGGAGAGGTATTAGCAGAATGCTTGGTTGTATAGGGAGAGGTATTAGCAGAATGCTTGGTTATATAGGGGGAGGTATTAGCAGAATGCTTGGTTGCGGAAGGAGAGGTATTAGCAGAATGCTTAGTTGTATAGGGAGAGGTATTAGCAGAATGCTTGGTTGTATAGGGAGAGGTATTAGCAGCATGCTTGGTTGTATAGGGAGAGGTATTAGCAGAATGCTTGGTTGTATAGGGAGAGGTATTAGCAGAATGCTTGGTTGTATAGGGAGAGGTATTAGCAGCATGCTTGGTTGTATAGGGAGAGGTATTAGCAGAATGCTTGGTTGTATAGGGAGAGGTATTAGCAGAATGCTTGGTAGTACAGGGAGAGGTATTAGCAGAATGCTTGGTTGTATAGGGAGAGGTATTAGCAGAATGCTTAGTTGTATAGGGAGAGGTATTAGCAGAATGCTTGGTTGTATAGGGAGAGGTATTAGCAGAATGCTTGGTTGTATAGGGAGAGGTATTAGCAGAATGCTTGGTTGAATAGGGAGATGTATTAGCAGAATGCTTGGTTGTATAGGGAGAGGTATTAGCAGAATGCTTGGTTGTATAGGGAGAGCTATTATCAGAATGCATGGTTGTATAGGGAGAGGTATTAGCAGAATGCTTGGTTGTATAGGGAGAGGTATTAGCAGAATGCTTGGCTGCATAGGGAGAGGTATTAGCAGAATGCTTGGTTGTATAGGGAGAAGTATTAGCAGAATGCTTGGTTGTATAGGGAGAAGTATTAGCAGAATGCTTGGTTGTATAGGGAGAGCTATTATCAGAATGCTTGGTTATATAGGGAGAGGTATTAGCAGAATGCTTGGTTGTATAGGGAGAGGTATTAGTAGAATGCTTGGTTATATAGGGAGAGGTATTAGCAGAATGCTTGGTTGTATAGGGAGAGGTATTATCAGAATGCTTGGTTATATAGGGAGAGGTATTAGCAGAATGCTTGGTTGTATAGGGAGAGGTATTAGCAGAATGCTTGGTTGTATAGGGAGAGGTATTAGCAGAATGCTTGGTTGTATAGGGAGAGGTATTAGCAGAATGCTTGGTTATATACGGAGAGGTATTAGCAGAATGCTTGGTTGTATAGGGAGAGGTATTAGCAGAATGCTTGGTTATATACGGAGAGGTATTAGCAGCATGCTTGGTTGTATAGGGAGAGGTATTAGCAGAATGCTTGGTTGTATAGGGAGAGGTATTAGCAGAATGCTTGGTTGTATAGGGAGAGGTATTAGCAGAATGCTTGGTTGTATAGGGAGAGGTATTAGCAGAATGCTTGGTTATATACGGAGAGGTATTAGCAGAATGCTTGGTTGTATAGGGAGAGGTATTAGCAGAATGCTTGGTTATATAGCGGGAGGTATTAGCAGAATGCTTGGTTGCATAGGGAGAGGTATTAGCAGAATGCTTGGTTGTATAGGGAGAGGTATTAGCAGAATGCTCCGTTGTATAGGGAGAGGTATTAGCAGAATGCTCGGTTGTATAGGGAGAGGTATTAGCAGAATGCTTGGTTGTATAGGGAGAGGTATTAGCAGAATGCTTGGTTGTATAGGGAGAGGTATTAGCAGAATGCTTGGTTGTATAGGGAGAGGTATTAGCAGAATGCTTGGTTGTATAGGGAGAGGTATTAGCAGAATGCTTGGTTGTATAGGGAGAGGTATTAGCAGAATGCTTGGTTGCGGAGGGAGAGGTATTAGCAGAATGCTTGGTTGTATAGGGAGAGGTATTAGCAGAATGCTTGGTTATATAGGGGGAGGTATTAGCAGAATGCTTGGTTGCGGAGGGAGAGGTATTAGCAGAATGCTTAGTTGTATAGGGAGAGGTATTAGCAGAATGCTTGGTTATATAGGGAGAGGTATTAGCAGAATGCTTGGTTGTATAGGGAGAGGTATTAGCAGAATGCTTGGTTGTATAGGGAGAGGTATTAGCAGAATGCTTGGTTATATAGGGAGAGGTATTAGCAGAATGCTTGGTTGTATAGGGAGAGGTATTAGCAGAATGCTTGGTTGTATAGGGAGAGGTATTAGCAGAATGCTTGGTTATATACGGAGAGGTATTAGCAGAATGCTTGGTTGTATAGGGAGAGGTATTAGCAGAATGCTTGGTTGTATAGGGAGAGGTATTAGCAGAATGCTTGGTTATATACGGAGAGGTATTAGCAGAATGCTTGGTTGTATAGGGAGAGGTATTAGCAGAATGCTTGGTTATATAGCGGGAGGTATTAGCAGAATGCTTGGTTGCATAGGGAGAGGTATTAGCAGAATGCTTGGTTGTATAGGGAGAGGTATTAGCAGAATGCTCCGTTGTATATGGAGAGGTATTAGCAGAATGCTTGGTTGTATAGGGAGAGGTATTAGCAGAATGCTTGGTTGTATAGTGAGAGGTATTAGCAGAATGCTTGGTTGTATAGGGAGAGGTATTAGCAGAATGCTTGGTTGTATAGGGAGAGGTATTAGCAGAATGCTTGGTTGTATAGGGAGAGGTATTAGCAGAATGCTTGGTTGCGGAGGGAGAGGTATTAGCAGAATGCTTGGTTGTATAGGGAGAGGTATTAGCAGAATGCTTGGTTATATAGGGGGAGGTATTAGCAGAATGCTTGGTTGCGGAGGGAGAGGTATTAGCAGAATGCTTAGTTGTATAGGGAGAGGTATTAGCAGAATGCTTGGTTGTATAGGGAGAGGTATTAGCAGAATGCTTGGTTATATAGGGAGAGGTATTAGCAGAATGCTTGGTTGTATAGGGAGAGGTATTAGCAGAATGCTTGGTTGTATAGGGAGAGGTATTAGCAGAATGCTTGGTTATATAGGGAGAGGTATTAGCAGAATGCTTGGTTGTATAGGGAGAGGTATTAGCAGAATGCTTGGTTGTATAGGGAGAGGTATTAGCAGAATGCTTGGTTATATAGGGAGAGGTATTAGCAGAATGCTTGGTTGTATAGGGAGAGGTATTAGCAGAATGCTTGGTTGTATAGGGAGAGGTATTAGCAGAATGCTTGGTTATATATGGAGAGGTATTAGCAGAATGCTTGGTTGTATAGGGAGAGGTATTAGCAGAATGCTTGGTTGTATAGGGAGAGCTATTATCAGAATGCTTGGTTATATAGGGAGAGGTATTAGCAGAATGCTTGGTTGTATAGGGAGAAGTATTAGCAGAATGCTTGGTTGTATAGGGAGAAGTATTAGCAGAATGCTTGGTTGTATAGGGAGAGGTATTATCAGAATGCTTGGTTATATAGGGAGAGGTATTAGCAGAATGCATGGTTGTATAGGGAGAGGTATTAGCAGAATGCTTGGTTGTATAGGGAGAGGTATTAGCAGAATGCTTGGTTGTATAGGGAGAGGTATTAGCAGAATGCTCGGTTGTATAGGGAGAGGTATTAGCAGAATGTTCCGTTGTATAGGGAGAGGTATTAGCAGAATGCTTGGTTGTATAGGGAGAGGTATTAGCAGAATGCTTGGTTGTATAGGGAGAGGTATTAGCAGAATGCTTGGTTGTATAGGGAGAGGTATTAGCAGAATGCTTGGTTGCATAGGGAGAGGTATTAGCAGAATGCTTGGTTGCATAGGGAGAGGTATTAGCAGAATGCTTGGTTGCATAGGGAGAGGTATTAGCAGAATGCTTGGTTGCATAGGGAGAGGTATTAGCAGAATGCTTGGTTGTATAGGGAGAGGTATTAGCAGAATGCTTGGTTGTATAGGGAGAGTTATTATCAGAATGCTTGGTTATATAGGGAGAGGTATTAGCAGAATGCTTGGTTGTATAGGGAGAGCTATTATCAGAATGCTTGGTTATATAGGGAGAGGTATTAGCAGAATGCTTGGTTGTATAGGGAGAGGTATTAGCAGAATGCTTGGTTTTATAGGGAGAAGTATTAGCAGAATGCTTGGTTGTATAGGGAGAGGTATTATCAGAATGCTTGGTTATATAGGGAGAGGTATTAGCAGAATGCTTGGTTGTATAGGGAGAGGTATTAGCAGAATGCTTGGTTGTATAGGGAGAGGTATTAGCAGAATGCTTGGTTGTATAGGGAGAGGTATTAGCAGAATGCTTGGTTGTATAGGGAGAGGTATTAGCAGAATGCTTGGTTGTATAGGGAGAGGTATTAGCAGAATGCTTGGTTGTATAGGGAGAGGTATTAGCAGAATGCTTGGTTGTATAGGGAGAGGTATTAGCAGAATGCTTGGTTGTATAGGGAGAGGTATTAGCAGAATGCTTGGTTGTATAGGGAGAAGTATTAGCAGAATGCTTGGTTGTATAGGGAGAGGTATTATCAGAATGCTTGGTTATATAGGGAGAGGTATTAGCAGAATGCTTGGTTGTATATGGAGAGGTATTAGCAGAATGCTTGGTTGTATAGGGAGAGGTATTAGCAGAATGCTTGGTTGTATAGGGAGAGGTATTAGCAGAATGCTTGGTTGTATAGGGAGAGGTATTAGCAGAATGCTTGGTTGTATAGGGAGAGGTATTAGCAGAATGCTTGGTTGCGGAGGGAGAGGTATTAGCAGAATGCTTAGTTGTATAGGAAGAGGTATTAGCAGAATGCTTGGTTGTATAGGGAGAGGTATTAGCAGAATGCTTAGTTGTATAGGAAGAGGTATTAGCAGAATGCTTGGTTGTATAGGGAGAGGTATTAGCAGAATGCTTGGTTATATAGGGAGAGGTATTAGCAGAATGCTTGGTTGTATAGGGAGAGGTATTAGCAGAATGCTTGGTTGTATAGGGAGAGGTATTAGCAGAATGCTTGGTTGTATAGGGAGAGGTATTAGCAGAATGCTTGGTTATATAGGGAGAGGTATTAGCAGAATGATTGGTTGTATAGGGAGAGGTATTAGCAGAATGCTTGGTTGTATAGGGAGAGGTATTAGCAGAATGCTTGGTTATATACGGAGAGGTATTAGCAGAATGCTTGGTTGTATAGGGAGAGGTATTAGCAGAATGCTTGGTTATATAGCGGGAGGTATTAGCAGAATGCTTGGTTGTATAGGGAGAGGCATTAGCAGAATGCTTGGTTGTATAGGGAGAGGTATTAGCAGAATGCTTGGTTGCACAGGGAGAGGTATTAGCAGAATGCTTGGTTGTATAGGGAGAGGTATTAGCAGAATGCTTGGTTGTATAGGGAGAGGTATTAGCAGAATGCTTGGTTGTATAGCCCGTATGTGATAGGATTATACATTATTACAGCTTCAGCACCTACAGTCTGATCACCAAGGGTCGCAGAACTGCACATTATGGGGATTATTTCCTGCAGCAAAATTTGAAAAGTGGAGTAGTTACCATGGAAATCAATGGAATGTCCTGCAATCACCATGGAAACTAATAGAATGTCCGCAATCACCATGGAAACTAATGGAATGTCCCGCAATCACCATGGAAACCAGAGGAATGTTCCACAGTCACCATGGTTACCAGAGGAATGTTCTGCATTCGCCGTTGTTACCCTTTGGAATGTTCTGTAGTCACAGTGGTTACCAACAGAATCTTAAGCAGTCACCATGGAAAACAACATAATGTTCAGCAGTCCCTATGGTTACCAGTGGAATGTTCCGCAGTCACCATGGTTACCAGTGGAATGTTCCGCAGTCACCATGGTTACCAGTGGAATGTTCCTTTTCGTGTTCTCTCCACCCTTGCTGCAGACTGCTGTGTAAATGAATCCCCGGTGTTAATCCCAATATGCAGTATATTATATATAAACACAAGGTGCTGCATTCTGTATATTCCACGGTCATTACTATTAATCTACATGTAGGGCCTCATCATGTGACATCACATTCACCCCGTGTGACATCACATGAGAGCTAATAATACACTTTTATATAGACATCCTTATTTCTGCAGCCGCTATGTAACAAATCAGGGATAGAAGATTTATTTTAAATAATCATATTAATGGAGGTGAAATCTGTCCATCAAGGATAAATGCTTTATCTGTCAGTGTTAAAATAATAGCCACATTATGTAGATTCATACACATGAGACATTGCGGACCATCTGAAACACACATCATAGGATTTCAAACTCACACATCTCACCCGTCACACATCTCACCCGTCACACATCTCACCCCTCACCACACCTCACCCGTCACACATCTCACCCGTCACACATCTCACCCGTCACTACATCTCCCCTGTTACCACATCTCACCCGTCACACATCTCACCCGTCACACATCTCACCCGTCACCACATCTCCCCCATTTACCACATCTCACCCGTCACACATCTCACCCGTCACACATCTCCCCCGTTACCACATCTCACCCATCACCACATCTCACCCGTCACACATCTCACCCGTCACACATCTCAACCGTCACACATCTCGACCGTCACACATCTCACCCGTCACCACATCTCCCCGTTACCACATCTCACCCGTCACCACATCTTACCCGTCACCACATCTCACCCGTCACACATCTCACCTGTCACCACATCTCCCCCGTCACCACATCTCACCCGTCACCACATCTCCCCCATTTACCACATCTCACCCGTCACACATCTCACCCATCACACATCTCCCCCATTTACCACATCTCACCCGTCACACATCTCAACCGTCACCACATCTCACCCGCCACCACATCTCACCCGTCACACATCTCAACCGTCACACATCTCGACCGTCACACATCTCACCCGTCACCACATCTCCCCCGTCACCACATCTCACCCGTCACCACATCTCCCCGTTACCACATCTCACCCGTCACCACATCTCACCCGTCACCACATCTCACCCGTCACACATCTCACCTGTCACCACATCTCCCCCGTAACCACATCTCACCCGTCACCACATCTCCCCCATTTACCACATCTCACCCGTCACACATCTCACCCGTCACACATCTCCCCCATTTACCACATCTCACCCGTCACACATATCACCCGTCACACATCTCAACCGTCACCACATCTCCCCCGTCACCACATCTCACCCGTCACCACATCTCCCCCATTTACCACATCTCACCCGTCACACATCTCACCCGTCACACATCTCCCCCATTTACCACATCTCACCCGTCACACATATCACCCGTCACACATCTCAACCGTCACCACATCTCACCCGCCACCACATCTCACCCGTCACCACATCTCATCTGTCACCACATCTCATCCGTCATCACATCTCACCTGTCACCACATCTCATCCGTCACTACATCTCACCCGTCACCACATCTCACCCGTCACACAACTCACCCCTCACCACATCTCACCCGTCACACATCTCATCCGTCACCACATCTCACCCGTCACCACATCTCATCCGTCACCACATCTCCCCCGTTACCACATCTCACCCGCCACACATCTCATCCGTCACCACATCTCCCCCCTTACCACATCTCACCCGTCACACATCTCACCCGTCACACATCTCACCCGTCACCACATCTCACCCGTCACCACATCTCACCCGTCACCACATCTCATTCGTCACCACATCTCATCCGTCACCACATCTCATGTGTATAGAATCCCGGGAATGAAATCCCTGACCGGCCTTCACTCAACCGCTGACTGTGTATAGAATCCCGGGAATGAAATCCCTGCCCGGCCTTCACTCAACCGCTGACTGTGTATAGAATCCCGGGAATTAAATCCCTGCCCGGCCTACACTCAACCGCTGACTGTGTATAGAATCCCGGGAATGAACTTCCTGCCCGGCCTACACTCAACCGCTGACTGTGTATAGAATCCCGGGAATGAACTCCCTGCCCGGCCTTCATTCAACCGCTGACTGTGTATAGAATCCCGGGAATGAACTCCCTGCCCGGCCTTCACTCAACCGCTGACTGTGTATAGAATCCCGGGAATGAAATCCCTGCCCGGCCTACACTCAACCGCTGACTGTGTATAGAATCCCACGAATGAAATCCCTGCCCGGCATTCACTCAACTGCTGACTGTGTATAGAATCCCGGGAATGAACTCCCTGCCCGGCCTACACTCAACCACTGCCTGTGTATAGAATCCCGGGAATGAACTCCCTGCCCGGCCTTCACTCAACTGCTGACTGTGTATAGAATCCCGGGAATGAAATCCCTGACCGGCCTTCACTTAACCGCTGACTGTTTATAGAATCCCGGGAATGAACTCCCTGCCCGGCCTTCACTCAACCGCTGACTGTGTATAGAATCCCGGGAATGAATTCCCTGCCCGGCCTTCACTCAACCGCTGACTGTGTATAGAATCCCGGGAATGAATTCCCTGCCCGGCCTACACTCAACTGCTGACTGTGTATAGAATCCCGGGAATGAATTCCCTGCCCGGCCTTCACTCAACCGCTGACTGTGTATAGAATCCCGGGAATGAATTCCCTGCCCGGCCTACACTCAACTGCTGACTGTGTATAGAATCCCGGGAATGAAATCCCTGCCCGGCCTTCACTCAACCGCTGACTGTGTATAGAATCCCGCGAATGAAATCCCTGCCCGGCCTACACTCAACCGCTGACTGTGTATAGAATCCCGGGAATGAACTCCCTGACCGGCTTACACTCAACCGCTGTGTATAGAATCCCGGGAATGAAATCCCTGACCGGCCTACGCTCAACCGCTGACTGTGTATAGAATCCCGGGAATGAAATCCCTGCCCGGCCTTCACTCAACCGCTGAATGTGTATAGAATCCCGGGAATGAACTCCCTGCCCGGCCTACACTCAACCGCTGACTGTGTATAGAATCCCGGGAATGAAATCCCTGACCGGCTTACACTCAACCGCTGTGTATATTTATAGAATCCAAGGAATGAACTCCCTGCCCGGCATTCACTCAACTGCTGACTGTGTATAGAATCCCGGGAATTAAATCTGCTAGAGTTAATCCTTTCACTGCCTGCTCACTGACTAAGTGATGGTGAAGGGTGTGTAGTGTTGGCACATGGTGATGGGTGGCATGCACTGTAGCAATCAGTGTAGACAGGCACATGCAGGACCATGCCACAGAATATTAACCCGTTCAGCACCGTACCTGCTGTGTACTGCTTATTCTTGCGAGGAGAGCGTGGCTGGCGCTGATAGGGGTCGCTGGAGCCATACAAATCGATGGTTCCCATGCTCAGCAGAATGGTTTTCTGAATATAATCTACCACGGCCAGGCCATTGCAATTCCCGAAGGCCACACTGAAATAAAGACACAGTGTTACAATGCTGGAGGCGTGAGGATACTAGACAGGATGGAGCCCTTACTGCAGCGACCTGGCTACTGACAGCTCTGTATATATAGAAATAAAGACACAGTGTTACAGCGCTGGACTCTGCCAGGCGTCAGGATACTAGACAGGATGGAGCCCTTACTGCAGCGACCTGGCTACTGACAGCTCTGTGTATATATAGAAATAAAGACACAGTGTTACAGTGCTGGACTCTGCCAGGCGTCAGGATACTAGACAGGATGGAGCCCTTACTGCAGCGACCTGGCTACTGACAGCTCTGTATATATAGAAATAAAGACACAGTGTTACAGCGCTGGACTCTGCCAGGCGTCAGGATACTAGACAGGATGGAGCCCTTACTGCAGCGACCTGGCTACTGACAGCTCTGTGTATATATAGATATAAAGACACAGTGTTACAGTGCTGGACTCTGCCAGGCGTCAGGATACTAGACAGGATGGAGCCCTTACTGCAGCGACCTGGCTACTGACAGCTCTGTGTATATATAGAAATAAAGACATAGTGTTACAGTGCTGGACTCTCCCAGACGTCAGGATACTAGACAGGATGGAGCCCTTACTGCAGCGACCTGGCTACTGACAGCTCTGTGTATATATAGATATAAAGACACAGTGTTACAGTGCTGGAGGCGTCAGGATACTAGACAGGATGGAGCCCTTACTGCAGCGACCTGGCTACTGACAGCTCTGTGTATATATAGATATAAAGACAAAGTGTTACAGTGCTGGACTCTGCCAGGCGTCAGGATACTAGACAGGATGGAGCCCTTACTGCAGCGACCTGGCTACTGACAGCTCTGTATATATAGATATAAAGACACAGTGTTACAGTGCTGGACTCTGCCAGGCGTCAGGATACTAGACAGGATGGAGCTCTTACTGCAGCGACCTGGCTACTGACAGCTCTGTTTATATATAGATATAAAGACACAGTGTTACAGTGCTGGACTCTGCCAGACGTCAGGATACTAGACAGGATGGAGCCCTTACTGCAGCGACCTGGCTACTGACAGCTCTGTGTATATATAGAAATAAAGACACAGTGTTACAGTGCTGGACTCTGCCAGGCGTCAGGATACTAGACAGGATGGAGCCCTTACTGCAGCGACCTGGCTACTGACAGCTCTGTGTATATATAGATATAAAGACATAGTGTTACAGTGCTGGACTCTGCCAGACGTCAGGATACTAGACAGGATGGAGCCCTTACTGCAGCGACCTGGCTACTGACAGCTCTGTGTATATATAGATATAAAGACACAGTGTTACAGTGCTGGACTCTGCCAGGCGTCAGGATACTAGACAGGATGGAGCCCTTACTGCAGCCACCTGGCTACTGACAGCTCTGTGTATATATAGAAATAAAGACACAGTGTTACAGTGCTGGACTCTCCCAGACGTCAGGATACTAGACAGGATGGAGCCCTTACTGCAGCGACCTGGCTACTGACAGCTCTGTGTATATATAGATATAAAGACATAGTGTTACAGTGCTGGAATCTGCCAGACGTCAGGATACTAGACAGGATGGAGCCCTTACTGCAGTGACCTGGCTACTGACAGCTCTGTATATATAGATATAAAGACACAGTGTTACAGTGCTGGACTCTGCCAGGCGTCAGGATACTAGACAGGACGGAGCCCTTACTGCAGCGACCTGGCTACTGACAGCTCAGTGTATATATAGATATAAAGACACAGTGTTACAGTGCTGGACTCTGCCACGCGTCAGGATACTAGACAGGATGGAGCCCTTACTGCAGCGACCTGGCTACTGACAGCTCTGTGTATATATAGATATAAAGACAAAGTGTTACAGTGCTGGACTCTGCCAGACGTCAGGATACTAGACAGGATGGAGCCCTTACTGCAGTGACCTGGCTACTGACAGCTCTGTATATATAGATATAAAGACACAGTGTTACAGTGCTGGACTCTCCCAGACGTCAGGATACTAGACAGGATGGAGCCCTTACTGCAGCGACCTGGCTACTGACAGCTCTGTGTATATATAGATATAAAGACACAGTGTTACAGTGCTGGAGGCGTCAGGATACTAGACAGGATGGAGCCCTTACTGCAGCGACCTGGCTACTGACAGCTCTGTGTATATATAGATATAAAGACAAAGTGTTACAGTGCTGGACTCTGCCAGGCGTCAGGATACTAGACAGGATGGAGCCCTTACTGCAGCGACCTGGCTACTGACAGCTCTGTATATATAGATATAAAGACACAGTGTTACAGTGCTGGACTCTGCCAGGCGTCAGGATACTAGACAGGATGGAGCTCTTACTGCAGCGACCTGGCTACTGACAGCTCTGTTTATATATAGATATAAAGACACAGTGTTACAGTGCTGGACTCTGCCAGACGTCAGGATACTAGACAGGATGGAGCCCTTACTGCAGCGACCTGGCTACTGACAGCTCTGTGTATATATAGAAATAAAGACACAGTGTTACAGTGCTGGACTCTGCCAGGCGTCAGGATACTAGACAGGATGGAGCCCTTACTGCAGCGACCTGGCTACTGACAGCTCTGTGTATATATAGATATAAAGACATAGTGTTACAGTGCTGGACTCTGCCAGACGTCAGGATACTAGACAGGATGGAGCCCTTACTGCAGCGACCTGGCTACTGACAGCTCTGTGTATATATAGATATAAAGACACAGTGTTACAGTGCTGGACTCTGCCAGGCGTCAGGATACTAGACAGGATGGAGCCCTTACTGCAGCCACCTGGCTACTGACAGCTCTGTGTATATATAGAAATAAAGACACAGTGTTACAGTGCTGGACTCTCCCAGACGTCAGGATACTAGACAGGATGGAGCCCTTACTGCAGCGACCTGGCTACTGACAGCTCTGTGTATATATAGATATAAAGACATAGTGTTACAGTGCTGGAATCTGCCAGACGTCAGGATACTAGACAGGATGGAGCCCTTACTGCAGTGACCTGGCTACTGACAGCTCTGTATATATAGATATAAAGACACAGTGTTACAGTGCTGGACTCTGCCAGGCGTCAGGATACTAGACAGGACGGAGCCCTTACTGCAGCGACCTGGCTACTGACAGCTCAGTGTATATATAGATATAAAGACACAGTGTTACAGTGCTGGACTCTGCCACGCGTCAGGATACTAGACAGGATGGAGCCCTTACTGCAGCGACCTGGCTACTGACAGCTCTGTGTATATATAGATATAAAGACAAAGTGTTACAGTGCTGGACTCTGCCAGACGTCAGGATACTAGACAGGATGGAGCCCTTACTGCAGTGACCTGGCTACTGACAGCTCTGTATATATAGATATAAAGACACAGTGTTACAGTGCTGGACTCTGCCACGCGTCAGGATACTAGACAGGATGGAGCCCTTACTGCAGCGACCTGGCTACTGACAGCTCTGTATATATAGATATAAAGACAGAGTGTTACAGTGCTGGACTCTGCCACGCGTCAGGATACTAGACAGGATGGAGCCCTTACTGCAGCGACCTTGCTACTGACAGCTCTGTGTATATATAGAAATAAAGACACAGTGTTACAGTGCTGGACTCTGCCAGGCGTCAGGATACTAGACAGGATGGAGCCCTTACTGCAGCGACCTGGCTACTGACAGCTCTGTGTATATATAGAAATAAAGACAGAGTGTTACAGTGCTGGACTCTGCCAGGCGTCAGGATACTAGACAGGATGGAGCCCTTACTGCAGCGACCTGGCTACTGACAGCTCTGTGTATAAATAGATATAAAGAAACAGTGTTACAGTGCTGGACTCTGCCAGGCGTCAGGATACTAGACAGGATGGAGCCCTTACTGCAGCGACCTGGCTACTGACAGCTCTGTGTATATATAGATATAAAGACAGAGTGTTACAGTGCTGGACTCTGCCAGGCGTCAGGATACTAGACAGGATGGAGCCCTTACTGCAGCGACCTGGCTACTGACAGCTCTGTGTATAAATAGATATAAAGAAACAGTGTTACAGTGCTGGACTCTGCCAGGCGTCAGGATACTAGACAGGATGGAGCCCTTACTGCAGCGACCTGGCTACTGACAGCTCTGTGTATATATAGAAATAAAGACACAGTGTTACAGTGCTGGACTCTGCCAGGCGTCAGGATACTAGACAGGATGGAGCCCTTACTGCAGCGACCTGGCTACTGACAGCTCTGTGTATATATAGAAATAAAGACACAGTGTTACAGTGCTGGACTCTGCCAGATGTCAGGATACTAGACAGGATGGAGCCCTTACTGCAGCGACCTGGCTACTGACAGCTCTGTGTATATATAGATATAAAGACACAGTGTTACAGTGCTGGACTCTGCCAGGCGTCAGGATACTAGACAGGATGGAGCCCTTACTGCAGCGACCTGGCTACTGACAGTTCTGTGTATATATAGATATAAAGACACAGTGTTACAGTGCTGGACTCTGCCAGACGTCAGGATACTAGACAGGATGGAGCCCTTACTGCAGTGACCTGGCTACTGACAGCTCTGAATATATAGATATAAAGACTTAGTGTTACAGTGCTGGACTCTGCCACGCGTCAGGATACTAGACAGAATGGAGCCCTTACTGCAGCGACCTGGCTACTGACAGCTCTGTGTATATATAGAAATAAAGACACAGTGTTACAGTGCTGGACTCTGCCAGGCGTCAGGATACTAGACAGGATGGAGCCCTTACTGCAGCGACCTGGCTACTGACAGCTCTGTGTATATATAGAAATAAAGACACAGTGTTACAGTGCTGGACTCTGCCAGGCGTCAGGATACTAGACAGGATGGAGCCCTTACTGCAGCGACCTGGCTACTGACAGCTCTGTGTATATATAGAAATAAAGACACAGTGTTACAGTGCTGGACTCTGCCACGCGTCAGGATACTAGACAGGATGGAGCCCTTACTGCAGTGACCTGGCTACTGACAGCTCTGTGTATATATAGATATAAAGACATAGTGTTACAGTGCTGGACTCTGCCAGGCGTCAGGATACTAGACAGGATGGAGCCCTTACTGCAGCCACCTGGCTACTGACAGCTCTGTGTATATATAGAAATAAAGACACAGTGTTACAGTGCTGGAATCTGCCACGCGTCAGGATACTAGACAGGATGGAGCCCTTACTGCAGCGACCTTGCTACTGACAGCTCTGTGTATATATAGAAATAAAGACACAGTGTTACAGTGCTGGACTCTGCCAGGCGTCAGGATACTAGACAGGATGGAGCCCTTACTGCAGCGACCTGGCTACTGACAGCTCTGTGTATATATAGAAATAAAGACAGAGTGTTACAGTGCTGGACTCTGCCAGGCGTCAGGATACTAGACAGGATGGAGCCCTTACTGCAGCGACCTGGCTACTGACAGCTCTGTGTATAAATAGATATAAAGAAACAGTGTTACAGTGCTGGACTCTGCCAGGCGTCAGGATACTAGACAGGATGGAGCCCTTACTGCAGCGACCTGGCTACTGACAGCTCTGTGTATATATAGATATAAAGACAGAGTGTTACAGTGCTGGACTCTGCCAGGCGTCAGGATACTAGACAGGATGGAGCCCTTACTGCAGCGACCTGGCTACTGACAGCTCTGTGTATAAATAGATATAAAGAAACAGTGTTACAGTGCTGGACTCTGCCAGGCGTCAGGATACTAGACAGGATGGAGCCCTTACTGCAGCGACCTGGCTACTGACAGCTCTGTGTATATATAGAAATAAAGACACAGTGTTACAGTGCTGGACTCTGCCAGGCGTCAGGATACTAGACAGGATGGAGCCCTTACTGCAGCGACCTGGCTACTGACAGCTCTGTGTATATATAGAAATAAAGACACAGTGTTACAGTGCTGGACTCTGCCAGATGTCAGGATACTAGACAGGATGGAGCCCTTACTGCAGCGACCTGGCTACTGACAGCTCTGTGTATATATAGATATAAAGACACAGTGTTACAGTGCTGGACTCTGCCAGGCGTCAGGATACTAGACAGGATGGAGCCCTTACTGCAGCGACCTGGCTACTGACAGTTCTGTGTATATATAGATATAAAGACACAGTGTTACAGTGCTGGACTCTGCCAGACGTCAGGATACTAGACAGGATGGAGCCCTTACTGCAGTGACCTGGCTACTGACAGCTCTGAATATATAGATATAAAGACTTAGTGTTACAGTGCTGGACTCTGCCACGCGTCAGGATACTAGACAGGATGGAGCCCTTACTGCAGCGACCTGGCTACTGACAGCTCTGTGTATATATAGAAATAAAGACACAGTGTTACAGTGCTGGACTCTGCCAGGCGTCAGGATACTAGACAGGATGGAGCCCTTACTGCAGCGACCTGGCTACTGACAGCTCTGTGTATATATAGAAATAAAGACACAGTGTTACAGTGCTGGACTCTGCCAGGCGTCAGGATACTAGACAGGATGGAGCCCTTACTGCAGCGACCTGGCTACTGACAGCTCTGTGTATATATAGAAATAAAGACACAATGTTACAGTGCTGGACTCTGCCAGGCGTCAGGATACTAGACAGGATGGAGCCCTTACTGCAGCGACCTGGCTACTGACAGCTCTGTGTATATATAGATATAAAGACACAGTGTTACAGTGCTGGACTCTGCCACGCGTCAGGATACTAGACAGGATGGAGCCCTTACTGCAGTGACCTGGCTACTGACAGCTCTGTGTATATATAGATATAAAGACATAGTGTTACAGTGCTGGACTCTGCCAGGCGTCAGGATACTAGACAGGATGGAGCCCTTACTGCAGCCACCTGGCTACTGACAGCTCTGTGTATATATAGAAATAAAGACACAGTGTTACAGTGCTGGAATCTGCCAGGCGTCAGGATACTAGACAGGATGGAGCCCTTACTGCAGCGACCTGGCTACTGACAGCTCTGTGTATATATAGATATAAAGACACAGTGTTACAGTGCTGGACTCTGCCAGGCGTCAGGATACTAGACAGGACGGAGCCCTTACTGCAGCGACCTGGCTACTGACAGCTCTGTGTATATAGAAATAAAGACACAGTGTTACAGTGCTGGAATCTGCCACGCGTCAGGATACTAGACAGGATGGAGCCCTTACTGCAGCGACCTGGCTACTGACAGCTCTGTGTATATATAGAAATAAAGACACAGTGTTACAGTGCTGGAATCTGCCACGCGTCAGGATACTAGACAGGATGGAGCCCTTACTGCAGCGACCTGGCTACTGACAGCTCTGTGTATATATAGAAATAAAGACACAGTGTTACAGTGCTGGACTCTGCCAGGCGTCAGGATACTAGACAGGATGGAGCCCTTACTGCAGCGACCTGGCTACTGACAGCTCTGTGTATATATAGAAATAAAGACACAGTGTTACAGTGCTGGACTCTGCCAGGCATCAGGATACTAGACAGGATGGAGCCCTTACTGCAGCGACCTGGCAACTGACAGCTCTGTGTATATATAGATATAAAGACACAGTGTTACAGTGCTGGACTCTGCCAGGCGTCAGGATACTAGACAGGATGGAGCCCTTACTGCAGCGACCTGGCTACTGACAGCTCTGTGTATATATAGATATAAAGACACAGTGTTACAGTGCTGGACTCTGCCAGGCGTCAGGATACTAGACAGGATGGAACCCTTACTGCAGCGACCTGGCTACTGACAGCTCTGTGTATATATAGATATAAAGACACAGTGTTACAGTGCTGGACTCTGCCAGGCGTCAGGATACTAGACAGGATGGAACCCTTACTGCAGCGACCTGGCTACTGACAGCTCTGTGTATATATAGATATAAAGACACAGTGTTACAGTGCTGGACTCTGCCAGGCGTCAGGATACTAGACAGGATGGAGCCCTTACTGCAGTGACCTGGCTACTGACAGCTCTGTATATATAGATATAAAGACACAGTGTTACAGTGCTGGACTCTGCCACGCGTCAGGATACTAGACAGGATGGAGCCCTTACTGCAGCGACCTGGCTACTGACAGTTCTGTATATATAGAAATAAAGACACAGTGTTACAGTGCTGGACTCTGCCACGCGTCAGGATACTAGACAGGATGGAGCCCTTACTGCAGTGACCTGGCTACTAACAGCTCTGTGTATATATAGATATAAAGACACAGTGTTACAGCGCTGGACTCTGCCAGACGTCAGGATACTAGACAGGATGGAGCCCTTACTGCAGCGACCTGGCTACTGACAGCTCTGTGTATATATAGAAATAAAGACACAGTGTTACAGTGCTGGACTCTGCCAGGCGTCAGGATACTAGACAGGATGGAGCCCTTACTGCAGCGACCTGGCTACTGACAGCTCTGTGTATATATAGAAATAAAGACATAGTGTTACAGCGCTGGACTCTGCCACGCGTCAGGATACTAGACAGGATGGAGCCCTTACTGCAGCGACCTGGCTACTGACAGCTCTGTGTATATATAGAAATAAAGACACAGTGTTACAGTGCTGGACTCTGCCACGCGTCAGGATACTAGACAGGATGGAGCCCTTACTGCAGCGACCTGGCTACTGACAGCTCTGTGTATATATAGAAATAAAGACATAGTGTTACAGTGCTGGACTCTGCCAGGCGTCAGGATACTAGACAGGATGGAGCCCTTACTGCAGCGACCTGGCTACTGACAGCTCTGTGTATATATAGATATAAAGACACAGTGTTACAGTGCTGGACTCTGCCACGCGTCAGGATACTAGACAGGATGGAGCCCTTACTGCAGCGACCTGGCTACTGACAGCTCTGTGTATATATAGAAATAAAGACACAGTGTTACAGTGCTGGACTCTGCCAGGCGTCAGGATACTAGACAGGATGGAGCCCTTACTGCAGCGACCTGGCTACTGACAGCTCTGTGTATATATAGAAATAAAGACACAGTGTTACAGTGCTGGACTCTGCCAGGCGTCAGGATACTAGACAGGATAGAGCTCTTACTGCAGCGACCTGGCTACTGACAGCTCTGTGTATATATAGATATAAAGACAGAGTGTTACAGTGCTGGACTCTGCCAGGCGTCAGGATACTAGACAGGATGGAGCCCTTACTGCAGCCACCTGGCTACTGACAGCTCTGTGTATATATAGATATAAAGACATAGTGTTACAGTGCTGGACTCTGCCACGCGTCAGGATACTAGACAGGATGGAGCCCTTACTGCAGCCACCTGGCTACTGACAGCTCTGTGTATATATAGATATAAAGACACAGTGTTACAGTGCTGGACTCTGCCAGGCGTCAGGATACTAGACAGGATGGAGCCCTTACTGCAGCCACCTGGCTACTGACAGCTCTGTGTATATATAGATATAAAGACACAGTGTTACAGTGCTGGACTCTGCCAGACGTCAGGATACTAGACAGGATGGAGCCCTTACTGCAGCCACCTGGCTACTGACAGCTCTGTGTATATATAGATATAAAGACACAGTGTTACAGTGCTGGACTCTGCCAGACGTCAGGATACTAGACAGGATGGAGCCCTTACTGCAGCGACCTGGCTACTGACAGCTCTGTGTATATATAGATATAAAGACACAGTGTTACAGTGCTGGACTCTGCCAGACGTCAGGATACTAGACAGGATGGAGCCCTTACTGCAGCAACCTGGCTACTGACAGCTCTGTGTATATATAGAAATAAAGACACAGTTTTACAGTGCTGGACTCTGCCAGGCGTCAGGATACTAGACAGGATGGAGCCCTTACTGCAGCGACCTGGCTACTGACAGCTCTGTATATATATAGATATAAAGACACAGTGTTACAGTGCTGGACTCTGCCAGACGTCAGGATACTAGACAGGATGGAGCCCTTACTGCAGTGACCTGGCTACTGACAGCTCTGTGTATATATAGAAATAAAGACACAGTGTTACAGTGCTGGACTCTGCCAGGCGTCAGGATACTAGACAGGATGGAGCCCTTACTGCAGCGACCTGGCTACTGACAGCTCTGTATATATAGATATAAAGACAGAGTGTTACAGTGCTGGACTCTCCCAGACGTCAGGATACTAGACAGGATGGAGCCCTTACTGCAGTGACCTGGCTACTGACAGCTCTGTGTATATATAGAAATAAAGATCTAGTGTTACAGTGCTGGACTCTGCCAGGCGTCAGGATACTAGACAGGATGGAGCCCTTACTGCAGCGACCTGGCTACTGACAGCTCTGTGTATATATAGATATAAAGACACAGTGTTACAGTGCTGGACTCTGCCAGACGTCAGGATACTAGACAGGATGGAGCCCTTACTGCAGCGACCTGGCTACTGACAGCTCTGTGTATATATACATATAAAGACACAGTGTTACAGCGCTGGACTCTGCCAGACGTCAGGATACTAGACAGTATGGAGCCCTTACTGCAGTGACCTGGCTACTGACAGCTCTGTGTATATATAGAAATAAAGACACAGTGTTACAGTGCTGGACTCTGCCAGGTGTCAGGATACTAGACAGGATGGAGCCCTTACTGCAGCGACCTGGCTACTGACAGCTCTGTGTATATAGAAATAAAGACACAGTGTTACAGTGCTGGACTCTGCCAGACGTCAGGATACTAGACAGGATGGAGCCCTTACTGCAGCGACCTGGCTACTGACAGCTCTGTGTATATATAGATATAAAGACATAGTGTTACAGTGCTGGACTCTGCCAGGCGTCAGGATACTAGACAGGATGGAGCCCTTACTGCAGCGACCTGGCTACTGACAGCTCTGTGTATATATAGAAATAAAGACACAGTGTTACAGTGCTGGACTCTGCCAGGCGTCAGGATACTAGACAGGATGGAGCCCTTACTGCAGTGACCTGGCTACTGACAGCTCTGTATATATAGAAATAAAGACACAGTGTTACAGTGCTGGACTCTGCCAGGCGTCAGGATACTAGACAGGATGGAGCCCTTACTGCAGTGACCTGGCTACTGACAGCTCTGTGTATATATAGAAATAAAGACACAGTGTTACAGTGCTGGACTCTGCCAGGCGTCAGGATACTAGACAGGATGGAGCCCTTACTGCAGCGACCTGGCTACTGACAGCTTTGTGTATATATAGATATAAAGACACAGTGTTACAGTGCTGGACTCTGCCAGGCGTCAGGATACTAGACAGGATGGAGCTCTTACTGCAGCGACCTGGCTACTGACAGCTCTGTGTATATATAGAAATAAAGACACAGTGTTACAGTGCTGGACTCTGCCAGGCGTCAGGATACTAGACAGGATGGAGCCCTTACTGCAGCGACCTGGCTACTGACAGCTCTGTGTATATAGAGATATAAAGACACAGTGTTACAGTGCTGGACTCTGCCAGGCGTCAGGATACTAGACAGGATGGAGCCCTTACTGCAGCGACCTGGCTACTGACAGCTCTGTATATATAGATATAAAGACACAGTGTTACAGTGCTGGACTCTGCCAGGCGTCAGGATACTAGACAGGATGGAGCCCTTACTGCAGTGACCTGGCTACTGACAGCTCTGTGTATATATAGAAATAAAGACACAGTGTTACAGTGCTGGACTCTGCCAGGCGTCAGGATACTAGACAGGATGGAGCCCTTACTGCAGCGACCTGGCTACTGACAGCTCTGTGTATATATAGATATAAAGACACAGTGTTACAGTGCTGGACTCTCCCAGACGTCAGGATACTAGACAGGATGGAGCCCTTACTGCAGCGACCTGGCTACTGACAGCTCTGTGTATATATAGAAATAAAGACATAGTGTTACAGTGCTGGACTCTGCCAGACGTCAGGATACTAGACAGGATGGAGCCCTTACTGCAGTGACTTGGCTACTGACAGCTCTGTATATATAGAAATAAAGACATAGTGTTACAGTGCTGGACTCTGCCAGGCGTCAGGATACTAGACAGGATGGAGCCCTTACTGCAGCGACCTGGCTACTGACAGCTCTGTATATATAGATATAAAGACATAGTGTTACAGTGCTGGACTCTGCCAGATGTCAGGATACTAGACAGGATGGAGCCCTTACTGCAGCGACCTGGCTACTGACAGCTCTGTGTATATATAGAAATAAAGACACAGTGTTACAGTGCTGGACTCTCCCAGACGTCAGGATACTAGACAGGATGGAGCCCTTACTGCAGCGACCTGGCTACTGACAGCTCTGTGTATATATAGATATAAAGACACAGTGTTACAGTGCTGGACTCTGCCAGATGTCAGGATACTAGACAGGATGGAGCCCTTACTGCAGCCACCTGGCTACTGACAGCTCTGTATATATAGATATAAAGACATAGTGTTACAGTGCTGGACTCTGCCAGGCGTCAGGATACTAGACAGGATGGAGCCCTTACTGCAGCGACCTGGCTACTGACAGCTCTGTGTATATATAGAAATAAAGACACAGTGTTACAGTGCTGGAGGCGTCAGGATACTAGACAGGATGGAGCCCTTACTGCAGCGACCTGGCTACTGACAGCTCTGTATATATAGATATAAAGACACAGTGTTACAGTGCTGGAGGCGTCAGGATACTAGACAGGATGGAACCCTTACTGCAGCGACCTGGCTACTGACAGCTCTGTGTATATATAGATATAAAGACACAGTGTTACAGTGCTGGACTCTGCCAGGCGTCAGGATACTAGACAGGATGGAGCCCTTACTGCAGCCACCTGGCTACTGACAGCTCTGTGTATATATAGATATAAAGACACAGTGTTACAGTGCTGGAATCTGCCAGGCGTCAGGATACTAGACAGGATGGAGCCCTTACTGCAGCGACCTGGCTACTGACAGCTCTGTATATATAGATATAAAGACACAGTGTTACAGTGCTGGAGGCGTCAGGATACTAGACAGGATGGAACCCTTACTGCAGCGACCTGGCTACTGACAGCTCTGTGTATATATAGATATAAAGACACAGTGTTACAGTGCTGGACTCTGCCAGGCGTCAGGATACTAGACAGGATGGAGCCCTTACTGCAGCGACCTGGCTACTGACAGCTCTGTATATATAGATATAAAGACACAGTGTTACAGTGCTGGAGGCGTCAGGATACTAGACAGGATGGAGCCCTTACTGCAGCGACCTGGCTACTGACAGCTCTGTATATATAGATATAAAGACACAGTGTTACAGTGCTGGAGGCGTCAGGATACTAGACAGGATGGAACCCTTACTGCAGCGACCTGGCTACTGACAGCTCTGTGTATATATAGAAATAAAGACACAGTTTTACAGTGCTGGACTCTGCCAGGCGTCAGGATACTAGACAGGATGGAGCCCTTACTGCAGCGACCTGGCTACTGACAGCTCTGTATATATATAGATATAAAGACACAGTGTTACAGTGCTGGACTCTGCCAGACGTCAGGATACTAGACAGGATGGAGCCCTTACTGCAGTGACCTGGCTACTGACAGCTCTGTGTATATATAGAAATAAAGACACAGTGTTACAGTGCTGGACTCTGCCAGGCGTCAGGATACTAGACAGGATGGAGCCCTTACTGCAGCGACCTGGCTACTGACAGCTCTGTATATATAGATATAAAGACAGAGTGTTACAGTGCTGGACTCTCCCAGACGTCAGGATACTAGACAGGATGGAGCCCTTACTGCAGTGACCTGGCTACTGACAGCTCTGTGTATATATAGAAATAAAGATCTAGTGTTACAGTGCTGGACTCTGCCAGGCGTCAGGATACTAGACAGGATGGAGCCCTTACTGCAGCGACCTGGCTACTGACAGCTCTGTGTATATATAGATATAAAGACACAGTGTTACAGTGCTGGACTCTGCCAGACGTCAGGATACTAGACAGGATGGAGCCCTTACTGCAGCGACCTGGCTACTGACAGCTCTGTGTATATATACATATAAAGACACAGTGTTACAGCGCTGGACTCTGCCAGACGTCAGGATACTAGACAGTATGGAGCCCTTACTGCAGTGACCTGGCTACTGACAGCTCTGTGTATATATAGAAATAAAGACACAGTGTTACAGTGCTGGACTCTGCCAGGTGTCAGGATACTAGACAGGATGGAGCCCTTACTGCAGCGACCTGGCTACTGACAGCTCTGTGTATATAGAAATAAAGACACAGTGTTACAGTGCTGGACTCTGCCAGACGTCAGGATACTAGACAGGATGGAGCCCTTACTGCAGCGACCTGGCTACTGACAGCTCTGTGTATATATAGATATAAAGACATAGTGTTACAGTGCTGGACTCTGCCAGGCGTCAGGATACTAGACAGGATGGAGCCCTTACTGCAGCGACCTGGCTACTGACAGCTCTGTGTATATATAGAAATAAAGACACAGTGTTACAGTGCTGGACTCTGCCAGGCGTCAGGATACTAGACAGGATGGAGCCCTTACTGCAGTGACCTGGCTACTGACAGCTCTGTATATATAGAAATAAAGACACAGTGTTACAGTGCTGGACTCTGCCAGGCGTCAGGATACTAGACAGGATGGAGCCCTTACTGCAGTGACCTGGCTACTGACAGCTCTGTGTATATATAGAAATAAAGACACAGTGTTACAGTGCTGGACTCTGCCAGGCGTCAGGATACTAGACAGGATGGAGCCCTTACTGCAGCGACCTGGCTACTGACAGCTTTGTGTATATATAGATATAAAGACACAGTGTTACAGTGCTGGACTCTGCCAGGCGTCAGGATACTAGACAGGATGGAGCTCTTACTGCAGCGACCTGGCTACTGACAGCTCTGTGTATATATAGAAATAAAGACACAGTGTTACAGTGCTGGACTCTGCCAGGCGTCAGGATACTAGACAGGATGGAGCCCTTACTGCAGCCACCTGGCTACTGACAGCTCTGTATATATAGAAATAAAGACACAGTGTTACAGTGCTGGACTCTGCCAGGCGTCAGGATACTAGACAGGATGGAGCCCTTACTGCAGCGACCTGGCTACTGACAGCTCTGTGTATATAGAGATATAAAGACACAGTGTTACAGTGCTGGACTCTGCCAGGCGTCAGGATACTAGACAGGATGGAGCCCTTACTGCAGCGACCTGGCTACTGACAGCTCTGTATATATAGATATAAAGACACAGTGTTACAGTGCTGGACTCTGCCAGGCGTCAGGATACTAGACAGGATGGAGCCCTTACTGCAGTGACCTGGCTACTGACAGCTCTGTGTATATATAGAAATAAAGACACAGTGTTACAGTGCTGGACTCTGCCAGGCGTCAGGATACTAGACAGGATGGAGCCCTTACTGCAGCGACCTGGCTACTGACAGCTCTGTGTATATATAGATATAAAGACACAGTGTTACAGTGCTGGACTCTCCCAGACGTCAGGATACTAGACAGGATGGAGCCCTTACTGCAGCGACCTGGCTACTGACAGCTCTGTGTATATATAGAAATAAAGACATAGTGTTACAGTGCTGGACTCTGCCAGACGTCAGGATACTAGACAGGATGGAGCCCTTACTGCAGTGACTTGGCTACTGACAGCTCTGTATATATAGAAATAAAGACATAGTGTTACAGTGCTGGACTCTGCCAGGCGTCAGGATACTAGACAGGATGGAGCCCTTACTGCAGCGACCTGGCTACTGACAGCTCTGTATATATAGATATAAAGACATAGTGTTACAGTGCTGGACTCTGCCAGATGTCAGGATACTAGACAGGATGGAGCCCTTACTGCAGCCACCTGGCTACTGACAGCTCTGTGTATATATAGAAATAAAGACACAGTGTTACAGTGCTGGACTCTCCCAGACGTCAGGATACTAGACAGGATGGAGCCCTTACTGCAGCGACCTGGCTACTGACAGCTCTGTGTATATATAGATATAAAGACACAGTGTTACAGTGCTGGACTCTGCCAGATGTCAGGATACTAGACAGGATGGAGCCCTTACTGCAGCCACCTGGCTACTGACAGCTCTGTATATATAGATATAAAGACATAGTGTTACAGTGCTGGACTCTGCCAGGCGTCAGGATACTAGACAGGATGGAGCCCTTACTGCAGCGACCTGGCTACTGACAGCTCTGTGTATATATAGATATAAAGACACAATGTTACAGTGCTGGACTCTGCCAGGCGTCAGGATACTAGACAGGATGGAGCCCTTACTGCAGCGACCTGGCTACTGACAGCTCTGTGTATATATAGATATAAAGACACAGTGTTACAGTGCTGGACTCTGCCACGCGTCAGGATACTAGACAGGATGGAGCCCTTACTGCAGCGACCTGGCTACTGACAGCTCTGTGTATATATAGATATAAAGACACAGTGTTACAGTGCTGGACTCTGCCAGATGTCAGGATACTAGACAGGATGGAGCCCTTACTGCAGCCACCTGGCTACTGACAGCTCTGTATATATAGATATAAAGACATAGTGTTACAGTGCTGGACTCTGCCAGGCGTCAGGATACTAGACAGGATGGAGCCCTTACTGCAGCGACCTGGCTACTGACAGCTCTGTGTATATATAGATATAAAGACACAATGTTACAGTGCTGGACTCTGCCAGGCGTCAGGATACTAGACAGGATGGAGCCCTTACTGCAGCGACCTGGCTACTGACAGCTCTGTGTATATATAGATATAAAGACACAGTGTTACAGTGCTGGACTCTGCCACGCGTCAGGATACTAGACAGGATGGAGCCCTTACTGCAGCGACCTGGCTACTGACAGCTCTGTGTATATATATATATATATATATATATATATATTCCCCTGCTCTATGCTGTCCGTCTTACCGTAGAGGCAAAACAATAAAGCACACCAAAAATTGAAAATGCAATTTCAAACTTAAGGTCAAGGTAGAAAACTTGGAAGAATGATCCCATTCAATTGAATAGCAGATTTTGGCTACTTTGGCCTTAAAGGGACTGTCTGGCGCCCAAAATGCATCTTTCAAATGTTCATGCATATTAATGTGCTTTCAACGTATTTTAAAATGCATATTTTACATTGCTTAACATTTAAAATACTTACAGCGAGATGAAATTACAGCATTTTGCAAGAAGCCAGGACTGCCCACACTAGCTGAGTAAAAGTAATTTCCTTTTTTTTTCTCCCCGAACCAATGAGAATAAGTTAATTCAAATGAATGGAATATCCTGTCTCTCTAGGGATGTCATCAGAAAATGTGTTGTACTGTTAAGATATCCTACTGTGTACAAGAGCAAGGTCACTTAGATTCTACACACTGCATGGTATTCCAGCAGCACTGGAAGTGGCTACGTGGAAATAGACGTTATATCCTGAGTGTCTATATAATCAGTGCTGCCGCACCTGCAGTAAACATGTGATTTATACAGAATGCCTGCATCAAATTACCCTGGGATAAAAGCCTGTGCTCTATACAAGCAGTAATCTTCATCTTGCACCAAAGTGAGTTTGAGCACTAGACTGTCCTTTTAAGTTTGAAATTCCCTTCTACATGGCCTGCAAATTTTTCTTTCCAGAATAAAAACCAGGATTTTCTGCTTCTCGGACCTTCTCTGCCCCAGCTCAACATGCGTTTGTTTCCATGTAGCTGAATGGTGAACTGATATGATACGACCTGTGGAAAGATCCACTGAGCCTCTTATTTATTTCTGTCTTAGCTCCTAGTAACCCCTACCGCTGGCTCCTAATGTGTATCATGGAATCCTATGGACGCCCCATCTCCCTGGCTCCTAATGTGCATCATGGAATCCTATGGACGCCCCATCTCCCTGGCTCCTAATGTGCATCATGGAATCCTATGGCCGCCCCATCTCCCTGGCTCCTAATGTGTATCATGGAATCCTATGGACGCCCCATCTCCCTGGCTCCTAATGTGTATCATGGAATCCTATGGACGCCCCATCTCCCTGGCTCCTCTGTATCATGGAATCCTATGGACGCCCCATCTCCCTGGCTCCTAATGTGTATCATGGAATCCTATGGACGCCCCATCTCCCTGGCTCCTAATGTGCATCATGGAATCCTATGGCCGCCCCATTTCCCTGGCTCCTAATGTGTATCATGGAATCCTATGGACGCCCCATCTCCCTGGCTCCTAATGTGTATCATGGAATCCTATGGACGCCCCATCTCCCTGGCTCCTAATGTGTATCATGGAATCCTATGGACGCCCCATCTCCCTGGCTCCTAATGTGTATCATGGAATCCTATGGACGCCCCATCTCCCTGGCTCCTAATGTGCATCATGGAATCCTATGGCCGCCCCATCTCCCTGGCTCCTAATGTGTATCATGGAATCCTATGGCCGCCCCATCTCCCTGGCTCCTAATGTGTATCATGGAATCCTATGGACGCCCCATCTCCCTGGCTCCTCTGTATCATGGAATCCTATGGACGCCCCATCTCCCTGGCTCCTTATGTGTATCATGGAATCCTATGGACGCCCCATTTCCCTGGCTCCTACTGTGTATCATGGAATCCTATGGACGCCCCATCTCCCTGGCTCCTAATGTGTATCATGGAATCCTATGGACGCCCCATCTCCCTGGCTCCTCTGTATCATGGAATCCTATGGACGCCCCATCTCCCTGGCTCCTAATGTGTATCATGGAATCCTATGGACGCCCCATCTCCCTGGCTCCTAATGTGTATCATGGAATCCTATGGACGCCCCATCTGCCTGGCTCCTACTGTGTATCATGGAATCCTATGGACGCCCCATCTCCCTGGCTCCTAATGTGTATCATGGAATCCTATGGACGCCCCATCTCCCTGGCTCCTAATGTGTATCATGGAATCCTATGGACGCCCCATCTCCCTGGCTCCTAATGTGTATCATGGAATCCTATGGACGCCCCATCTCCCTGGCTCCTAATGTGTATCATGGAATCCTATGGACGCCCCATCTCCCTGGCTCCTCTGTATCATGGAATCCTATGGACGCCCCATCTCCCTGGCTCCTAATGTGTATCATGGAATCCTATGGACGCCCCATCTCCCTGGCTCCTCTGTATCATGGAATCCTATGGACGCCCCATCTCCCTGGCTCCTAATGTGTATCATGGAATCCTATGGCCGCCCCATCTCCCTGGCTCCTAATGTGTATCATGGAATCCTATGGACGCCCCATCTCCCTGGCTCCTAATGTGTATCATGGAATCCTATGAACGCCCCATCTCCCTGGCTCCTCTGTTTCATGGAATCCTATGGACGCCCCATCTCCCTGGCTCCTAATGTGTATCATGGAATCCTATGGACGCCCCATTTCCCTGGCTCCTAATGTGTATCATGGAATCCTATGGACGCCCCATTTCCCTGGCTCCTCTGTATCATCTATATAGAATGAATTAAGGGCCACAGGTGTATAATACAGCATTGTGTTTGCTTCTCACAGCCAGATCAATGGCAGTATCTGTATCTGCTCTGAATATAATGCTTGGTGACAGGAACATATTCCAGATTTACACAGAACATTCATATAGTACCTTTTGGTTATCACCCTGTACAAGTTGTTAATGTGTCAGAGCAGTGAGATGGCCGACTCATTCACTCAGTGTATCATCACAGAGATTTTAGTGAATGCAATAGCTCGAAATTGGAATATAATCTGGTTTTAAACAATCTGACATTTACATAACAGCTTAGTCTGGGCTGCAAATTAAATAGGTTAGGAAAAATAAATCCTGATAAAAATGACATCATACTGTAAACATGTTGTCTCTGATGATGCCGTATTCGTTAGATTTGACGTATAAGTATGATGTGTAATGATGTGTAATCTCCCGGACCATGCATTTCAATACTACAATGGGGGTTATTGCTAAAAGTGATCTAATCAGCAGGAACATTCCATTGGCTTCCATGGTGATTGTGGAACATTCCATTTGTTTCTATGGTGATTGTGGAACATTCCATTGGTTTCCATGGTGATTGCAGAACATTCCACTGTTTTTCATGGTGATTGCAGAACATTCCACTGGTTGTGGACTATTCCATTGGTTTTCATGGTGGTTGTGGACTATTCCATTGGTTTTCATGGTGACTGTGGACTATTCCATTGGTTTCCATGGTGATAGCGGAACATTCCATTGGTTTTCATGGTGACTGTGGACTATTCCATTGGTTTCCATGGTGATAGCGGAACATTTCATTGGTTTTCATGGTGATTGTGGACTATTCCATTGGTTTTCATGGTGACTGTGGACTATTCCATTGGTTTCCATGGTGACTGTGGACTATTCCATTGGTTTTCATGGTGACTGTGGACTATTCCATTGGTTTTCATGGTGACTGTGGACTATTCCATTGGTTTTCATGGTGGTTGTGGACTATTCCATTGGTTTCCATGGTGACTGTGGACTATTACATTGGTTTTCATGGTGACTCTGGACTATTCCATTGGTTTCCATGGTGACTGTGGACTATTCCATTGGTTTCCATGGTGACTCTGGACTATTCCATTGTTTTCCATGGTGATTGGACCACTTTTAAAGCTTTGTTCCAGAACATTGCTTTCATCAATAACCCCCAATCCTTTCTATTTAGGAGGTCATGAAATGACCCAATCTTGCGGCCATCTACCTGGCTATCAAGGCTTTACATCTCGTACAGACGCGGCACACTGTCAGTACTTACAGGCCGTAGGCAGAGCTTACAGTCAGGCTGGTGATTTGCTGCGGAGGTTCTCCATCCACCCATACAAGCTGAATTACGACCTCCGCTTGGTACCCCGGGGGCATCCGGACTGGGCGACTCTTCACACTAAACAAATGGGAAGCTATTATTACATGTGGAAGTCTTGGTGCCGCTGATAACTCCAAGGGCTTCATTCAGGAAAAAGGAATTGCAAACCCTAGGCCAAAGTAGCCGAGTTGGAACATTTCTGCTGAATGGGAGAATTTGTTCAACTCGGCTATTGTGACCTTGGGCTTGAAACGCCATGCAACTATCTCTATCACGAATAAAGCCCTAATAGAGGGCCCCCTATGGAATACACAGAGACTGTATACGGACCATTCACAATGGTGCAATCAGCCTCCCCACATACACAATAAGAGCAGTGACTGGTGGATCAGGAGAAGCAGGGAAATAATGTCTATTGTATTAAGATAAAAGATAAGATTAAACACAAAGCAACGTGTGGTACAAACAGGGCTGAGAGAATACTGAACATTACAAAGTACATTACCCTCTGCCATCAATACAACCAACAACGACAATAAACATATAATAAAAGGAAGGTTGGAACAATTAGGAGAACTACAAGTATGGCCATAACAGCAGACATATTCCTGTAATACGGTTACGGGATTCATGATTGGTTTGTCACTGTTAGTTATACTGTTAGTTATACTGTTAGTTATACTGTCAGTTATACGGTTAGTTATACTGTTAGTTATACGGTTAGTTATACGGTTAGTTATACTGTTAGTTATAATGTTAGTTATACTGTCAGTTATATTGTTAGTTATACTGTTAGTTATACTGTTAGTTATATTGTTAGTTATACGGTTAGTTATACTGTTAGTTATACTGTTAGTTATACTGTTAGTTATACTGTTAGTTATACTGTCAGTTATATTGTTAGTTATACTGTTAGTTATACTGTTAGTTATAATGTCAGTTATATTGTTAGTTATACTGTTAGTTATAATGTCAGTTATATTGTTAGTTATACTGTTAGTTATACTGTCAGTTATATTGTTAGTTATACTGTTAGTTATACTGTTAGATATACTGTTAGTTATATTGTTAGTTATAAAGTTAGTTATAAAGGTAGTTATATTGTTAGTTATATTGTTAGTTATATTGTTAGTTATACTGTTAGTTATACTGTTAGTTATATTGTTAGTTATAAAGGTAGTTATAAAGGTAGTTATATTGTTAGTTATATTGTTAGTTAAACTGTTAGTTATACTGTTAGTTATATTGTTATTTAAAATGTTATACTGTTAGTTATAATGTTAGATATAATGTTAGTTATATAGTTTGTTATACTGTTAGTTATAATGTTAGATATAATGTTAGTTATATAGTTTGTTATACTGTTAGTTGTAGTGTTAGTTATACTGTAAGTTATATAGTTTGTTATATTGTTAGTTATACTGTTAGTTATATAGTTTGTTATATTCTTAGTAATACTATTAGATATATAGTTTGTTATATTGTTAGTTATACTGTTAGTTGTATTGTTAGTTATACTGTTAGTTATATTGTTTGTTCATTAGATTGTTAGTAATATTGTTTGTTATATTGTTAGTTATACTGTTAATTAAACTGTTAGTTATATTGTTAGTTATACTGTAAGTTACATAGTTTGTTATATTGTTAGTTATACTGTTAGTTGTATTGTTAGTTATACTGTTAGTTATATTGTTTGTTATATTGTTAGTTATACTGTTAATTAAACTGTTAGTTATATTGTTAGTTATACTGTAAGTTACATAGTTTGTTATATTGTTAGTTATACTGTTAATTAAACTGTTAGTTATATTGTTAGTTATACTGTAAGTTACATAGTTTGTTATATTGTTAGTTATACTGTTAGTTGTATTGTTAGTTATACTGTTAGTTATATTGTTTGTTATATTGTTTGTTATATTGTTAGTTATACTGTTAATTATATTGTTAGTTATACTGTAAGTTACATAGTTTGTTATATTGTTAGTTATACTGTTAGTTGTATTGTTAGTTATACTGTTAGTTATATTGTTTGTTATATTGTTAGTTATACTGTTAATTAAACTGTTAGTTATATTGTTAGTTATACTGTAAGTTACATAGTTTGTTATATTGTTAGTTATACTGTTAGTTGTATTGTTAGTTATATTGTTAGTTATACTGTAAGTTACATAGTTTGTTATGTTGTTAGTTATACTGTTAGTAATATTGTTAGTTATATTGTTAGGTATACTGTTAGTTATATTGTTAGTTGTATTGTTAGTTGTATTGTTAGTTGTATTGTTAGTTGTATTGTTAGTTATATTGTTAGTTATACTGTTAGTTATATAGTTTGTTATATTGTTAGTTATACTGTTAGTAATATTGTTAGTTATATTGTTAGGTATACTGTAAGTTATTTTGTTAGTTATACTGTAAGTTATATTGTTAGCTATATTTTGTTTCTAACTCGGCTACTTTGGCCTTAAGTTTGACATTCTCTTCTCATTCCCTCTTTCATGAATCCAGGCCACACTCTATTTCAGTGGAGTGTGGCAGTGATTCAAGGCTCTGATTTGGGTTAATACCTTGCCTGTTGTTCAGATAATTGCTGATCCAGTAATATCCTCGGCTCACAGACGCCAGACCTCAAATTACACAAAATCATCTTGTTTTTGCAACAAACTGAGGAATGCTGAACCCAGTTAATTACGACTGTGCTAAGTCTTGTGTAAACAAAGGTGTGGGAGTAATAGAGTAATTGGCGTTAAATGATACTCGCTAACAGATTTGTATAGTTAATAGGCTGGGTACACACTCTCCACCGCTGGGTAATCACTATAATCGCACTATATTAAAGCACTCCATGTGAAATGGAAGGACTGTGGGTGGGCGTGCATGGATAATCTGCTTTAATCATGAAAGAGAGGACTGAGACGAGAATTTCAAACTTAACACTATCTAGATGAATGGGCGAGTTTTTTCAACTTGGCTATTTTGGACTTAAAGGGGCACTCCCACCAAAAATGAAAAGGGTTTATTTTGTTTTTTATTTTGCATTGTTGATTTCAGATATGTCTTTGGTTTTTGTTATGTGAGTTTTATTTTTTGAAATATGTAAGTAAACAAGTGTGACTGAGCGCCACCATTTTGTGTAATACAGTGTTTTTGGGTGCCACCCCCCAGTGACTTTACAGCACTAGTATCTCACTTTGGGGCTGGGGTCACAGAATGCAGAGGGTAATGTAACTATTACATCACAAGGGGGCGGAGTTATGATCCTGTCTGATCAGGTTAATCTCCTTTCTTTATGTTATACACAGCCACCTAGTCCTGCCCACTATAATACACAGGAACTAGTAAGAGAGCAGGGGAGTATCTCATGACAGCTTTGGCTAGTTGTAAAGTGAGACTGGCTGGAAGATTTTGGAGACTGTTGCATCATGAGTAAAATTCTCAAAATGAATGCTGGAGATAAACACCTAATTTTATTTTAACTTTTATATGCAATTAATTCAAACATAAAAACAGTGGAATAGGTCTTATATATGTGTTTATTTTAAATGAACAGGTAATCTAGTTACATATCAGTGGTAGTGTCCCTTTAAGTTTGAAATTCCCTTTCCAATTCCCTGCCACTTACCTGATTACAGCCCACAGTGTAAATGTGAAGTAGTGAGCTGCAGAAATGATGGAGATTTGTCTTGTGGGGTGTTGTTATGTCATCTTTTGGTTCTGAGATGCACTGGATCTTAATCAGTACTGAACCAGAACATGATGTGATGGCGCCCAGGTACAAGAGTACATCATGCAGTGTAACATACGAGTACATGTGTAATGTTTCCACTGTGTTTAATGATAATGTACTGACGCATTGCATTGAACTGACTGAATATGTGTAATAAATCATTAACAAGTAATTCATTGTCTAGTAATGTGAACTCTGAGGCCGACACATTTCACCAGCCAATAGATGTGTCTGATGTGTGGGTAATATGGGATTATCTGTGCGCGGCTGGTATAACTCATGTCACCAACACAACCCCCCAATAATACAATCATCTGAATCTCCCCATTGCAGCCATGAAGGACTCTGTCACCTAAACACTGCTTATACTGTGAATGTATTAATGGGATTCTGTCACCTAAACACTGCTTATACTGTGACTGTATTAAAGGGATTCTGTCACCTAAACACTGCTTATACTGTGACTGTATTAATGGGATTCTGTCACCTAAACACTGCTTATACTGTGACTGTATTAAGGGATTCTGTCACCTAAACACTGCTTATACTGTGACTGTATTAAAGGGGATCTGTCACCTAAACACTGCTTATACTCTGACTGTATTAAAGGGACTATATCACCTATACACTGCTTATACTGTGACTGTATTAAAGGGATTCTGTCACCTAAACACTGCTTATACTGTGACTGTATTAAAGGGATTCTGTCACCTAAACACTGCTTATACTGTGACTGTATTAAAGGGATTCTGTCACCTAAACACTGCTTATACTGTGACTGTATTAAAGGGACTCTGTCACCTAAACACTGCTTATACTGTGACTGTATTAAAGGGATTCTGTCACCTAAACACTGCTTATACTGTGACTGTATTAAAGGGATTCTGTCACCTAAACACTGCTTATACTGTGACTGTATTAAAGGGACTCTGTCACCTAAACACTGCTTATACTGTGACTGTATTAAAGGGATTCTGTCACCTAAACACTGCTTATACCGTGACTGTATTAAAGGGATTCTGTCACCTAAACACTGCTTATACCGTGACTGTATTAAAGGGATTCTGTCACCTAAACACTGCTTATACTGTGACTGTATTAAAGGGATTCTGTCACCTAAACACTGCTTATACTGTGACTGTATTAAAGGGATTCTGTCACCTAAACACTGCTTATACTGTGACTGTATTAATGGGACTCTGTCACCTAAACACTGCTTATACTGTGACTGTATTAAAGGGATTCTGTCACCTAAACACTGCTTATACCGTGACTGTATTAAAGGGATTCTGTCACCTAAACACTGCTTATACTGTGACTGTATTAAAGGGATTCTGTCACCTAAACACTGCTTATACTGTGACTGTATTAAAGGGATTCTGTCACCTAAATACTGCTTATACTGTGAATGTATTAAAGGGATTCTGTCACCTAAACACTGCTTATACTGTGACTGTATTAAAGGGATTCTGTCACCTAAACACTGCTTATACTGTGACTGTATTAAAGGGACTCTGTCACCTAAACACTGCTTATACTGTGACTGTATTAAAGGGATTCTGTCACCTAAACACTGCTTATACCGTGACTGTATTAAAGGGATTCTGTCACCTAAACACTGCTTATACCGTGACTGTATTAAAGGGATTCTGTCACCTAAACACTGCTTATACTGTGACTGTATTAAAGGGATTCTGTCACCTAAACACTGCTTATACTGTGACTGTATTAAAGGGATTCTGTCACCTAAACACTGCTTATACTGTGACTGTATTAATGGGACTCTGTCACCTAAACACTGCTTATACTGTGACTGTATTAAAGGGATTCTGTCACCTAAACACTGCTTATACCGTGACTGTATTAAAGGGATTCTGTCACCTAAACACTGCTTATACTGTGACTGTATTAAAGGGATTCTGTCACCTAAACACTGCTTATACTGTGACTGTATTAAAGGGATTCTGTCACCTAAACACTGCTTATACTGTGACTGTATTAAAGGGATTCTGTCACCTAAACACTGCTTATACTGTGACTGTATTAAAGGGATTCTGTCACCCAAACACTGCTTATACTGTGACTGTATCACCCAAACACTACTTATACTGTGACTGTATCACCCAAACACTGCTTATACTGTGACTGTATCACCCAAACACTGCTTTCTACTGTGACTGTATCACCCAAACACTGCTTATACTGTGACTGTATCACCTACACACTGCCTATACTGTGACTGTATCACCCAAACACTGCTTATACTGTGACTGTATCACCCAAACACTGCTTATACTGTGACTGTATCACCTACACACTGCCTATACTGTGACTGTATCACCCAAACACTGCTTATACTGTGACTGTATCACCCAAACACTGCTTATACTGTGACTGTATCACCCAAACACTGCTTATACTGTGACTGTATCATCTAAACACCGCTTATACTGTGACTGTATCACCCAAACACTGCTTATACTGTGACTGTGTCACCTAAACACTGCTTATACTGTGACTGTGTCACCTAAACACTGCTTATCCTGTGACTGTATCATCTAAACACTGCTTATACTGTGACTGTATCACCCAAACACTGCTTATACTGTGACTGTATCACCCAAACACTGCTTATACTGTGACTGTATCACCCAAACACTGCTTATACTGTGACTGTATCACCCAAACACTGCTTATACTGTGACTGTGTCACCCAAACACTGCTTATACTGTGACTGTATCACCTAAACACTGCTTATACTGTGACTGTATCACCCAAACACTGCTTATACTGTGACTGTGTCACCCAAACACTGCTCATTCTGTGACTGTATCACCCAAACACTGCTTATACTGTGACTGTATCACCCAAACACTGCTTACACTGTGACTGTATCACCCAAACACTGCTTATACTGTGACTGTATCACCTAAACACTGCTTATACTGTGACTGTATCACCCAAACACTGCTTATACTGTGACTGTATCACCCAAACACTGCTTATACTGTGACTGTATCACCCAAACACTGCTTATACTGTGACTGTATCACCCAAACACTGCTTATACTGTGACTGTGTCACCCAAACACTGCTTATACTGTGACTGTATCACCTAAACACTGCTTATACTGTGACTGTGTCACCCAAACACTGCTTATACTGTGACTGTGTCACCCAAACACTGCTCATTCTGTGACTGTATCACCCAAACACTGCTTATACTGTGACTGTATCACCCAAACACTGCTTACACTGTGACTGTATCACCCAAACACTGCTTATACTGTGACTGTATCACCTAAACACTGCTTATACTGTGACTGTATCACCCAAACACTGCTTATACTGTGACTGTATCACCCAAACACTGCTTATACTGTGACTGTATCACCCAAACACTGCTTATACTGTGACTGTATCACCCAAACACTGCTTATACTGTGACTGTATCACCCAAACACTGCTTATACTGTGACTGTGTCACCCAAACACTGCTTATACTGTGACTGTATCACCTAAACACTGCTTATACTGTGACTGTATCACCCAAACACTGCTTATACTGTGACTGTGTCACCCAAACACTGCTCATTCTGTGACTGTATCACCCAAACACTGCTTATACTGTGACTGTATCACCCAAACACTGCTTACACTGTGACTGTATCACCCAAACACTGCTTATACTGTGACTGTATCACCTAAACACTGCTTATCCTGTGACTGTATCATCTAAACACTGCTTATACTGTGACTGTATCACCCAAACACTGCTTATACTGTGACTGTATCACCCAAACACTGCTTATACTGTGACTGTATCACCCAAACACTGCTTATACTGTGACTGTATCACCCAAACACTGCTTATACTGTGACTGTGTCACCCAAACACTGCTTATACTGTGACTGTATCACCTAAACACTGCTTATACTGTGACTGTATCACCCAAACACTGCTTATACTGTGACTGTGTCACCCAAACACTGCTCATTCTGTGACTGTATCACCCAAACACTGCTTATACTGTGACTGTATCACCCAAACACTGCTTATACTGTGACTGTATCACCCAAACACTGCTTATACTGTGACTGTGTCACCCAAACACTGCTTATACTGTGACTGTATCACCTAAACACTGCTTATACTGTGACTGTGTCACCCAAACACTGCTCATTCTGTGACTGTATCACCCAAACACTGCTTATACTGTGACTGTATCACCCAAACACTGCTTACACTGTGACTGTATCACCCAAACACTGCTTATACTGTGACTGTATCACCTAAACACTGCTTATACTGTGACTGTATCACCCAAACACTGCTTATACTGTGACTGTATCACCCAAACACTGCTTATACTGTGACTGTATCACCCAAACACTGCTTATACTGTGACTGTATCACCCAAACACTGCTTATACTATGACTGTATCACCCAAACACTGCTTATACTGTGACTGTATCACCCAAACACTGCTTATACTGTGACTGTATCACCCAAACACTGCTTATACTGTGACTGTATCACCTAAACACTGCTTATACTGTGACTGGATCACCCAAACACTGCTTATACTGTGACTGTGTCACCCAAACACTGCTTATACTGTGACTGTGTCACCCAAACGCTGCTTATACTGTGACTGCATCACCCAAACACTGCTTATACTGTGACTGTATCACCCAAACACTGCTTATACTGTGACTGTATCACCCAAACACTGCTTATACTGTGACTGCATCACCCAAACACTGCTTATACTGTGACTGTATCACCCAAACACTGCTTATACTGTGACTGTATCACCTAAACACTGCTTATACTGTGACTGTATCACCTAAACACTGCTTATACTGTGACTGTATCATCCAAACACTGCTTATACTGTGACTGTATCACCCAAACACTGCTTATACTGTGACTGTATCACCCACACACTGCTTATACTGTGACTGTGTCACCCAAACGCTGCTTATACTGTGACTGTATCACCTAAACACTGCTTATACTGTGACTGTATCACCTAAACGCTGCTTATACTGTGACTGTATCACCTAAACACTGCTTATACTGTGACTGTATCACCTAAACACTGCTTATACTGTGACTGCATCGCCCAAACACTGCTCATACTGTGACTGTATCACCCAAACACTGCTTATACTGTGACTGACACCTAAACACTGCTTATACTGTGACTGTATCACCTAAACACTGCTTATACTGTGACTGTATCACCCAAACACTGCTTATACTGTGACTGTATCACCCAAACACTGCTTATACTGTGTGTCACCCAAACACTGCTTATACTGTGACTGTATCACCGAAACACTGCTTATACTGTGACTGTATCACCCAAACACTGCTTATACTGTGACTGTGTCACCCAAACACTGCTCATTCTGTGACTGTATCACCCAAACACTGCTTATACTGTGACTGTATCACCCAAACACTGCTTACACTGTGACTGTATCACCCAAACACTGCTTATACTGTGACTGTATCACCTAAACACTGCTTATACTGTGACTGTATCACCCAAACACTGCTTATACTGTGACTGTATCACCCAAACACTGCTTATACTGTGACTGTATCACCCAAACACTGCTTATACTGTGACTGTATCACCCAAACACTGCTTATACTGTGACTGCATCACCCAAACACTGCTTATACTGTGACTGTATCACCCAAACACTGCTTATACTGTGACTGTATCACCTAAACACTGCTTATACTGTGACTGTATCATCCAAACACTGCTTATACTGTGACTGTATCACCCAAACACTGCTTATACTGTGACTGTATCACCCAAACACTGCTCATACTGTGACTGTATCACCCAAACACTGCTTATACTGTGACTGTCACCTAAACACTGCTTATACTGTGACTGTATCACCTAAACACTGCTTATACTGTGACTGTATCACCCAAACACTGCTTATACTGTGACTGTATCAACTTAACACTGCTTATACTGGGACTGTATCACCCAAACACTGCTTATACTGTGACTGTATCACCTAAACACTGCTTATACTGTGACTGTATCACCTAAACACTGCTTATACTGTGACTGTATCATCCAAACACTGCTTATACTGTGACTGTATCACCCAAACACTGCTTATACTGTGACTGTATCACCCACACACTGCTTATACTGTGACTGTGTCACCCAAACGCTGCTTATACTGTGACTGTATCACCTAAACACTGCTTATACTGTGACTGTATCACCTAAACGCTGCTTATACTATGACTGTATCACCTAAACACTGCTTATACTGTGACTGTATCACCTAAACACTGCTTATACTGTGACTGTATCACCCAAACACTGCTCATACTGTGACTGTATCCCCCAAACACTGCTTATACTGTGACTGTCACCTAAACACTGCTTATACTGTGACTGTATCACCTAAACACTGCTTATACTGTGACTGTATCACCCAAACACTGCTTATACTGTGACTGTATCAACTTAACACTGCTTATACTGGGACTGTATCACCCAAACACTGCTTATACTGTGACTGTATCACCCAAACACTGCTTATACTGTGACTGTATCACCCAAACACTGCTTATACTGTGACTGTATCACCCAAACACTGCTTATACTGTGACTGTGTCACCCAAACACTGCTTATACTGTGACTGTATCACCCAAACACTGCTTATACTGTGACTGTGTCACCCAAACACTGCTTATACTGTGACTGTGTCACCCAAACACTGCTTATACTGTGACTGTATCACCCAAACACTGCTTATACTGTGACTGTATCACCTAAACACTGCTTATACTGTGACTGTATCACCTAAACACTGCTTATACTGTGACTGTATCATCCAAGCACTGCTTATACTGTGACTGTATCACCCAAACACTGCTTATACTGTGACTGTATCACCCACACACTGCTTATACTGTGACTGTGTCACCCAAATGCTGCTTATACTGTGACTGTATCACCTAAACACTGCTTATACTGTGACTGTATCACCTAAACGCTGCTTATACTATGACTGTATCACCTAAACACTGCTTATACTGTGACTGTATCACCTAAACACTGCTTATACTGTGACTGTATCACCCAAACACTGCTCATACTGTGACTGTATCACCCAAACACTGCTTATACTGTGACTGTCACCTAAACACTGCTTATACTGTGACTGTATCACCTAAACACTGCTTATACTGTGACTGTATCACCCAAACACTGCTTATACTGTGACTGTATCAACTTAACACTGCTTATACTGGGACTGTATCACCCAAACACTGCTTATACTGTGACTGTATCACCCAAACACTGCTTATACTGTGACTGTATCACCCAAACACTGCTTATACTGTGACTGTATCACCCAAACACTGCTTATACTGTGACTGTATCACCCAAACACTGCTTATACTGTGACTGTGTCACCCAAACACTGCTTATACTGTGACTGTATCACCCAAACACTGCTTATACTGTGACTGTGTCACCCAAACACTGCTTATACTGTGACTGTATCACCCAAACACTGCTTATACTGTGACTGTATCACCCAAACACTGCTTATACTGTGACTGTATCACCCAAACACTGCTTATACTGTGACTGTGTCACCCAAACACTGCTTATACTGTGACTGTATCGCCTAAACACTGCTTATACTGTGACTGTATCACCCAAACGCTGCTTATACTGTGACCCTGTCGCCTAAACACTGCTTATACTGTGACCCTGTCGCCTAAACACTGCTTATACTGTGACTGTATCACCCAAACACTGCTTATACTGTGACCCTGTCGCCTAAACACTGCTTATACTGTGACCCTGTTGCCTAAACACTGCTTATACTGTGACTGTATCACCCAAACACTGCTTATACTGTGACTGTATCACCCAAACACTGCTTATACAGTGACTGTATCACCCAAACACTGATTATACTGTGACTGTATCACCCAAACACTGCTTATTCTGTGACTGTATCACCTAAACACTGCTTATACTGTGACTGTATCACCTAAACACTGCTTATACTGTGACTGTATCACCCAAACACTGCTTATACTGTGACTGTATCAACTTAACACTGCTTATACTGGGACTGTATCACCCAAACACTGCTTATACTGTGACTGTATCACCCAAACACTGCTTATACTGTGACTGTATCACCCAAACACTGCTTATACTGTGACTGTGTCACCCAAACACTGCTTATACTGTGACTGTATCACCCAAACACTGCTTATACTGTGACTGTGTCACCCAAACACTGCTTATACTGTGACTGTATCACCCAAACACTGCTTATACTGTGACTGTATCACCCAAACACTGCTTATACTGTGACTGTATCACCCAAACACTGCTTATACTGTGACTGTGTCACCCAAACACTGCTTATACTGTGACTGTATCGCCTAAACACTGCTTATACTGTGACTGTATCACCCAAACGCTGCTTATACTGTGACCCTGTCGCCTAAACACTGCTTATACTGTGACCCTGTCGCCTAAACACTGCTTATACTGTGACTGTATCACCCAAACACTGCTTATACTGTGACCCTGTCGCCTAAACACTGCTTATACTGTGACCCTGTTGCCTAAACACTGCTTATACTGTGACTGTATCACCCAAACACTGCTTATACTGTGACTGTATCACCCAAACACTGCTTGTACAGTGACTGTATCACCCAAACACTGATTATACTGTGACTGTATCACCCAAACACTGCTTATTCTGTGACTGTATCACCTAAACACTGCTTATACTGTGACTGTATCACACAAACACTGCTTATACTGTGACTGTATCACCCAAACACTGCTTATACTGTGACTATCACCTAAACACTGCTTATACTGTGACTGTATCACCCAAACACTGCTTATACTGTGACTGTGTCACCCAAACACTGCTTATACTGTGACTGTATCACCCAAACACTGCTTATACTGTGACTGTATCACCCAAACACTGCTTATATTGTGACTATCACCCAAACACTGCTTATACTGTGACTGTATCACCCAAACACTGCTTATACTGTGACTGTATCACCTAAACACTGCTTATACTGTGACTGTATCACCCAAACACTGCTTATACTGTGACTGTATCACCTAAACACTGCTTATACTGTGACTGTGTCACCCAAACACTGCTTATACTGGGACTGTATCACCCAAACGCTGCTTATACTGTGACCCTGTCGCCTAAACACTGCTTATACTGTGACCCTGTCGCCTAAACACTGCTTATACTGTGACTGTATCACCCAAACACTGCTTATACTGTGACCCTGTCGCCTAAACACTGCTTATACTGTGACCCTGTTGCCTAAACACTGCTTATACTGTGACTGTATCACCCAAACACTGCTTATACTGTGACTGTATCACCCAAACACTGCTTATACAGTGACTGTATCACCCAAACACTGATTATACTGTGACTGTATCACCCAAACACTGCTTATACTGTGACTGTATCACCTAAACACTGCTTATACTGTGACTGTATCACACAAACACTGCTTATACTGTGACTGTATCACCCAAACACTGCTTATACTGTGACTATCACCTAAACACTGCTTATACTGTGACTGTATCACCCAAACACTGCTTATACTGTGACTGTATCACCCAAACACTGCTTATACTGTGACTGTATCACCCAAACACTGCTTATACTGTGACTGTATCACCCAAACACTGCTTATACTGTAACTGTATCACCCAAACACTGCTTATACTGTGACTGTATCACCCAAACACTGCTTATACTGTGACTGTATCACCTAAACACTGCTCATACTGTGACTGTGTCACCCAAACACTGCTTATACTGTGACTGTATAACCTAAACACTGCTTATACTGTGACTGTATCACCCAAACACTGCTTATACTGTGACTGTGTCACCCAAACACTGCTTATACTGTGACTGTATCACCCAAACATTGCTTATACTGTGACTGTATCACCCAAACACTGCTTATACTGTGACTGTAGAGAATACAACATGATCTATACATTGTGTATGTATTAAATGTTTCCTTGCTGTCTCTTTTTGATGACATCACTTGTGCCTTGATTTCCCATTGATAGATCTATATGCAGCAGAGCGAGCTCAGTATTGTACTTTATAATAATCTCTATTATTTCATGAAAGCCTTGTAATCAAATCTCTCAGTTACACAGAACTTATTTAACCCAGCGAGTGTCAGAGTGACCTTGTACCTGCTGGGAATGAAGGGGTTACAGGAGTCATCTTACTTTAGACACGGTATGCTGTCTTTCAGGGGTCCCTCACAGGGGACGATGTTGGTGCTGCCTGAAAGGTTGCGGCTCTTCATGGTGAGCGGCTGAGAGGAGGGCTCTGGAAAGATTGCGTCTGGATCTGGAGTCATGATTTCTTCCAGCTCGTACTGCAGCCGAACGTCTAGAGACTTACAAGACACAGAAAGAGTAATCATTGGACATGGGACCCTTCCGTTATCAGTATGATTAGAAGTCATTAGACGTGCCCACCTGTCTCGGCGGTAAGAGTACTGCTTCATGTCTAATCCTGGTTCATTCAGTCAGGTTTTTGATCTTGTGTCTGTAAGTTCTGGATAAACCTGTCACAATGGCTTTTATACATAAAACTGCAACTTTTTATTGCCAATATTGTCAGTACCTACGCACTGCAAGCAGTGATCTCTCTACCTACGCACTGCAAGCAGTGATCTCTCTACCTACGCACTGCAAGCAGTGATCTCTCTACCTACGCACTGCAAGCAGTGATCTCTCTACCCACGCACTGCAAGCAGTGATCTCTCTACCCACGCACTGCAAGCAGTGATCTCTCTACCTACGCACTGCAAGCAGTGATCTCTCTACCTACGCACTGCAAGCAGTGATCTCTCTACCTACGCACTGCAAGCAGTGATCTCTCTACCTACGCACTGCAAGAAGTGATCTCTCCACCCACGCACTGCAAGCAGTGATCTCTCTACCCACGCACTGCAAGCAGTGATCTCTCTACCTACGCACTGCAAGCAGTGATCTCTCTACCTATGCACTGCAAGCAGTGATCTCTCTACCTACGCACTGCAAGCAGTGATCTCTCCACCCACGCACTGCAAGCAGTGATCTCTCCACCAACGCACTGCAAGCAGTGATCTCCCCACCCACGCACTGCAAGCAGTGATCTCTCTACCTACGCACTGCAAGCAGTGATCTCTCTACCCACGCACTGCAAGCAGTGATCTCTCTACCCACGCACTGCAAGCAGTGATCTCTCTACCTACGCACTGCAAGCAGTGATCTCTCTACCTACGCACTGCAAGCAGTGATCTCTCTACCTACGCACTGCAAGCAGTGATCTCTCTACCTACGCACTGCAAGAAGTGATCTCTCCACCCACGCACTGCAAGCAGTGATCTCTCTACCCACGCACTGCAAGCAGTGATCTCTCTACCTACGCACTGCAAGCAGTGATCTCTCTACCTATGCACTGCAAGCAGTGATCTCTCTACCTACGCCCTGCAAGCAGTGATCTCTCCACCCACGCACTGCAAGCAGTGATCTCTCCACCAACGCACTGCAAGCAGTGATCTCTCCACCCACGCACTGCAAGCAGTGATCTCTCTACCTACGCACTGCAAGCAGTGATCTCTCTACCCACGCACTGCAAGCAGTGATCTCTCCACCCACGTACTGCAAGCAGTGATCTCTCCACCCACGCACTGCAAGTAGTGATCTCTCCACCCACGCACTGCAAGCAGTGATCTCTCTACCCACGCACTGCAAGCAGTGATCTCTCTACCCACGCACTGCAAGCAGTGATCTCTCTACCCACGCACTGCAAGCAGTGATCTCTCTACCCACGCACTGCAAGTAGTGATCTCTCCACCCACGCACTGCAAGCAGTGATCTCTCCACCCACGCACTGCAAGCAGTGATCTCTCTACCCACGCACTGCAAGCAGTGATCTTTCTACCCACGCACTGCAAGCAGTGATTTCTCTACCTATGTATTGCAAGCAGTGATCTCTCCACCCACCCACGCACTGCAAGTAGTGATCTCTCCACCCACGCACTGCAAGCAGTGATCTCTCTACCTACGCACTGCAAGCAGTGATCTCTCCACCCACGCACTGCAAGCAGTGATCTCTCTACCCACGCACTGCAAGTAGTGATCTCTCCACCCACGCACTGCAAGCAGTGATCTCTCCATCCACGCACTGCAAGCAGTGATCTCTCTACCCACGCACTGCAGTGATCTCTCCACCCACGCACTGCAAGCAGTGATCTCTCCACCCACGCACTGCAAGCAGTGATCTCTCTACCCACACACTGCAAGCAGTGATCTCTCTACCCACGCACTGCAAGCAGTGATCTCTCTACCCACGCACTGCAAGCAGTGATCTCTCTACCTACGCACTGCAAGCAGTGATCTCTCTACCCACGCACTGCAAGCAGTGATCTCTCTACCCATGTATTGTTGATCTCTGATGATCTGAGTGAGTAAAATGAATATAATATAACATGATGTAGAGGAGGTAATGTGATGGAGAGAGACCCCATGGTGGGGCTCACAGCATGTACAGGATGCAGATCTGCTCACATTAGAGGAGCATCTTCCTATAAACAGCCAACCTTCCAATAGCTGCATTTGAAGAACAGATAAAGAGACGAGCTACAGGGTTTATTTATGGAAGTGGGAATTGAGAAGGGAACTGCAAACTTACAGCCAAAGTTGGAAACATTGTCCCATTCAGCTGTACTTCAAACTATACTATTTTGTAATCCCCTGAAATTCCCTCTTTCCCCAATAAAACTGGTAAAGCCCCTGGGTGTGGGGAATAGTGACATCCCCGGGCTGTACTGGAAAACCAAATAATATCTCAGGGGGGTTAGTTCATGAGAGCACGATGTGCAGGGAATTGATAGCTGAAATTCAAGCTTAAGACCAAAGTAGCCTAGTGGGAAAAATCCCACAAACCATCAGTATTACTGAAAAATGTTTCTAATTCTTCTATTTTTGAGTTTACAATTCCCTCTTTCATGAACCAAGCCCGTTATTATTATTACCACTACTAACACCAATGAACCAAGCCCGATATTATTATTACCACTACTAACACCAATGAACCAAGCCCGATATTATTATTACCACTACTAACACCAATAAACCAAGCCCGTTATTATTACCACTACTAACACCAATGAACCAAGCCTGTTATTATTACCACTACTAACACCAATGAACCAAGCCCGTTATTATTATTACCACTACTAACACCAATGAACCAAGCCCGTTATTATTACCACTACTAACACCAATGAACCAAGCCCGTTATTATTATTACCACTACTAACACCAATGAACCAAGCACGTTATTATTATTACCACTACTAACACCAATGAACCAAGCCCGTTATTATTATTACCACTACTAACACCAATAAACCAAGCCCGTTATTATTACCACTACTAACACCAATGGACCAAGCCCGTTATTATTACCACTACTAACACCAATGAACCAAGCCCGTTATTATTACCACTACTAACACCAATGAACCAAGCCCGTTATTATTACCACTACTAACACCAATGAACCAAGCCCGTTATTATTACCACTACTAACACCAATGAACCAAGCCCGTTATTATTACCACTACTAACACCAATGAACCAAGCCCGTTATTATTACCACCACTAACACCAATGAACCAAGCCCGTTATTATTACCACTACTAACACCAATGAACCAAGCCCGTTATTATTACCACTACTAACACCAATGAACCAAGCCCGTTATTATTACCACTACTAACACCAATGAACCAAGCCCGTTATTATTAACACTACTAACACCAATGAACCAAGCCCGTTATTATTACCACTACTAACCCCAATGAACCAAGCCCGTTATTATTACCACTACTAACCCCAATGAACCAAGTCCGTTATTATTACCACTACTAACACCAATGAACCAAGCCCGTTATTATTACCACTACTAACACCAATGAACCAAGCCCGTTATTATTACCACTACTAACACCAATGAACCAAGCCCGTTATTATTACCACTACTAACACCAATGAACCAAGCCCGTTATTATTACCACTACTAACACCAATGAACCAAGCCCGTTATTATTACCACTACTAACACCAATGAACCAAGCCCGTTATTATTACCACTACTAACACCAATGAACCAAGCCCGTTATTATTACCACTACTAACACCAATGAACCAAGCCCGTTATTATTACCACTACTAACACCAATGAACCAAGCCCGTTATTATTACCACTACTAACACCAATGAACCAAGCCCGTTATTATTACCACTACTAACACCAATGAACCAAGCCCGTTATTATTATTACCACTACTAACACCAATGAACCAAGCCCGTTATTATTACCACTACTAACACCAATGAACCAAGCCCGTTATTATTACCACTACTAACACCAATGAACCAAGCCCGTTATTATTACCACTACTAACACCAATGAACCAAGCCCGTTATTATTACCACTACTAACACCAATGAACCAAGCCCGTTTTTATTACCACTACTAACACCAATGAACCAAGCCCGTTATTATTACCACTACTAACACCAATGAACCAAGCCCGTTATTATTACCACTACTAACACCAATGAACCAAGCCCGTTATTATTACCACTACTAACACCAATGAACCAAGCCCGTTATTATTAACACTACTAACACCAATGAACCAAGCCCGTTATTATTACCACTACTAACACCAATGGACGAAGCCCGTTATTATTACCACTACTAACACCAATGAACCAAGCCCGTTATTATTACCACTACTAACACCAATGAACCAAGCCCGTTATTATTACCACTACTAACACCAATGAACCAAGCCCGTTATTATTACCACTACTAACACCAATGAACCAAGCCCGTTATTATTACCACTACTAACACCAATGAACCAAGCCCGTTATTATTAACACTACTAACACCAATGAACCAAGCCCGTTATTATTACCACTACTAACACCAATGGACGAAGCCCGTTATTATTACCACTACTAACACCAATGAACCAAGCCCGTTATTATTACCACTACTAACACCAATGAACCAAGCCCGATATTATTATTACCACTACTAACACCAATGAACCAAGCCCGTTATTATTACCACTACTAACACCAATGAACCAAGCCCATTATTATTACCACTACTAACACCAATGAACCAAGCCCGTTATTATTAACACTACTAACACCAATGAACCAAGCCCGTTATTATTACCACTACTAACACCAATGGACGAAGCCCGTTATTATTACCACTACTAACACCAATGAACCAAGCCCGTTATTATTACCACTACTAACACCAATGAACCAAGCCCGTTATTATTAACACTACTAACACCAATGAACCAAGCCCGTTATTATTACCACTACTAACACCAATGGACGAAGCCCGTTATTATTACCACTACTAACACCAATGAACCAAGCCCGTTATTATTACCACTACTAACACCAATGAACCAAGCCCGTTATTATTACCACTACTAACACCAATGAACCAAGCCCGTTATTATTAACACTACTAACACCAATGAACCAAGCCCGTTATTATTACCACTACTAACACCAATGGACGAAGCCCGTTATTATTACCACTACTAACACCAATGAACCAAGCCCGTTATTATTACCACTACTAACACCAATGAACCAAGCCCGTTATTATTACCACTACTAACACCAATGAACCAAGCCCGTTATTATTACCACTACTAACACCAATGAACCAAGCCCGTTATTATTACCACTACTAACACCAATGAACCAAGCCCGTTATTATTACCACTACTAACACCAATGAACCAAGCCCGTTATTATTAACACTACTAACACCAATGAACCAAGCCCGTTATTATTACCACTACTAACACCAATGGACGAAGCCCGTTATTATTACCACTACTAACACCAATGAACCAAGCCCGTTATTATTACCACTACTAACACCAATGAACCAAGCCCGTTATTATTACCACTACTAACACCAATGAACCAAGCCCGTTATTATTACCACTACTAACACCAATGAACCAAGCCCGTTATTATTACCACTACTAACACCAATGAACCAAGCCCGTTATTATTATTACCACTACTAACACCAATGAACCAAGCCCGTTATTATTATTACCACTACTAACACCAATGAACCAAGCCCGTTATTATTATTACCACTACTAACACCAATGAACCAAGCCTGTTATTATTATTATTACCACTACTAACACCAATGAACCAAGCCCGTTATTATTATTACCACTACTAACACCAATGAACCAAGCCTGTTATTATTACCACTACTAACACCAATGAACCAAGCCTGTTATTATTACCACTACTAACACCAATGAACCAAGCCCGTTATTATTACCACTACTAACACCAATGAACCAAGCCCGTTAAGCCCGTTATTATTACCACTACTAACACCAATGAACCAAGCCTGTTATTATTACCACTACTAACACCAATGAACCAAGCCTGTTATTATTATTACCACTACTAACACCAATAAACCAAGCCCGTTATTATTATTAACACTACTAACACCAATAAACCAAGCCTGTTATTATTATTACCACTACTAACACCAATGAACCAAGCCCGTTATTATTATTACCACTACTAACACCAATGAATCAGCTCGTGTAGGGAGTATTTTAGGCTGGGGACCGTGGAGGGACATGTCACAGAATATAAGAGGCAATGTTACATCAAACCTGCAAACACTTACCGCTATCTCCGTCACAGCCTCATGTTTGCTGAACCTATAGATTATTACATAAGCCGACACTCCGGCAACACAGAGAATCCGACTCTCCGGGCACCATGAGATCATCTGGACAGCGAATGGATCCTCTTCCACGATCTCTGCCGTCTGTCTGCCCTCCCCCGGCTTCACCTTATCAAACACCTTGGATGTTTTTAATTTGTACAACATCTGCAATGTGACTGGGAAACAGAAATGGAGATGTGATCCTCGCTCTACTGAACGTAGACCATAAACACATGGGGCTATATTCACCAAAGATGGAACAGAGAAGGGAATTCCAAACGTTTGGTCACATTAGCTGAGTTAGACAAATTCTCCAGTTCAGCAAAATTGGAGAATGTTCCAAACGCGGCTACTGTATCCTACAGGGACCAAAACCGTTACTGTGAATGTAGAGAACAAACAAACATGACAAATGATCTACACAGTGTGTTAACAGAAATACAGCAAATCTGTGTCTGTAGAGTCTCCTTTTTATGACATCACTTTGTGGCTTTATATGCAAATTATACATTTCCCATTGAAAATGAATTTATTTGCATGTCAAGCCACAGGTGACATCATAAGCCGGAGACACAGACACTTTTACTACCTCTATTTCACTTACTTTAAGCATTTGCTGCAATTCTGAAAACGCAATGTATAGATCATCACAATGTATAGATCATCACAATGTATAGATCCTTTTTCATCAGTTTGTATTCTCTATATTTAGTCCCTTCAAGTTTGCAATTCCCTTGTCAATTCCCTCTTTCATTAATACATTTCTCAGTATGGTTCTGCCAATGATTGCATCAGATTAACTTTCAAGGTTACATCTAATGAAACTCACTAACTCTCGAGTTCTCATCCTCATCTTGAGAAATGGCCACACTGCCGACGATCAAGACGAACCTTGAGAATGTAATATGTAACAGTGACCCCCTGGCACCCACCCAATCCAGAGGGAAGTCCATCGCCCTATGTCCAGGGATATAAGGGATTTTTTTATTATGAGGTTCTTCCGATGGCTAGGTATGGCGGTCCTCTTATGTAGAGGATGCTAGTTACTCCATTTAGTTTTGTCTGTTGGCTGTGCAATCTGCCACAAACCGTAAGACTGATTTCTAGAGCCACTCTATGACTGCCAAATGCCTGCTTACCAAAGCACGAGTGTAATACGTAGCACCATAGTATGAGGATGTCATTTTAATAGTACTTGCCAACGTAACCTCAGACCAGCAGCAGTCATGCTTCTCTAGAAAGCAGGCAGCGCAGTCTGGCCAGCGACTGTCACGCTCTGCAAGCGCAGAGCCAAACCCTTGTTTTTACAAAAGGTCAGCAGAGAGGACCTTAACTAGGCAGACCCCGCTATGATCATGAACCTTCCAACAGGCTCTGCCTCTGCTCTGAGACAGTGTATCCCTAAAGATACTAGTTAGGTTTTAGCATTGGAAGAAAGGGTTAACAGAAAGTATAGTGTCCCTTTTATAGCAACCGAAATATGTGGGGTAAGGGATGAAAAAGGATGACGTTTGGAGATAAAGTCCAGACAGATGATATGTGTCTTGGAGGCAACTTGACAATCTGATGTGAGGCAGGCAAGAAGGGATCCAAGTTGTGGCAGACAGCATGTCTGGGAGGAGCCGAGTTTCCTGCATTATTTTTTATTATGTGCAGTGCTGTGGGAGGTGGGTTTCCAATGAGACACGGCATTAAGAGTGTGTACCCCATAGACTTCACATTCGTCTTGAGACAGGATTTTTACTGCTCTGCTGGTAAAAACTTTAAACCTGCCAACAATTAAAGTCGAACAGTATAACACATTTGTGTTTCTCAAATCACATACATATCACACATCCAGCAGAGCAGAGGAGAAAGACAGCGAGCAGAGGAGAAAGACAGCGAGCAGAGGAGAAAGACAACGAGCAGAGGAGAAAGACAGCGAGCAAAGGAGAAAGACAACGAGCAGAGGAGAAAGACAGTGAGCAGAGGAGAAAGACAGCGAGCAGAGGAGAATGACAACGAGCAGAGGAGAAAGACAGCGAGCAGAGGAGAAAGACAGCGAGCAGAGGAGAAAGACAACGAGCAGAGGAGAAAGACAGCGAGCAGAGGAGAAAGACAGCGAGAAGAGGAGAATGATACTGAGCAGAGGAGAAAGACAACGAGCAGAGGAGAAAGACAACGAGCAGAGGAGAAAGACAACGAGCAGAGGAGAAAGACAGCGAGCAGAGGAGAAAGACAACGAGCAGAGGAGAAAGACAACGAGCAGAGGAGAAAGACAGCGAGCAGAGGAGAATGATACTGAGCAGAGGAGAAAGACAAAGAGCAGAGGAGAAAGACAACGAGCAGAGGAGAAAGACAACGAGCAGAGGAGAAAGAAAGCGAGCAGAGGAGAATGATACTGAGCAGAGGAGAAAGACAACGAGCAGAGGAGAAAGACAGCGAGCAGAGGAGAAAGACACAAAGTAGAGGAGAATGATACTGAGCAGAGGAGAAACACACCGAGCAGATGAGAATGATAATGAGCGGAGGAAAAAGACACAGAGCAGAGGAGAAATACACAGAGCAGAGGAGAATGATACCGAGCAGAGGAGAATGATACTGAGCAGAGGAGAATGATACCGAGCACAGGAGAAACACACCGAGCAGAGGAGAATGATGGAGAGCAGAGGAGAATGATAACGAGCAGAGAAGAATGACAACGGGAAGAGGAGAATGACAACGGGCAGAGGAGAAAGGCACCGAGCAGAGCAGAATGATACTAAGCAGAGGAGAATGATACCAAGCAGAGGAGAGTGACAACGTGCAGAGGAGAATGACAACGAGCGGAGGAGAAAGACACACAGCAGAGGAGAATGATACCGAGCAGAGGAGAAACACACCGAGCCGAGGAGAATGATACTGAGCAGAGAAAAATGACAACGGGCAGAGGAGAATGACAATGGGCAGAGGAGAAAGACACCGAGCAGAGGAGAAAGACACCGAGCAGAGGAGAAAGACAACGAGCAGAGGAGAAAGACAACGAGCAGAGGAGAATAACAACGAGCAGAGGAGAAAGACAGCGAGCAGATGAGAATGATACCGAGCGGAGGAGAATGATAATAAGTGGAGGAAAATAACAATGAGTGCAGGAGAATCAAAATGAGGGGAAGAGAATTATAACAAGCAGAGGAGAATAACAAAGAGCAGAGCTAAATGTCAACTAGCGGAGCGGAATGACCACAAAATGAGGAGAATAGCCACATATGTGGGTGAATGACCATGAAAGGAGGTCAATGTCAGACAAGTAGCTATTCTGAAGCAATATATACCTTTAAATGATTAGTTATTGGGAAGGGGAAATTAGCATTTCATGATATATGACAAAAACAAAAAAACTGGGCAGATAATATCATCTCCCCTCACAATCCTTCATTCCCTGCCATGTGCAGATCTCACCCCCAAACAGCTATCAACCTGACAACCAGCAACAGTAACACAGCCCAGGTCTCAGGCTGGGACAATCTGTACTCAGCCTTGGAGCTTTCATTCCTCCCAGCCCATATTACCAAGCTGGGTACCAGCTGTTCCCTAGCTGACATCTTTGCGACCTTGCCCTCATAACACTCCAAATCTGGACAAATTAACAGTTATTTATTTCACTTCAGCAACGAGTCACATTCCTCTGGCATTCAGAGAGTCCGGGCAAAAAAATCATCTGAATGTAAGAAAGAAAGAAATCATGAAATAAAAATGTTCCAAACTGTTTAGGAGAAAAATGCTGGTGGTTGGAGGCGATGAGCCCGGTCTAGCAGAGAGACGCAAACAGACGTGACGGCTGGGTGTCACCTCTGGCAAGTCTATTTTTGGATGTGGAGATCAGTGGTAGGTTCATTGTGTGGAAGTGATTTCTAATGCTTTAAAATGCTTCATTTGCCTGGGTATCTGCAGGCACAGGCTGGGAAGCTCTGCCCTGGATGAATCACATCTGGCCGGGGTGGCTACCTGAGCTGCACCATATTGTGCATATTACCGCAGAGGATTCAGTAGCTTAGGAATAATAGACGAAGAAGAAGCAGCTGCTTTCCAGATGGGTCGGGGGAGATTCCAAGTCTTGACATGGATTGGGGCTGAAGGCCATGTTATAGCTTGGGTCTCTCCTTACAGATAATAAGGGTTATTTGGTAAAACAAAGTGTATTGACTTTGCTATTTTCACATATTTCTGTGCTTCCTTTGGAGGAGAATAACCACACATGGAGGTGAATGACCATGAACAGAGGAGAATGAAAACAAGCTGAGGGGAATTAAACTAAGTGCAGGAGAATTACAACAGGCAGAGGACAAGGACAATGAACAGAGGAGAATGACAACAAGCAGAGGAGAATCATAGCGAGCAGAGGAGAATGACAACGAGCAGAGGAGAATCATAGCGAGCAGAGGAGAATGACAACGAGCAGAGGAGAATGACAGCGAGCAGAGGAGAAAGACAACGAGCAGAGGAGAATGACAACGAGCAGAGGAGAATGACAACGAGCAGAGGAGAAAGACAGCGAGCAGAGGAGAAAGACAGCGAGCAGAGGAGAATGGCAACAAGCAGAGGAGAAAGACAACGAGCAGAGGAGAATGACAACGAGCAGAGGAGAAAGACAACGAGCAGAGGAGAAAGACAACGAGCAGAGGAGAATGACAACGAGCAGAGGAGAATGACAACAAGCAGAGGAGAATGACAACAAGCAGAGGAGAAAGACAACGAGCAGAGGAGAATGACAACGAGCAGAGGAGAAAGACAACGAGCAGAGGAGAAAGACAACGAGCAGAGGAGAATCATAGCGAGCAGAGGAGAAAGAAAACGAGCAGAGGAGAATGACAACGAGCAGAGGAGAATGACAACGAGCAGAGGAGAATGACAATGAGCAGAGGAGAAAGACAGCGAGCAGAGGAGAATCATAGTGAGCAGAGGAGAATGACAGCGAGCAGAGGAGAATGACAACAAACAGAGGAGAATGATACTGAGCAGAGGAGAAAGACAATGAGCAGAGGAGAATGACAACAAGCAGAGGAGAATGACAACAAACAGAGGAGAATGACAACGAGCAGAGGAGAATCATAGCGAGCAGAGGAGAATGACAACGAGCAGAGGAGAATGACAACGAGCAGAGGAGAATCATAGCGAGCAGAGGAGAATGACAACGAGCAGAGGAGAATGACAGCGAGCAGAGGAGAAAGACAGCGAGCAGAGGAGAAAGACAACAAGCAGAGGAGAATGACAGCGAGCAGAGGAGAATGACAACAACCAGAGGAGAATGATACTGAGCAGAGGAGAAAGACAATGAGCAGAGGAGAATGACAACAAGCAGAGGAGAATGACAACAAACAGAGGAGAATGACAACGAGCAGAGTAGAATGACAACAAGCAGAGGAGAATGACAACAAACAGAGGAGAATGACAACAAGCAGAGGAGAATCATAGCGAGCAGAGGAGAATGACAACAAACAGAGGAGAATGACAACAAGCAGAGGAGAATCATAACGAGCAGAGGAGAATGACAACGAGCAGAGGAGAATGACAATGAGCAGAGGAGAATGACAATGAGCAGAGGAGAATGACAACAAGCAGAGGAGAATGACAACGAGCAGAGGAGAATGACAATGAGCAGAGGAGAAAGACAACGAGCAGAGGAGAAAGAAAGCGAGCAGAGGAGAAAGAAAGCGAGCAGAGGAGAAAGACAGCGAGCAGAGGAGAAAGACAGCGAGCAGAGGAGAAAGACAGCGAGCAGAGGAGAATGACAATGAGCAGAGGAGAATCATAGCGAGCAGAGGAGAATGACAACAAGCAGAGGAGAATGACAGCGAGCAGAGGAGAATGACACCGAGCAGAGGAGAATGACAACAAGCAGAGGAGAAAGACAGCGAGCAGAGGAGAATAACAACAAGCAGAGGAGAATCATAGCGAGCAGAGGAGAATGACAACAAGCAGAGGAGAATCATAGCGAGCAGAGGAGAATGACAACAAGCAGAGGAGAATGACAACGAGCAGAGGAGAATCACAGCGAGCAGAGGAGAAAGACAGCGAGCAGAGGAGAATGACAATGGGCCCAAGGATACAATGCAATCGCCCTCACAGGCACCATAAGCTTATGGTGATGGAACCCTCCATCACTAGGGCTCCTGCAGGGGGCTCAGGGCCAGCCTCCTCCATACATACTCCTGAGGGCCAGCCTCCTCCATACATACTCCTGAGGGCCAGCCTCCTCCACACATACTCCTGAGGGCCAGCCTCCTCCGCACATACTCCTGAGGGCCAGCCTCCTCCATACATACTCCTGAGGGCCAGTCTCATCCACACATACTCCTGAGGGCCAGCCTCCTCCATACATACTCCTGAGGGCCAGCCTCCTCCACACATACTCCTGAGGGCCAGCCTCCTCCACACATACCCCTGAGGGCCAGCCTCCTCCATACATACTCCTGAGGGCCAGCCTCCTCCGTACATACTCCTGAGGGCCAGCCTCCTCCACACATACTCCTGAGGGCCAGCCTCCTCCATACATACTCCTGAGGGCCAGCCTCCTCCACACATACTCCTGAGGGGAGCCTCCTCCGCACATACTCCTGAGGGCCAGCCTCCTCCACACATACTCCTGAGGGCCAGCCTCCTCCATACATACTCCTGAGGGCCAGCCTCCTCCACACATACTCCTGAGGGGAGCCTCCTCCGCACATACTCCTGAGGGCCAGCCTCCTCCATACATACTCCTGAGGGCCAGCCTCCTCCACACATACTCCTGAGGGCCAGCCTCCTCCACACATACTCCTGAGGGCCAGCCTCCTCCACACATACTCCTGAGGGCCAGCCTCCTCCGCACATACGCCTGAGGGCCAGCCTCCTCCATACATACTCCTGAGGGCCAGCCTCCTCCATACATACTCCTGAGGGCCAGCCTCCTCCATACATACTCCTGAGGGCCAGCCTCCTCCACACATACTCCTGAGGGCCAGCCTCCTCCATACATACTCCTGAGGGCCAGCCTCCTCCATACATACTCCTGAGGGCCAGCCTCCTCCACACATACTCCTGAGGGCCAGCCTCCTCCACACATACTCCTGAGGGCCAGCCTCCTCCACACATACTCCTGAGGGCCAGCCTCCTCCACACATACTCCTGAGGGCCAGCCTCCTCCACACATACTCCTGAGGGCCAGCCTCCTCCATACATACTCCTGAGGGCCAGCCTCCTCCACACATACTCCTGAGGGCCAGCCTCCTCCACACATACTCCTGAGGGCCAGCCTCCTCCACACATACTCCTGAGGGCCAGCCTCATCCATACATACTCCTGAGGGCCAGCCTCCTCCACACATACTCCTGAGGGCCAGCCTCCTCCATACATACTCCTGAGGGCCAGCCTCATCCATACATACTCCTGAGGGCCAGCCTCCTCCACACATACTCCTGAGGGCCAGCCTCCTCCACACATACTCCTGAGGGCCAGCCTCCTCCATACATACTCCTGAGGGCCAGCCTCCTCCACACATACTCCTGAGGGCCAGCCTCCTCCATACATACTCCTGAGGGCCAGCCTCCTCCATACATACTCCTGAGGGCCAGCCTCCTCCGCACATACTCCTGAGGGCCAGCCTCCTCCATACATACTCCTGAGGGCCAGCCTCCTCCGTACATACTCCTGAGGGCCAGCCTCCTCCATACATACTCCTGAGGGCCAGCCTCCTCCACACATACTCCTGAGGGCCAGCCTCCTCCGTACATACTCCTGCGGGCCAGCCTCCTCCATACATACTCCTGAGGGCCAGCCTCCTCCACACATACTCCTGAGGGGAGCCTCCTCCGCACATACTCCTGAGGGCCAGCCTCCTCCATACATACTCCTGAGGGCCAGCCTCCTCCACACATACTCCTGAGGGCCAGCCTCCTCCACACATACTCCTGAGGGCCAGCCTCCTCTGGAGATAATCCTGAGGGCCAGCCTCCTCCATACATACTACTGAGGGCCAGCCTCCTCCACACATACTCCTGAGGGGAGCCTTCTCCGCACATACTCCTGAGGGCCAGCCTCCTCCGTACATACTCCTGAGGGGAGCCTTCTCCGCACATACTCCTGAGGGCCAGCCTCATCCATACATACTCCTGAGGGCCAGCCTCCTCCACACATACTCCTGAGGGGAGCATCCTCCATACATACTCCTGAGGGCCAGCCTCCTCCACACATACTCCTGAGGGCCAGCCTCCTCCACACATACTCCTGAGGGCCAGCCTCCTCCATACATACTCCTGAGGGGAGCCTCCTCCGCACATACTCCTGAGGGCCAGCCTCATCCATACATACTACTGAGGGCCAGCCTCCTCCACACATACTCCTGAGGGGAGCCTCCTCCGCACATACTCCTGAGGGCCAGCCTCCTCCACACATACTCCTGAGGGGAGCCTCCTCCGCACATACTCCTGAGGGCCAGCCTCCTCCATACATACTCCTGAGGGCCAGCCTCCTCCATACATACTCCTGAGGGCCAGCCTCCTCCACACATACTCCTGAGGGGAGCCTCCTCCGCACATACTCCTGAGGGCCAGCCTCCTCCATACATACTCCTGAGGGCCAGCCTCCTCCATACATACTCCTGAGGGCCAGCCTCCTCCATACATACTCCTGAGGGCCAATCTCCTCTGGAGATACTCCTGAGACCCAGCCTCCTCCACACTTACTATGGGCCCTGGTCTCGAGTACAAGATGTGCTATATGCTGACTACTTACGGGTCAAGGAATAAAACTGTAGAAGTAGTGGATTGTTTAATGTGGGTATTTAACATGTGAATGGGGCAAAATAAATAAAAAAGGTGTCCCTGCTTCATCTGTAGCCTACATTTGGATGACACAGTTGGGTTTAATCATTTCAATGTAACATTACAGCATGGAATATAAATACACTCACTGGCCGAGGCATCCCAGAACTTGACAGAGCCGTCTGCATGCCTAGAAATAAAATACACAGGTCAGTCAGCCTTTCCCATCCATGATTTAATACACAGGAACAGACCTGGGAATGGGAGGCCTCTCAACGGATTCATCCTGATAACATACTTTATAATCAGAACACTTACTCCTCTTGAGCTCAGCTGATGGAGATGGTAGCCTCAGTCCGCCCCACAGACTTCTACCAGGGCTTGACAAACTTCATTTAGTTTTAGGAGCCAATAAAACATCTAAGAGCCAGAAAACAGAACATACACACAATCACACAAACAGTCATGTACATCCATACACACACAGTCACACAGACAGTCATGTACATACAGACACGCACAGTCACACAGTCATGTACATACAGACACACACAGTCACACTGTCATGTACATACAGACACACACAGTCACACAGTCACACAGTCTTGTACATACAGACAGTCACACAGACAGTCATGTACATACAGACACGCACAGTCACAGAGACATGTACATACAGACACACACAGTCACACAGTTTTGTACATACAGACAGTCACACAGACAGTCATGTACATACATACACACACAGTCACACAGTCATGTACATCCATACACACACAGTCACACAGACAGTCATGTACATACAGACACGCACAGTCACACAGTCATGTACATACAGACACACAGTCACACAGTCTTGTACATACAGACAGTCATGTACATACATACACACACAGTCACACAGACAGTCATGTACATACATACACACACAGTCACACAGACAGTCATTTACATAAATACACACACAATCACACAAACAGTCATGTACATACAGACACACACCGTCACACAGACAGTCATGTACATACAGACAGTCACACAAAGTCAAACTGACAGAGAGTCACATATACAAACAGTGAAACTGAAAGACATCCAGTCACACTGACACACAGAGACAGTCACAGATACAGACAGTCTCAGCCACAGACATTCACATTGACAGACAGTCACACATTCACACTCACACTGACAGACAGAGACAGTCACACACACAGAGATAGTCACATTTACAGACAAAGATGGTCACACATACACAGATAGTCACACACGTACATACAGTCACACACACACAGACAGTTGCATTTACAGGCAGAGACAGTTACACACCCACAAATACACAGTGACACTGACACAGAGTCACACTGACAGACAGTCACACAGACAGACATAGACTTAATTGAGAGAGAAAGAGAATTGAAATGCCTGAAATTTGGCCATTGCAGACAAATCCGGGGCCATTTCGGGGGATATCGACCCTTTATGAGAAGGGGGAATGTAGGATTCCCCAGGCCATTCTCCCCAAACCGAATATGTCCTAAGATTACTCGGAAATCTAAGTAGATTCTTTATTTTGGGGTGCAACATACTAATACCACCTCTCCTGTGTAGAGGCTACGTCCGCAAAACACATTGCAAACAACAGTGCTGCACAAATAATAATAATATAATATATTTAAATGGGATGCGCCTGTTTTACCAGGAAGAATATAATGAGATTTCTCTGTATTTTCACTACCCCAATCTGCTTTTATACCCCTCCGGGTGTGGCTTCTTACCCGGTCACAATAATTTCGGGATATGTTTGCGCTCCAATGTTCCAGGCTCCTCCGGTAATGGGCCATTCCTGCAGACAATGTAAGATGGGGAAATAAGTATATGGCAACCTAACAGGGCGTGTTTGTGTGTAATAATATTGGATGGATCGCCATAGACATATATCAATCCTAAAAGAGAGCATTGCAGGGACCAAAGAAGCCATGTCGGAAACATTCGCAAAGTCAGCAGGAATTTGTTTTCCAACTCGGCTACTTTGGTCTTAAGTTGGCAATACCCTTCTCAATTCCCTGCAAATCTCTGTCATGAGTAAAGCGCTACATGTCCGGCTCATACAGAATAATTTCTGGGAGGTACAAGTCTTCAGAATATTCCAGAATCCAACACATAGAAAATTGTATGATGGGACCTGCTTACTGGATGAGATGCACAAAGAGTGCAAATACCTGTTATCCATCGATCTGATCCGTGAAAAATGGGATTATGGTATAAAGGTCAATTCTGGGGTAAAGTTCTAGAAGAGGCGTAATCAACACGAGCATTCCATGGGTTTCCATGGTCACTGCGGAACATTCCATTGGTTTCCATGGTCACTGCGGAACATTCCATTGGTTTCATGGTGACTGCAGAACATTCCATTGGTTTCCATGGTGACTGCAGAACATTCCATTGGTTTCCATGGTGACTGCGGAACATCCCATTGGTTTCCATGGTGACTGCGGAACATTCCATTGGTTTCCATGGTGACTGCGGAACATCCCATTGGTTTCCATGGTGACTGCAGAACATTCCATTGGTTTCCATGGTGACTGTGGAACATTCCCCAAGTCTGCATGGTGACTGTGGAACATCCCATTGGTTTCATGGTGACTGTGGAACATACCATTGATTTCATGGTGACTGTGGAACATCCCATTGGTTTCATGGTGACTGTGGAACATCCCATTGGTTTCATGGTGACTGTGGAACATCCCATTGATTTCATGGTGACTGTGGAACATTCCATTGATTTCATGGTGACTGTGGAACATCCCATTGGTTTCATGGTGACTGCAGAACATTCCATTGATTTCATGGTGACTGTGGAACATCCCATTGGTTTCATGGTGACTGTGGAACATTCCATTGGTTTCCATGGTGACTGTGGAACATCCCATTGGTTTCCATGGTGACTGCCGAACATCCCATTGGTTTCATGGTGACTGTGGAACATTCCATTGATTTCATGGTGACTGTGGAACATCCCATTGGTTTCATGGTGACTGTGGAACATTCCATTGATTTCATGGTGACTGTGGAACATTCCATTGGTTTCATGGTGACTGTGGAACATTCCATTGGTTTCCATGGTGACTGCCGAACATCCCGTTGGTTTCCATGTTGACTGTGGAACATTCCACTGGTTTCCATGGTGACTGTGGAACATTCCATTGGTTTCCATGGTGACTGCCGAATATCCCATTGGTTTCCATGGTGACTGCCGAACATTCCATTGGTCTCATGGTGACTGCGGAACATTCCATTGGTTTCCATGGTGACTGCGGAACATTCCATTGGTCTCATGGTGACTGCGGAACATCCCATTAGTCTCATGGTGACTGCGGAAAGTCCCATTGGTTTCATGGTGACTGCGGAACATCCCATTGGTTTCCATGGTGACTGTGGAACATTCCATTGGTTTCCATGGTGTATGTGGAACATTCAATTGGTCTCATGGTGACTGCGGAACATTCCATTGGTTTCCATGGTGACTGGACCACTTTTAGAACTTTCGCCCCGATATTGACCTTTATACATCACCCCCCGCATGTCCGCCCCCTAATAAAACTGTAAAGCGTTCTCAGTATGGTACTGTATTTGTACGCTTTCATTACATTTCTATGTATAACGAATGAATCTGTATAGTAAGTATGTTTGTATCAAGCTTCTACAGATCCTTCCACTCAGATCTCCAACACTTGGCTGGATAACAATCAAAGTATTTCCAATGTTAACCACACTTTCCTTGTACGTCACAGGAGCATTGTGCTTGCACGTCACAGGAGCATTGTGCATGCATGTCACAGGAGCATTGTGCTTGCATGTCACAGGAGCATTGTGCTTGCACGTCACAGGAGCATGTGCTTACGTCACAGGAGCATTGTGCTTGCACGTCACAGGAGCATGTGCTTACGTCACAGGAGCATTGTGCTTGCACGTCACAGGAGCATTGTGCTTGCACGTCACAGGAGCATTGTGCTTGCATGTCACAGGAGCATTGTGCTTGCACGTCACAGGAGCATGTGCTTACGTCACAGGAGCATTGTGCTTGCACGTCACAGGAGCATTGTGCTTGCACATCACAGGAGAATGTGCTTACGTCACAGGAGCATTGTGCTTGCACGTCACAGGAGCATTGTGCTTGCACGTCACAGGAGCATTGTGCATGCATGTCACAGGAGCATTGTGCATGCATGTCACAGGAGCATTGTGCTTGCATGTCACAGGAGCATTGTGCTTGCACGTCACAGGAGCATTGTGCTTACGTCACAGGAGGATTGTGCTTGCACGTCACAGGAGCATTGTGCTTGCACGTCACAGGAGCATGTGCTTGCATGTCACAGGAGCATTGTGCTTGCACGTCACAGGAGCATTGTGCTTGCATGTCAAAGGAGCATTCTGCTTGCATGTCACAGGTGCATTGTGCTTGCACGTCACAGGACCATGTGCTTGCACGTCACAGGACCATGTGCTTGCGCGTCACAGGACCATGTGCTTGCGCGTCACAGGACCATGTGCTTGCATGTCACAGGACCATGTGCTTGCATGTCACAGGACCATGTGCTTGCGCGTCACAGGACCATGTGCTTGCACGCCACAGGAGTATTGTGCTTGCATGTCACAGGACCATGTGCTTGCATGTCACAGGACCATGTGCTTGCATGTCACAGGATCATGTGCTTGCATGTCACAGGACCATGTGCTTGCGCGTCACAGGACCATGTGCTTGCATGTCAAAGGAGCATTCTGCTTGCGCGTCACAGGAGCATTGTGCTTGAGGCAAAAGTAGCTGAGTTGGAAAACATCTCCAATTCAACTGAACTGGTGAACTTCTCCAGCTCGGTTACTTTGCCCTTACGTTTACGATGTTGCATCCAGCGTACGATTATCACAGGGAGAGCAATAAATACCTTGCTGCTGTATCCCTGCTTTTTGTGCTTGGCACCAACTGAATAAAGCACAGGGATGAGCTCAGGGGGGCATTCGGCATAATATTCAGTACAGGTGACGGGAGACTCATGGATATCCATAGAGTAGGGGTTTTCAAAGATTGGGAAACTACGAAAGAAAAAAAGGCTGATTAGTTACAGTCTATAGCCAGGTCTGAGCCCCAACCACTCAACATATATCATCAGATATGAATATCTAACATCAAGCGTGCGAAGCGGCCCTCGGGTCGGTCGGGCTCCGTGCAGAGAGTTGTAAGTGATATGTGCAAATTATTAGTACGGTATATAAAACCGAACCACATGTCAAGCTATGTGTGTCTCAAGAGACGAACTCAAATTCTCAGATGGAACCATTCGGTCCATCTAGTCTGCCCAAAAGTACTCAAAAAAATGTGGGCAGACTAGATGGACCGAATGGTTCTTATCTGCCGACACATTCTATGTTTCTATGTAAATCTATTTGAACTTTCCATCGATGTAAAACACCCGTGAGACTTTATGTGACTGTTTCCTACTAAGTGTATCTTAAGAGACAAACACAGGTTTTCAACTATATATTGATGTATCGTATGTTTGAGATTTAATGTGAATTTGTACTTTTGGTATAGAAAAAAATCTAACCTGACATCCCTCCTAGGCCTTTATTCAGGGCTGATGGAAAGATTTTTTGCTACACAGGCGAAAGTGCTTTTTGGGCTTATTTCGGGACAATTTGGGAAGGACCGCACCAGGTTCTAATCCAGTCACATTGCCTGGCTCAAACCATCCTTCTCTGGGAAAGCTTTCTCCACCTAAGACCGATCTTCAGACAGCTTTGCCTACTTCTTCATGGCTCTGGTCCCTTTTAGGAAGCAAGCCTACCGACCTTAAGGGCTAGACATGGCCATCCCCACCACTAGCTCCGCCTTCCTGCCCCAGGGGAGATTTAATGTTTAATTTAAAGATTGCATCAAGTGCCGGCATTTTAAATAGAAATGTTTTAATGAAAGAAAACAGATACTTATTGAGCCTGCTTTACTTGTACAATGCTGGGGCGGACATGTTGAGTGAGATCTGCCTTCATCTGACCCAAGATTGCAAACAATATGTCTGCCTGCCTCATAGAACTGTGCAGAGCAGAGAAGGCTAAACAAGCGATATCTTTCATTAAAGCGTTTCTAACTAAAATGCCTGTGCTTGATCTTACAATTAATCAGAACTTCACTTTGTGCCGACAGGTGTCCTTTAATTCAATAATTCCCCCTTCCCCCGCGGCCGCACTGAGCTGGTAACCAATGATTATCTTACTTGCTTTGGGTAAGGTCCACCACGATGATATCCTTCTCTAGCAGAACTGCAACAGCGTAGGGCTCCTGGAATTCTGCAGAAAATAAAAGGGTTAACTGTGTGATAACCTGGAGAAACCTAACGACATCCCCCCCATCCCTACCTATGTCACCCCTCTCCAATGGAGATCTTATGGTTACTCCACACACTGGACCAAGCGAGACATATGACTGGGACGTATACACGGCAGACTCTATATAACACAGACACCGGGGTCCAATATTATTGGCCACATGTTATAAGTGACTACATGTCAGCACATGAAAAGACTGGGGGGGCCAAAGATTAACTGTGTCATATATATATATGGGTCCACATTACATCAGGCCTACAGTGTTTATTAGACATGTGCATTAATTTTCGTCCGAAACTAGCATTTTCGTTCATTCGTCCGAAAAACGAATAACGAAAATGCTAAGCTAACGAAAGCCGAATGGTTTATAAACGAAAATCATTCGTTCATTCGTCCATTCGTAGTACTATTGGCATTCTATAAGCTGAAATAGAGTTGGTTTATAGAATACAATAGCATAGTACACTACATTCCATAAACCGACATAATGAACGACTTTCGGTTTATGGAATGCATGTAAGTCTATTGGCATTCTATAAACTAACTCTATTTCGGTTTATAGTAATGCCAATACTATAGCACGAATGGACGAATGATTTTCGCTTATATTAAACCATTCGTTCATTCGTTAAACTTCTTAGCTTTCTATAAACCGAAACAGAGTCCCCATTCATAAATTTTTATGAATGGGAACTCTAGTTCGGTTTATAGAAAGCCCATAGTATTACATGTAATCCATAAGCCGAAAGTCTATAAACCGAACGTGAATGGGTTCATAGAAAGGCACTACTACTGTACGTTTTCTATAAGCCGAAAGTCTATAAACCGAAGGTCGTTCGGTTTATAGACTTTCGGCTTATGGAATACATAAAATTACATGTAATTCTATGTATTCTATAAACCGAAAATCTATAAACCGAACGACCTTCGGTTTATAGACTTTCGGCTTATAGAAAACATGTAGTACTATTGCCTTTCTATGAACCGAACGAGAGTCCCATTCATAAGAATTTCTTATGAATGGGGCTCTCGTTCGGTTTATAGAAAGCCAATAGTATTACACGTATTCTATAAAATGAACGAATAAAACGAAACAAAACGAAAATAATGAACGAATTTCGCCTGAAACGAATGCAGTAATGAACGAAATTTGTTTTAGACTAAATAAATAAAATTTTCGTCCGAATGAAAATTTTAGTTTTGCACATGTCTAGTGTTTATTAAACATTCATTACACATTTCCTAAACCTATTATAATTTACCAAACCCGCTCAAAGGTTTAAAACAGGGGACTCCAATGTGTGGCCCTCGGGCCAAAGGCGGTCCTTCTGACAGCATCCTGCCCTAGCTTCTGTAACTGCCTATATCCTTAGTATGCCTCTAAATGGGGCAGATGATTTCTGATGTTCCTGAAGTGCTTTATTGTTAGTGCTATACAACCAAATATGCTTCTATGGCTAACTATGCTTCATTTAATGTAGACAACTTCAGTTAGACTCGGACCTGACCTAACATATAATAATTATGAGAACATTGTATGGAAATGTCACATGGGATCTCCTTATCATGTCATTAAATGCCACAGGCTGCAATGAGTTCAAACCCAGCTCGAAGTGACATCGCTGAATGTGTTTTCAGATATTTATTATCTATTGAAAAGGGGGCTACAGCAATATCACTCACCGTTTGGATAGGGGGTTTCACAGAGGGTAATAAAATCCACAATGGGGTGATCCATTTCCAGGACGGTGATGGCTTTGCCGTGCATGATGGTCAGACTGGGTCTTCTGCAAGCTTTATCATAAGCCAGCCCACCCGAGAATATGACGAAGGGTTCACTAGAAAAAACAAGCAAGAAGGAGAGAAGCATGAATACAATACAATGTATGGACAGCCTCCCATGTGATGACCTATTACACATAGGAGAGAAGCATGAATACAATGCAATGTATGGACAGCCTCCCATGTGATGACCTATTACACATAGGAGAGAAGCATGAATACAATACAATGTATGGACAGCCTCCCATGTGATGACTGATTACACATAGGAGAGAAGCATGAATACAATGTAATGTATGGACAGCCTCCCATGTGATGACTGATTACACATAGGAGAGAAGCATGAATACAATACAATGTATGGACAGCCTCCCATGTGATGACCTATTACACATAGGAGAGAAGCATGAATACAATGCAATGTATGGACAGCCTCCCATGTGATGACCTATTACACATAGGAGAGAGGCATGAATACAATGTAATGTATGGACAGCCTCCCATGTGATGACTGATTACACATAGGAGAGAAGCATGAATACAATGTAATGTATGGACAGCCTCCCATGTGATGACTGATTACACATAGGAGTGAGGCATGAATACAATGTAATGTATGGACAGCCTCCCATGTGATGACTGATTACACATAGGAGTGAGGCATGAATACAATGTAATGTATGGACAGCCTCCCATGTGATGACTGATTACACATAGGAGTGAGGCATGAATACAATGTAATGTATGGACAGCCTCCCATGTGATGACTGATTACACATAGGAGAGAAGCATGAATACAATGTAATGTATGGACAGCCTCCCATGTGATGACTGATTACACATAGGAGAGAAGCATGAATACAATGTAATGTATGGACAGCCTCCCATGTGATGACTGATTACACATAGGAGTGAGGCATGAATACAATGTAATGTATGGACAGCCTCCCATGTGATGACTAATTACACATAGGAGTGAGGCATGAATACAATGTAATGTATGGACAGCCTCCCATGTGATGATTGATTACACATAGGAGTGAGGCATGAATACAATGTAATGTATGGACAGCCTCCCATGTGATGACTGATTACACATAGGAGTGAGGCATGAATACAATACAATGTATGGACAGCCTCCCATGTGATGACTGATTACACATAAGAGAGAAGCATGAATACAATGTAATGTATGGACAGCCTCCCATGTGATGTCTGATTACACATAGGAGAGAAGCATGAATACAATGTAATGTATGGACAGCCTCCCATGTGATGACTGATTACACATAGGAGTGAGGCATGAATACAATGTAATGTATGGACAGCCTCCCATGTGATGACCTATTACACATAGGAGTGAAGCATGAATACAATGTAATGTATGGACAGCCTCCCATGTGATGACTGATTACACATAGGAGTGAGGCATGAATACAATGTAATGTATGGACAGCCTCCCATGTGATGTCTGATTACACATAGGAGTGAGGCATGAATACAATGTAATGTATGGACAGCCTCCCATGTGATGACTGATTACACATAGGAGAGAGGCATGAATACAATACAATGTATGGACAGCCTCCCATGTGATGACTGATTACACATAGGAGTGAGGCATGAATACAATGTAATGTATGGACAGCCTCCCATGTGATGACTGATTACACATAGGAGTGAGGCATGAATACAATGTAATGTATGGACAGCCTCCCATGTGATGTCTGCTTACACATAGGAGTGAGGCATGAATACAATGTAATGTATGGACAGCCTCCCATGTGATGACTGATTACACATAGGAGAGAAGCATGAATACAATGTAATGTATGGACAGCCTCCCATGTGATGACTGATTACACATAGGAGTGAGGCATGAATACAATGTAATGTATGGACAGCCTCCCATGTGATGACTGATTACACATAGGAGAGAGGCATGAATACAATGTAATGTATGGACAGCCTCCCACGTGATGTCTGATTACACATAGGAGTGAGGCATGAATACAATGTAATGTATGGACAGCCTCCCATGTGATGACTGATTACACATAGGAGTGAGGCATGAATACAATGTAATGTATGGACAGCCTCCCATGTGATGACTGATTACACATAGGAGTGAGGCATGAATACAATGTATTGTATGGACAGCCTCCCATGTTATGTCTGATTACACATAGGAGAGAAGCATGAATACAATGCAATGTATGGACAGCCTCCCATGTGATGACTGATTACACATAGGAGAGAAGCATGAATACAATGCAATGTATGGACAGCCTCCCATGTGATGTCTGATTACACATAGGAGAGAAGCATGAATACAATGTAATGTATGGACAGCCTCCCATGTGATGTCTGATTACACATAGGAGAGAAGCATGAATACAATGTAATGTATGGACAGCCTCCCATGTGATGACCTATTACACATAGGAGAGAGGCATGAATACAATGTAATGTATGGACAGCCTCCCATGTGATGTCTGATTACACATAGGAGAGAAGCATGAATACAATGTAATGTATGGACAGCCTCCCATGTGATGACCTATTACACATAGGAGAGAGGCATGAATACAATGTAATGTATGGACAGCCTCCCATGTGATGACTGATTACACATAGGAGAGAAGCATGAATACAATGTAATGTATGGACAGCCTCCCATGTGATGACTGATTACACATAGGAGTGAGGCATGAATACAATGTAATGTATAGACAGCCTCCCATGTGATGACTAATTACACATAGGAGTGAGGCATGAATACAATGTAATGTATGGACAGCCTCCCATGTGATGATTGATTACACATAGGAGTGAGGCATGAATACAATGTAATGTATGGACAGCCTCCCATGTGATGACTGATTACACATAGGAGAGAAGCATGAATACAATACAATGTATGGACAGCCTCCCATGTGATGACCTATTACACATAGGAGTGAGGCATGAATACAATGTAATGTATGGACAGCCTCCCATGTGATGACCTATTACACATAGGAGTGAGGCATGAATACAATGTAATGTATGGACAGCCTCCCATGTGATGACTGATTACACATAGGAGAGAAGCATGAATACAATGTAATGTATGGACAGCCTCCCATGTGATGACTGATTACACATAGGAGAGAAGCATGAATACAATGTAATGTATGGACAGCCTCCCATGTGATGACTGATTACACATAGGAGAGAAGCATGAATACAATGTAATGTATGGACAGCCTCCCATGTGATGACTGATTACACATAGGAGAGAGGCATGAATACAATGCAATGTATGGACAGCCTCCCATGTGATGTCTGATTACACATAGGAGAGAAGCATGAATACAATGTAATGTATGGACAGCCTCCCATGTGATGTCTGATTACACATAGGAGAGAAGCATGAATACAATGTAATGTATGGACAGCCTCCCATGTGATGACCTATTACACATAGGAGAGAGGCATGAATACAATGTAATGTATGGACAGCCTCCCATGTGATGACTGATTACACATAGGAGTGAGGCATGAATACCATGTAATGTATGGACAGCCTTCCATGTGATGACTGATTACACATAGGAGAGAGGCATGAATACAATGTAATGTATGGACAGCCTCCCATGTGATGTCTGCTTACACATAGGAGAGAAGCATGAATACAATGTAATGTATGGACAGCCTCCCATGTGATGTCTGATTACACATAGGAGAGAAGCATGAATACAATGTAATGTATGGACAGCCTCCCATGTGATGACCTATTACACATAGGAGAGAGGCATGAATACAATGTAATGTATGGACAGCCTCCCATGTGATGACTGATTACACATAGGAGTGAGGCATGAATACAATGTAATGTATGGACAGCCTCCCATGTGATGTCTGATTACACATAGGAGAGAGGCATGAATACAATGTAATGTATGGACAGCCTCCCATGTGATGTCTGATTACACATAGGAGTGAGGCATGAATACAATGTAATGTATGGACAGCCTCCCATGTGATGTCTGATTACACATAGGAGTGAGGCATGAATACAATGTAATGTATGGACAGCCTCCCATGTGATGTCTGATTACACATAGGAGTGAGGCATGAATACAATGTAATGTATGGACAGCCTCCCATGTGATGACTGATTACACATAGGAGTGAGGCATGAATACAATGTAATGTATGGACAGCCTCCCATGTGATGACTGATTACACATAGGAGTGAGGCATGAATACAATGTAATGTATGGACAGCCTCCCATGTGATGACTGATTACACATAGGAGTGAGGCATGAATACAATGTAATGTATGGACAGCCTCCCATGTGATGACCTATTACACATAGGAGTGAAGCATGAATACAATGTAATGTATGGACAGCCTCCCATGTGATGACTGATTACACATAGGAGTGAGGCATGAATACAATGTAATGTATGGACAGCCTCCCATGTGATGACCTATTACACATAGGAGTGAAGCATGAATACAATGTAATGTATGGACAGCCTCCCATGTGATGACTGATTACACATAGGAGTGAGGCATGAATACAATGTAATGTATGGACAGCCTCCCATGTGATGACTGATTACACATAGGAGAGAAGCATGAATACAATGTAATGTATGGACAGCCTCCCATGTGATGTCTGATTACACATAGGAGAGAAGAATGAATACAATGTAATGTATGGACAGCCTCCCATGTGATGACTGATTACACATAGGAGTGAGGCATGAATACAATGTAATGTATGGACAGCCCCCCATGTGATGACTGATTACACATAGGAGAGAAGAATGAATACAATGTAATGTATGGACAGCCTCCCATGTGATGTCTGATTACACATAGGAGAGAAGCATGAATACAATGTAATGTATGGACAGCCCCCCATGTGATGACTGATTACACATAGGAGAGAGGCATGAATACAATGTAATGTATGGACAGCCTCCCATGTGATGACCTATTACACATAGGAGAGAAGCATGAATACAATGTAATGTATGGACAGCCTCCCATGTGATGACTGATTACACATAGGAGAGAAGCATGAATACAATACAATGTATGGACAGCCTCCCATGTGATGTCTGATTACACATAGGAGAGAGGCATGAATACAATACAATGTATGGACAGCCTCCCATGTGATGTCTGATTACACATAGGAGTGAGGCATGAATACAATGTAATGTATGGACAGCCTCCCATGTGATGTCTGATTACACATAGGAGAGAAGCATGAATACAATGTAATGTATGGACAGCCTCCCATGTGATGTCTGATTACACATAGGAGTGAGGCATGAATACAATGTAATGTATGGACAGCCTCCCATGTGATGACTGATTACACATAGGAGTGAGGCATGAATACAATACAATGTATGGACAGCCTCCCATGTGATGACTGATTACACATAGGAGAGAGGCATGAATACAATGTAATGTATGGACAGCCTCTCATGTGATGACTGATTACACATAGGAGAGAAGCATGAATACAATGTAATGTATGGACAGCCCCCCATGTGATGTCTGATTACACATAGGAGTGAGGCATGAATACAATGTAATGTATGGACAGCCTCCCATGTGATGTCTGATTACACATAGGAGAGAAGCATGAATACAATGTAATGTATGGACAGCCTCCCATGTGATGTCTGATTACACATAGGAGAGAAGCATGAATACAATGTAATGTATGGACAGCCCCCCATGTGATGTCTGATTACACATAGGAGAGAAGCATGAATACAATGTAATGTATGGACAGCCTCCCATGTGATGACTGATTACACATAGGAGTGAGGCATGAATACAATGTAATGTATGGACAGCCTCCCATGTGATGTCTGATTACACATAGGAGTGAGGCATGAATACAATGTAATGTATGGACAGCCTCCCATGTGATGTCTGATTACACATAGGAGTGAGGCATGAATACAATGTAATGTATGGACAGCCTCCCATGTGATGTCTGATTACACATAGGAGTGAGACATGAATACAATGTAATGTATGGACAGCCTCCCATGTGATGTCTGATTACACATAGGAGAGAAGCATGAATACAATGTAATGTATGGACAGCCCCCCATGTGATGTCTGATTACACATAGGAGAGAAGCATGAATACAATGTAATGTATGGACAGCCTCCCATGTGATGTCTGATTACACATAGGAGTGAGGCATGAATACAATGTAATGTATGGACAGCCTCCCATGTGATGTCTGATTACACATAGGAGTGAGGCATGAATACAATGTAATGTATGGACAGCCTCCCATGTGATGTCTGATTACACATAGGAGAGAGGCATGAATACAATGTAATGTATGGACAGCCTCCCATGTGATGACTGATTACACATAGGAGAGAAGCATGAATACAATGCAATGTATGGACAGCCTCCCATGTGATGACTGATTACACATAGGAGAGAAGCATGAATACAATGTAATGTATGGACAGCCTCCCATGTGATGTCTGATTACACATAGGAGAGAAGCATGAATACAATGTAATGTATGGACAGCCTCCCATGTGATGTCTGATTACACATAGGAGAGAGGCATGAATACAATGCAATGTATGGACAGCCTCCCATGTGATGACTGATTACACATAGGAGTGAGGCATGAATACAATGTAATGTATGGACAGCCTCCCATGTGATGACTGATTACACATAGGAGTGAGGCATGAATACAATGTAATGTATGGACAAACTATGGCTCATATAATATTAGTACTGTACTGATGGCCACCGTTGTACAGAACCTCATTAGATACTTTTACTACACAGAACCCAACTTTCCAACTCCCCATTATGAGGGCAATTACTGCAGACAATGGTCCCTCCATGTGATGTATTATATATAAAGGGTAACGCTATAAGCGATCACATGATCCCTAACCAGATACAGCTAACTTCCCCTGACACAATCCTTCTCTTTCCACAACTGTCCCAAAATATCATCATTTCCAAACTAATATTATTCAGATGAGAACTGAGCTGGTATTTATAACCGCCCGGCCCCAGATAATATCTGAAGATCGGAAATCACTGAACCGTAAGTTAGGCTGAAATCATATGTTAAATGACATAAATAACAGTACTGAGGCTGGGAAAACTTGACCTGATCTCCTTTGAGGACTTGTCTAGAAATTAGTATTTCTACTTAAATAATTCATTAGTTGCCCTTGAATATTATTTATTATATTTCTGTTATTGTCTACTGAGCCGGTGTGTACCGGCTTGTTACACCGTGCTGACAGAGAAGTCACAGCTTTATAAAGTGGATCATTTATTTATTATATAACAGCACAATAAAGACACGGCGTACTGAACATTTGCTAAGTGATTTTTTGCTAAATTCCGGAGAGTGTATGTCATTCCATCTGGCACAGGGTGCAAATTATTAAGCAGAAAGTATTTCTCGTCTTTCTAAAAACAAATGAAATAATCAGATAAAAGCCCTGCTATCCCACACTATGCCGGTACAGTTCCCGTCATTACATTGTGTTATACACACATTCATAACAGGTCATTCATGTTGGACCCCGGGAAGCTCTGGGAATGAGGCACGCCTAATCTTTACTGTGCTATTATATAATAAATAAATGATCCACTTTATAAAGCTGTGACTTCTCTGTCAGCACGGTGTAACAAGCCGGTACACACCGGCTCAGTAGACAATAACAGAAATATAATAAATAATATTCAAGGGCAACTAATGAATTATTTAAGTAGAAATACTAATGGATGCATTTACAAGATTATTTATGGTGACTGATTTCTAAACCGAATATTATTCAATTTCAGTAGAATCATTTCTAGTAAACACTACTAAATATCTGCAGTATTAAGGGATACCCAGACAGACTGGCACGAGATGGAAGTACTGAAGATAAAGTACCACCAGCATGCAAGTCAACTAGACAAGTCCTCAAAGGAGATCAGCTAAAGGTCTTTAAATCCAAACAAACATCAATCTCATAGATTCATTCAAGCATGTGGTATGCCTTCCATTGAAATAGCACCTTCAAATAGACAGTGTATATAAAGAGTAGAGGACATGGGTTGTTACATTAGACTGTGTATATAAAGAGTAGAGGAGATGGGTTGTTACATTAGACTGTGTATATAAAGAGTAGAGGAGATGGGGTTGTTACATTACATTGTGTATATAAAGAGTAGAGGAGATGGGGTTGTTACATTAGACTGTGTATATAAAGAGTAGAGGAGATGGGGTTGTTACATTACATTGTGTATATAAAGAGTAGAGGAGATGGGTTGTTACATTAGACTGTGTATATAAAGAGTAGAGGAGATGGGTTGTTACATTAGACTGTGTATATAAAGAGTAGAGGAGATGGGGTTGTTACATTAGACTGTGTATATAAAGAGTAGAGGAGATGGGGTTGTTACATTAGATTGTGTATATAAAGAGTAGAGGAGATGGGGTTGTTACATTAGACTGTGTATATAAAGAGTAGAGGAAATGGGGTTGTTACATTAGACTGTGTATATAAAGAGTAGAGGAGATGGGGTTGTTACATTACATTGTGTATATAAAGAGTAGAGGAGATGGGGTTGTTACATTAGACTGTGTATATAAAGAGTAGAGGAGATGGGGTTGTTACATTAGACTGTGTATATAAAGAGTAGAGGAGATGGGGTTGTTACATTACATTGTGTATATAAAGAGTAGAGGAGATGGGGTTGTTACATTACATTGTGTATATAAAGAGTAGAGGAGATGGGGTTGTTACATTACATTGTGTATATAAAGAGTAGAGGAGATGGGGTTGTTACATTACATTGTGTATATAAAGAGTAGAGGAGATGGGGTTGTTACATTAGACTGTGTATATAAAGAGTAGAGGAGATGGGGTTGTTACATTACATTGTGTATATAAAGAGTAGAGGAGATGGGGTTGTTACATTAGACTGTGTATATAAAGAGTAGAATAGATGGGGTTGTTACATTAGACTGTGTATATAAAGAGTAGAGGAGATGGGGTTGTTACATTAGACTGTGTATATAAAGAGTAGAGGAGATGGGGTTGTTACATTAGATTGTGTATATAAAGAGTAGAGGAGATGGGGTTGTTACATTACATTGTGTATATAAAGAGTACAGGAGATGGGGTTGTTACATTAGACTGTGTATATAAAGAGTAGAGGAGATGGGGTTGTTACATTAGACTGTGTATATAAAGAATACAGGAGATGGGGTTGTTACATTAGACTGTGTATATAAAGAGTAGAGGAGATGGGGTTGTTACATTAGATTGTGTATATAAAGAGTAGAGGAGATCGGGTTGTTACATTACATTGTGTATATAAAGAGTAGAGGAGATCGGGTTGTTACATTAGATTGTGTATATAAAGAGTAGAGGAGATCGGGTAGTTACATTACATTGTGTATATAAAGAGTAGAGGAGATGGGGTTGTTACATTAGACTGTGTATATAAAGAGTAGAGGAGATGGGGTTGTTACATTAGACTGTGTATATAAAGAGTAGAGGAGATGGGTTGTTACATTACATTGTGTATATAAAGAGTAGAGGAGATGGGGTTGTTACATTACATTGTGTATATAAAGAGTAGAGGAGATGGGGTTGTTACATTAGACTGTGTATATAAAGAGTAGAGGAGATGGGGTTGTTACATTACATTGTGTATATAAAGAGTAGAGGAGATGGGGTTGTTACATTACATTGTGTATATAAAGAGTAGAAGAGATGGGGTTGTTACATTACATTGTGTATATAAAGAGTAGAGGAGATGGGGTTGTTACATTACATTGTGTATATAAAGAGTAGAGGAGATGGGGTTGTTACATTAGACTGTGTATATAAAGAGTAGAGGAGATGGGGTTGTTACATTACATTGTGTATATAAAGAGTAGAGAAGATGGGGTTGTTACATTACATTGTGTATATAAAGAGTAGAGGAGATGGGGTTGTTACATTAGATTGTGTATATAAAGAGTAGAGGAGATGGGGTTGTTACATTAGACTGTGTATATAAAGAGTAGAGGAGATGGGGTTGTTACATTAGACTGTGTATATAAAGAGTAGAGGAGATGGGGTTGTTACATTACATTGTGTATATAAAGAGTAGAGGAGATGGGGTTGTTACATTACATTGTGTATATAAAGAGTAGAGGAGATGGGGTTGTTACATTAGATTGTGTATATAAAGAGTAGAGGAGATGGGGTTGTTACATTAGACTGTGTATATAAAGAGTAGAGGAGATGGGGTTGTTACATTAGACTGTGTATATAAAGAGTAGAGGAGATGGGATTGTTACATTAGACTGTGTATATAAAGACTAGAGGAGATGGGGTTGTTACATTACATTGTGTATATAAAGAGTAGAGGAGATGGGGTTGTTACATTAGACTGTGTATATAAAGAGTAGAGGAGATGGGGTTGTTACATTACATTGTGTATATAAAGAGTAGAGGAGATGGGTTGTTACATTACATTGTGTATATAAAGAGTAGAGGAGATGGGGTTGTTACATTACATTGTGTATATAAAGAGTAGAGGAGATGGGTTGTTACATTAGACTGTGTATATAAAGAGTAGAGGAGATGGGGTTGTTACATTAGACTGTGTATATAAAGAGTAGAGGAGATGGGGTTGTTACATTAGACTGTGTATATAAAGAGTAGAGGAGATGGGGTTGTTACATTACATTGTGTATATAAAGAGTAGAGGAGATGGGGTTGTTACATTAGACTGTGTATATAAAGAGTAGAGGAGATGGGGTTGTTACATTAGACTGTGTATATAAAGAGTAGAGGAGATGGGGTTGTTACATTAGACTGTGTATATAAAGAGTAGAGGAGATGGGGTTGTTACATTACATTGTGTATATAAAGAGTAGAGGAGATGGGGTTGTTACATTAGACTGTGTATATAAAGAGTAGAGGAGATGGGGTTGTTACATTACATTGTGTATATAAAGAGTAGAGGAGATGGGGTTGTTACATTAGACTGTGTATATAAAGAGTAGAGGAGATGGGGTTGTTACATTACATTGTGTATATAAAGAGTAGAGGAGATGGGGTTGTTACATTACATTGTGTATATAAAGAGTAGAGGAGATGGGGTTGTTACATTAGACTGTGTATATAAAGAGTAGAGGAGATGGGGTTGTTACATTACATTGTGTATATAAAGAGTAGAGGAGATGGGGTTGTTACATTACATTGTGTATATAAAGAGTAGAGGAGATGGGGTTGTTACATTAGACTGTGTATATAAAGAGTAGAGGAGATGGGGTTGTTACATTAGACTGTGTATATAAAGAGTAGAGGAGATGGGGTTGTTACATTACATTGTGTATATAAAGAGTAGAGGAGATGGGGTTGTTACATTAGACTGTGTATATAAAGAGTAGAGGAGATGGGGTTGTTACATTACATTGTGTATATAAAGAGTAGAGGAGATGGGTTGTTACATTAGACTGTGTATATAAAGAGTAGAGGAGATGGGTTGTTACATTAGACTGTGTATATAAAGAGTAGAGGAGATGGGGTTGTTACATTAGATTGTGTATATAAAGAGTAGAGGAGATGGGGTTGTTACATTAGACTGTGTATATAAAGAGTAGAGGAAATGGGGTTGTTACATTAGACTGTGTATATAAAGAGTAGAGGAGATGGGGTTGTTACATTACATTGTGTATATAAAGAGTAGAGGAGATGGGGTTGTTACATTAGACTGTGTATATAAAGAGTAGAGGAGATGGGGTTGTTACATTAGACTGTGTATATAAAGAGTAGAGGAGATGGGGTTGTTACATTACATTGTGTATATAAAGAGTAGAGGAGATGGGGTTGTTACATTACATTGTGTATATAAAGAGTAGAGGAGATGGGGTTGTTACATTACATTGTGTATATAAAGAGTAGAGGAGATGGGGTTGTTACATTACATTGTGTATATAAAGAGTAGAGGAGATGGGGTTGTTACATTAGACTGTGTATATAAAGAGTAGAGGAGATGGGGTTGTTACATTAGACTGTGTATATAAAGAGTAGAGGAGATGGGGTTGTTACATTACATTGTGTATATAAAGAGTAGAGGAGATGGGTTGTTACATTAGACTGTGTATATAAAGAGTAGAGGAGATGGGGTTGTTACATTAGACTGTGTATATAAAGAGTAGAGGAGATGGGGTTGTTACATTAGACTGTGTATATAAAGAGTAGAGGAGATGGGGTTGTTACATTAGACTGTGTATATAAAGAGTAGAGGAGATGGGGTTGTTACATTAGACTGTGTATATAAAGAGTAGAGGAGATGGGGTTGTTACATTAGACTGTGTATATAAAGAGTAGAGGAGATGGGGTTGTTACATTAGACTGTGTATATAAAGAGTAGAGGAGATGGGGTTGTTACATTAGATTGTGTATATAAAGAGTAGAGGAGATGGGGTTGTTACATTACATTGTGTATATAAAGAGTAGAGGAGATTGGGTTGTTACATTAGACTGTGTATATAAAGAGTAGAGGAGATGGGGTTGTTACATTACATTGTGTATATAAAGAGTAGAGGAGATGGGGTTGTTACATTAGACTGTGTATATAAAGAGTAGAATAGATGGGGTTGTTACATTAGACTGTGTATATAAAGAGTAGAGGAGATGGGGTTGTTACATTAGACTGTGTATATAAAGAGTAGAGGAGATGGGGTTGTTACATTAGACTGTGTATATAAAGAGTAGAGGAGATGGGGTTGTTACATTACATTGTGTATATAAAGAGTAGAGGAGATGGGGTTGTTACATTAGACTGTGTATATAAAGAGTAGAATAGATGGGGTTGTTACATTAGACTGTGTATATAAAGAGTAGAGGAGATGGGGTTGTTACATTAGACTGTGTATATAAAGAGTAGAGGAGATGGGGTTGTTACATTAGATTGTGTATATAAAGAGTAGAGGAGATGGGGTTGTTACATTACATTGTGTATATAAAGAGTAGAGGAGATGGGGTTGTTACATTAGACTGTGTATATAAAGAGTACAGGAGATGGGGTTGTTACATTAGACTGTGTATATAAAGAGTAGAGGAGATGGGGTTGTTACATTAGACTGTGTATATAAAGAGTACAGGAGATGGGGTTGTTACATTAGACTGTGTATATAAAGAGTAGAGGAGATGGAGTTGTTACATTAGATTGTGTATATAAAGAGTAGAGGAGATCGGGTTGTTACATTACATTGTGTATATAAAGAGTAGAGGAGATCGGGTTGTTACATTAGATTGTGTATATAAAGAGTAGAGGAGATCGGGTAGTTACATTACATTGTGTATATAAAGAGTAGAGGAGATGGGGTTGTTACATTAGACTGTGTATATAAAGAGTAGAGGAGATGGGGTTGTTACATTAGACTGTGTATATAAAGAGTAGAGGAGATGGGTTGTTACATTACATTGTGTATATAAAGAGTAGAGGAGATGGGGTTGTTACATTACATTGTGTATATAAAGAGTAGAGGAGATGGGGTTGTTACATTAGACTGTGTATATAAAGAGTAGAGGAGATGGGGTTGTTACATTACATTGTGTATATAAAGAGTAGAGGAGATGGGGTTGTTACATTACATTGTGTATATAAAGAGTAGAGGAGATGGGGTTGTTACATTACATTGTGTATATAAAGAGTAGAGGAGATGGGGTTGTTACATTACATTGTGTATATAAAGAGTAGAGGAGATGGGGTTGTTACATTACATTGTGTATATAAAGAGTAGAGGAGATGGGGTTGTTACATTAGATTGTGTATATAAAGAGTAGAGGAGATGGGGTTGTTACATTAGACTGTGTATATAAAGAGTAGAGGAGATGGGGTTGTTACATTAGACTGTGTATATAAAGAGTAGAGGAGATGGGGTTGTTACATTACATTGTGTATATAAAGAGTAGAGGAGATGGGGTTGTTACATTACATTGTGTATATAAAGAGTAGAGGAGATGGGGTTGTTACATTAGATTGTGTATATAAAGAGTAGAGGAGATGGGGTTGTTACATTAGACTGTGTATATAAAGAGTAGAGGAGATGGGGTTGTTACATTAGACTGTGTATATAAAGAGTAGAGGAGATGGGATTGTTACATTAGACTGTGTATATAAAGACTAGAGGAGATGGGGTTGTTACATTACATTGTGTATATAAAGAGTAGAGGAGATGGTGTTGTTACATTAGACTGTGTATATAAAGAGTAGAGGAGATGGGGTTGTTACATTACATTGTGTATATAAAGAGTAGAGGAGATGGGTTGTTACATTACATTGTGTATATAAAGAGTAGAGGAGATGGGGTTGTTACATTACATTGTGTATATAAAGAGTAGAGGAGATGGGTTGTTACATTAGACTGTGTATATAAAGAGTAGAGGAGATGGGGTTGTTACATTAGACTGTGTATATAAAGAGTAGAGGAGATGGGTTGTTACATTACATTGTGTATATAAAGAGTAGAGGAGATGGGGTTGTTACATTACATTGTGTATATAAAGAGTAGAGGAGATGGGGTTGTTACATTAGACTGTGTATATAAAGAGTAGAGGAGATGGGGTTGTTACATTACATTGTGTATATAAAGAGTAGAGGAGATGGGGTTGTTACATTACATTGTGTATATAAAGAGTAGAGGAGATGGGGTTGTTACATTACATTGTGTATATAAAGAGTAGAGGAGATGGGGTTGTTACATTACATTGTGTATATAAAGAGTAGAGGAGATGGGGTTGTTACATTAGACTGTGTATATAAAGAGTAGAGGAGATGGGGTTGTTACATTACATTGTGTATATAAAGAGTAGAGGAGATGGGGTTGTTACATTACATTGTGTATATAAAGAGTAGAGGAGATGGGGTTGTTACATTAGATTGTGTATATAAAGAGTAGAGGAGATGGGGTTGTTACATTAGACTGTGTATATAAAGAGTAGAGGAGATGGGGTTGTTACATTAGACTGTGTATATAAAGAGTAGAGGAGATGGGGTTGTTACATTACATTGTGTATATAAAGAGTAGAGGAGATGGGGTTGTTACATTAGACTGTGTATATAAAGAGTAGAGGAGATGGGGTTGTTACATTAGACTGTGTATATAAAGAGTAGAGGAGATGGGGTTGTTACATTAGACTGTGTATATAAAGAGTAGAGGAGATGGGGTTGTTACATTACATTGTGTATATAAAGAGTAGAGGAGATGGGGTTGTTACATTACATTGTGTATATAAAGAGTAGAGGAGATGGGGTTGTTACATTAGACTGTGTATATAAAGAGTAGAGGAGATGGGGTTGTTACATTACATTGTGTATATAAAGAGTAGAGGAGATGGGTTGTTACATTAGACTGTGTATATAAAGAGTAGAGGAGATGGGGTTGTTACATTACATTGTGTATATAAAGAGTAGAGGAGATGGGTTGTTACATTAGACTGTGTATATAAAGAGTAGAGGAGATGGGGTTGTTACATTACATTGTGTATATAAAGAGTAGAGGAGATGGGGTTGTTACATTACATTGTGTATATAAAGAGTAGAGGAGATGGGGTTGTTACATTACATTGTGTATATAAAGAGTAGAGGAGATGGGGTTGTTACATTACATTGTGTATATAAAGAGTAGAGGAGATGGGGTTGTTACATTAGACTGTGTATATAAAGAGTAGAGAAGATGGGGTTGTTACATTACATTGTGTATATAAAGAGTAGAGGAGATGGGGTTGTTACATTACATTGTGTATATAAAGAGTAGAGGAGATGGGGTTGTTACATTACATTGTGTATATAAAGAGTAGAGGAGATGGGGTTGTTACATTAGATTGTGTATATAAAGAGTAGAGGAGATGGGGTTGTTACATTAGACTGTGTATATAAAGAGTAGAGGAGATGGGGTTGTTACATTACATTGTGTATATAAAGAGTAGAGGAGATGGGGTTGTTACATTAGACTGTGTATATAAAGAGTAGAGGAGATGGGGTTGTTACATTACAATGTATATATAAAGAGTAGAGGAGATGGGGTTGTTACATTACATTGTGTATATAAAGAGTAGAGGAGATGGGGTTGTTACATTAGACTGTGTATATAAAGAGTAGAGGAGATGGGGTTGTTACATTAGACTGTGTATATAAAGAGTAGAGGAGATGGGGTTGTTACATTAGACTGTGTATATAAAGACTAGAGGAGATGGGGTTGTTACATTAGACTGTGTATATAAAGAGTAGAGGAGATGGGGTTGTTACATTAGACTGTGTATATAAAGAGTAGAGGAGATGGGGTTGTTACATTAGACTGTGTATATAAAGAGTAGAGGAGATGGGTTGTTACATTAGACTGTGTATATAAAGAGTAGAGGAGATGGGGTTGTTACATTACATTGTGTATATAAAGAGTAGAGGAGATGGGGTTGTTACATTACATTGTGTATATAAAGAGTAGAGGAGATGGGGTTGTTACATTACATTGTGTATATAAAGAGTAGAGGAGATGGGGTTGTTACATTAGATTGTGTATATAAAGAGTAGAGGAGATGGGGTTGTTACATTAGACTGTGTATATAAAGAGTAGAGGAGATGGGGTTGTTACATTAGACTGTGTATATAAAGAGTAGAGGAGATGGGGTTGTTACATTACATTGTGTATATAAAGAGTAGAGGAGATGGGGTTGTTACATTAGACTGTGTATATAAAGAGTAGAGGAGATGGGGTTGTTACAATAGACTGTGTATATAAAGAGTAGAGGAGATGGGGTTGTTACATTAGACTGTGTATATAAAGAGTAGAGGAGATGGGGTTGTTACATTAGACTGTGTAAATAAAGAGTAGAGGAGATGGGGTTGTTACATTACATTGTGTATATAAAGAGTAGAGGAGATGGGGTTGTTACATTACATTGTGTATATAAAGAGTAGAGGAGATGGGGTTGTTACATTACATTGTGTATATAAAGAGTAGAGGAGATGGGGTTGTTACATTACATTGTGTATATAAAGAGTAGAGGAGATGGGGTTGTTACATTAGACTGTGTATATAAAGAGTAGAGGAGATGGGGTTGTTACATTACATTGTGTATATAAAGAGTAGAGGAGATGGGGTTGTTACATTACATTGTGTATATAAAGAGTAGAGGAGATGGGGTTGTTACATTACATTGTGTATATAAAGAGTAGAGGAGATGGGGTTGTTACATTAGATTGTGTATATAAAGAGTAGAGGAGATGGGGTTGTTACATTAGACTGTGTATATAAAGAGTAGAGGAGATGGGGTTGTTACATTACATTGTGTATATAAAGAGTAGAGGAGATGGGGTTGTTACATTAGACTGTGTATATAAAGAGTAGAGGAGATGGGGTTGTTACATTACAATGTATATATAAAGAGTAGAGGAGATGGGGTTGTTACATTACATTGTGTATATAAAGAGTAGAGGAGATGGGGTTGTTACATTAGACTGTGTATATAAAGAGTAGAGGAGATGGGGTTGTTACATTAGACTGTGTATATAAAGAGTAGAGGAGATGGGGTTGTTACATTAGACTGTGTATATAAAGACTAGAGGAGATGGGGTTGTTACATTAGACTGTGTATATAAAGAGTAGAGGAGATGGGGTTGTTACATTAGACTGTGTATATAAAGAGTAGAGGAGATGGGGTTGTTACATTAGACTGTGTATATAAAGAGTAGAGGAGATGGGTTGTTACATTAGACTGTGTATATAAAGAGTAGAGGAGATGGGGTTGTTACATTACATTGTGTATATAAAGAGTAGAGGAGATGGGGTTGTTACATTAGACTGTGTATATAAAGAGTAGAGGAGATGGGGTTGTTACATTACATTGTGTATATAAAGAGTAGAGGAGATGGGGTTGTTACATTAGATTGTGTATATAAAGAGTAGAGGAGATGGGGTTGTTACATTAGACTGTGTATATAAAGAGTAGAGGAGATGGGGTTGTTACATTAGACTGTGTATATAAAGAGTAGAGGAGATGGGGTTGTTACATTACATTGTGTATATAAAGAGTAGAGGAGATGGGGTTGTTACATTACATTGTGTATATAAAGAGTAGAGGAGATGGGGTTGTTACATTACATTGTGTATATAAAGAGTAGAGGAGATGGGGTTGTTACATTAGATTGTGTATATAAAGAGTAGAGGAGATGGGGTTGTTACATTAGACTGTGTATATAAAGAGTAGAGGAGATGGGGTTGTTACATTAGACTGTGTATATAAAGAGTAGAGGAGATGGGGTTGTTACATTAGACTGTGTATATAAAGAGTAGAGGAGATGGGGTTGTTACATTAGACTGTGTATATAAAGAGTAGAGGAGATGGGGTTGTTACATTAGACTGTGTATATAAAGAGTAGAGGAGATGGGGTTGTTACATTACATTGTGTATATAAAGAGTAGAGGAGATGGGGTTGTTACATTACATTGTGTATATAAAGAGTAGAGGAGATGGGGTTGTTACATTACATTGTGTATATAAAGAGTAGAGGAGATGGGGTTGTTACATTACATTGTGTATATAAAGAGTAGAGGAGATGGGGTTGTTACATTACATTGTGTATATAAAGAGTAGAGGAGATGGGGTTGTTACATTAGATTGTGTATATAAAGAGTAGAGGAGATGGGGTTGTTACATTACATTGTGTATATAAAGAGTAGAGGAGATGGGGTTGTTACATTACATTGTGTATATAAAGAGTAGAGGAGATGGGGTTGTTACATTACATTGTGTATATAAAGAGTGGAGGAGATGGGGTTGTTACATTAGACTGTGTATATAAAGAGTAGAGGAGATGGGGTTGTTACATTAGACTGTGTATATAAAGAGTAGAGGAGATGGGGTTGTTACATTAGACTGTGTATATAAAGAGTAGAGGAGATGGGGTTGTTACATTAGACTGTGTATATAAAGAGTAGAGGAGATGGGGTTGTTACATTAGATTGTGTATATAAAGAGTAGAGGAGATGGGGTTGTTACATTAGATTGTGTATATAAAGAGTAGAGGAGATGGGGTTGTTACATTAGATTGTGTATATAAAGAGTAGAGGAGATGGGGTTGTTACATTACATTGTGTATATAAAGAGTAGAGGAGATGGGGTTGTTACATTACATTGTGTATATAAAGAGTAGAGGAGATGGGGTTGTTACATTACATTGTGTATATAAAGAGTAGAGGAGATGGGGTTGTTACATTACATTGTGTATATAAAGAGTAGAGGAGATGGGTTGTTACATTAGACTGTGTATATAAAGAGTAGAGGAGATGGGGTTGTTACATTACATTGTGTATATAAAGAGTAGAGGAGATGGGGTTGTTACATTACATTGTGTATATAAAGAGTAGAGGAGATGGGGTTGTTACATTAGACTGTGTATATAAAGAGTAGAGGAGATGGGGTTGTTACATTACATTGTGTATATAAAGAGTAGAGGAGATGGGTTGTTACATTAGACTGTGTATATAAAGAGTAGAGGAGATGGGGTTGTTACATTACATTGTGTATATAAAGAGTAGAGGAGATGGGTTGTTACATTAGACTGTGTATATAAAGAGTAGAGGAGATGGGGTTGTTACATTACATTGTGTATATAAAGAGTAGAGGAGATGGGGTTGTTACATTACATTGTCTATATATAAAGAGTAGAGGAGATGGGGTTGTTACATTACATTGTGTATATAAAGAGTAGAGGAGATGGGTTGTTACATTAGACTGTGTATATAAAGAGTAGAGGAGATGGGGTTGTTACATTACATTGTGTATATAAAGAGTAGAGGAGATGGGGTTGTTACATTAGACTGTGTATATAAAGAGTAGAGGAGATGGGGTTGTTACATTACATTGTGTATATAAAGAGTAGAGTAGATGGGGTTGTTACATTACATTGTGTATATAAAGAGTAGAGGAGATGGGGTTGTTACATTAGATTGTGTATATAAAGAGTAGAGGAGATGGGGTTGTTACATTACATTGTGTATATAAATAGTAGAGGAGATGGGGTTGTTACATTAGACTGTGTATATAAAGAGTAGAGGAGATGGGTTGTTACATTAGACTGTGTATATAAAGAGTAGAGGAGATGGGTTGTTACATTAGACTGTGTATATAAAGAGTAGAGGAGATGGGGTTGTTACATTAGACTGTGTATATAAAGAGTAGAGGAGATGGGGTTGTTACATTACATTGTGTATATAAAGAGTAGAGGAGATGGGGTTGTTACATTAGACTGTGTATATAAAGAGTAGAGGAGATGGGGTTGTTACATTAGATTGTGTATATAAAGAGTAGAGGAGATGGGGTTGTTACATTAGATTGTGTATATAAAGAGTAGAGGAGATGGGTTGTTACATTACATTGTGTATATAAAGAGTAGAGGAGATGGGGTTGTTACATTAGACTGTGTATATAAAGAGTAGAGGAGATGGGGTTGTTACATTAGACTGTGTATATAAAGAGTAGAGGAGATGGGGTTGTTACATTACATTGTGTATATAAAGAGTAGAGGAGATGGGGTTGTTACATTAGACTGTGTATATAAAGAGTAGAGGAGATGGGGTTGTTACATTAGACTGTGTATATAAAGAGTAGAGGAGATGGGGTTGTTACATTAGACTGTGTATATAAAGAGTAGAGGAGATGGGGTTGTTACATTAGACTGTGTATATAAAAAGTAGAGGAGATGGGGTTGTTACATTAGATTGTGTATATAAAGAGTAGAGGAGATGGGGTTGTTACATTACATTGTGTATATAAAGAGTAGAGGAGATGGGGTTGTTACATTAGACTGTGTATATAAAGAGTAGAGGAGATGGGGTTGTTACATTACATTGTGTATATAAAGAGTAGAGGAGATGGGGTTGTTACATTAGACTGTGTATATAAAGAGTAGAGGAGATGGGTTGTTACATTACATTGTGTATATAAAGAGTAGAGGAGATGGGGTTGTTACATTAGACTGTGTATATAAAGAATATAGGAGATGGGGTTGTTCCATTACATTGTGTATATAAAGAGTAGAGGAGATGGGGTTGTTACATTAGACTGTGTATATAAAGAGTAGAGGAGATGGGGTTGTTACATTACATTGTGTATATAAAGAGTAGAGGAGATGGGGTTGTTACATTAGACTGTGTATATAAAGAGTAGAGGAGATGGGGTTGTTACATTACATTGTGTATATAAAGAGTAGAGGAGATGGGGTTGTTACATTACATTGTGTATATAAAAAGTAGAGGAGATGGGGTTGTTACATTAGACTGTGTATATAAAGAGTAGAGGAGATGGGGTTGTTACATTAGACTGTGTATATAAAGAGTAGAGGAGATGGGGTTGTTACATTACATTGTGTATATAAAGAGTAGAGGAGATGGGGTTGTTACATTACATTGTGTATATAAAGAGTAGAGGAGATGGGGTTGTTACATTACATTGTGTATATAAAGAGTAGAGGAGATGGGGTTGTTACATTAGACTGTGTATATAAAGAGTAGAGGAGATGGGGTTGTTACATTACATTGTGTATATAAAGAGTAGAGGAGATGGGGTTGTTACATTACATTGTGTATATAAAGAGTAGAGGAGATGGGGTTGTTACATTACATTGTGTATATAAAGAGTAGAGGAGATGGGGTTGTTACATTAGACTGTGTATATAAAGAGTAGAGGAGATGGGGTTGTTACATTAGACTGTGTATATAAAGAGTAGAGGAGATGGGGTTGTTACATTACATTGTGTATATAAAGAGTACAGGAGATGGGGTTGTTACATTAGACTGTGTATATAAAGAGTAGAGGAGATGGGGTTGTTACATTACATTGTGTATATAAAGAGTAGAGGAGATGGGTTGTTACATTACATTGTGTATATAAAGAGTAGAGGAGATGGGGTTGTTACATTACATTGTGTATATAAAGAGTAGAGGAGATGGGGTTGTTACATTACATTGTGTATATAAAGAGTAGAGGAGATGGGGTTGTTACATTACATTGTGTATATAAAGAGTAGAGGAGATGGGGTTGTTACATTACATTGTGTATATAAAGAGTAGAGGAGATGGGGTTGTTACATTAGACTGTGTATATAAAGAGTAGAGGAGATGGGGTTGTTACATTAGACTGTGTATATAAAGAGTAGAGGAGATGGGGTTGTTACATTACATTGTGTATATAAAGAGTACAGGAGATGGGGTTGTTACATTAGACTGTGTATATAAAGAGTAGAGGAGATGGGGTTGTTACATTACATTGTGTATATAAAGAGTAGAGGAGATGGGTTGTTACATTAGACTGTGTATATAAAGAGTAGAGGAGATGGGTTGTTACATTACATTGTGTATATAAAGAGTAGAGGAGATGGGGTTGTTACATTACATTGTGTATATAAAGAGTAGAGGAGATGGGGTTATTACATTAGACTGTGTATATAAAGAGTAGAGGAGATGGGGTTGTTACATTAGACTGTGTATATAAAGAGTAGAGGAGATGGGGTTGTTACATTACATTGTGTATATAAAGAGTAGAGGAGATGGGGTTGTTACATTGCATTGTGTATATAAAAAGTAGAGGAGATGGGGTTGTTACATTAGACTGTGTATATAAAGAGTAGAGGAGATGGGGTTGTTACATTACATTGTGTATATAAAGAGTAGAGGAGATGGGGTTGTTACATTAGACTGTGTATATAAAGAGTAGAGGAGATGGGTTGTTACATTAGACTGTGTATATAAAGAGTAGAGGAGATGGGGTTGTTACATTAGACTGTGTATATAAAGATTAGAGGAGATGGGGTTGTTACATTAGACTGTGTATATAAAGAGTAGAGGAGATGGGTTGTTACATTAGACTGTGTATATAAAGAGTAGAGGAGATGGGGTTGTTACATTAGACTGTGTATATAAAGAGTAGAGGAGATGGGTTGTTACATTAGACTGTGTATATAAAAGAGTAGAGGAGATGGGGTTGTTACATTAGACTGTGTATATAAAGAGTAGAGGAGATGGGGTTGTTACATTAGACTGTGTATATAAAGAGTAGAGGAGATGGGGTTGTTACATTAGACTGTGTATATAAAGAGTAGAGGAGATGGGGTTGTTATATTAGACTGTGTATATAAAGAGTAGAGGAGATGGGTTGTTACATTAGACTGTGTATATAAAGAGTAGAGGAGATGGGGTTGTTACATTACACTGTGTATATAAAGAGTAGAGGAGATGGGGTTGTTACATTACATTGTGTATATAAAGAGTAGAGGAGATGGGGTTGTTACATTAGACTGTGTATATAAAGAGTAGAGGAGATGGGTTGTTACATTACATTGTGTATATAAAGAGTAGAGGAGATGGGGTTGTTACATTAGACTGTGTATATAAAGAGTAGAGGAGATGGGGTTGTTACATTAGACTGTGTATATAAAGAGTAGAGGAGATGGGGTTGTTACATTACATTGTGTATATAAAGAGTAGAGGAGATGGGGTTGTTACATTACATTGTGTATATAAAGAGTAGAGGAGATGGGGTTGTTACATTACATTGTGTATATAAAGAGTAGAGGAGATGGGGTTGTTACATTAGACTGTGTATATAAAGAGTAGAGGAGATGGGGTTGTTACATTAGACTGTGTATATAAAGAGTAGAGGAGATGGGGTTGTTACATTACATTGTGTATATAAAGAGTACAGGAGATGGGGTTGTTACATTAGACTGTGTATATAAAGAGTAGAGGAGATGGGGTTGTTACATTACATTGTGTATATAAAGAGTAGAGGAGATGGGTTGTTACATTAGACTGTGTATATAAAGAGTAGAGGAGATGGGTTGTTACATTACATTGTGTATATAAAGAGTAGAGGAGATGGGGTTGTTACATTACATTGTGTATATAAAGAGTAGAGGAGATGGGGTTATTACATTAGACTGTGTATATAAAGAGTAGAGGAGATGGGGTTGTTACATTAGACTGTGTATATAAAGAGTAGAGGAGATGGGGTTGTTACATTACATTGTGTATATAAAGAGTAGAGGAGATGGGGTTGTTACATTACATTGTGTATATAAAAAGTAGAGGAGATGGGGTTGTTACATTAGACTGTGTATATAAAGAGTAGAGGAGATGGGGTTGTTACATTACATTGTGTATATAAAGAGTAGAGGAGATGGGGTTGTTACATTAGACTGTGTATATAAAGAGTAGAGGAGATGGGTTGTTACATTAGACTGTGTATATAAAGAGTAGAGGAGATGGGGTTGTTACATTAGACTGTGTATATAAAGATTAGAGGAGATGGGGTTGTTACATTAGACTGTGTATATAAAGAGTAGAGGAGATGGGTTGTTACATTAGACTGTGTATATAAAGAGTAGAGGAGATGGGGTTGTTACATTAGACTGTGTATATAAAGAGTAGAGGAGATGGGTTGTTACATTAGACTGTGTATATAAAAGAGTAGAGGAGATGGGGTTGTTACATTAGACTGTGTATATAAAGAGTAGAGGAGATGGGGTTGTTACATTAGACTGTGTATATAAAGAGTAGAGGAGATGGGGTTGTTACATTAGACTGTGTATATAAAGAGTAGAGGAGATGGGGTTGTTACATTAGACTGTGTATATAAAGAGTAGAGGAGATGGGTTGTTACATTAGACTGTGTATATAAAGAGTAGAGGAGATGGGGTTGTTACATTACACTGTGTATATAAAGAGTAGAGGAGATGGGGTTGTTACATTACATTGTGTATATAAAGAGTAGAGGAGATGGGGTTGTTACATTAGACTGTGTATATAAAGAGTAGAGGAGATGGGTTGTTACATTACATTGTGTATATAAAGAGTAGAGGAGATGGGGTTGTTACATTAGACTGTGTATATAAAGAGTAGAGGAGATGGGGTTGTTACATTACATTGTGTATATAAAGAGTAGAGGAGATGGGGTTGTTACATTACATTGTGTATATAAAGAGTAGAGGAGATGGGTTGTTACATTACATTGTGTATATAAAGAGTAGAGGAGATCGGGTTGTTACATTAGACTGTGTATATAAAGAGTAGAGGAGATGGGGTTGTTACATTAGACTGTGTATATAAAGAGTAGAGGAGATGGGGTTGTTACATTACATTGTGTATATAAAGAGTAGAGGAGATGGGGTTGTTACATTAGACTGTGTATATAAAGAGTAGAGGAGATGGGTTGTTACATTACATTGTGTATATAAAGAGTAGAGGAGATGGGGTTGTTACATTAGACTGTGTATATAAAGATTAGAGGAGATGGGGTTGTTACATTAGACTGTGTATATAAAGAGTAGAGGAGATGGGGTTGTTACATTACATTGTGTATTTAAAGAGTAGAGGAGATGGGGTTGTTACATTACATTGTGTATATAAAGAGTAGAGGAGATGGGGTTGTTACATTAGACTGTGTATATAAAGAGTAGAGGAGATGGGGTTGTTACATTACATTGTGTATATAAAGAGTAGAGGAGATGGGGTTGTTACATTACATTGTGTATATAAAGAGTAGAGGAGATGGGGTTGTTACATTACATTGTGTATATAAAGAGTAGAGGAGATGGGGTTGTTACATTAGACTGTGTATATAAAGAGTAGAGGAGATGGGGTTGTTACATTACATTGTGTATATAAAGAGTAGAGGAGATGGGGTTGTTACATTAGACTGTGTATATAAAGAGTAGAGGAGATGGGGTTGTTACATTAGACTGTGTCAGGCCCGGACTGGCCATCGGGCACACCGGGCAAATGCCCGGTGGGCCGCGGTGGCCATGGGCCGAGGCCGGCAGGGGAGGTCCCAGAATCTCCCCTGCCGGTCTATGCAGGGCCGGCACTATCCGAGCGCCGGACCCGCTGTTTGACATGAAGGGCCGGTGAGGACATCAAAGATCTCCCTCACCGGCCCACATGCCTTCAAACGCGGCCGCCGGCGGGGAGAGAGGGAGGGAGACTGGCTCCACCGGGTTCCTCTCGCGAGATCCGGAGCATTGCCATAGCAACGACCGGATCTCGCGAGAGTGAACTCTAGCCGGCAGGCTAGAGTTCACTCTCCACGAGGACCACCAGGGAACCCCGCCTCCCAGTCTAAAGGTAAGAAGGGAGTGATATATGGAAGTATTGTGTATGTCTGTTGTGTGAGTGTTGTGTATGATGTGTGTGAGAGTGCAAGAGTGCTGTCTATGATGTGTGTGAGAGTGCTGTGTGTGAGAATGCTGTGTGTGCTGTGTGTGAGAGTGCTATATGTGTGTGATGGGTGTGAGAGTGCTGTGTGTGAGAATGCTGTGTGTGCTGTGTGTGAGAGTGCTATGTGTGTGTGATGGGTGTGAGAGTGCTATGTGTGTGTGATGGGTGTGAGAGTGCTGTGTGTGATGGGTGTGAGAGTGCTGTGTGTGTGATGGGTGTGAGAATGCTGTGTGTGAGAGTGCTGTGTGTGATGGGTGTGAGAGTGATGGGTGTGAGAGTGCTGTGTGTGATGGGTGTGAGAGTGCTGTGTGTGATGGGTGTGAGAGTGTGTGATGGGTGTGAGAGTGTGTGAGGTCCAGTATGTGTGTGATGGGTGCTGTGTGTATATATATATATATATATATATATATATATATATATATATATATATATATATATATGGAAGTATTGTGTATGTCTGTTGTGTGAGTGTTGTGTATGATGTGTGTGAGAGTGCTGTGTGTGAGAGTGCAAGAGTGCTGTCTATGATGTGTGTGAGTGCTGTGTGTGAGAATGCTGTGTGTGCTGTGTGTGAGAGTGCTATGTGTGTGTGATGGGTGTGAGAGTGCTGTGTGTGATGGGTGTGAGAATGCTGTGTGTGATGGGTGTGAGAGTGCTGTGTGTGATGGGTGTGAGAGTGCTGTGTGTGATGGGTGTGAGAATGCTGTGTGTGATGGGTGTGAGTGCTGTGTGTGATGGGTGTGAGAATGATGGGTGTGAGAATGCTGCGTGTGATGGGTGTGAGAGTGCTGTGTGTGAGAGTGCTGTGTGTGATGGGTGTGAGTGCTGTGTGTGATGGGTGTGAGAGTGATGGGTGTGAGTGCTGTGTGTGATGGGTGTGAGAGTGCTGTATAAATATTAGAATGGATTGTGTGTGTGGGGGGGGGGGGGGGTAAATAAACAAATACAATAACAGGCATTATGTCCCCCCCGGACATAATGCCTGTTATTTTATTTGTTTATTTACCCCCCCTACACACACACACACACACACACAATCCATTCTAACATTTATACAGCACTCTCACACCCATACCACACAGCACTCACACACAGCACTCTCACACCCATCACACACAGCACTCTCACACCCATCACACACAGCATTCTCACACCCATCACACACAGCACTCTCACACCCATCACACACAGCACTCTCACACCCATCACACACAGCACTCTCACACCCATCACACACAGCATTCTCACACCCATCACACACAGCACTCTCACACCCATCACACACACATAGCACTCTCACACACAGCACACACAGCACACACAGCATTCTCACACACAGCACTCACACAGCACTCACACACATCATAGACAGCACTCTTGCACTCTCACACACAGCACTCTCACACACATCATACACAACACTCACACAACAGACATACACAATACTTCCATATATATATATATATATATATATATATATATATATATATATATATATATATATATATATATATACACACACACAGCACCCATCACACACATACTGGACCTCTAAACAAATTACATTCCAGACACACACTAGATCTCTTACCCAACTCTGGATCATCTACACACATACACACGCTAGATCCCTATATACACTCTGAAACCGTTATAAACACACACACTCACTAGATCTCCTATACACATTCTGGGTCCTTCAAACACACACTAGACTCATATATATATATATATATATATATATATATATATGTGTATATATACACACACTAGATTCTTTGTAAGCAAACACATACTACACCCCTAAATACACACTACATCTATATATACACACACACACTATAGCCTGTATTCACACACTTGCTATATCCCCTATACACACATTCTCTACAGCCCCTAGCCACATATGCATCACATTACACCACAAACACAACACAACTAAAACCGACCTTATTACACAATACCACACCACAATCAGCTCACTCTACACACACGCAATCCCACAAGCAGGCTCCTAACACATGCTCAATACTCTTTCCTGGCATTTTTGTCTCCTGGTATCCATTTATAGAGACACCAGAGACAAGTTGCAAGGAAACACAGTGCAGCATGTTATTACATTTGCTTGCACTGTGCAGAACAAATACAGGGCTTTTTTCTCATGCTAGAGCTCTTCAGCAGAGCTCTGCGCATGGTCTGCACTGGAAGAGCATTGAACCAACATGCTCACTTTGAGAGGGAGCGTGTTTGTCATTGGTGATGACAAAACACACCTCCTCTGCCCCGCCCCCTTCTTAGTGGGCCGCTGTGATCAAAAAATGCCCGGGCCGAATTTTTCTCCCAGTCCGGCCCTGGACTGTGTATATAAAGAGTAGAGGAGATCTAGTCTGGTAATAGTAAAGGACAAGCTAATGCCAGGTTTGGTCCTTTCATTTGAATGAAAAGGATAGAAGAGATCTGGTCCTTCCATTAGATTCTATCTATATATATAAAGGGTAGCAGAGATTGGGTCTGTGTATATTAAGAGGAGAGGAGGTCAAGGGAAGGCCAGACACGGTCTATTCATTAGAATACATATATAAAGGGGAGCAAAGATCTGGTCCTTCCATTAGATTGTATATATAAAACATAGAGACGTTGACAAGGTGAATAACCTGGTTCTCTTCACCCGGGGAAAACACAACCAACACTATCTTCACAAACTCTCAAAACCATCTTAACCATGAGGACATATTTTACTCCGGAGCTAGCTGACATAGCTGCCCAAATCTTCCAAAACCAGTTCCTCTTTCTTGTTATGTATTGCATTATTATTATACAGTGGATATTTAGGTGTCACTATAATGTCATAATCATATAACTGAACAGTCTCAACCAAAAGAGTTTAAATACAGGACATCTTTCTACCAGGTGACCTCCTTCCTATTCTCTTGGACCTGTAGAGATGGTTAAGGAAAGCTGACTTCCTCTTTGGTGCAGCACAGGAGGGTTTAAATAAATCCTCACAGACGTTTAGTAATGGAGAGTGAATACTGTTGGGCTAAAGCTTAGACCAGAAGGAGTTACACAAATGCGGTAAATGGATTAGCACAGAATTCTGGAGGATGGTGAGTGGGATGGAGATTATGTGTGGACACGCTAATTAATTGGAAGGCTATTATCTGATAATTAGCTCCGGTTCTTTGCTGGGAGGAGGATGCTCTCGAAGTACTTCATCACATATCAAGATTTTGAGAAAAATACTACAAATGTAACTATTTGGCTTTAGGGAAAGTGGTCTGTTAGCAGTGTAATACCCAGTGCAGGTAACCTGTAATGCCATAATATCATCTATAACACTATATTACTGAATATCCACAATATTCTCAATACTGAAATAAAAACAGTGTCCATGTTATTTTGGGAAAAAGCTAAACTATTTAACTTAAGCAAATAATTCTCAAGACTAAATCATGTTATAATCTGACCCAGGTAAATTCTTATAGATATCTTGTTATGTGGCAAGATCACAATTTATCTTTTGGTCTCCATACTGACAAGACATCATCAAAGTTGTATCCTAGGATTAGTTCCCCAAGTGAGAAAACACATCAATATATTATATTTATATCACTCTTACCCCCCTTCCATCTGAGCGACACGCTCACTCTTACTCCCCCTCTACCTGAGCGTCATGCTCACTCTTACTCACCCCCTACCTGAGCAACATGCTCACTCTTACTCCCTCTACCTGAGCGGCACGCTCACTCTTACTCCCCATCTACCTGAGCGGCATGCTCACTCTTACTCCCCATCTACCTGAGCCGCATGCTCACTCTTACTCACCCTCTACCTGAGCGGCATGCTCACTCTTACTCCCCCTCTACCTGAGCAGCATGCTCACTTTTACTCCCCCTCTACCTGAGCGGCATGATCACTCTTACTCCCTCTACCTGAACGGCATGCTCACTCTTACTCCCCCTCTACCTGAACAGCATGCTCAATCTTACTTCCCCTCTACCTGAGCGGCATGCTCACTCTTACTTCCCCTCTACCTGAGCGGCATGCTCACACTTACTCCCCCCCCACCTGAGCGGCATGCTCACTCTTACTCCCCCTCTACCTGAGCGGCATGCTCACTCTTACTTCCCCTCTACCTGAGCGGCATGCTCACTCTTACTTCCCCTCTACCTGAGCGGCATGCTCACTCTTACTTCCCCTCTACCTGAGCAGCATGCTCACTCTTACTCCCCCCCTACATGAGCGGCATGCTCACTCTTACTCCCCCTCTACCTGAGTGGCATGCTCACTCTTACTCCCCCTCTACCTGAGCGGCATGCTCACTCTTACTCCCCCCCTACCTGAGCAGCATGCTCACTCTTACTCCCCCCTACCTGAGCGGCATGCTCACTCTTACTCCCCCCCTACCTGAGTGGCACGCTCACTCTTAGTCCCCCTCTACCTGAGCAGCATGCTCACTCTTACTCCCCCTCTACCTGAGCAGCATGCTCACTCTTACTCCCCCTCTATCTGAGCGGCATGCTCACTCTTACTCCCCCTCTACCTGAGCTGCATGCTCACTCTTACTCCCCCTCTACCTGAGCGACATGCTCACTCTTACTCCCCCTCTACCTGAGCAGCATGCTCACTCTTACTCCCCCTCTACCTGAGCGGCATGCTCACTCTTACTCCCCCTCTACCTGAGCAGCATGCTCACTTTTACTCCCCCTCTACCTGAGCGGCATGATCACTCTTACTCCCTCTACCTGAACGGCATGCTCACTCTTACTCCCCCTCTACCTGAACAGCATGCTCAATCTTACTTCCCCTCTACCTGAGCGGCATGCTCACTCTTACTTCCCCTCTACCTGAGCGGCATGCTCACACTTACTCCCCCCCCACCTGAGCGGCATGCTCACTCTTACTCCCCCTCTACCTGAGCGGCATGCTCACTCTTACTTCCCCTCTACCTGAGCGGCATGCTCACTCTTACTTCCCCTCTACCTGAGCGGCATGCTCACTCTTACTTCCCCTCTACCTGAGCAGCATGCTCACTCTTACTCCCCCCCTACATGAGCGGCATGCTCACTCTTACTCCCCCTCTACCTGAGAGGCATGCTCACTCTTACTCCCCCTCTACCTGAGCGGCATGCTCACTCTTACTCCCCCCCTACCTGAGCAACATGCTCACTCTTACTCCCCCCTACCTGAGCGGCATGCTCACTCTTACTCCCCCCCTACCTGAGCGGCACGCTCACTCTTAGTCCCCCTCTACCTGAGCAGCATGCTCACTCTTACTCCCCCTCTACCTGAGCTGCATGCTCACTCTTACTCCCCCTCTACCTGAGCGACATGCTCACTCTTACTCCTCCTCTACCTGAGCAGCATGCTCACTCTTACTCCCCCTCTATCTGTGCGGCATGCTCACTCTTACTCCCCCTCTACCTGAGCTGCATGCTCACTCTTACTCCCCCTCTACCTGAGCGACATGCTCACTCTTACTCCCCCTCTACCTGAGCGGCATGCTCACTCTTACTCCCCCTCTATCTGTGCGGCATGCTCACTCTTACTCCCCCTCTACCTGAGCTGCATGCTCACTCTTACTCCCCCTCTACCTGAGCGACATGCTCACTCTTACTCCCCCTCTACCTGAGCGACATGCTCACTCTTACTCCCCCTCTACCTGAGCGACATGCTCACTCTTACTCCCCCTCTACCTGAGCGGCATGCTCACTCTTAGTCCCCCTCTACCTGAGCGGCATGCTCACTCTTAGTCCCCCTCTACCTGAGCGGCATGCTCACTCTTAGTCCCCCTTTACCTGAGCAGCATGCTCACTCTTACTCCCCCTCTACCTGAGCTGCATGCTCACTCTTACTCCCCCTCTACCTGAGCGACATGCTCACTCTTACTCCCCCTCTACCTGAGCGACATGCTCACTCTTACTCCCCCTCTACCTGAGCGGCATTAGCACTCTTAGTCCCCCTCTACCTGAGCGGCATGCTCACTCTTACTCCCCCTCTACCTGAGCGACATCCTCACTCTTACTCCCCCTTTACCTGAGCGGCATTAGCACTCTTAGTCCCCCTCTACCTGAGCGGCATGATCACTCTTAGTCCCCCTCTACCTGAGCGGCATGCTCACTCTTAGTCCCCCTTTACCTGAGCAGCATGCTCACCTCTACTCCCCCTCTACCTGAGCGGCATGCTCACTCTTAGTCCCCCTCTACCTGAGCGGCATGCTCACTCTTAGTCCCCCTTTACCTGAGCAGCATGCTCACCTCTACTCCCTCTCTACCTGAGCGGCATGCTCGCTCTTACTCCCTCTTTATCTGAGCGGCATGCTCACTCTTACTCCCCCTCTACCTGAGCGGCACGCTCACCTCTACTCCCTCTCTACCTGAGCGGCATGCTCACTCTTACTCCCCCTCTACCTGAGCGGCATGCTCACCTCTACTCCCTCTCTACCTGAGCGGCATGCTCACTCTTACTCCCTCTCTACCTGAGCGGCATGCTCACTCTTACTCCCCCTCTACCTGAGCGGCATGCTCACTCTTACTCCCCCTCTACCTGAGCGGCATGCTCACCTCTACTCCCTCTCTACCTGAGCGGCATGCTCACCTCTACTCCCTCTCTACCTGAGCGGCATGCTCACCTCTACTCCCTCTCTACCTGAGCGGCATGCTCACCTCTACTCCCTCTCTACCTGAGCGGCATGCTCACCTCTACTCCCTCTCTACCTGAGGGGCATGCTCACTCTTACTCCCTCTCTACCTGAGCGGCATGCTCACCTCTACTCCCTCTCTACCTGAGCGGCATGCTCACCTCTACTCCCTCTCTACCTGAGGGGCATGCTCAATCTTACTCCCCCTCTACCTGGGCGGCAAGCTCACTCTTACTCCCCCTCTACCTGAGCAGCATGCTCACTCATACTCCCTGCATGTCCTAGAATCTCAGATCCAGCATCAGCCCTTCACTAGTTGTACCTCCACAAGTGTAAAATTCCTGAAAGTGAGTCTCCCAATTTCTATAAAAAGAATGTATCTGTTATTACATTACAAACTTCTATTCATACTGTACTTATTTATTTGTTTTCTCTATTTATCTGTATTCATAATTGTATGTATTTTAGTTTTTCCAGTATCAGTACGTCTGTATGTATTTTAGTTTCTCCTGTATCAGTACGTCTGTATGTATTTTAGTTTTTCCTGTATCAGTATGTCTGTATGTATTTTAGTTTTTCCTGTATCAATACGTCTGTATGTATTTTAGTTTTTCCTGTATCAGTACGTCTGTATGTATTTTAGTTTCTCCTATATGTATCAGTACGTCTGTATGTATTTTAGTTTTTCCTCTATCAGTATGTCTGTATGTATTTTAGTTTTTCCTGTATCAGTATGTCTGTATGTATTTTAGTTTTTCCTGTATCAGTACGTCTGTATGTATTTTAGTTTCTCCTGTATCAGTATGTCTGTATGTATTTTACCTTTTCCTGTATCAGTATGTCTGTATGTATTTTAGTTTCTCCTTTATGTATCAGTATGTCTGTATGTATTTTAGTTTCTCCTGTATCAGTACGTCTGTATGTATTTTAGTTTCTCCTGTATCAGTACGTCTGTATGTATTTTACCTTTTCCTGTATTAGTACGTCTGTATGTATTTTAGTTTCTCCTGTATTAGTACGTCTGTATGTATTTTAGTTTCTCCTGTATCAGTATGTCTGTATGTATTTTAGTTTTTCCTGTATCAGTACGTCTGTATGTATTTTAGTTTTTCCTGTATCAGTATGTCTGTATGTATTTTAGTTTCTCCTGTATCAGTATGTCTGTATGTATTTTAGTTTTTCCTGTATCAGTATGTATTTTAGTTTTTCCTGTATCAGTACGTCTGTATGTATTTTAGTTTTTCCTGTATCAGTACGTCTGTATGTATTTTAGTTTTTCCTGTATCAGTATGTCTGTATGTATTTTAGTTTCTCCTGTATCAGTATGTCTGTAAGTATTTTAGTTTCTCCTGTATCAGTATGTCTGTATGTATTTTAGTTTCTCCTGTATCAGTACGTCTGTATGTATTTTAGTTTCTCCTTTATGTATCAGTATGTCTGTATGTATTTTAGTTTTTCCTGTATCAGTACGTCTGTATGTATTTTAGTTTCTCCTGTATCAGTACGTCTGTATGTATTCTAGTTTTTCCTGTATCAGTACGTCTGTATGTATTTTAGTTTCTCCTATATGTATCAGTACGTCTGTATGTATTTTAGTTTTTCCTGTATCAGTATGTCTGTATGTATTTTAGTTTTTCCTGTATCAGTATGTCTGTATGTATTTTAGTTTTTCCTGTATCAGTACGTCTGTATGTATTTTAGTTTCTCCTGTATCAGTATGTCTGTATGTATTTTACCTTTTCCTGTATCAGTATGTCTGTATGTATTTTAGTTTCTCCTTTATGTATCAGTATGTCTGTATGTATTTTAGTTTCTCCTGTATCAGTACGTCTGTATGTATTTTAGTTTCTCCTGTATCAGTACGTCTGTATGTATTTTACCTTTTCCTGTATTAGTACGTCTGTATGTATTTTAGTTTCTCCTGTATCAGTATGTCTGTATGTATTTTAGTTTCTCCTGTATCAGTATGTCTGTATGTATTTTAGTTTTTCCTGTATCAGTACGTCTGTATGTATTTTAGTTTTTCCTGTATCAGTATGTCTGTATGTATTTTAGTTTCTCCTGTATCAGTATGTCTGTATGTATTTTAGTTTTTCCTGTATCAGTATGTATTTTAGTTTTTCCTGTATCAGTACGTCTGTATGTATTTTAGTTTTTCCTGTATCAGTACGTCTGTATGTATTTTAGTTTTTCCTGTATCAGTATGTCTGTATGTATTTTAGTTTCTCCTGTATCAGTATGTCTGTATGTATTTTAGTTTCTCCTGTATCAGTATGTCTGTATGTATTTTAGTTTCTCCTGTATCAGTACGTCTGTATGTATTTTAGTTTCTCCTTTATGTATCAGTACGTCTGTATGTATTTTAGTTTCTCCTGTATCAGTACGTCTGTATGTATTCTAGTTTTTCCTGTATCAGTATGTCTGTATGTATTCTAGTTTTTCCTGTATCAGTACGTATGTATGTATTTTAGTTTCTCCTGTATCAGTATGTCTGTATGTATTTTAGTTTTTCCTGTATCAGTATGTCTGTATGTATTTTAGTTTTTCCTGTATCAGTACGTCTGTATGTATTTTAGTTTTTCCTGTATCAGTATGTCTGTATGTATTCTAGTTTTTCCTGTATCAGTACGTATGTATGTATTTTAGTTTCTCCTGTATCAGTTTGTCTGTATGTATTCTAGTTTTTCCTGTATCAGTACGTCTGTATGTATTCTAGTTTTTCCTGTCTCAGTATGTCTGTATGTATTTTAGTTTTTCCTGTATCAGTATGTCTGTATGTATTTTAGTTTCTCCTGTATCAGTATGTCTGTATGTATTCTAGTTTTTTCTGTATCAATACGTCTGTATGTATTCTAGTTTTTCCTGTATCAGTACGTCTGTATGTATTTTAGTTTCTCCTGTATCAGTATGTCTGTATGTATTCTAGTTTTTCCTGTATCAATACGTCTGTATGTATTCTAGTTTTTCCTGTATCAATACGTCTGTATGTATTCTAGTTTTTCCTGTATCAGTATGTCTGTATGTATTTTAGTTTTTCCTGTATCAGTACGTCTGTATGTATTTTAGTTTCTCCTTTATGTATCAGTATGCATTTATGTATTTTAGTTTCTCCTGTATCAGTATGTCTGTATGTATTCTAGTTTTTCCTGTATCAGTACGTCTGTATGCATTTTACTTTTTGCTGTATCAGTATGTCTGTATGTATTCTAGTTTTTCCTGTATCAGTACGTATGTATGTATTTTAGTTTTTCCTGTATCAGTACGTCTGTATGTATTTTAGTTTCTCCTGTATCAGTACTTCTGTATGTATTTTAGTTTCTCCTGTATCAGTACGTCTGTATGTATTTTAGTTTTTCCTGTATCAGTATGTCTGTATGTATTTTAGTTTTTCCTGTATCAGTATGTCTGTATGTATTTTAGTTTTTCCTGTATCAGTACGTCTGTATGTATTTTAGTTTTTCCTGTATCAGTACGTCTGTATGTATTTTAGTTTCTCCTGTATCAGTACGTCTGTATGTATTTTAGTTTTTCCTGTATCAGTACGTCTGTATGTATTTTAGTTTTTCCTGTATCAGTACGTCTGTATGTATTTTAGTTTCTCCTGTATCAGTACGTCTGTATGTATTTTAGTTTTTCCTGTATCAGTACGTCTGTATGTATTTTAGTTTTTCCTGTATCAGTACGTCTGTATGTATTTTAGTTTCTCCTGTATCAGTACGTCTGTATGTATTTTAGTTTTTCCTGTATCAGTACGTCTGTATGTATTTTAGTTTCTCCTGTATCAGTACGTCTGTATGTATTTTAGTTTCTCCTGTATCAGTACGTCTGTATGTATTCTAGTTTTTCCTGTATCAGTATGTCTGTATGTATTTTAGTTTTTCCTGTATCAGTATGTCTGTATGTATTTTAGTTTTTCCTGTATCAGTACGTCTGTATGCATTTTACTTTTTGCTGTATAAATATTTTTCTGTGTGTCTAAATGTGAAGCCAGTATAATACCATTCTGCACTTAGTCCCCTGAACATATCTGAAATTGTGAGAAATCTCAATGTATTCTGCCTGGTAAAACACTTTACAAATAATCATTATTATAATTACATTGGCTTCGGCTCTTTTTTCAAGTGTGTAATTAATTCAGATCTTTTCCTATATCCTACCAAGTGGAGACACAGAGATATATACGATTTAGCATGATAAATGACCTTCCTCTTTATTAATCTCTTCCCTAACGCTCTAGAGAGATGTACATGTCGGCTTCGTCCACACGCCAGTGTATGAAGACATTACTCCCACGTACTGAACTCATTCCCATTATTTCTGCTCAGGATGTGACTTTATTCTGGCTTGTGAGGATTTACATTATGTCTAAGACATCTTGTAATTATCTCTACTGATGATGTAACACACTCCAGGGCAATCTGGGGAGGAGAGGGACATTCAATGATTGTGTAGAATCCAGTACATGGGATGAGCACTGCTCACTATTATGGCTTTAAAACTGGTCAAAGCATGCTCCATGTACGGCAGGAACACAAACACGGCCAAAGTGTCTCTTCAACAGCATCATTACGTATTGATTAAGTGTTTTACCAGGAAGAATACATGGGATGTCTCTAGTTTCACAGTATGTCCTGGTGACCAAGTTCAGAACAGGATTACAGTGTATCACATTTACAGCAATACAAACAAACATAATTATACAGGAAAGTTGGGGAGGGAACTTACAGGGCTATTTTCATACAGATAAATAGAGAAAACAACCATAAACATGTATAATATATATATAGAATGTTAATAAACATGTACAGTTTATATAGAAGGTTAATAAACATGTACAGCTTATATAGAAGGTTAATAAACATGTACAATATATATAGATGGTTAATAAACATGTACAGTATATATAGAAGAATAATAAACATGTACAATTTATATAGAAGGTTAATAAACATGTACAGTATATATAGAAGAATAATAAACATGTACAATTTATATAGAAGGTTAATAAACATGTACAGTATATATAGAAGAATAATAAACATGTACAATTTATATAGAAGGTTAATAAACATGTACAGTATATATAGAAGAATAATAAACATGTACAATTTATATAGAAGGTTAATAAACATGTACAGTATATATAGAAGAATAATAAACATGTACAATTTATATAGAAGGTTAATAAACATGTACTAGATATATAAAAGCTTACTACACATGTACAATTTAATATTAAAAGCCTAATAATATATATATATATGCTTAATAAACATGGACAATATATAGAGAAGCTTTATAAACATGTACAAAATATAAAGAAGCTTAATACACATGTACAATATATATATATATATTTATATAAAAGGTTAAAAATCATGTACAATATATATACAAGCTTGATAAACATGTACAATATATATAGAAGCTTAATACAAATGTACAATATATATATAGAAGGTTAATAAACATGTACAATATATATAGAAGTTTAGTAAACATATACAAAATATATAGAAGCTTAATAAACGTGTACAATATATATAAATATATAAAAGCTCAATAAACATGTACAATATATATATAGAAGGATAATAATCTTGTACAATATATATAAAAGCTTGATAAACTAGTACAATATATATAAAAGCTTAATAAACATGTACAATATATATATATATATATATATATATATATATATATATATACATACATAAGATTAATAAACGTGTACAATATTTATAGAAGGATAATAAACATGCACAATATATATATAGAGAAGGATAATAAACATGTACAATATATATATAGAAGGTTAATAAACATGTACAATATTTATAGAAGGTTAATAAACATGTACAATATTTATAGAAGCTGGATAAACTAGTACAATATATATATATATATATATATATATATATATATATATATATATATATATATATATATATATATATATATAATGCTTAATAAACATGTACAATATATATAGAAGGATAATAAAGCTGTACAATATATATAGAAGGATAATAAATCTGTACAATATATATATAGAAGGATAATAAACATGTACAATATATATAGAAGGTTAATAAACATGTACAATATATTCAGAAGCTTAATAAACATGTACAAGATATATAGGAGCTTAATAAACATGTACAGTTTATATAGAAGGTTAATAAACATGTACAATATATATTGAAGGATAATAAACATGTACAAGATATATAGAAGCTTAATAAACATGTCCAATATATATATAAGGTTAATAAACATGTACAATATATATAGAAGGTTAATAAACATGTACAAGATATATAGAAGCTTAATAAACATGTGCAAGATATATAGAAGGTTAATAAAGATGTACAAGATATATAGAAGCTTAATAAACATGCACAATATATATAGAAGGTTAATAAACATGTACAAGATATATAGAAGCTTAATAAACATGTACAATATATATAGAAGGTTAATAAACATGTACAAGATATATAGAAGCTTAATAAACATGCACAATATATATAGAAGGTTAATAAACATGTACAAGATATATAGAAGCTTAATAAACATGCACAATATATATAGAAGGTTAATAAACATGTACAATATATATAGAAGGTTAATAAACATGTACAAGATATATAGAAGCTTAATAAACATGTACAATATATATAGAAGGTTAATAAACATGTACAATATATATAGAAGCTTAATAAACAAGTACAAGATATATAGAAGCTTAATAAACATGTACAATATATATAGAAGCTTAATAAACATGTACAATATATATAGAAGGTTAATAAACATGTACAAGATATATAGAAGCTTAATAAACATATACAAGATATATAGAAGGTTAATAAACATGTACACGATATATAGAAGCTTAATAAACATGCACAATATATATAGAAGGTTAATAAACATGTACAAGATATATAGAAGCTTAATAAACATGTACAATATATATAGAAGGTTAATAAACATGTACAAGATATATAGAAGCTTAATAAACATGCACAATATATATAGAATGTTAATAAACATGTACAATATATATAGAAGGTTAATAAACATGTACAAGATATATAGAAGCTTAATAAACATGTACAATATATATATAAGGTTAATAAACATGTACAATATATATAGAAGCTTAATAAACAAGTACAAGATATATAGAAGCTTAATAAACATGTACAATATATATAGAAGCTTAATAAACATGTACAATATATATAGAAGGTTAATAAACATGTACAATATATATAGAAGCTTAATAAACATGTACAAGATATATAGAAGGTTAATAAACATGTACAAGATATATAGAAGCTTAATAAACATGTACACTATATATAGAAGGTTAATAAACATGTACAAGATATATAGAAGCTTAATAAACATGTACAAGATATATAGAAGGTTAATAAACATGTACAAGATATATAGAAGCTTAATAAACATGTACAATATATATAGAAGGTTAATAAACATGTACAAGATATATAGAAGGTTAATAAACATGTACAATATATATAGAAGGTTAATAAACATGTACAAGATATATAGAAGCTTAATAAACATGTACAATATATATAGAAGGTTAATAAACATGTACAAGATATATAGAAGGTTAATAAACATGTACAAGATATATAGAAGCTTAATAAACATGTACAATATATATAGAAGCTTAATAAACATGTACAAGATATATAGAAGGTTAATAAACATGTACAATATATATAGAAGGTTAATAAACATGTACAAGATATATAGAAGGTTAATAAACATGTACAATATATATAGAAGGTTAATAAACATGTACAAGATATATAGAAGGTTAATAAACATGTACAAGATATATATAGAACTGGAGGTTACGAGTCGTTAAAAATGTTTCCAAACAGGACATTTGTTTAAAGCTTTCATGGAAACCTTTTGCCCCCTCTCTGTCTATATCCACCCTCTCTGCATATTTCCTCATCTGCATCTAGCTATAGATCTATCTTTAAGTGTCCTAATCCACCTGTGTACCCAGACACAGACCATTCTTGGCCCTTGTGATGGAACCCTCCAGCACTGGGGTTCTTGGAATGAAGTAATGGCCTGACTCCCCCATATAGATTATGGGCCCTGGCATTAAAAATGGGTTCTGTTTTGGGGGATTTGGGTACAGTGGGCAAGTTTGAACTTTGCATTGACTTTACTCATGTCCCCAGATTGTGCCCTCTGTAATCCTCACTCACCCTGGATTATTTGCTATAACTGAATACTTTGATATAGTTATTTAGTCAGATTCTGTTAGTATATTGGTTTATGTGTAATGCTTAATTCTGTGTCACAGGGGAGTCAGTGACAATTATTGATAGTTTCCATTGTTCTGTGTTAATTGAATTTACCGTTAAACTGATTATGATATGAACAGACTAGATGGGCAGACTAGATGGGCAGACTAGATGGACAGACTAAATGGACAGACTAGATGGGCAGACTAGATGGACAGACTAGATGGACAGACTAAATGGACAGACTAGATGGGCAGACTAGATGAACTGACTAGATGGGCAGACTAGATGGCAGAGTAGATGGGCAGACTAGATGGGCAGACTAGATGGACAGACTAGATGGGCAGACTAGATGAACAGACTAGATGGGCAGACTAGATGGACAGACTAGATGGGCAGACTAGATGAACAGACTAGATGGGCAGACTAGATGAACAGACTAGATGGGCAGACTAGATGGACAGACTAGATGGGCAGACTAGATGAACATACTAGATGGACAGACTAGATGGGCAGACTAGATGAACAGACTAAATGGACAGACTAGATGGGCAGACTAGATGGGCAGACTAGATGGACAGACTAGATGGACAGACTTGATGGACAGACTAGATGGACAGACTAGATGGACAGACTAGATGGGCAGACTAGATGGACAGACTTGATGGACAGACTAGATGGACAGACTAGATGGGCAGACTAGATGGGCAGACTAGATGGACAGACTAGATGAACAGACTAGATAGGAGACTAGATGGACAGACTAGATGGGCAGACTAGATGGGCAGACTAGATGGGCAGACTAGATGGACAGACTAGATGAACAGACTAGATAGGCAGACTAGATGGACAGACTAGATGGACAGACTAGATGGGCAGACTAGATGGACAGACTAGATGGACAGACTTGATGGACAGACTAGATGGGCAGACTAGATGGGCAGACTAGATGGACAGACTTGATGGACAGACTAGATGGGCAGACTAGATGGGCAGACTAGATGGACAGACTTGATGGACAGACTAGATGGACAGACTAGATGGGCAGACTAGATGAACTGACTAGATGGGCAGACTAGATGGCAGAGTAGATGGGCAGACTAGATGGGCAGACTAGATGGACAGACTAGATGGGCAGACTAGATGAACAGACTAGATGGGCAGACTAGATGGACAGACTAGATGGGCAGACTAGATGAACAGACTAGATGGGCAGACTAGATGAACAGACTAGATGGGCAGACTAGATGGACAGACTAGATGAACAGACTAGATGGGCAGACTAGATGGACAGACTAGATGGGCAGACTAGATGAACATACTAGATGGGCAGACTAGATGGGCAGACTAGATGAACAGACTAAATGGACAGACTAGATGGGCAGACTAGATGGGCAGACTAGATGGGCAGACTAGATGGACAGACTAGATGGGCAGACTAGATGGACAGACTAGATGGACAGACTAGATGGACAGACTAGATGGGCAGACTAGATGGGCAGACTAGATGAACAGACTAGATGGGCAGACTAGATGGACAGACTAGATGGGCAGACTAGATGAACAGACTAGATGGGCAGACTAGATGAACAGACTAGATGGGCAGACTAGATGGACAGACTAGATGGGCAGACTAGATGAACATACTAGATGGACAGACTAGATGGGTAGACTAGATGAACAGACTAAATGGACAGACTAGATGGGCAGACTAGATGGGCAGACTAGATGGACAGACTTGATGGACAGAATAGATGGACAGACTAGATGGACAGACTAGATGGGCAGACTAGATGGACAGACTTGATGGACAGACTAGATGGACAGACTAGATGGGCAGACTAGATGGGCAGACTAGATGGGCAGACTAGATGGACAGACTAGATGAACAGACTAGATGGGCAGACTAGATGGACAGACTAGATGGACAGACTAGATGGGCAGACTAGATGGGCAGACTAGATGGACAGACTAGATGGACAGACTTGATGGGCAGACTAGATGGACAGACTAGATGGACAGACTTGATGGACAGACTAGATGGGCAGACTAGATGGGCAGACTAGATGGACAGACTAGATGGACAGACTTGATGGACAGACTAGATGGACAGACTAGATGGGCAGACTAGATGGACAGACTTGATGGACAAACTAGATGGACAGACTAGATGGACAGACTAGATGGACAGACTAGATGGACAGACTAGATGGACAGACTTGATGGACAGACTAGATGGACAGACTAGATGGGCAGACTAGATGGACAGACTTGATGGACAGACTAGATGGACAGACTAGATGGGCAGACTAGATGAACTGACTAGATGGGCAGACTAGATGGCAGAGTAGATGGGCAGACTAGATGGGCAGACTAGATGGACAGACTAGATGGGCAGACTAGATGGGCAGACTAGATGGACAGACTAGATGGGCAGACTAGATGAACAGACTAGATGGGCAGACTAGATGAACAGACTAGATGGGCAGACTAGATGGACAGACTAGATGGGCAGACTAGATGAACATACTAGATGGGCAGACTAGATGAACAGACTAAATGGACAGACTAGATGGGCAGACTAGATGGGCAGACTAGATGGACAGACTAGATGGACAGACTAGATGGGCAGACTAGATGGGCAGACTAGATGGGCAGACTAGATGAACAGACTAAATGGACAGACTAGATGGGCAGACTAGATGGGCAGACTAGATGGACAGACTAGATGGGCAGACTAGATGGGCAGACTAGATGGGCAGACTAAGTGGGCAGACTAGATGGACAGACTAGATGGGCAGACTAGATGGACAGACTTGATGGACAGACTAGATGGACAGACTAGATGGGCAGACTAGATGAACTGACTAGATGGGCAGACTAGATGGCAGACTAGATGGGCAGACTAGATGGGCAGACTAGATGGGCAGACTAGATGAACAGACTAAATGGACAGACTAGATGGGCAGACTAGATGGGCAGACTAGATGGACAGACTAGATGGGCAGACTAGATGGGCAGACTAAGTGGGCAGACTAGATGGACAGACTAGATGGACAGACTAGATGGGCAGACTAGATGGACAGACTAAATGGACAGACTAGATGGGCAGACTAGATGGACAGACTAGATGGACAGACTAGATGGGCAGACTAGATGGACAGACTAAATGGACAGACTAGATGGGCAGACTAGATGGACAGACTAGATGGACAGACTTGATGGACAGACTAGATGGACAGACTAGATGGACAGACTAGATGGGCAGACTAGATGGACAGACTTGATGGACAGACTAGATGGACAGACTAGATGGGCAGACTAGATGGGCAGACTAGATGGACAGACTTGATGGACAGACTAGATGGGCAGACTAGATGGACAGACTAGATGGACAGACTAGATCGACAGACTAGATGAACAGACTAGATGGGCAGACTAGATGGGCAGACTAGATGGACAGACTAGATGGGCAGACTAGATGGGCAGACTAGATGGACAGACTAGATGGGCAGACTAGATGGGCAGACTAGATGGGCAGACTAAGTGGGCAGACTAGATGGGCAGACTAAGTGGGCAGACTAGATGTGCAGACTAGATGGGCAGACTAGATGGACAGACTAGATGGGCAAACTAGATGAACAGACTAGATGGGCAGACTAGATGGACAGACTAGATGGGCAGACTAGATGGGCAGACTAGATGGACAGACTAGATGAACAGACTAGATGGACAGACTAGATGAACAGACTTGATGGACAGACTAGATGGACAGACTAGATGGGCAGACTAAATGGACAGACTAGATGGACAGACTTGATGGACAGACTAGATGAACAGACTAGATGGCAGACTAGATGGACAGACTAGATGAACAGACTAGATGGCAGACTAGATGGACAGACTAGATGAACAGACTAGATGGCAGACTAGATGGACAGACTAGATGGACAGACTAGATGGGCAGACTAGATGGACAGACTTGATGGACAGACTAGATGGACAGACTAGATGGGCAGACTAGATGGACAGACTTGATGGACAGACTAGATGGGCAGACTAGATGGACAGACTAGATGGACAGACTAGATGGACAGACTAGATGGACAGACTAGATGAACAGACTAGATGGGCAGACTAGATGGGCAGACTAGATGGACAGACTAGATGGGCAGACTAGATGGGCAGACTAGATGGACAGACTAGATGGGCAGACTAGATGGGCAGACTAGATGGGCAGACTAAGTGGGCAGACTAGATGGGCAGACTAGATGGGCAGACTAGATGGACAGACTAGATGGGCAGACTAGTTGAACAGACTAGATGGGCAGACTAGATGGACAGACTAGATGGGCAGACTAGATGGGCAGACTAGATGGACAGACTAGATGAACAGACTAGATGGACAGACTAGATGAACAGACTTGATGGACAGACTAGATGGACAGACTAGATGGGCAGACTAAATGGACAGACTAGATGGACAGACTTGATGGACAGACTAGATGAACAGACTAGATGGCAGACTAGATGGACAGACTAGATGAACAGACTAGATGGCAGACTAGATGGCAGACTAGATGGACAGACTAGATGAACAGACTAGATGGGTAGACTAGATGGACAGACTAGATGAACAGACTAGATGAACAGACTAGATGGACAGGCTAGATGGGCAGACTAGATGGGCAGACTAGATGGACAGACTAGATGGGCAGACTAGATGGACAGACTAGATGGACAGACTAGATGGGCAGACTAGATGGACAGACTAGATGGACAGACTAGATGGGCAGACTAGATGGCAGAGTGGTTTGTATCTGCCAGTGACGTATTCTATGTTTCTATTCATACTTTGTTGTTTCCAAAACACTGTTTTGTGACTCTGGCACCATCATTTTTGGGCTATATTTCCTAATTCGTGAATGGCATGAATACACAAACAATAATTATACTATTGAATTAGTAAATGGGATTTTATATTACAATATGAATACATCAACACAAACGGAATATGGCTGATGCACAGCAGTCCAATGCACGTGACCAAGTTATCGATAGTAATAAATGCTAATAGTTTGAGTGTATATGTTTTTCTCTGGCACTCACAGAGTTATCTAGTCAGCTGATTCCCATTGTTTTCCTTGGGATGGAAAGCACATAAAATATCCGTGTTTGTGCTCCTTGTGTGTAAGGAAAAATGACTCCAGCACAATCTGGAACATCTCGATTGAGGTGGTGCCACAGGGTCTGCGAGGATAGTGTGTGTGGAGATTGAAGGAGGATTGAGCTGAATTAGCATGGAGCGGGGGACAGGTATATTGTAAAGTGCCGCTATACTGCTCCTTAAGAGGGAGGGAGGCTTCTCTTGACAACAAAGGTCTCCCTGCGTAGCTGGATCCAAATGGCTTCCAATCCCTTTCATCTTTCTGAAGTAGTAACATGAAGTGGCCTACAAGCCGTACATATCAATGCCTTCCTCTGTGCCTCTCTAGCTCCTCAATTATTAAAGATGGTTACATCATAGCTGTGAGCCGCCATGACCAGATCAGACCAGATTATTCTGAATATCTCACAATAACAAGAATCAGGCATTATGTAATCTAACCGCTAAATGATATGTGATGGATAAGACTTTCACCTACTGTATTACGGTCAGAGTGAATCTGCAGTGCACTTATAGCTCAATCTTCACTGGTACAGCTACATCAATCAGCGGCACGTTCCTCTCCAGTGAGGAGGTTTAGTAAATATTATCAGGAGGAATCTGGAGATATTACAAGCATGAGGGGCCATCTCCTCATTAATAGGGGTATATGTCTAAATCATAGACATCTAGTTAAGTTGGCTGGAAGGGGAGTTATGTGGGTTTAACATCACAACCCCAAAATCAAATTTTTATTTTTCTTCTTTTGGATCAACAGCGGTACATGGGAAAGGAAAGGGGTTGAACTGGATGGACGCAACAGTTACTACGTAAGTATGTTACGATATATCTTACCTGTTTTTACACGTCTTGTATTCTACTTTAAGGATTGGTTTACAGGACTCTGGTTTCCTCCCGTCCCTTTGAGTTTTCCCTAAAAAAAAAGAAAAAGGAGATGTAAGTAAATTCCATGGATAGAAACCTATCTATACAAACGCTAAGCACTGACCAGGCAGTGAAAAAAACAGTGATACCAGCGCTTGTGTCAAACCAAGCAGCACTAAACGCAGTGTGTCCCTAAGTAACACACAGAGAATACACAGCTAAAACAACAATACATAAAGTGCGCTAATTGGTGTGCTGAAGTAATAAGTATTAAAACTGCATTTTTACTTTGTAATAACTCCTGTCTGTGGATATTTTCCCTTCTATGCCTGAGTCCTGGTAGGAGGAGGAGTACAGAACATAGGAGACTTATCTACATGCCTGAATATTCTGGGAGTCTGTGAGTCCATATTACCGGGGGAGTGCTGCTAAACTCCCCCTTTTAACTTCACTCTGACCACTTTACATTCACCTAAAAGGTGTCTTATATTTTTTTTTATTACTTCAGCACACCAATTAGCGCACTAGCAGTGACCAGGCAGTGACCAGGCAGAGACCAGGCAGTGACCAAAGAGAGACCAGGCAGTGACCAGGCAGTGACCAGGCAGAGACTAGGCAGTGACCAGGCAGTGACCAAAGAGAGACCAGGCAGTGACCAGAGAGAGACCAGGCAGACACCAGGCAGTGACCAGGCAGTGACCAAAGAGAGACCAGGCAGTGACCAGGCAGTGACCAGAGAGAGACCAGGCAGACACCAGGCAGTGACCAGGCAGAGACCAGGCAGTGACCAGGCAGAGACTAGGCAGTGACCAGGCAGTGACCAGGCAGTGACCAGGCAGAGACCAGGCAGAGACTAGGCAGTGACCAGGCAGTGACCAAAGAGAGACCAGGCAGTGACCAGAGAGAGACCAGGCAGACACCAGGCAGTGACCAGGCAGAGACCAGGCAGTGACCAGGCAGAGACCAGGCAGAGACTAGGCAGTGACCAGGCAGTGACCAAAGAGAGACCAGGCAGTGACCAGAGAGAGACCAGGCAGTGACCATGCAGAGACCAGGCAGTGACCAGGCAGTGACCAGGCAGTGACCAAAGAGAGACCAGGCAGTGACCAAAGAGAGACCAGGCAGACACCAGGCAGTGACCAGGCAGACACCAGGCAGTGACCAGGCAGACACCAGGCAGTGACCAGGCAGACACCAGGCAGTGACCAGGCAGAGAGAAAGTATTTGTTTTTATTTCAAAATTGCTTTACTGATTTATTAATTCAAACTTAGTTTTAAAACATAAAAAAACAAAACAACAAGTAACATATCCATTCACACAGTTAGACTAGGCACATTGATATAATACTTATATTGCTTTATCAATTATTTTTTCAGCATAACCCCATAAAAGCCCCCCCCCCCCCTTCGCTACATTCCAAGAAAAAATTCCCCATGCTTCTGCTGTTATGATGATAGAGAGGTAACAGAGATGACTGAGAGGTAACAGAGATGATAGAGAGGTGACAGAGATTATAGAGAGATGACAGAGATGATAGAGAGATGACAGAGATGACTGAGAGGTGACAGAGATGATAGAGAGATGACAGAGATGACTGAGAGGTGACAGAGAAGATAAAGAGGTGACAGAGATGATAGAGAGGTAACCGAAGATAGAGAGGTGACAGAGATGATAGAGAGGTAACAGAGATGATAGAAAGGTGACAGAGATGATAGGGAGGTAACAGAGATGATAGAGAGGTGACAGAGATGATAGGGAGGTAACAGAGATGATAGAGAGGTAACAGAGATGATAGGGAGGTGACAGAGATGATAGGGAGGTAACAGAGATGATAGAGAGGTAACAGAGATAATAGAGAGGTAACAGAGATGATAGAGAGGTAACAGAGATGATAGAGAGGTGACAGAGATGATAGGGAGGTAACAGAGATGATAGAGAGGTGACAGAGATGATAGGGAGGTAACAGAGATGATAGAGAGGTAACAGAGATGATAGAGAGGTAACAGAGATAATAGAGAGGTAACAGAGATGATAGAGAGGTAACAGAGATGATAGAGAGGTGACAGAGATGATAGAGAGGTAACAGAGATGATAGAGAGGTAAAAGAGATGATAGAGAGGTGACAGAGATGATAGGGAGGTAACAGAGATGATAGAGAGGTGACAGAGATGATAGAAAGGTGACAGAGATGATAGGGAGGTAACAGAGATGATAGAGAGGTGACAGAGATGATAGAGAGATAACAGAGATGATAGGGAGGTAACAGAGATGATAGAGAGGTAACAGAGATGATAGAGAGGTGACAGAGATGATAGAGAGATAACAGAGATGATAGGGAGGTAACAGAGATGATAGAGAGGTGACAGAGATGATAGAGAGGTAACAGAGATGATAGAGAGGTGACAGAGATGATAGGGAGGTAACAGAGATGATAGAGAGGTGACAGAGATGATAGAGAGGTAACAGAGATGATAGAGAGGTAACAGAGATGATAGAGAGGTGACAGAGATGATAGAGAGATAACAGAGATGATAGAGAGGTGACAGAGATGATAGAGAGGTAACAGAGATGATAGGGAGGTAACAGAGATGATAGGGAGGTAACAGAGATGATAGGGAGGTAACAGAGATGATAGAGAGGTGACAGAGATGATAGGGAGATAACAGAGATGATAGAGAGGTGACAGAGATGATAGAGAGATGACAGAAAAGATAGAGAGGTGACAGAGAAGATAGAGAGGTGACAGAGATGATAGAAAGGTGACAGAGATGATAGAGAGGTGATAGAGATGATAGGGAGGTAACAGAGATGATAGAGAGGTGACAGAGATGATAGGGAGGTAACAGAGATGATAGAGAGGTGACAGAGATGATAGAGAGGTGACAGAGATGATAGAGAAGTAACAGAGATGATAGAGAGGTAACAGAGTTGATAGAGAGGTAACAGAGATGATAGAGAGGTGACAGAGATGATAGAGAGGTAACAGAGATGATAGAGAGGTGACAGAGATGATAGAGAGGTGACAGAGATGATAGAGAGGTGACAGAGATGATAGAGAGATAACAGAGATGATAGGGAGGTAACAGAGATGATAGAGAGGTGACAGAGATGATAGAGAGGTAACAGAGATGATAGAGAGGTGACAGAGATGATAGGGAGGTAACAGAGATGATAGAGAGGTGACAGAGATGATAGAGAGGTGACAGAGATGATAGAGAGGTAACAGAGATGATAGAGAGGTAACAGAGATGATAGAGAGGTGACAGAGATGATAGAGAGATAACAGAGATGATAGAGAGGTGACAGAGATGATAGAGAGGTAACAGAGATGATAGGGAGGTAACAGAGATGATAGGGAGGTAACAGAGATGATAGGGAGGTAACAGAGATGATAGAGAGGTGACAGAGATGATAGGGAGATAACAGAGATGATAGAGAGGTGACAGAGATGATAGAGAGATGACAGAAAAGATAGAGAGGTGACAGAGAAGATAGAGAGGTGACAGAGATGATAGAAAGGTGACAGAGATGATAGAGAGGTGATAGAGATGATAGGGAGGTAACAGAGATGATAGAGAGGTGACAGAGATGATAGGGAGGTAACAGAGATGATAGAGAGGTGACAGAGATGATAGAGAGGTGACAGAGATGATAGAGAAGTAACAGAGATGATAGAGAGGTAACAGAGTTGATAGAGAGGTAACAGAGATGATAGAGAGGTGACAGAGATGATAGAGAGGTAACAGAGATGATAGAGAGGTGACAGAGATGATAGAGAGGTGACAGAGATGATAGAGAGGTGACAGAGATGATAGAGAGGTAACAGAGATGATAGAGAGATAACAGAGATGATAGGGAGGTAACAGAGATGATAGAGAGGTGACAGAGATGATAGAGAGATAACAGAGATGATAGGGAGGTGACAGAGATGATAGAGAGGTGACAGAGATGATAGAGAGATAACAGAGATGATAGGGAGGTAACAGAGATGATAGAGAGGTGACAGAGAAGATAGAGAGGTAACAGAGATGATAGAGAGGTAACAGAGATGATAGAGAGGTAACAGAGATGATAGAGAGGTGACAGAGATGATAGAGAGGTAACAGAGATGATAGAGAGGTGACAGAGATGATAGAGAGGTGACAGAGATGATAGAGAGGTAACAGAGATGATAGAGAGGTGACAGAGATGATAGAGAGGTAACAGAGATGATAGAGAGGTGACAGAGAAGATAGGGAGGTAACAGAGATGATAGGGAGGTAACAGAGATGATAGAGAGGTGACAGAGATGATAGAGAGGTAACAGAGATGATAGAGAGGTAACAGAGATGATAGAGAGATGACAGAGATGATAGAGAGGTGACAGAGATGATAGAGAGGTGACAGAGATGATAGAGAGGTGACAGAGATGATAGAGAGATAACAGAGATGATAGAGAGGTAACAGAGATGATAGGGAGGTAACAGAGATGATAGAGAGGTGACAGAGATGATAGAGAGATAACAGAGATGATAGAGAGGTGACAGAGATGATAGAGAGGTGACAGAGATGATAGAGAGATAACAGAGATGATAGAGAAGTAACAGAGATGATAGAGAGGTGACAGAGATGATAGAGAGGTGACAGAGATGATAGAGAGATAACAGAGATGATAGAGAGGTAACAGAGATGATAGGGAGGTAACAGAGATGATAGAGAGGTGACAGAGATGATAGAGAGATAACAGAGATGATAGAGAGGTGACAGAGATGATAGAGAGGTGACAGAGATGATAGAGAGATAACAGAGATGATAGAGAAGTAACAGAGATGATAGAGAGGTGACAGAGATGATAGAGAGGTGACAGAGATGATAGAGAGATAACAGAGATGATAGAGAAGTAACAGAGATGATAGAGAGGTGACAGAGATGATAGAGAGGTGACAGAGATGATAGAGAGGTGACAGAGATGATAGAGAGATAACAGAGATGATAGAGAAGTAACAGAGATGATAGAGAGGTGACAGAGATGATAGAGAGGTGACAGAGATGATAGAGAGATAACAAAGATGATAGAGAAGTAACAGAGATGATAGAGAGGTGACAGAGATGATAGAGAGGTGACAGAGATGATAGAGAGATAACAGAGATGATAGAGAAGTAACAGAGATGATAGAGAGGTGACAGAGATGACTGAGAGGTGACAGAGATGATAGAGAAGTAACAGAGATGATAGAGAGGTAACAGAGATGATAGAGAGGTGACAGAGATGATAGAGCAAGTTACTGTTATTATTTCTTCCTCCTCCGGTTCTGATATTTTGCTCTCTACTTGAGATTTGTTCATATATAAGTGCTGAGCTCTGGCTGAACTGCCGGTGAAACCACTAGTTTATAAAGGGCCTGGAACCAAAGTGCCATTTTTACTGGTAAATGGGTTTTAAAATTGAGGCAGCAAATGAAATAGATGGTTTATATTTTTGCTTCAGCATTTGGGAAAGAGAAAATGAGACAGACTGGAGGTGCGATGAATGGGAAGCATTGACGTGATCTACTGGACACCTCACAATGGCTGATCATCAATGAGAAACGTCAAGATGAAAAGCTGTTGCTTTAAGAGAGAAAGAACAGAGGCAGCCGAGGATAGAGAGATTACAGGAGATCAATGAAGACTGGATTAAAGGGGAAAATACAGACAAAGACATGTCTGTCTATCATAATCAACCACAGCATTTCAACAGCTGGGACGTAGCAGAGAGCAGCGCTGTATGGTGCAAATTATATTGTAATGAATGGGCAAGGGGAATCTAAACACTGCTTATACTGTGACTGTATCACCTAAACACTGCTTATACTGTGACTGTATCACCTAAACACTGCTTATACTGTGACTGTATCACCCAAACACTGCTTATACTGTGACTGTATCACCCAAACACTGCTTATACTGTGACTGTATCACCCAAACACTGCTTATACTGTGAATGTATCACCTAAACACTGCTTATACTGTGACTGTATCACCCAAACACTGCTTATACTGTGACTGTATCACCTAAACACTGCTTATACTGTGACTGTATCACCTAAACACTGCTTATACTGTGACTGTATCACCCAAACACTGCTTATACTGTGACTGTAGCACCTAAACACTGCTTATACTGTGACTGTGTCACCCAAACACTGCTTATACTGTGACTGTATCACCCAAACATTGCTTATACTGTGACTGTATCACCCAAACATTGCTTATACTGTGACTGTATCACCTAAACACTGCTTATACTGTGACTGTATCACCTAAACACTGCTTATACTGTGACTGTATCACCCAAACACTGCTTATACTGTGACTGTATCACCTAAACACTGCTTATACTGTGACTGTGTCACCCAAACACTGCTTATACTGTGACTGTATCACCCAAACATTGCTTATACTGTGACTGTATCACCCAAACATTGCTTATACTGTGACTGTGTCACCCAAACACTGCTTATACTGTGACTGTGTCACCCAAACACTGCTTATACTGTGACTGTATCACCCAAACACTGCTTATACTGTGACTGTATCACCTAAACACTGCTTATACTGTGACTGTGTCACCTAAACACTGCTTATACTGTGACTGTATCACCTAAACACTGCTTATACTGTGACTGTGTCACCTAAACACTGCTTATACTGTGACTGTATCACCTAAACGCTGCTTATACTGTGACTGTATCACCTAAACGCTGCTTATACTGTGACTGTATCACCTAAACACTGCTTATACTGTGACTGTATCACCCAAACACTGCTTATACTGTGACTGTATCAGCCAAACACTGCTTATACTGTGACTGTATCACCTAAACACTGCTTATACCGTGACTGTATCACCCAAACACTGCTTATACTGTGACTGTATCACCTAAACACTGCTTATACTGTGACTGTATCACCCAAACACAGCTTATACTGTGACTGTGTCACCCAAACACTGCTTATACTGTGACTGTATCACCCAAACACTGCTTATACTGTGACTGTGTCACTTAAACACTGCTTATACTGTGACTGTATCACCTAAACACTGCTTATACTGTGACTGTCACCTAAACACTGCTTATACTGTGACTGTATCACCCAAACACTGCTTATACTGTGACTGTATCACCTAAACACTGCTTATACTGTGACTGGATCAGCCAAACACTGCTTGTACTGTGACTGTATCACCTAAACACGGCTCATACTGTGACTGTATCAACTAAACACTGCTTATACTGTGACTGTATCACCCAAACACTGCTTATACTGTGACTGTATCACCCAAACACTGCTCATACTGTGACTGTATCACCCAAACACTGCTTATACTGTGACTGTATCACCCAAACACTGCTTATACTGTGACTGTATCACCTAAACACTGCTTATACTGTGACTGTATCACCTAAACACTGCTTATACTTTGACTGTATCACCCAAACACTGCTTATACTGTGACTGTGTCACCCAAACACTGCTTATACTGTGACACTGTCACCCAAACACTGCTTATACTGTGACTGTATCACCCAAACACTGCTTATACTGTGACTGTATCACCTAAACACTGCTTATACTGTGACTGTGTCACCCAAACACTGCTTATACTGTGACACTGTCACCCAAACACTGCTTATACTGTGACTGTATCACCTAAACACTGCTTATACTGTGACTGTATCACCCAAACACTGCTTATACTGTGACTGTATCACCCAAACACTGCTTATACTGTGACTGTATCACCCAAACACTGCTTATACTGTGACTGTATCACCCAAACACTGCTTATACTGTGACTGTATTAAAGGGACTGTGTCACCTAAACACTGCTTATACTGTGACTGTATTAAAGGGACTGTGTCACCTAAACACTGCTTATACTGTGACTGTATTAAAGGGATTCTGTCAACTAAACACTGCTTATACTGTGACTGTATTAAAGGGACTCTGTCACCTTAACACTGCTTATACTGTGACTGTATTAATGGGATTCTGTCACCTAAATACTGCTTATACTGTGACTGTATTAAAGGGATTCTGTCACCTAAACACTGCTTATACTGTGACTGTATTAAAGGGATTCTGTCACCTAAACACTGCTTATACTGTGACTGTATTAAAGGGATTCTGTCACCTAAACACTGCTTATACTGTGACTGTATTAAAGGGATTCTGTCACCTAAACACTGCTTATACTGGGACTGTATTAAAGGGATTCTGTCACCTAAACACTGCTTATACGGTGACTGTATTAATGGGATTCTGTCACCTAAACACTGCTTATACTGTGACTGTATTAAAGGGGTTCTGTCACCTAAACACTGCTTATACTGTGACTGTATTAAAGGGATTCTGTCACCTAAACACCACTTATACTGTGACTGTATTAAAGGGATTCTGCCACCTAAACACTGCTTATACTGGGACTGTATTAAAGGGATTCTGTCACCTAAACACTGCTTATACTGTGACTGTATTAAAGGGATTCTGTCACCTAAACACTGCTTATACTGTGACTGTATTAAAGGGATTCTGTCACCTAAACACTGCTTATACTGTGACTGTATTAACCCCTTAAGGACAGAGCCTTTGAAACATTTTTGTCCTTTCTGGACAATGGCTATTTTAACATTTCTGTGCTGTTTGTGTTTAGCAGTAATTTTCTTCTTCGTCATTTGCTGTACCCACACATATTATATATTGTTTTTATCGGGACAAAAAGGGCTTTCTATGGATGCCATATTTTTGATCATATCTTATCATATTATTAAAAAAAAATAATAAAATATGGTAAAAAAAAAAAAAACACACAAATTTCTTTGTTTTTATTTGAAACAACTTCTCCTCATCGACAATAGCGAACGAAAAAACATGCTAAATAGATTCTACTATTTCTCCTGAGTACAGGGATACCACCCATGCATAGGTTTGTTGGGTTGTTTGGGGGCTAAAATGCCAAATTTGTGAGGTGCAGTTTTTTGTTTTCCAACTTGAAATTTTTACATGCAGACAGCCTGCACCCATGTCCCATTTGGGACATATTTGAAACCAGACAGTGTATTTTACCCCATCAACCCATATATTTTTTAAAAGTAGACACCCTAGGCTATCTCAAATGGTGGTATTTTTACACTTTCCATGCACTAATTCTACCACCAGCCTTTGTCAAAGTTTGTGGTAGTAATTTTTTTGTGTTTTTTTTTCACAAACCTTGTACTTCAGACATGAATTTACAGATTTTGGTATGTGTCACTGCCAAATAACACCCCAATAAGTGTTCAGCAACATCTCTTGAGTACAGGGATACCACCCATGCATAGGTTTGTTGGGTTGTTTGGGGGGTAAAAGGCCAAATTTGGTAGGTGCAGTTTTTGGTTTTCCAAATTGAAATTTTGACATGCAGACCGCCTGCACCCATGTCCCATTTGGGACATATTTGAAACCAGCCAGTGTATTTTACCCCATCAACCCATATATTTTTTAAAAGTAGACACCCTACGCTATTTCAAATGGTGGTATTTTAACACTTTCCATGCACTAATTCTACCACCAGCCTTTGTCAAAGTTTGTGGTAGTAATTTTTGTGTGTTTTTTTTTCACAAATATTGTATTTTAGACATAAATTCACAGATTTTGGTATGTGTCACTGCCAAACAATAACCCAATATGTGTTCAACAACATCTCCTGAGTACAGGGATACCACCCATGCATAGGTTTGTTGGGTTGTTTGGGGGCTAAAAGTGCCACATTGTGAAGGTGCGCATTTTCAACTTGGAATATTGACGTGTAGCCAGCCTGAGCCCATCTTTCATTTGGGACTTTTTTTTAAAGTAGGACAGTGTATTTTACCCCAAAAAGTATATATTTTGTAAAAGTAGACACCCTAGGCTATTTTAAATGGTGTTATTTTAACACTTTCCATGCACCAATTCTACCACCAGCCTTTGTCAAAGTTTGTGGTAGTCATTTTATTGTGTATTTTTTCCCACATACATTGTACTTTAGACACAAATTCACATATTTTGGTATGTGTCACTGACAAACAATACCACAATATATGTTCAGCAACATCTCCCGAGCACAGGGATACCACCCATGCATAGCTTTGCCAGCTTTGTTGGGTGTTGAAAGGCTACATTTGAGAGGTGCGCTTTTTGATTTTCAAACTTGCAATTTGAACATGTAGAGCAAGGAAGGGGTTAATAGCTCTTATAAGAGCCTTTGTAGTACTGTACAAAAAAATTAACCCCTAAAAATGCACAGACAAGAAAAAATGTTCTGCTGTGCAGTGATCAGTGGCAGGGAAGGGGTTAATACACTACACTATACAAAGGGTATGGCTTTTATAAAAGCCCTTGGGACTCACAATTTTTTAACATTTAATTTAATTTATTACAATTAAAAAATTATGTTATACAGATCTGTCTCTTTCCCTCACTAAAACTCAAGTGAGGAGAGGGAGGCAGATCCATATGGGTCAGAACAATATTTACCAATATTGATCGAACCAGACGAATGGTGATGCTCATCTGAGAAATCACCAAACCACCTTTGCCACTGATCGGCTGTTACTGATCGCTATACACGTGTTCAGACAGCTTCAAAAGGAATACACGTAATCCCCTAGTGGGTATAATTAACCCCTAGCGAGTCTGACAAAAAAAATGCTGATAGCAAAAAAAAAATCCTTCTGCGACTAGATTGCTCCATATGCGCTGCTTAGGCAGTGACCATATCCACTGCTTAGGCAGTGACCATATGTGCTGCTTAGGAAGTGATATACGGCAAGGAAGAGGTTAATAGCTCTTATTTTAAAAAAATTTACGTTAAACGTAGTCCCCTAGCGGGTATAATTAACACGTGACGGGTGTAATAAAAAAGTTTTTAAAAAATTAAAAATGCTTCTACAGCAAGATTGCTGCATTTGCGTCAGATCTCTGCTTAGGCAGTGATCTACAGCAAGAAAGGGGTTAATCTCTCTTAAAAGAGCTTTTTTTTATACTGTAATGAATTACAGTAAAAAAAAATTAACCCCTAAAAAATGCACAGACAGCAAAAAATGTGCTGCTGTGTATGATCACTGCGTACACAGCGATCAATGGCAGGGAAGGGGTTAAATGGCTTTTATAAAAGCCCTTGGTGTTTAAAATTTTATTAAATATTTGTTTTATTATTTTATTTTTATTTTTTACTTTATCTGATCTGTCTCTCTCCCTTACTAAAACTAGTAAGGTGAGGGAGGCAGATCAATACTTGTCAAAGGCAATATTTGCTAATATTGCCTTTGACAGTATGATAAGTGCTCATCAGAGCACTTACCATACATGCCTGCACACAGATCACATAGATCTGTTGTGCCGGCATCGATTGGCTCCCCCTAGAGCATCGGAAGTGAAATACTTTCACTTCCGATGCTCTTGCCATTAGAAGGGAAGCGCTGCCTGTATAGGCAGCGTTCCCTTCTACTGAACCGATGGGGTCGCTCAGGAGAGCGACCACCATCGGTTCTGGGGAGCATCAAGGTGTTGTTAAGTGCCTCGCTGGCGAGGCACTTTAACAACACCGGAGATGCTTAGAAAGCGAACGATCGTTCGCTTTCTAAGCACATGTGTGCAGCGGGCGCAGCCATTTTTAAATGGCTGCTACGATCACTCCGTGGAGTGATCGTAGCGCGCCCCTGCACATTTGGGGGGTGTTGCACAATGCCTCTACCTAGAGGCATTGTAGCAACACCGTTAGAGTAAAGAAAGCGACCGCTGGTCGCTTTCTTTACTCAGTTTAGTGCATGACGTGCCAGGCACGTCACCTGTCGGCAAGTCCTCGATTTGCCGTGACGTGCCTGGCACGTCATCTGTCGTTAAGGGGTTAAAGGGATTCTGTCACCTAAACACTGCTTATACTGTGACTGTATTAAAGGGACTCTATCACCTAAACACTGCTTATACTGTGACTGTATTAAAGGGATTCTGTCACCTAAACACTGCTTATACTGTGACTGTATTAAAGGGATTCTGTCACCTAAACACTGCTTATACTGTGACTGTATTAAAGGGACTCTATCACCTAAACACTGCTTATACTGTGACTGTATTAAAGGGATTCTGTCACCTAAACACTGCTTATACTGTGACTGTATTAAAGGGATTCTGTCACCTAAACACTGCTTATACTGTGACTGTATTAAAGGGATTCTGTCACCTAAACACTGCTTATACTGTGACTGTATTAAAGGGACTCTATCACCCAAACACTGCTTATACTGTGACTGTATTAAAGGGATTCTGTCACCTAAACACTGCTTATACTGGGACTGTATTAAAGGGATTCTGTCACCTAAACACTGCTTATACTGTGACTGTATTAAAGGGATTCTGTCACCTAAACACTGCTTATACTGTGACTGTATTAAAGGGATTCTGTCACCTAAACACTGCTTATACTGTGACTGTATTAAAGGGATTCTGTCACCTAAACACTGCTTATACTGTGACTGTATTATAGGGACTCTGTCACCTAAACACTGCTTATACTGTGACTATATTAAAGGGATTCTGTCACCTAAACACTGCTTATACTGTGACTGTATTAAAGGGGCTCTGTCACCTAAACACTGCTTATACTGTGACTGTATCACCTAAACACTGCTTATACTGTGACTGTATCACCTAAACACTGCTTATACTGTGACTGTATCACCTAAACACTGCTTATACTGTGACTGTATCACCCAAACACTGCTTATACTGTGACTGTGTCACCCAAACACTGCTTATACTGTGACTGTATCACCCAAACACTGCTTATACTGTGACTGTATCACCCGAACACTGCTTGTACTGTGACTGTATCACCCAAACACTGCTTATACTGTGACTGTATCACCCAAACACTGCTTATACTGTGACTGTATCACCCAAACACTGCTTATACTGTGACTGTATCACCTAAACACTGCTTATACTGTGACTGTATTAAAGGGATTCTGTCACCTAAACACTGCTTATACTGTGACTGTATTAAAGGGATTCTGTCCCCTAAACACTGCTTATACTGTGACTGTATTAAAGGGATTCTGTCACCTAAACACTGCTTATACTGTGACTGTATCACCCAAACTCTGCTTATACTGTTACTGTGTCACCCAAACACTGCTTATACTGTGACTGTATCACCTAAACACTGCTTATACTGTGACTGTATCACCTAAACACTGCTTATACTGTGACTGTATCACCTAAACACTGCTTATACTGTGACTGTATTAAAGGGATTCTGTCACCTAAACACTGCTTATACTGTGACTGTATTAAAGGGATTCTGTCACCTAAACACTGCTTATACTGTGACTGTATTAAAGGGATTCTGTCACCTAAACACTGCTTATACTGTGACTGTATTAAAGGGGCTCTGTCACCTAAACACTGCTTATACTGTGACTGTATTAAAGGGATTCTGTCACCTAAACACTGCTTATACTGTGACTGTATTAAAGGGATTCTGTCACCTAAACACTGCTTATACTGTGAGTGTATTAAAGGGATTCTGTCACCTAAACACTGCTTATACTGTGACTGTATTAAAGGGATTCTGTCACCTAAACACTGCTTATACTGTGACTGTATTAAAGGGATTCTGTCACCTAAACACTGCTTATACTGTGACTGTATTAAAGGGATTCTGTCACCTAAACACTGCTTATACTGTGACTGTATTAAAGGGATTCTGTCACCTAAACGCTGCTTATACTGTGACTGTATTAAAAGGACTGTGTCACCTAAACGCTGCTTATACTGTGACTGTATTAAAGGGACCCTGTCACCTAAACGCTGCTTATACTGTGACTGTATTAAAGGGACCCTGTCACCTAAACACTGCTTATACTGTGACTGTATTAAAGGGATTCTGTCACCTAAACACTGCTTATACTGTGACTGTATTAAAGGGATTATGTCACCTAAACGCTGCTTATACTGTGACTGTATTAAAAGGACTGTGTCACCTAAACGCTGCTTATACTGTGACTGTATTAAAGGGGCTCTGTCACCTAAACACTGCTTATACTGTGACTGTAATAAAGGGATTCTGTCACCTAAACACTGCTTATACTGTGACTGTATTAAATGGATTCTATCACCTAAACACTGCTTATACTGTGACTGTATTAAAGGGACTCTGTCACCTAAACACTGCTTATACTGTGACTGTATTAAAGGGACTCTGTCACCTAAACGCTGCTTATACTGTGACTGTATTAAAGGGACTCTGTCACCCAAACACTGCTTATACTGTGACTGTATTAAAGGGACTCTGTCACCTAAACACTGCTTATACTGTGACTGTATTAAAGGGATTCTGTCACCTAAACACTGCTTATACTGTGACTGTATTAAAGGGACTGTCACCTAAACACTGCTTATACTGTGACTGTATTAAAGGGACTCTGTCACCTAAACGCTGCTTATACTGTGACTGTATTAAAGGGACTCTGTTACCCAAACACTGCTTATACTGTGACTGTATTAAAGGGACTCTGTCACCTAAACACTGCTTATACTGTGACTGTATTAAAGGGATTCTGTCACCTAAACACTGCTTATACTGTGACTGTATTAAAGGGACTGTCACCTAAACACTGCTTATACTGTGACAGTATTAAAGGGACTGTCACCTAAACACTGCTTATACTGTGACTGTATTAAAGGGACTGTCACCTAAACACTGCTTATACTGTGACTGTATTAAAGGGATTCTGTCACCTAAACACTGCTTATACCGTGACTGTATTAAAGGGATTCTGTCACCTAAACACTGCTTATACTGTGACTGTATTAATGGGATTCTGTCACCTAAACACTGCTTATACTGTGACTGTATTAAAGGGACTCTGTCACCTAAACACTGCTTATACTGTGACTGTATTAAAGGGATTCTGTCACCTAAACACTGCTTATACTGTGACTGTATTAAAGGGACTCTGTCACCTAAACACTGCTTATACTGTGACTGTATTAAAGGGATTCTGTCACCTAAACACTGCTTATACTGTGACTGTATTAAAGGGGCTCTGTCATATAAACACTGCTTATACTGTGACTGTATTAAAGGGGCTCTGTCATATAAACACTGCTTATACTGTGACTGTATTAATGGGATTCTGTCACTTAAACACTGCTTATACTGTGACTGTATTAAAGGGATTCTGTCACCTAAACACTGCTTATACTGTGACTGTATTAATGGGATTCTGTCACCTAAACACTGCTTATACTGTGACTGTATTAAAAGGACTGTGTCACCTAAACACTGCTTATACTGTGACTGTATTAAAAGGACTGTGTCACCTAAACACTGCTTATACTGTGACTGTATTAAAGGGATTCTGTCACCTAAACACTGCTTATACTGTGACTGTATTAAAGGGATTCTGTCACCTAAACACTGCTTATACTGTGACTGTATTAAAAGGACTGTGTCACCTAAACACTGCTTATACTGTGACTGTATTAAAAGGACTGTGTCACCTAAACACTGCTTATACTGTGACTGTATTAAAGGGATTCTGTCACCTAAACACTGCTTATACTGTGACTGTATTAAAGGGATTCTGTCACCTAAACACTGCTTATACTGTGACTGTATTAAAGGGACTCTGTCACCTAAACACTGCTTATACTGTGACTGTATTAAAAGGACTGTGTCACCTAAACACTGCTTATACTGTGACTGTATTAAAAGGACTGTGTCACCTAAACACTGCTTATACTGTGACTGTATTAAAGGGATTCTGTCATGTAAACACTGCTTATAATGTGACTGTATTAAAGGGACTCTGTCACCTAAACACTGCTTATACTGTGACTGTATTAAAGGGATTCTGTCACCTAAACACTGCTTATACTGTGACTGTATTAAAGGGACTGTCACCTAAACACTGCTTATACTGTGACTGTATTAAAGGGATTCTGTCACCTAAACACTGCTTATACCGTGACTGTATTAAAGGGATTCTGTCACCTAAACACTGCTTATACTGTGACTGTATTAATGGGATTCTGTCACCTAAACACTGCTTATACTGTGACTGTATTAAAGGGACTCTGTCACCTAAACACTGCTTATACTGTGACTGTATTAAAGGGATTCTGTCACCTAAACACTGCTTATACTGTGACTGTATTAAAGGGACTCTGTCACCTAAACACTGCTTATACTGTGACTGTATTAAAGGGATTCTGTCACCTAAACACTGCTTATACTGTGACTGTATTAAAGGGGCTCTGTCATATAAACACTGCTTATACTGTGACTGTATTAAAGGGGCTCTGTCATATAAACACTGCTTATACTGTGACTGTATTAATGGGATTCTGTCACCTAAACACTGCTTATACTGTGACTGTATTAAAGGGATTCTGTCACCTAAACACTGCTTATACTGTGACTGTATTAATGGGATTCTGTCACCTAAACACTGCTTATACTGTGACTGTATTAAAGGGATTCTGTCACCTAAACACTGCTTATACTGTGACTGTATTAAAGGGATTCTGTCACCTAAACACTGCTTATACTGTGACTGTATTAAAGGGATTCTGTCACCTAAACACTGCTTATACTGTGACTGTATTAAAAGGACTGTGTCACCTAAACACTGCTTATACTGTGACTGTATTAAAAGGACTGTGTCACCTAAACACTGCTTATACTGTGACTGTATTAAAGGGATTCTGTCACCTAAACACTGCTTATACTGTGACTGTATTAATGGGATTCTGTCACCTAAACACTGCTTATACTGTGACTGTATTAAAGGGATTCTGTCACCTAAACACTGCTTATACTGTGACTGTATTAAAGGGATTCTGTCACCTAAACACTGCTTATACTGTGACTGTATTAAAGGGATTCTGTCACCTAAACACTGCTTATACTGTGACTGTATTAAAAGGACTGTGTCACCTAAACACTGCTTATACTGTGACTGTATTAAAAGGACTGTGTCACCTAAACACTGCTTATACTGTGACCGTATTAAAGGGATTCTGTCACCTAAACACTGCTTATACTGTGACTGTATTAAAGGGATTCTGTCACCTAAACACTGCTTATACTGTGACTGTATTAAAGGGACTCTGTCACCTAAACACTGCTTATACTGTGACTGTATTAAAAGGACTGTGTCACCTAAACACTGCTTATACTGTGACTGTATTAAAAGGACTGTGTCACCTAAACACTGCTTATACTGTGACTGTATTAAAGGGATTCTGTCATGTAAACACTGCTTATAATGTGACTGTATTAAAGGGATTCTGTCATACAAACACTGCTTATACTGTGACTGTATTAAAGGGATTCTGTCACCTAAACACTGCTTATACTGTGACTGTATTAAAGGGATTCTGTCACCTAAACACTGCTTATACTGTGACTGTATTAAAGGGATTCTGTCACCTAAACACTGCTTATACTGTGACTGTATTAAAGGGATTCTGTCATACAAACACTGCTTATACTGTGACTGTATTAAAGGGATTCTGTCACCTAAACACTGCTTATACTGTGACTGTATTAAAGGGATTCTGTCACCTAAACACTGCTTATACTGTGACTGTATTAAAGGGATTCTGTCACCTAAACACTGCTTATACTGTGACTGTATTAAAGGGATTCTGTCATACAAACACTGCTTATACTGTGACTGTATTAAAGGGATTCTGTCACCTAAACACTGCTTATACCGTGACTGTATTAAAGGGATTCTGTCACCTAAACACTGCTTATACTGTGACTGTATTAATGGGATTCTGTCACCTAAACACTGCTTATACTGTGACTGTATTAAAGGGACTCTGTCACCTAAACACTGCTTATACTGTGACTGTATTAAAGGGATTCTGTCACCTAAACACTGCTTATACTGTGACTGTATTAAAGGGACTCTGTCACCTAAACACTGCTTATACTGTGACTGTATTAAAGGGATTCTGTCACCTAAACACTGCTTATACTGTGACTGTATTAAAGGGGCTCTGTCATATAAACACTGCTTATACTGTGACTGTATTAAAGGGGCTCTGTCATATAAACACTGCTTATACTGTGACTGTATTAATGGGATTCTGTCACTTAAACACTGCTTATACTGTGACTGTATTAAAGGGATTCTGTCACCTAAACACTGCTTATACTGTGACTGTATTAATGGGATTCTGTCACCTAAACACTGCTTATACTGTGACTGTATTAAAGGGATTCTGTCACCTAAACACTGCTTATACTGTGACTGTATTAAAGGGATTCTGTCACCTAAACACTGCTTATACTGTGACTGTATTAAAGGGATTCTGTCACCTAAACACTGCTTATACTGTGACTGTATTAAAAGGACTGTGTCACCTAAACACTGCTTATACTGTGACTGTATTAAAAGGACTGTGTCACCTAAACACTGCTTATACTGTGACTGTATTAAAGGGATTCTGTCACCTAAACACTGCTTATACTGTGACTGTATTAAAGGGATTCTGTCACCTAAACACTGCTTATACTGTGACTGTATTAAAGGGACTCTGTCACCTAAACACTGCTTATACTGTGACTGTATTAAAAGGACTGTGTCACCTAAACACTGCTTATACTGTGACTGTATTAAAAGGACTGTGTCACCTAAACACTGCTTATACTGTGACTGTATTAAAGGGATTCTGTCATGTAAACACTGCTTATAATGTGACTGTATTAAAGGGACTCTGTCACCTAAACACTGCTTATACTGTGACTGTATTAAAGGGATTCTGTCACCTAAACACTGCTTATACTGTGACTGTATTAAAGGGACTGTCACCTAAACACTGCTTATACTGTGACTGTATTAAAGGGATTCTGTCACCTAAACACTGCTTATACCGTGACTGTATTAAAGGGATTCTGTCACCTAAACACTGCTTATACTGTGACTGTATTAATGGGATTCTGTCACCTAAACACTGCTTATACTGTGACTGTATTAAAGGGACTCTGTCACCTAAACACTGCTTATACTGTGACTGTATTAAAGGGATTCTGTCACCTAAACACTGCTTATACTGTGACTGTATTAAAGGGACTCTGTCACCTAAACACTGCTTATACTGTGACTGTATTAAAGGGATTCTGTCACCTAAACACTGCTTATACTGTGACTGTATTAAAGGGGCTCTGTCATATAAACACTGCTTATACTGTGACTGTATTAAAGGGGCTCTGTCATATAAACACTGCTTATACTGTGACTGTATTAATGGGATTCTGTCACCTAAACACTGCTTATACTGTGACTGTATTAAAGGGATTCTGTCACCTAAACACTGCTTATACTGTGACTGTATTAATGGGATTCTGTCACCTAAACACTGCTTATACTGTGACTGTATTAAAGGGATTCTGTCACCTAAACACTGCTTATACTGTGACTGTATTAAAGGGATTCTGTCACCTAAACACTGCTTATACTGTGACTGTATTAAAGGGATTCTGTCACCTAAACACTGCTTATACTGTGACTGTATTAAAAGGACTGTGTCACCTAAACACTGCTTATACTGTGACTGTATTAAAAGGACTGTGTCACCTAAACACTGCTTATACTGTGACTGTATTAAAGGGATTCTGTCACCTAAACACTGCTTATACTGTGACTGTATTAAAGGGATTCTGTCACCTAAACACTGCTTATACTGTGACTGTATTAAAGGGACTGTCACCTAAACACTGCTTATACTGTGACTGTATTAAAGGGATTCTGTCACCTAAACACTGCTTATACCGTGACTGTATTAAAGGGATTCTGTCACCTAAACACTGCTTATACTGTGACTGTATTAAAGGGATTCTGTCACCTAAACACTGCTTATACTGTGACTGTATTAAAGGGACTCTGTCACCAAAACACTGCTTATACTGTGACTGTATTAAAGGGATTCTGTCACCTAAACACTGCTTATACTGTGACTGTATTAAAGGGGCTCTGTCATATAAACACTGCTTATACTGTGACTGTATTAAAGGGGCTCTGTCATATAAACACTGCTTATACTGTGACTGTATTAATGGGATTCTGTCACCTAAACACTGCTTATACTGTGACTGTATTAATGGGATTCTGTCACCTAAACACTGCTTATACTGTGACTGTATTAAAGGGATTCTGTCACCTAAACACTGCTTATACTGTGACTGTATTAAAGGGATTCTGTCACCTAAACACTGCTTATACTGTGACTGTATTAAAGGGATTCTGTCACCTAAACACTGCTTATACTGTGACTGTATTAAAAGGACTGTGTCACCTAAACACTGCTTATACTGTGACTGTATTAAAAGGACTGTGTCACCTAAACACTGCTTATACTGTGACTGTATTAAAGGGATTCTGTCACCTAAACACTGCTTATACTGTGACTGTATTAAAGGGATTCTGTCACCTAAACACTGCTTATACTGTGACTGTATTAAAGGGACTCTGTCACCTAAACACTGCTTATACTGTGACTGTATTAAAAGGACTGTGTCACCTAAACACTGCTTATACTGTGACTGTATTAAAAGGACTGTGTCACCTAAACACTGCTTATACTGTGACTGTATTAAAGGGATTCTGTCATGTAAACACTGCTTATAATGTGACTGTATTAAAGGGATTCTGTCATACAAACACTGCTTATACTGTGACTGTATTAAAGGGATTCTGTCACCTAAACACTGCTTATACTGTGACTGTATTAAAGGGATTCTGTCACCTAAACACTGCTTATACTGTGACTGTATTAAAGGGATTCTGTCACCTAAACACTGCTTATACTGTGACTGTATTAAAGGGATTCTGTCATACAAACACTGCTTATACTGTGACTGTATTAAAGGGATTCTGTCACCTAAACACTGCTTATACTGTGACTGTATTAAAGGGACTCTGTCATACAAACACTGCTTATACTGTGACTGTATTAAAGGGATTCTGTCACCTAAACACTGCTTATACTGTGACTGTATTAAAGGGACTCTGTCACCTAAACGCTGCTTATACTGTGACTGTATTAAAGGGACTCTGTCACCTAAACACTGCTTATACTGTGACTGTATTAAAGGGATTCTGTCACCTAAACACTGCTTATACTGTGACTGTATTAGAGGGACTCTGTCACCCAAACACTGCTTATACTGTGACTGTATTAAAGGGACTCTGTCACCTAAACACTGCTTATACTGTGACTGTATTAAAGGGATTCTGTCAACTAAACACTGCTTATACTGTGACTGTATTAAAGGGACTGTCACCTAAACACTGCTTATACTGTGACTGTATTAAAGGGACTCTGTCACCTAAACGCTGCTTATACTGTGACTGTATTAAAGGGACTCTGTCACCCAAACACTGCTTATACTGTGACTGTATTAAAGGGACTCTGTCACCTAAACACTGCTTATACTGTGACTGTATTAAAGGGATTCTGTCACCTAAACACTGCTTATACTGTGACTGTATTAAAGGGACTGTCACCTAAACACTGCTTATACTGTGACTGTATTAAAGGGATTCTGTCACCTAAACACTGCTTATACTGTGACTGTATTAAAGGGATTCTGTCACCTAAACACTGCTTATACTGTGACTGTATTAAAGGGATTCTGCCACCTAAACACTGCTTATACTGTGACTGTATTAAAGGGATTCTGTCATACAAACACTGCTTATACTGTGACTGTATTAAAGGGATTCTGTCACCTAAACACTGCTTATACTGTGACTGTATTAAAGGGATTCTGTCACCTAAACACTGCTTATACTGTGACTGTATTAAAGGGATTCTGTCACCTTAACACTGCTTATACTGTGACTGTATTAAAGGTATTCTGTCATACAAACACTGCTTATACTGTGACTGTATTAAAGGGATTCTGTCACCTAAACACTGCTTATACTGTGACTGTATTAAAGGGACTCTGTCATACAAACACTGCTTATACTGTGACTGTATTAAAGGGATTCTGTCACCTAAACACTGCTTATACTGTGACTGTATTAAAGGGACTCTGTCATATAAACACTGCTTATACTGTGACTGTATTAAAGGGACTCTGTCACCTAAACACTGCTTATACTGTGACTGTATTAAAGGGATTCTGTCACCTAAACACTGCTTATACTGGGACTGTATTAAGGGGACTCTGTCACCTAACCACTGCTTATACTGTGACTGTATTAAAGGGACTCTGTCACCTAAACACTGCTTATACTGTGACTGTATTAAAAGGACTGTGTCACCTAAACACTGCTTATACTGTGACTGTATTAAAAGGACTGTGTCACCTAAACACTGCTTATACTGTGACTGTATTAAGGGGATTCTGTCACCTAACTACTGCTTATACTGTGACTGTATTAAAGGGATTCTGCCACCTAAACACTGCTTATACTGTGACTGTATTAAAGGGATTCTGTCATACAAACACTGCTTATACTGTGACTGTATTAAAGGGATTCTGTCACCTAAACACTGCTTATACTGTGACTGTATTAAAGGGATTCTGTCACCTAAACACTGCTTATACTGTGACTGTATTAAAGGGATTCTGTCACCTTAACACTGCTTATACTGTGACTGTATTAAAGGGATTCTGCCACCTAAACACTGCTTATACTGTGACTGTATTAAAGGGATTCTGTCATACAAACACTGCTTATACTGTGACTGTATTAAAGGGATTCTGTCACCTAAACACTGCTTATACTGTGACTGTATTAAAGGGATTCTGTCACCTAAACACTGCTTATACTGTGACTGTATTAAAGGGATTCTGTCACCTTAACACTGCTTATACTGTGACTGTATTAAAGGTATTCTGTCATACAAACACTGCTTATACTGTGACTGTATTAAAGGGATTCTGTCACCTAAACACTGCTTATACTGTGACTGTATTAAAGGGACTCTGTCATACAAACACTGCTTATACTGTGACTGTATTAAAGGGATTCTGTCACCTAAACACTGCTTATACTGTGACTGTATTAAAGGGACTCTGTCATATAAACACTGCTTATCCTGTGACTGTATTAAAGGGACTCTGTCACCTAAACACTGCTTATACTGTGACTGTATTAAAGGGATTCTGTCACCTAAACACTGCTTATACTGTGACTGTATTAAAGGGACCCTGTCACCTAAACACTGCTTATACTGTGACTGTATTAAAGGGATTCTGTCACCTAAACACTGCTTATACTGGGACTGTATTAAGGGGACTCTGTCACCTAACCACTGCTTATACTGTGACTGTATTAAAGGGACTCTGTCACCTAAACACTGCTTATACTGTGACTGTATTAAAAGGACTGTGTCACCTAAACACTGCTTATACTGTGACTGTATTAAAGGGATTCTGTCACCTAAACACTGCTTATACTGTGACTGTATTAAAGGGATTCTGCCACCTAAACACTGCTTATACTGTGACTGTATTAAAGGGATTCTGTCATACAAACACTGCTTATACTGTGACTGTATTAAAGGGATTCTGTCACCTAAACACTGCTTATACTGTGACTGTATTAAAGGGATTCTGTCACCTAAACACTGCTTATACTGTGACTGTATTAAAGGGATTCTGTCACCTTAACACTGCTTATACTGTGACTGTATTAAAGGGATTCTGTCATACAAACACTGCTTATACTGTGACTGTATTAAAGGGATTCTGTCACCTAAACACTGCTTATACTGTGACTGTATTAAAGGGACTCTGTCATACAAACACTGCTTATACTGTGACTGTATTAAAGGGATTCTGTCACCTAAACACTGCTTATACTGTGACTGTATTAAAGGGACTCTGTCATATAAACACTGCTTATACTGTGACTGTATTAAAGGGACTCTGTCACCTAAACACTGCTTATACTGTGACTGTATTAAAGGGATTCTGTCACCTAAACACTGCTTATACTGTGACTGTATTAAAGGGACCCTGTCACCTAAACACTGCTTATACTGTGACTGTATTAAAGGGATTCTGTCACCTAAACACTGCTTATACTGGGACTGTATTAAGGGGACTCTGTCACCTAACCACTGCTTATACTGTGACTGTATTAAAGGGACTCTGTCACCTAAACACTGCTTATACTGTGACTGTATTAAAAGGACTGTGTCACCTAAACACTGCTTATACTGTGACTGTATTAAAAGGACTGTGTCACCTAAACACTGCTTATACTGTGACTGTATTAAGGGGATTCTGTCACCTAACTACTGCTTATACTGTGACTGTATTAAAGGGATTCTGTCACCTAAACACTGTTTATACTGTGACTGTATTAAAGGGACTCTGTCACCTAAACACTGCTTATAATGTGACTGTATTAAAGGGACTCTGTCACCTAAACACTGCTTATAATGTGACTGTATTAAAAGGAATCTGTCACAGTGAATAATTGCTTGAGTAAGGGGGAAAAAAAGGAAGATAAAAAAAAAAGCTTGTATATTGGCAGAGGAGTGAGCGAGAGGGAGGTAAACACGTGGATATCCAGAGATATGGCACATTTAAATCATCCGATGGACCTGTGAATGAGAGCGGCTGAATAGTAACCGGTTCCGACTGAAGTTTCTTATTGCTATAGTAATGTGTGATGGAAGTAGAAACGGACACTTAAACCAAAGAAAGATCTGAAAGGACCTCTCCTTTCATCTTCTTATAGAGGAAGTGGAATAGGGTCCGATGCTTAGAGGCGCGTACGCGTCCCCTTCTCACTTCTTATCATTTTAGGAGGTCAGGGAAATGATGACATAGAGGAACATGGCTTAAATCAATGCCAACATTGACAAAAGGATTGCGGCAATAAACATTCTCTCCAAGGGACTGAGCCTAGAAACACGGATTGATTACCGAGGCTCACATGTAATTGCTTTTGGTTTGGAGACACCTTCCGACGCACGGAGTAAGCTAGCGTTTACTGAATCTTTCCACGGCTCTCCTTAATTATTGTTCATTTATCTGATGGGCTCAGGAGAAGAAGATCCGCAGACGTCTTGAGAAAGCCCATTCCAAAAGTGCTCAGAGAATGACATCAATGGAAACAAATGGAAGAGGCTGGTCCAAGATTAATCTGAATGCCCTTTAACAATACCATTTGTCCTGTTTTGGATCTGTCAGTGGGATTAATAGGGTTAGATTTCTCCCTCCTCCTGGATTGATGGCTCTGTGTCTCTAATGCTTGTGTTGACCATTTAGAAGATCCGTAGTCCAGAAAGGTACATATTACGGCACATGTTACATGCCTTGACCTTTGTTCTTTGATAAGTTGACACTATTTATTTGACTGATTTTTTTTTTTTTACGCAGTGCTCTCCAGAGATTATTAATTGAACAGTGAAAGGGAAATCAGTCATGGGAACAATAAAATCAGATGTAATTATAATAATATGGATGAGGGGTGGCATACATCTGACACAAAAGAGTGATTTTATATTAGGACAGTAAAATAAACTACAGAGGCGACTGACAAAAATGGGTCAACAGATCCAGAAACGTAGATAAGCAAGCCGTGGGACCAAAAGCCAACATCAGGCCATCTAGGCTCCAGCCTCCCACATACAGCAGCCATAAAACTCACCCCTTATACAAGCCTTACATACAGACAACATGCCCTCTACAAAAGGGGATATTATAGACTCCGTCATGAATTCCAATCCATACAGAACGAAGATAATATGCTACAGCTATTTGATGACCTGTCTCCAGCCATGATGGCATGGAGCTGGACGATTGCCCCCTTGACCAGCCCCCTCCACCTTGTGAAGGTGAAATATAAATGGATCCTGCCACAATCTCCCATTGTGTCCAGACATGCCAAACTCTTAACCATTCAGCACCCAACTGACATGGATAAGTTCTTGGTTCTGATCGACATCCAAGACACCGTTACAGTGAAGGCCCCATGCCAGCTCCCAAGGCCGGACCCTGTTAGGGAAGCTTTATGTGAACGACTCAGGACCAAAATAATCATCACCCAGAGGATAAGACATAGTGTAGGTCGGCAAGGACTTGCTGAGTGGAGTGTACCCAGTACAGACTAGACCTCAAACTGCGATCATCTATAGACAGTGACATGGCTTGTTTTATCGAAGATTTTTATTTTTTTGTTTTATGCGACCGTTTTTTCTTGCATATAATACAATATGCAATCGTCTACGCCAAGGGGCATTGTGTGCACCCAACTACGAGCATTCCACTGCATTTAGACCACCACTGGTGGCAGATAGCACCATTTTTTACATAGCACCTCTAGGTTAGGTGTTGTAGCCTGTCTTATAGTCTACACCTTTCCCCCTTATTCTAAATCTACTTTTCCTTTAACCCCTTTTTTTCTCTGCTATCCTTTCTTGCTGGTGTTCTTTTAATTAATTCATAATATGGAGACCTGTGCCAGATCTACAGCCTGTGCAGTATGTAAAGGAGCCTAGTCTGATCCACTGTCCCTGCAAGGCACCAGTCAATAGATGGGTTAAGGACTCTGTAATATAATGCTGATGGATAGGTGTATTTTTCAGGCAAGGTGTATTTATCAGGCAAGGTGTATTTATCAGACAAGGTGTATTTATCAGACAAGGTGTATTTATCAGACAAGGTGTATTTATCAGACAAGGTGTATTTATCAGGCAAGGTGTATTTATCAGGCACGGTGTATTTATCAGAGAAGGTGTATTTATCAGGCAAGGTGTATTTATCAGGCATGGTGTATTTATCAGACCCGCGTGTATGTTATCAGACAAGGTGTATTTATCAGGCAAGGTGTATTTATCAGACAAGGTGTATTTATCAGGCAAGGTGTATTTATCAGGCATGGTGTATTTATCAGAGAAGGTGTATTTATCAGACAAGGTGTATTTATCAGACAAGGTGTATTTATCAGGCAAGGTGTATTTATTAGACAAGGTGTATTTATCAGACAAGGTGTATTTATCAGGCAAGGTGTATTTATCAGGCACGGTGTATTTATCAGAGAAGGTGTATTTATCATACAAGGTGTATTTATCAGGCAAGGTGTATTTATCAGACAAGGTGTATTTATCAGGCAAGGTGTATTTATCAGCCAGGTGTATTTATCAGGCAAGGTGCATTTATCAGGCAAGGTGTATTTATCAGGCAAGGTGTATTTATCAGACAAGGTGTATTTATCAGACCCGCGTGCATGTTATCAGACAAGGTGTATTTATCAGACAAGGTGTATTTATCAGACAAGGTGTATTTATCAGACAAGGTGCATTTATCAGGCAAGGTGCATTTAACAGACAAGGTGTATGTATCAGATAAAGTGCATTTATCAGGCAAGGTGCATTTATCAGACAAGGTGTATTTATCAGGCAAGGTGCATTTATCAGACCCGCGTGCATGTTATCAGACAAGGTGTATTTATCAGACACGGTGTATTTGTCAGACAAGGTGTATTTATCAGACACGGTGTATTTGTCAGACAAGGTGTATTTATCAGGCAAGGTGTATTTATCAGACAAGATGTATTTATCAGGCAAGGTGTATTTATCAGACAAGATGTATTTATCAGGCAAGGTGTATTTATCAGGCAGGTGTATTTATCAGAAAAGGTGTATTTATCAGACACGGTGTATTTATCAGACAAAGTGCATTTATCAGGCAAGGTGTATTTATCAGACAAGGTGTATTTATCAGACCCGCGTGAATGTAATCAGACACAGTGTATTTATCACACAAGGTGCATTTATCAGGCAAGGTGTATTTGTCACACAAGGTGTATTTATCAGGCAAGGTGCATTTATCAGGCAAGGTGTATTTATCAGCCAGGTGTATTTATCAGGCATGGTGCATTGATCAGACAAGGTGCATTTATCAGACAAGGTGCATTTATCAGACAAGGTGCATTTATCAGACAAGGTGTATTTATCAGGCAAGGTGTATTTATCAGCCAGGTGCATTTATCAGACAAGGTGTATTTATCAGCCAGGTGTATTTATCAGACAAGGTGTATTTATCAGGCAAGGTGTATTTATCAGGAAAGGTGTATTTATCAGCCAGGTGCATTCATCAGGCAAGGTGCATTTATCAGGCAAGGTGTATTTATCAGGCAAGGTGTATTTATCAGACAAGGTGTATTTATCAGACACGGTGTATTTGTCAGACAAGGTGTATTTATCAGGCAAGGTGTATTTATCAGACAAGATGTATTTATCAGGCAAGGTGTATTTATCAGGCAGGTGTATTTATCAGAAAAGGTGTATTTATCAGACACGGTGTATTTATCAGACAAGGTGTATTTATCAGACACGGTGTATTTATCAGACAAAGTGCATTTATCAGGCAAGGTGCATTTATCAGGCAAGGTGTATTTATCAGACAAGGTGTATTTATCAGACCCGCGTGAATGTAATCAGACACGGTGTATTTATCACACAAGGTGCATTTATCAGGCAAGGTGTATTTGTCACACAAGGTGTATTTATCAGGCAAGGTGCATTTATCAGGCAAGGTGTATTTATCAGCCAGGTGCATTTATCAGACAAGGTGTATTTATCAGCCAGGTGTATTTATCAGGCAAGGTGCATTGATCAGACAAGGTGCATTTATCAGACAAGGTGTATTTATCAGGCAAGGTGTATTTATCAGCCAGGTGCATTTATCAGACAAGGTGTATTTATCAGCCAGGTGTATTTATCAGGCAAGGTGCATTTATCAGGCAAGGTGTATTTATCAGGCAAGGTGTATTTATCAGACAAGGTGTATTTATCAGACCCGCGTGCATGTTATCAGACAAGGTGTATTTATCAGACAAGGTGTATTTATCAGAGAAGGTGTATTTATAATACAAGGTGCATTTATCAGACAATATGTATTTATCAGGCAAGGTGTATTTATCAGACTAGGTGTATTTATCAGGCAAGGTGTATTTATCAGACAAGGTGTATTTATCAGGCAAGGTGTATTTATCAGGCAAGGTGCATTTATCAGGCAAGGTGCATTTATCAGACAAGGTGTATTTATCAGGCAAGGTGTATTTATCAGACAAGGTGTATTTATCAGACCCGCGTGCATGTTATCAGACACGGTGTATTTATCATACAAGGTGCATTTATCAGACAAGATGTATTTATCAGGCAAGGTGTATTTATCAGGCAAGGTGCATTTATCAGACAAGGTGTATTTATCAGACATGGTGTATTTATCAGGCAAGGTGTATTTATCAGACAAGGTGTATTTATCATACAAGGTGTATTTATCAGACAAGGTGTATATATCAGACAAGGTGTATTTATCAGGCACGGTGTATTTATCAGACAAGGTGTATTTATCAGGCAAGGTGTATTTATCAGACAAGGTGTATTTATCAGACCCGCGTGCATGTTATCAGACACGGTGTATTTATCAGGCAAGGTGTATTTATCAGACAAGGTGTATTTATCAGACCCGCGTGCATGTTATCAGACAAGGTGTATTTATCAGAGAAGGTGTATTTATAATACAAGGTGCATTTATCAGACAAGATGTATTTATCAGGCAAGGTGTATTTATCAGACTAGGTGTATTTATCAGGCAAGGTGCATTTATCAGACAAGGTGTATTTATCAGGCAAGGTGTATTTATCAGCCAGGTGCATTTATCAGCCAGGTGCATTTATCAGGCAAGGTGCATTTATCAGAGAAGGTGTATTTATCAGACAAGGTGTATTTATCAGACAAGGTGTATTTATCAAGCAAGGTGTATTTATCAGGCAAGGTGTATTTATCATAGTGAAAAAAAGGAGTGAATGTGCCTAATGGCCCCGTGCAAATAAATTTATAATGTAATATAATAAAACTTGTACCACAATAATGCTGCCTTCTGAAGTAATCTCCAAGTTACTCAAAACAATACACAAAAACGGAAGCAGAATGGCGCAACAGTAGTGAATACAACATGCATGTTTTTTCTGAAATTCCTCCTGAAGAAGCCGTGAGGTATCCGGCGAAACGCGTTGAGGTGCAGTCCTATCCTGATGCTATTCCAGCCATCATCTCTGCTCGATTTGTTCCTTTCCCGTTTTATCCCTCCCATCGTTTTGTAAGTTCTCCTTGTATTAGGGGCCCATATATATTTATTGTATCTGGTCATACACATGTGTGTGTTTTATTGTGTTTTCTTACAGGAATCTTATTAAATGTGAAGGATTTTATTACTCTTCATCGGAATAATACTTATTTTATGTATTCACTACTGTTGCGCCATTCTGCTTCCGTTTTTGTGTAAGGTGTATTTATCAGGCAGGTGTATTTATCAGGCAAGGTGTATTTATTAGACAAGGTATATTTATCAGGCAAGGTGTATTTATCTGACACAGTGTATTTATCAGGCAAGGTGTATTTATCTGACACAGTGTATTTATCAGGCAAGGTGTATTTATCAGGCACGGTGTATTTATCAGGCACGGTGCATGTTATCAGACCTGTGTACATGTTACCAGACCCCGTGCATGTTATCAGACCTCCGTGCATGTTATTAGACCTCCGTGCATGTTATCAGACCTGTGTGCATGTTATCAGACCCGTGTGCATGTTATCAGACCCATGTGCATGTTATCAGACCCCCGTGCATGTTATCAGACCCGTGTGCATGTTATCAGACCCGCGTGCATGTTATCAGACCCGCGTGCATGTTATCAGACCCGCGTGCATGTTATCAGACCCCCGTGCATGTTATCAGACCCGTGTGCTTGTTATCAGACCCGTGTGCATGTTATCAGACCCGTGTGCATGTTATCAGACCCGCGTGCATGTTATCAGACCCGTGTGCGTGTTATCAGACCTGTGTGCATGTTATCAGACCCGCGTGCATGTTATCAGACCCGCGTGCGTGTTATCAGACCTGTGTGCGTGTTATCAGACCCGCGTGCGTGTTATCAGACCCGCGTGCATGTTATCAGACCCCCGTGCATGTTATCAGACCCGCGTGCATGTTATCAGACCCTAGTATAATTAGCAGTGGTGGAGGAAGATGCACACAGTGGGTGAGGCTGACCTTACCATGGGGAATAGTGACCTGGAAGGGTCTGATGGAGTTCTTTACATTCCACACAGTTAGACTTCCATCTGAGTGACTGCACATGAACTGTCTCCCCTCATGATGCCAGCCCACCGAGTGAATCGCCTGCAGAACACAGACAGACAAAAGGTCAGACCAGTCAATCAAACCAGCGCTGCTCTGAGATATACCGGACATTAGCAACATACCTGGCTTTTATTCAAGAAAGAGAGAACTGCAGGGAATTAAGAAGGGCATCGCAAATGTAAGGCTAACGAAGCCGACATGGATAACAATATCTAATTCAGCTGAATGGGAGAGTCCAACTTGGCTACTTTGGCCTTACACTTCCAATTCTCTTCTCAATGCCCGAGATCCGCCTTTCCTTTAATACACAGACAGTAAACACCAGGTATGTTATACAGCAAGGGATGATACTCTCTTTCTAACCTGGACAGACGTGTGGGAACTACATATCCCATGATGCTCAGTCAGCACACAAACTATCACAGGTATAGAGATATAGTGTGAGATCTCAAATGACTGCCAGCCTTTCATAGGGCGGAAGGGGGGAACATTGGGCAAATCATGTACTGTTTGATGAAAGACTGAATGACATAGACATGCTTCAATGAAAGATCCAAATAAGGCACCATATCGGGCCTGCTACATATAGCTCTATAAGGGGGCACGTCAGAAGGGACCAAGATCCCAACAAAGTGTGACTCCTAATAGCACTATGTAAAAAGGTCTGAATAAGATATATTAGTTGGATTATTTAAATCATCACTATTTAAATGTTGCTTTTTAAAGGCCAACTGTAGCAGTTTAATGAAATGATTGCATTAAGTGTAGGCAATTTATATAGCAATGCTTTAATGAACGAATACAGATACAGCACCTTATTGAGCCCTCTTTACTCCATATAGCTCCACCAGGAGGCAGACATGTTTAGAATCTTTACTCCATATAGCTCTCTCAGGGGGCAGACATGTTGGTTAGAATCTTTACTCCATATAGCTCTCTCAGGGGGCACACATGTTGGTTAGAATCTTTACTCCATATAGTTCTCTCAGGGGGCAGACATGTTGGTTAGAATCTTTACTCCATATAGCTCTCTCAGGAGGCAGACATGTTGGTTAGAATCTTTACTCCATATAGGTCTCTCAGGGGGCAGACATGTTGGTTAGAATCTTTACTCCATATTGTTCTCTCAGGGGGCAGACATGTTGGTTAGAATCTTTACTCCATATTGTTCTCTCAGGGGGCAGACATGTTGGTTAGAATCTTTACTCCATATAGCTCCACCAGGAGGCAGACATGTTTAGAATCTTTACTCCATATAGTTCTCTCAGGGGGCAGACATGTTGGTTAGAATCTTTACTCCATATTGTTCTCTCAGGGGGCAGACATGTTGGTTAGAATCTTTACTCCATATTGTTCTCTCAGGAGGCAGACATGTTGGTTAGAATCTTTACTCCATATCGTTCTCTCAGGGGGCAGACATGTTGGTTAGAATCTTTACTCCATATAGTTCTCTCAGAGGGCAGACATGTTGGTTAGAATCTTTACTCCATATAGCTCTCTCAGGGGGCAGACATGTTGGTTAGAATCTTTACCCCATATAGTTCTCTCAGGAGGCAGACATGTTGGTTAGAATCTTTACTCCATGTAGTTCTCTCAGGGGGCAGACATGTTGGTTAGAATCTTTACTCCATATAGCTCTCTCAGGGGGCAGACATGTTGGTTAGAATCTTTACTCCATATAGTTCTCTCAGGGGGCAGACATGTTGGTTAGAATCTTTACTCCATATAGCTCTCTCAGGGGGCAGACATGTTGGTTAGAATCTTTACTCCATATAGTTCTCTCAGGGGGCAGACATGTTGGTTAGAATCTTTACTCCATATAGTTCTCTCAGGGGGCAGACATGTTGGTTAGAATCTTTACTCCATATAGTTCTCTCAGGGGGCAGACATGTTGGTTAGAATCTTTACTCCATATAGCTCTCTCAGGCGGGAGACATGTTGGTTAGAATCTTTACTCCATATAGTTCTCTCAGGGGGCAGACATGTTGGTTAGAATCTTTACTCCATATAGTTCTCTCAGGAGGCAGACATGTTGGTTAGAATCTTTACTCCATGTAGTTCTCTCAGGGGGCAGACATGTTGGTTAGAATCTTTACTCCATATAGTTCTCTCAGAGGGAAGACATGTTGGTTAGAATCTTTACTCCATATAGTTCTCTAAGGAGGCAGACATGTTTAGAATCTTTACTCCATATCGCTCTCTCAGGGGGCAGACATGTTGGTTAGAATCTTGACTCCATATAGTTATCTCAGGGGGCAGACATGTTGGTTAGAATCTTTACTCCAAATAGCTCTCTCAGGGGGCAGACATGTTGGTTAGAATCTTTACTCCATGTAGCTTTCTCATGGGGTGGCCATGTTAGTTAGAATCTTTACTCTATATCGTTCTCTCAAGGGGCAGACATGTTGGTTAGAATCTTTACTCCATGTAGCTCTCTCAGGGGGCAGACATGTTGGTTAGAATCTTTACTCCATGTAGTTCTCTAAGGAGGCAGACATGTTTAGAATCTTTACTCCATATCGCTCTCTCAGGGGGCAGACATGTTGGTTAGAATCTTGACTCCATATAGTTCTCTCAGGGGGCAGACGTGTTGGTTAGAATCTTTACTCCAAATAGCTCTCTCAGGGGGCAGACATGTTGGTTAGAATCTTTACTCCATGTAGCTTTCTCATGGGGTGGACATGTTAGTTAGAATCTTTACTCTATATAGTTCTCTCAGGGGGCAGACATGTTGGTTAGAATATTTACTCCATATCGGTCTCTCAGGGGGCAGACAAGTTGGTTAGAATCTTTACTCCATATTGTTCTCTCAGGAGGCAGACATGTTGTTTAGAATCTTTGGTCAGATCTTAGTTCATCTGAACCAAGGTGAGGGAAGATCTGACCCAAGATTCTAACCAACATGTCTGCCCCCTGAGAGAACGATATTGAGTAAAGATACTAACCAACATGTCTGCCCCCTGAGAGAACGATATTGAGTAAAGATTCTAACCAACATGTCTGCCCCCTGAGAGAACTATATGGAGTAAAAATTCTAACCAACATGTCTGCCCCCTGAGAGAACAATATGGAGTAAAGATTCTAACCAACATGTCTGCCCCCTGAGAAAACGATATGGAGTAAAGATTCTAACCAACATGTCTGCCCCCTGAGAGAGCGATATGGAGTAAAGATTCTAACCAACATGTATGCCACCTTAGAGAACGATATGGAGTAAAGATTCTAACCAACATGTCTGCCCCCTGAGAGAACGATATGGAGTAAAGATTCTAACCAACATGTCTGCCCCTGAGAGAACTATATGGAGTATAGATTCTAACCAACATGTCTGCCCCCTGAGAGAGCTATATGGAGTAAAGATTCTAACCAACATGTCTGCCCCCTGAGAGAACGATATGGAGTAAAGATTCTAACCAACATGTCTGCCCCTTGAGAGAGCTATATGGAGTAAAGATTCTAACCAACATGTCTGCTCCCTGAGAGAACTATATGGAGTAAAGATTCTAACCAACATGTCTGCACCCTGAGAGAGCTATATGGAGTAAAGATTCTAACCAACATGTCTGCCCCCTGAGAGAGCTATATGGAGTAAAGATTCTAACCAACATGTCTGCCCCCTGAGAGAACGATATGGAGCAAAGATTCTAACCAACATGTCTGCCCCCTGAGAGAACGATATGGAGTAAAGATTCTAACCAACATGTCTGCCCCCTGAGAGAGCGATATGGAGTAAAGATTCTAACCAACATGTCTGCCCCCTGAGAGAGCGATATGGAGTAAAGATTCTAACCAACATGTCTGCCTCCTGAGAGAACTATATGGAGTAAAGATTCTAACCAACATGTCTGCCTCCTGAGAGAACTATATGGAGTAAAGATTCTAACCAACATGTCTGCCCCCTGAGAGAACAATATGGAGTAAAGATTCTAAACAACATGTCTGCCCCCTGAGAGAACTATATGGAGTAAAGAAGGCTTGATAACGAACTTAATTTGTATTCTTTCATTAAAGATGTTCTTTATAAATAATCTACACTTGATACAACCTATTAATTAAACATAAATGAATTGTTTGCTACAGTTGTCCTTTAAATCATCTCTGGCACAATATGAACATTTGACCTGCTGGGATGGATGTTACAAATCATATCAAATCAGTCATTTTTCTCCCATTTCTTAAAACAATTGTGATTTAAAGACAAGGTTAAAATACAAAACCATCAGAGCTTGTAAATCTGAACACTGCGTATCCTGTGATTGCAGATACAACAAGTGCTGGAAAATGATCTATACATTGTGAATACGTATATAAAATCCTCAATCTCAATACATAATTAGTGAAGTTTGGACATGATATTGTGATTTTCAGAGGGTGAGAATACTGTACATAGTATCACTGTATGAATATATTATCCTTCGTCCGGCTGATCACATTATTCAGATAAAGTTATTATGTCTGTGGGAGTTTTATCTCCATTCGCAGGTAAATTATTCAATATGTGAATCACTGCAAAGCTTTTAAATGAGTGAAACGACAATAAGTGTGCACAATTCTACTATAAATCATTCACTATCTCACGCCGTGTGTCACAGTGTATAATCCACAATAATGAGACATCTCAAAAGTGATGGGATAATGTATTAATCATCAAAACGGATACAAAGGTTATACTGGCAGCAGATCAATTCCACTGTGCCGGTCTGTGTGCAGTACTCTGCAGAGAGTGCATGGTGTAAGGTGCTGCTCTCTGTATTATATACTGTATTTCCCTGTGCCGGTCTGTGTGCAGTACTCTGCAGAGCGTGCATGGTGTAAGGTGCTGCTCTCTGTATTACATACTGTACTTCCCTGTGCCGGTCTGTGTGCAGTACTCTGCAGAGCGTGCATGGTGTAAGGTGCTGCTCTCTGTATTATATACTGTACTTCCCTGTGCCGGTCTGTGTGCAGTACTCTGCAGAGAGTGCATGGTGTAAGGTGCTGCTCTCTGTATTATATACTGTACTTCCCTGTGCCGGTCTGTGTGCAGTACTCTGCAGAGCGTGCATGGTGTAAGGTGCTGCTCTCTGTATTATATACTGTACTTCCCTGTGCCGGTCTATGTGCAGTACTCTGCAGAGCGTGCATGGTGTAAGGTGCTGCTCTCTGTAGTATATACTGTACTTCCCTGTGCTGGTCTGTGTGCAGTACTCTGCAGAGCGTGCATGGTGTAAGGTGCTGCTCTCTGTAGTATATACTGTACTTCCCTGTGCTGGTCTGTGTGCAGTACTCTGCAGAGCGTGCATGGTGTAAGGTGCTGCTCTCTGTATTATATACTGTACTTCCCTGTGCCGGTCTGTGTGCAGTACTCTGCAGAGCGTGCATGGTGTAAGGTGCTGCTCTCTGTATTATATACTGTACTTCCCTGTGCCGGTCTGTGTGCAGTACTCTGCAGAGCGTGCATGGTATAAGGTGCTGCTCTCTGTAGTATATACTGTACTTCCCTGTGCCGGTCTGTGTGCAGTACTCTGCAGAGAGTGCATGGTGTAAGGTGCTGCTCTCTGTATTATATACTGTACTTCCCTGTGCCGGTCTGTGTGCAGTACTGTGCAGAGCGTGCATGGTGTAAGGTGCTGCTCTCTGTATTACATACTGTACTTCCCTGTGCTGGTCTGTGTGCATGGTGTAAGGTGCTGCTCTCTGTATTATATACTGTACTTCCCTGTGCCGGTCTGTGTGCAGTACTCTGCAGAGCGTGCATGGTGTAAGGTGCTGCTCTCTGTATTATATACTGTACTTCCCTGTGCTGGTCTGTGTGCATGGTGTAAGGTGCTGCTCTCTGTAGTATATACTGTACTTCCCTGTGCTGGTCTGTGTGCAGTACTCTGCAGAGCGTGCATGGTGTAAGGTGCTGCTCTCTGTAGTATATACTGTACTTCCCTGTGCCGGTCTGTGTGCAGTACTCTGCAGAGAGTGCATGGTGTAAGGTGCTGCTCTCTGTATTATATACTGTACTTCCCTGTGCCGGTCTGTGTGCAGTACTCTGCAGAACGTGCATGGTGTAAGGTGCTGCTCTCTGTAGTATATACTGTACTTCCCTGTGCCGGTCTGTGTGCAGTACTCTGCAGAGCGTGCATGGTGTAAGGTGCTGCTCTCTGTAGTATATACTGTACTTCCCTGTGCAGGTCTGTGTGCAGTACTCTGCAGAACGTGCATGGTGTAAGGTGCTGCTCTCTGTATTATATACTGTACTTCCCTGTGCCGGTCTGTGTGCAGTACTCTGCAGAGCGTGCATGGTGTAAGGTGCTGCTCTCTGTATTATATACTGTACTTCCCTGTGCCGGTCTGTGTGCAGTACTCTGCAGAGAGTGCATAGTGAAAGGTGCTGCTCTCTGTATTACATACTGTACTTCCCTGTGCCGGTCAATGTGCAGTACTCTGCAGAGCGTGCATGGTGTAAGGTGCTGCTCTCTGTAGTATATACTGTACTTCCCTGTGCTGGTCTGTGTGCAGTACTCTGCAGAGCGTGCATGGTGTAAGGTGCTGCTCTCTGTAGTATATACTGTACTTCCCTGTGCCGGTCTGTGTGCAGTACTCTGCAGAACGTGCATGGTGTAAGGTGCTGCTCTCTGTATTATATACTGTACTTCCCTGTGCTGGTCTGTGTGCAGTACTCTGCAGAGCGTGCATGGTGTAAGGTGCTGCTCTCTGTAGTATATACTGTACTTCCCTGTGCTGGTCTGTGTGCAGTACTCTGCAGAGCGTGCATGGTGTAAGGTGCTGCTCTCTGTAGTATATACTGTACTTCCCTGTGCTGGTCTGTGTGCAGTACTCTGCAGAGCGTGCATGGTGTAAGGTGCTGCTCTCTGTATTATATACTGTACTTCCCTGTGCCGGTCTGTGTGCAGTACTCTGCAGAGCGTGCATGGTGTAAGGTGCTGCTCTCTGTATTATATACTGTACTTCCCTGTGCTGGTCTGTGTGCAGTACTCTGCAGAGCGTGCATGGTGTAAGGTGCTGCTCTCTGTATTATATACTGTACTTCCCTGTGCCGGTCTGTGTGCAGTACTCTGCAGAGCGTGCATGGTGTAAGGTGCTGCTCTCTGTATTACATACTGTACTTCCCTGTGCCGGTCTGTGTGCAGTACTCTGCAGAGCGTGCATGGTGTAAGGTGCTGCTCTCTGTAGTATATACTGTACTTCCCTGTGCCGGTCTGTGTGCAGTACTCTGCAGAACGTGCATGGTGTAAGGTGCTGCTCTCTGTATTATATACTGTACTTCCCTGTGCCGGTCTGTGTGCAGTACTCTGCAGAGCGTGCATGGTGTAAGGTGCTGCTCTCTGTAGTATATACTGTACTTCCCTGTGCCGGTCTGTGTGCAGTACTCTGCAGAACGTGCATGGTGTAAGGTGCTGCTCTCTGTATTATATACTGTACTTCCCTGTGCCGGTCTGTGTGCAGTACTCTGCAGAGCGTGCATGGTGTAAGGTGCTGCTCTCTGTAGTATATACTGTACTTCCCTGTGCCGGTCTGTGTGCAGTACTCTGCAGAGCGTGCATGGTGTAAGGTGCTGCTCTCTGTAGTATATACTGTACTTCCCTGTGCTGGTCTGTGTGCAGTACTCTGCAGAGCGTGCATGGTGTAAGGTGCTGCTCTCTGTATTATATACTGTACTTCCCTGTGCCGGTCTGTGTGCAGTACTCTGCAGAGCGTGCATGGTGTAAGGTGCTGCTCTCTGTAGTATATACTGTACTTCCCTGTGCTGGTCTGTGTGCAGTACTCTGCAGAGCGTGCATGGTGTAAGGTGCTGCTCTCTGTATTATATACTGTACTTCCCTGTGCTGGTCTGTGTGCAGTACTCTGCAGAGCGTGCATGGTGTAAGGTGCTGCTCTCTGTATTATATACTGTACTTCCCTGTGCTGGTCTGTGTGCAGTACTCTGCAGAGCGTGCATGGTGTAAGGTGCTGCTCTCTGTATTATATACTGTACTTCCCTGTGCCGGTCTGTGTGCAGTACTCTGCAGAGCGTGCATGGTGTAAGGTGCTGCTCTCTGTATTATATACTGTACTTCCCTGTGCTGGTCTGTGTGCAGTACTCTGCAGAGCGTGCATGGTGTAAGGTGCTGCTCTCTGTATTATATACTGTACTTCCCTGTGCTGGTCTGTGTGCAGTACTCTGCAGAGCGTGCATGGTGTAAGGTGCTGCTCTCTGTAGTATATACTGTACTTCCCTGTGCTGGTCTGTGTGCAGTACTCTGCAGAGCGTGCATGGTGTAAGGTGCTGCTCTCTGTAGTATATACTGTACTTCCCTGTGCTGGTCTGTGTGCAGTACTCTGCAGAGCGTGCATGGTGTAAGGTGCTGCTCTCTGTATTATATACTGTACTTCCCTGTGCCGGTCTGTGTGCAGTACTCTGCAGAGCGTGCATGGTGTAAGGTGCTGCTCTCTGTATTATATACTGTACTTCCCTGTGCTGGTCTGTGTGCAGTACTCTGCAGAGCGTGCATGGTGTAAGGTGCTGCTCTCTGTATTATATACTGTACTTCCCTGTGCCGGTCTGTGTGCAGTACTCTGCAGAGCGTGCATGGTGTAAGGTGCTGCTCTCTGTATTACATACTGTACTTCCCTGTGCCGGTCTGTGTGCAGTACTCTGCAGAGCGTGCATGGTGTAAGGTGCTGCTCTCTGTAGTATATACTGTACTTCCCTGTGCCGGTCTGTGTGCAGTACTCTGCAGAACGTGCATGGTGTAAGGTGCTGCTCTCTGTATTATATACTGTACTTCCCTGTGCCGGTCTGTGTGCAGTACTCTGCAGAGCGTGCATGGTGTAAGGTGCTGCTCTCTGTAGTATATACTGTACTTCCCTGTGCCGGTCTGTGTGCAGTACTCTGCAGAACGTGCATGGTGTAAGGTGCTGCTCTCTGTATTATATACTGTACTTCCCTGTGCCGGTCTGTGTGCAGTACTCTGCAGAGCGTGCATGGTGTAAGGTGCTGCTCTCTGTAGTATATACTGTACTTCCCTGTGCCGGTCTGTGTGCAGTACTCTGCAGAGCGTGCATGGTGTAAGGTGCTGCTCTCTGTAGTATATACTGTACTTCCCTGTGCTGGTCTGTGTGCAGTACTCTGCAGAGCGTGCATGGTGTAAGGTGCTGCTCTCTGTATTATATACTGTACTTCCCTGTGCCGGTCTGTGTGCAGTACTCTGCAGAGCGTGCATGGTGTAAGGTGCTGCTCTCTGTAGTATATACTGTACTTCCCTGTGCTGGTCTGTGTGCAGTACTCTGCAGAGCGTGCATGGTGTAAGGTGCTGCTCTCTGTATTATATACTGTACTTCCCTGTGCTGGTCTGTGTGCAGTACTCTGCAGAGCGTGCATGGTGTAAGGTGCTGCTCTCTGTATTATATACTGTACTTCCCTGTGCTGGTCTGTGTGCAGTACTCTGCAGAGCGTGCATGGTGTAAGGTGCTGCTCTCTGTAGTATATACTGTACTTCCCTGTGCTGGTCTGTGTGCAGTACTCTGCAGAGCGTGCATGGTGTAAGGTGCTGCTCTCTGTATTATATACTGTACTTCCCTGTGCTGGTCTGTGTGCAGTACTCTGCAGAGAGTGCATGGTGTAAGGTGCTGCTCTCTGTAGTATATACTGTACTTCCCTGTGCTGGTCTGTGTGCAGTACTCTGCAGAGCGTGCATGGTGTAAGGTGCTGCTCTCTGTAGTATATACTGTACTTCCCTGTGCCGGTCTGTGTGCAGTACTCTGCAGAGCGTGCATGGTGTAAGGTGCTGCTCTCTGTATTATATACTGTACTTCCCTGTGCCGGTCTGTGTGCAGTACTCTGCAGAGCGTGCATGGTGTAAGGTGCTGCTCTCTGTAGTATATACTGTACTTCCCTGTGCCGGTCTGTGTGCAGTACTCTGCAGAGCGTGCATGGTGTAAGGTGCTGCTCTCTGTATTATATACTGTACTTCCCTGTGCCGGTCTGTGTGCAGTACTCTGCAGAGCGTGCATGGTGTAAGGTGCTGCTCTCTGTATTATATACTGTACTTCCCTGTGCTGGTCTGTGTGCAGTACTCTGCAGAGCGTGCATGGTGTAAGGTGCTGCTCTCTGTATTATATACTGTACTTCCCTGTGCTGGTCTGTGTGCAGTACTCTGCAGAGCGTGCATGGTGTAAGGTGCTGCTCTCTGTATTATATACTGTACTTTCCTGTGCCGGTCTGTGTGCAGTACTCTGCAGAGCGTGCATGGTGTAAGGTGCTGCTCTCTGTAGTATATACTGTACTTCCCTGTGCCGGTCTGTGTGCAGTACTCTGCAGAGCGTGCATGGTGTAAGGTGCTGCTCTCTGTATTATATACTGTACTTCCCTGTGCCGGTCTGTGTGCAGTACTCTGCAGAGCGTGCATGGTGTAAGGTGCTGCTCTCTGTAGTATATACTGTACTTCCCTGTGCCGGTCTGTGTGCAGTACTCTGCAGAGCGTGCATGGTGTAAGGTGCTGCTCTCTGTATTATATACTGTACTTCCCTGTGCCGGTCTGTGTGCAGTACTCTGCAGAGCGTGCATGGTGTAAGGTGCTGCTCTCTGTATTATATACTGTACTTCCCTGTGCTGGTCTGTGTGCAGTACTCTGCAGAGCGTGCATGGTGTAAGGTGCTGCTCTCTGTATTATATACTGTACTTCCCTGTGCCAGTCTGTGTGCAGTACTCTGCAGAGCGTGCATGGTGTAAGGTGCTGCTCTCTGTAGTATATACTGTACTTCCCTGTGCCGGTCTGTGTGCATGGTGTAAGGTGCTGCTCTCTGTAGTATATACTGTACTTCCCTGTGCCGGTCTGTGTGCATGGTGTAAGGTGCTGCTCTCTGTAGTATATACTGTACTTCCCTATATTGTATGATGTAGATAAGGCGCACACACTGATCTGCTCAATGTTAGTTAATTCATATCACACTTACCTCATCGTAATAATATCTCACGTCCGCACGTTTACATCTCAGATCCCACAGAACCACAGTTCCAGATTCATAGCCAATCAAAAGCTGGAAACACAACAGACTGGGATCAGTGCCACAGGAACATTATTTGGAAAGACACTGCCTGGAAAAGAGATCCAGACCACGCTCTCTGCTAAAAACTACAGCTTGATCTAATGCACAGGCTTTATTTCTGGCCAGGTTATTACACTATATAAGATCTCCTACACCAAGCCAAGATGACTCTCCTTAGTGACCGAGGGCTCTGCTGTATGTGGTGGTCCTTGAAGACCATTATTTGTGTCATCCGTTGGCTGAACTGTGATTTCTGTCTCCGTGTTCAGCCCACCCACACATTATATAGCATTATATAGCATTATATAGCATTATTGAAAGGACAGACGGGGTTTTCTTTTCATACTATTATTTTCATCAGATGATATAATTTACCATTAAAAAAATATATAAAATATGATTCAAATTGTAGCGGAGATGCAATATTACCCAGGTTATCTCCGCTTATAATCCAAGTGAGACTCAGGAACAAGTAAATAGTAAATCCAAAGGCAGGGTTTCCAGCAGGTCAAATACAGCAATATCCCAACAGCAATCCCAATAACTGGACGACACACAGTTTCAGGAGCATAACTGACAAGCCTTTTACAGCAAGATTGAACTACTTTATTTGACAAACAACACAGACTTATATACACCAAACTGCAATCAGATAACACTTGATTAAACAATAGAAAACTTAAACACATCACCAGTAAAGCAGTATCTAGCCACTTTAATCTGGAGCCAGAAGCAAGGTAGTCAGACTGGGTGGCTGACATAACTAAACAATGGAAGGCTTTAATACACAGAAAATACAGCAGATACACGGATGCAGCTTTATACAGTATTTTTGTAGGGTTGCCTGGTGCCATCCACTACACAAATATTCCAAAAAAAAACCACTTTTTGAAATGAATTTTTCTTTTTTTTTAAACAATTACAAAGGGTAAAAAAAGAACCAGTCTATAAGTATAAACCACACAAAGTAGAGAACAGGGGATGGCGGAGGCAGGATCCAATAAATGACCACAATACTGTGATAGTGTTACCTATACGAGCTTCAATGTGTGAATGTTAAAGGTCCCTGATTAGTGTTGGGGAACCTCTGCTGAACAGTGTTTGGTGGCGGTCACGTCGCGAGTTCCAATGTTATGTAATGATACATAACTAACAGCGATATTTATTATCCTGCCGACACTTTGCAGTGCAGGGATTTCTATAAATCACCCTGTGTTTGTGTAATCATCAGTTTAAACCACATATCCGCACTGAAGACAATATACGAGGTGGTGCAGTCATTATTAGTGAGAAGCTGTCAATCGTACACAGGAAGGTCTGTTACTAAGATACTCCGCATCACGGCGGGATGTGTCCCTGGAGATAAAACGCGTCGGACACGGCATGTGATGAGCAGTGATTTGTGGAGACGTTTCGAGGCTTGAGGAATCCTCTGTACGAGGTCCAGACGTCTCCTTGTGACATTAATACACATTTTCTTGAATTGGAGGATTTGGGTGAGATCTCGACCCTGTTACTCAATCTTTGGAATGCAGATCCACATATTGATTAGCACAGGATAATAACATTAGCGCTGATTGTGACATCATCCACGGTAACATCCGCAAGGAATTCACCATATTCTGTACTGAACTGCCCCCTGACTGCTGACCACCCAGCGGCATGTGATCATATTCCAGTGGTTTGTTTAATGAGAGGATAAATAAGTCTGGTATTTAGTCCTGCGTTCTGTACACTATGTATTACCATGTATTACACGTAGCTGTACACGTAGCTGTACACGTAGCTGTACAGATACATACACTTGGTGATGTAACTGGGGCAACGTTCTAAGATATCACCATGGAAACTAATGGCTGTACCACAATCACCACGGAAACCAGTGGATGTACCACAGTCACCATGGAAACCAATGGCTGTACCACAATCACCACGGAAACCTATGGATGTACCACAATCACCACGGAAACCAATGGATGTACCACAATCACCACGGAAACCAATGGATGTACCACAATCACCACGGAAACCAATGGATGTACCACAATCACCACGGAAACCAATGGATGTACCACAATCACCACGGAAACCAGTGGATGTACCACAGTCACCATGGAAACCAATGGCTGTACCACAATCACCACGGAAACCAATGGCTGTACCACAATCACCAAGGAAACCAGTGGATGTACCACAGTCACCATGGAAACCAATGAATGTACCACAATCACCACGGAAACTAATGGATGTACCACAGTCACCACGGAAACCAATGGATGTACCACAGTCACCACGGAAACCACTGGCTGTACCACAATCACCACGAAAACCAATGGATGTACCACAATCACCACGGAAACCAGTGGATGTACCACAGTCACCATGGAAACCAATGGCTGTACCACAATCACCGCGGAAACTAATGGATGTACCACAGTCACCACGGAAACCAATGGATGTACCACAGTCACCACGGAAACTAATGGATGTACCACAGTCACCACAGAAACCAATGGCTGTACCACAATCACCACAGAAACCAATGGATGTACCACAATCGGAAGAGAGTATATTTAAAAGAAGAAAAACTACCACAACTAGAGGACATAGTCTTAAATTAGAGGGGCAACGATTTAACAGTAATATCAGGAAGTATTACTTTCCTGAGAGGGTAGTGGATGTATGGAATAGCCTGCCAGCAGAAGTGGTAGAGGTTAATACAGTGAAGGAGTTTAAGCATGCATGGGATAGGTATAAGGCTATCCTAGATATAAGATAAGGTCAGGGACTAATGAAAGTATTACATTACTGAGAGGGTAGAGGATGTATGGAATAGTCTTCCAGTAGAAGTGGTAGAGGTTAATACAGTGAAGGAGTTTAAGCATGTATGGGATAGGTATAAGGCTATCCTAGATATAAGATAAGGCCAGAGACTAATGAAAGTATTACTTTACTGAGAGGGTAGTGGATGTATGGAATAGTCTTCCAGTAGAAGTGGTAGAGGTTAATACAGTGAAGGAGTTTAAGCATGTATGGGATAGGTATAAGGCTATCCTAGATATAAGATAAGGCCAGGGACTAATGAAAGTATTACATTACTGAGAGGGTAGTGGATGTATGGAATAGTCTTACAGTAGAAGTGGTAGAGGTTAATACAGTGAAGGAGTTTAAGCATGTATGGGATAGGTATAAGGCTATCCTAGATATAAGATAAGGCCAGGGACTAATGAAAGTATTACATTACTGAGAGGGTAGTGGATGTATGGAATAGTCTTCCAGTAGAAGTGGTAGAGGTTAATACAGTGAAGGAGTTTAAGCATGTATGGGATAGGTATAAGGCTATCCTAGATATAAGATAAGGCCAGGGACTAATGAAAGTATTACTTTACTGAGAGGGTAGTGGATGTATGGAATAGTCTTCCAGTAGAAGTGGTAGAGGTTAATACAGTGAAGGAGTTTAAGCATGCATGGGATAGGTATAAGACTATCCTAGATATAAGATAAGGCCAGGGACTAATGACAGTATTACATTACTGAGAGAGTAGTGGATGTATGGAATAGTGTTCCAGTAGAAGTGGTAGAGGTTAATACAGTGAAGGAGTTTAAGCATGCATGGGATAGGTATAAGGCTATCATAGATATAAGATAAGGCCAGGGACTAATGAAAGTATTACATTACTGAGAGGGTAGTGGATGTATGGAATAGTCTTCCAGTAGAAGTGGTAGAGGTTAATACAGTGAAGGAGTTTAAGCATGCATGGGATAGGTATAAGGCTATCCTAGATATAAGATAAGGCCAGGGACTAATGAAAGTATTACATTACTGAGAGGGTAGTGGATGTATGGAATAATCTTCCAGTAGAAGTGGTAGAGGTTAATACAGTGAAGGAGTTTAAGCATGCATGGGATAGGTATAAGGCTATCCTAGATATAAGATAAGGCCGGGGACTAATGAAAGTATTACATTACTGAGAGGGTAGTGGATGTATGGAATAGTCTTCCAGTAGAAGTGGTAGAGGTTAATACAGTGAGGGAGTTTAAGCATGCATGGGATAGGTATAAGGCTATCCTAGATATAAGATAAGGCCGGGGACTAATGAAAGTATTACATTACTGAGAGGGTAGTGGATGTATGGAATAGTCTTCCAGTAGAAGTGGTAGAGGTTAATACAGTGAGGGAGTTTAAGCATGCATGGGATAGGTATAAGGCTATCCTAGATATAAGATAAGGCCAGGGACTAATGAAAGTATTACATTACTGAGAGGGTAGTGGATGTATGGAATAGTCTTCCAGTAGAAGTGGTAGAGGTTAATACAGTGAAGGAGTTTAAGCATGCATGGGATAGGTATAAGGCTATCCTAGATATACGATAAGGCCAGGGACTAATGAAAGTATTACATTACTGAGAGGGTAGTGGATGTATGGAATAGTCTTCCAGTAGAAGTGGTAGAGGGTAATACAGTGAAGGAGTTTAAGCATGCATGGGATAGGTATAAGGCTATCCTAGATATAAGATAAGGCCAGGGACTAATGATAGTATTACATTACTGAGAGGGTAGTGGATGTATGGAATATTCTTCCAGTAGAAGTGGTAGAGGTTAATACAGTGAAGGAGTTTAAGCATGCGTGGGAAGGCTATCCTAGATATAAGATAAGGCCAGGGACTAATGAAAGTATTACTTTACTGAGAGGGTAGTGGATGCATGGAATAGTCTTCCAGGAGAAGTGGTAGAGGTTAATACAGTGAAGGGGTTTAAGCATGCATGGGATAGGTATAAGGCTATCCTAGATATAAGATAAGACCAGGGACTAATGAAAGGATTACATTACTGAGAGGGTAGTGGATGTATGGAATAGTCTTCCAGTAGAAGTGGTAGAGGTTAATACAGTGAAGAAGTTTAAGCATGCATGGGATAGATATAAGGCTATCCTAGATATAAGATAAGGTCAGGGACTAATGAAAGTATTACTTTACTGAGAGGGTCGTGGATGCATGGAATAGTCTTCCAGTAGAAGTGGTAGAGGTTAATACAGTGAAGGAGTGTAAGCATGCTTGGGATAGGTATAAGGCTATCCTATATATAAGATAAGGTCAGGGACTAATGATAGTATTATATTCCTGAGAGGGTAGTGGATGCATGGAATAGTCTTCCAGTAGAAGTGGTAGAGGTTAATACAGTGAAGGAGTTTAAGCATGTATGGGATAGGTATGAGGCTATCCTAGATATAAGATAAGACCAGGGACTAATGAAAGTATTACTTTACTGAGAGGGTAGTGGATGTATGGAATAGTCTTCCAGTAGAAGTGGTAGAGGTTAATACAGTGAAGGAGTTTAAGCATGCATGGGATAGGTATAAGGCTATCATAGATATAAGATAAGGCCAGGGACTAATGAAAGTATTACTTTACTGAAAGGGTAGTGTATGCATGGAATAGTCTTCCAGCAGAAGTGGTAGAGGTTAATACAGTGAAGGAGTTTAAGCATGCGTGGGATAGGTATAAGGCTATCCTAGATATAAGATAAGGTCAGGGACTAATGAAAGTATTACATTACTGAGAGGGTAGTGGATGTATGGAATAATCTTCCAGTAGAAGTGGTAGAGGTTAATACAGTGAAGGAGTTTAAGCATGCATGGGATAGGTATAAGGCTATCCTAGATATAAGATAAGGCCAGGGACTAATGAAAGTATTACTTTACTGAGAGGGTAGTGGATGTATGGAATAGTCTTCCAGTAGAAGAGGTAGAGGTTAATACAGTGAAGGAGTTTAAGCATGCATGGGATAGGTATAAGGCTATCCTAGATATAAGATAAGGCCAGGGACTAATGAAAGTATTACATTACTGAGAGGGTAGTGGATGTATGGAATAATCTTCCAGTAGAAGTGGTAGAGGTTAATACAGTGAAGGAGTTTAAGCATGCATGGGATAGGTATAAGGCTATCCTAGATATAAGATAAGGCCGGGGACTAATGAAAGTATTACATTACTGAGAGGGTAGTGGATGTATGGAATAGTCTTCCAGTAGAAGTGGTAGAGGTTAATACAGTGAGGGAGTTTAAGCATGCATGGGATAGGTATAAGGCTATCCTAGATATAAGATAAGGCCGGGGACTAATGAAAGTATTACATTACTGAGAGGGTAGTGGATGTATGGAATAGTCTTCCAGTAGAAGTGGTAGAGGTTAATACAGTGAGGGAGTTTAAGCATGCATGGGATAGGTATAAGGCTATCCTAGATATACGATAAGGCCAGGGACTAATGAAAGTATTACATTACTGAGAGGGTAGTGGATGTATGGAATAGTCTTCCAGTAGAAGTGGTAGAGGGTAATACAGTGAAGGAGTTTAAGCATGCATGGGATAGGTATAAGGCTATCCTAGATATAAGATAAGGCCAGGGACTAATGATAGTATTAAATTACTGAGAGGGTAGTGGATGTATGGAATAGTCTTCCAGTAGAAGTGGTAGAGGTTAATACAGTGAAGGAGTTTAAGCATGCATGGGATAGGTATAAGGCTATCCTAGATATAAGATAAGGCCAGGGACTAATGAAAGTATTACTTTACTGAGAGGGTAGTGGATGCATGGAATAGTCTTCCAGGAGAAGTGGTAGAGGTTAATACAGTGAAGGGGTTTAAGCATGCATGGGATAGGTATAAGGCTATCCTAGATATAAGATAAGACCAGGGACTAATGAAAGGATTACATTACTGAGAGGGTAGTGGATGTATGGAATAGTCTTCCAGTAGAAGTGGTAGAGGTTAATACAGTGAAGAAGTTTAAGCATGCATGGGATAGATATAAGGCTATCCTAGATATAAGATAAGGTCAGGGACTAATGAAAGTATTACTTTACTGAGAGGGTCGTGGATGCATGGAATAGTCTTCCAGTAGAAGTGGTAGAGGTTAATACAGTGAAGGAGTGTAAGCATGCTTGGGATAGGTATAAGGCTATCCTATATATAAGATAAGGTCAGGGACTAATGATAGTATTATATTCCTGAGAGGGTAGTGGATGCATGGAATAGTCTTCCAGTAGAAGAGGTAAAGGTTAATACAGTGAAGGAGTTTAAGCATGCATGGGATAGGTATAAGGCTATCCTAGATATAAGATAAGGCCAGGGACTAATGAAAGTATTACATTAATGAGAGGGTAGTGGATGTATGGAATAGTCTTCCAGTAGAAGTGGTAGAGGTTAATACAGTGAAGGAGTTTAAGCATGCATGGGATAGGTATAAGGCTATCCTAGATATAAGATAAGGCCAGGGACTAATGATAGTAGTACATTACTGAGAGGATAGTTTATGTATGGAATAGTCTTCCAGTAGAAGTGGTAGAGGTTAATACAGTGAAGGAGTTTAAGCATGCATGGGATAGGTATAAGGCTATCCTAGATATAAGATAAGGCCAGGGACTAATGAAAGTATTACATTACTGAGAGGGTAATGGATGCATGGAATAGTCTTCCAGTAGAAGTGATAGAGGTTAATACAGTGAAGGAGTTTAAGCATGCGTGGGATAGGTATAAGGCTATCCTAGATTTAAGATAAGGCCAGGGACTAAGGAAAGTATTACATTACTGAGAGGGTAGTGGATGTATGGAATAGTCTTCCTGTAGAAGTGGTAGAGGTTAATACAGTGAAGGAGTTTAAGCATGCATGGGATAGGTATAAGGCTATCCTAGATATAAGATAAGGCCAGGGACTAATGAAAGCATTACATTACTGAGAGGGTAGTGGATGTATGGAATAGTCTTCCAGTAGTAGTGGTAGAGGTTAATACAGTGAAGGAGTTTAAGCATGCATGGGATAGGTATAAGGCTATCCTAGATATAAGATAAGGCCAGGGACTAATGAAAGTATTACATTACTGAGAGGGTAGTGGATGTATGGAATAGTCTTCCAGTAGAAGTGGTAGAGGTTAATACAGTGAAGGAGTTTAAGCATGCATGGGATAGGTATAAGGCTATCCTAGATATAAGATAAGGCCAGGGACTAATGATAGTAGTACATTACTGAGAGGGTAGTGGATGTATGGAATAGTCTTCCAGTAGAAGTGGTAGAGGTTAATACAGTGAAGGAGTTTAAGCATGCATGGGATAGGTATAAGGCTATCCTAGATATAAGATAAGGCCAGGGACTAATGAAAGTATTACATTACTGAGAGGGTAATGGATGCATGGAATAGTCTTCCAGTAGAAGTGATAGAGGTTAATACAGTGAAGGAGTTTAAGCATGCGTGGGATAGGTATAAGGCTATCCTAGATTTAAGATAAGGCCAGGGACTAAGGAAAGTATTACATTACTGAGAGGGTAGTGGATGTATGGAATAGTCTTCCTGTAGAAGTGGTAGAGGTTAATACAGTGAAGGAGTTTAGGCATGCATGGGATAGGTATAAGGCTATCCTAGATATAAGATAAGGCCAGGGACTAATGAAAGTATTACTTTACTGAGAGGGTAGTGGGTGCAAGGAATAGTCTTCCAGTAGAAGTGGTAGAGGTTAATACAGTGAAGGAGTTTAAGCATGCATGGGATAGGTATAAGGCTATCCTAGATATAAGATAAGGCCAGGGACTAATGAAAGTATTACTTTACTGAGAGAGTACTGGGTGCAAGGAATAGTCTTCCAGTAGAAGTGGTAGGGGTTAATACAGTGAAGGAGTTTAAGCATGCATGGGATAGGTATAAGGCTATCCTAGATATAAGATAAGGCAAGGGACTAATGAAAATATTACATTACTGAGAGGGTAGTGGATGTATGGAATAGTCTTCCAGTAGAAGAGGTAGAGGTTAATACAGTGGAGGAGTTTAAGCATGCGTGGGATAGGTATAAGGCTATCCTAGATATAAGATAAGGCCAGGGACTAATGAAAGTATTACTGAGAGGGTAGTGGATGTAAGGAATAGTCTTCCAGCAGAAGTGGTAGAGGTTAATACAGTGAAGGAGTTTAAGCATGCATGGGATAGGTATAAGGCTATCCTAGATATAAGATAAGGCCAGGGACTAATGAAAGTATTACTTTACTGAGAGGGTAGTGGATGCATGGAATAGTCTTCCAGGAGAAGTGGTAGAGGTTAATACAGTGAAGGGGTTTAAGCATGCATGGGATAGGTATAAGGCTATCCTAGATATAAGATAAGACCAGGGACTAATGAAAGGATTACATTACTGAGAGGGTAGTGGATGTATGGAATAGTCTTCCAGTAGAAGTGGTAGAGGTTAATACAGTGAAGAAGTTTAAGCATGCATGGGATAGATATAAGGCTATCCTAGATATAAGATAAGGTCAGGGACTAATGAAAGTATTACTTTACTGAGAGGGTCGTGGATGCATGGAATAGTCTTCCAGTAGAAGTGGTAGAGGTTAATACAGTGAAGGAGTGTAAGCATGCTTGGGATAGGTATAAGGCTATCCTATATATAAGATAAGGTCAGGGACTAATGATAGTATTATATTCCTGAGAGGGTAGTGGATGCATGGAATAGTCTTCCAGTAGAAGAGGTAAAGGTTAATACAGTGAAGGAGTTTAAGCATGCATGGGATAGGTATAAGGCTATCCTAGATATAAGATAAGGCCAGGGACTAATGAAAGTATTACATTACTGAGAGGGTAGTGGATGTATGGAATAGTCTTCCAGTAGAAGTGGTAGAGGTTAATACAGTGAAGGAGTGTAAGCATGCTTGGGATAGGTATAAGGCTATCCTATATATAAGATAAGGTCAGGGACTAATGATAGTATTATATTCCTGAGAGGGTAGTGGATGCATGGAATAGTCTTCCAGTAGAAGAGGTAAAGGTTAATACAGTGAAGGAGTTTAAGCATGCATGGGATAGGTATAAGGCTATCCTAGATATAAGATAAGGCCAGGGACTAATGAAAGCATTACATTACTGAGAGGGTAGTGGATGTATGGAATAGTCTTCCAGTAGTAGTGGTAGAGGTTAATACAGTGAAGGAGTTTAAGCATGCATGGGATAGGAATAAGGCTATCCTAGATATAAGATAAGGCCAGGGACTAATGAAAGTATTACATTACTGAGAGGGTAGTGGATGTATGGAATAGTCTTCCAGTAGAAGTGGTAGAGGTTAATACAGTGAAGGAGTTTAAGCATGCATGGGATAGGTATAAGGCTATCCTAGATATAAGATAAGGCCAGGGACTAATGGAAGTATTACATTACTGAGAGGGTAGTGGATGTATGGAATAGTCTTCCAGTAGAAGTGGTAGAGGTTAATACAGTGAAGGAGTTTAAGCATGCATGGGATAGGTATAAGGCTATCCTAGATATAAGATAAGGCCAGGGACTAATGATAGTAGTACATTACTGAGAGGGTAGTGGATGTATGGAATAGTCTTCCAGTAGAAGTGGTAGAGGTTAATACAGTGAAGGAGTTTAAGCATGCATGGGATAGGTATAAGGCTATCCTAGATATAAGATAAGGCCAGGGACTAATGAAAGTATTACATTACTGAGAGGGTAATGGATGCATGGAATAGTCTTCCAGTAGAAGTGATAGAGGTTAATACAGTGAAGGAGTTTAAGCATGCGTGGGATAGGTATAAGGCTATCCTAGATTTAAGATAAGGCCAGGGACTAAGGAAAGTATTACATTACTGAGAGGGTAGTGGATGTATGGAATAGTCTTCCTGTAGAAGTGGTAGAGGTTAATACAGTGAAGGAGTTTAGGCATGCATGGGATAGGTATAAGGCTATCCTAGATATAAGATAAGGCCAGGAACTAATGAAAGTATTACTTTACTGAGAGGGTAGTGGGTGCAAGGAATAGTCTTCCAGTAGAAGTGGTAGAGGTTAATACAGTGAAGGAGTTTAAGCATGCATGGGATACGTATAAGGCTATCCTAGATATAAGATAAGGCCAGGGACTAATGAAAATATTACATTACTGAGAGGGTAGTGGATGTATGGAATAGTCTTCCAGTAGAAGTGGTAGAGGTTAATACAGTGAAGGAGTTTAAGCATGCACGGGATAGGTATAAGGCTATCCTAGATATAAGATAAGGCCAGGGACTAATGAAAGTATTACTTTACTGAGAGAGTAGTGGGTGCAAGGAATAGTCTTCCAGTAGAAGTGGTAGGGGTTAATACAGTGAAGGAGTTTAAGCATGCATGGGATAGGTATAAGGCTATCCTAGATATAAGATAAGGCAAGGGACTAATGAAAATATTACATTACTGAGAGGGTAGTGGATGTATGGAATAGTCTTCCAGTAGAAGTGGTAGAGGTTAATACAGTGGAGGAGTTTAAGCATGCGTGGGATAGGTATAAGGCTATCCTAGATATAAGATAAGGCCAGGGACTAATGAAAGTATTACTGAGAGGGTAGTGGATGTAAGGAATAGTCTTCCAGCAGAAGTGGTAGAGGTTAATACAGTGAAGGAGTTTAAGCATGCATGTGATAGGTATAAGGCTATCCTAGATATAAGATAAGGCCAGGGACTAATGGAAGGATTACTTTACTGAGAGGGTAGTGGATGTATGGAATAGTCTTCCTGTAGAAGTGGTAGAGGTTAATACAGTGAAGGAGTTTAGGCATGCATGGGATAGGTATAAGGCTATCCTAGATATAAGATAAGGCCAGGGACTAATGAAAGTATTACTTTACTGAGAGGGTAGTGGGTGCAAGGAATAGTCTTCCAGTAGAAGTGGTAGGGGTTAATACAGTGGAGGAGTTTAAGCATGCGTGGGATAGGTATAAGGCTATCCTAGATATAAGATAAGGCCAGGGACTAATGAAAGTATTACTGAGAGGGTAGTGGATGTAAGGAATAGTCTTCCAGCAGAAGTGGTAGAGGTTAATACAGTGAAGGAGTTTAAGTATGCATGGGATAGGTATAAGGCTATCCTAGATATAAGATAAGGCCAGGGACTAATGGAAGGATTACTTTAATGAGAGGGTAGTGGATGCATGGAATAGTCTTCCAGTAGAAGTGGTAGAGGTTAATACAGTGAAGGAGTTTAAGCATGCATGTGATAGGTATAAGGCTAGGGACTAATGGAAGGATTACTTTACTGAGAGGGTAGTGGATGTATGGAATCCAGTAGAAGTGGTAGAGGTTAATACAGTGAAGGAGTTTAAGCATGCATGGGATAGGTATAAGGCTATTCTAGATATAAGATAAGGCCAGGAACTAATGAAAGTATTACTTTACTGAGAGGGTAGTGGATGTATGGAATAGTCTTCCAGTAGAAGTGGTAGAGGTTAATACAGTGAAGGAGTTTAAGCATGCATGGGATAGGTATAAGGCTATCCTAGATATAAGATAAGGCCAGGGACTAATGAAAGTATTACTTTACTGAGAGAGTAGTGGATGTATGGAATAGTCTTCCAGTAGAAGTGGTAGAGGTTAATACAGTGAAGGAGTTTAAGCATGCATGGGATAGGTATAAGGCTATCCTAGATATAAGATAAGGCCAGGGACTAATGAAAATATTACTTTACTGAGAGGGTAGTGGATGTATGGAATAGTCTTCCAGTAGAAGTGGTAGAGGTTAATACAGTGGAGGAGTTTAAGCATGCGTGGGATAGGTATAAGGCTATCCTGAATATAAGATATGGCCAGGGACTAATGAAAGTATTACATTACTGAGAGGGTAGTGGATGCATGGAATAGTCTTCCAGTAGAAGTGGTAGAGGTTAATACAGTGAAGGAGTTTAAGCATGCATGGGATAGGTATAAGGCTATCCTAGATATAAGATAAGGCCAGGGACTAATGGAAGTATTACTTTACTGAGAGGGTAGTGGGTGCATGGAATAGTATTCCAGTAGAAGTGGTAGAGGTTAATACAGTGAAGGAGTTTAAGCATGCATGGGATAGGTATAAGGCTATCCTAGATATAAGATAAGGCCAGGGACTAATGAAAATATTACTTTACTGAGAGGGTAGTGGATGTATGGAATAGTCTTCCAGTAGAAGTGGTAGAGGTTAATACAGTGGAGGAGTTTAAGCATGCGTGGGATAGGTATAAGGCTATCCTAAATATAAGATAAGGCCAGGGACTAATGAAAGTATTACATTACTGAGAGGGTAGTGGATGCATGGAATAGTCTTCCAGTAGAAGTGGTAGAGGTTAATACAGTGAAGGAGTTTAAGCATGCATGGGATAGGTATAAGGCTATCCTAGATATAAGATAAGGCCAGGGACTAATGAAAGTATTACTGAGAGGGTAGTGGATGTAAGGAATAGTCTTCCAGCAGAAGTGGTAGAGGTTAATACAGTGAAGGAGTTTAAGCATGCATGGGATAGGTATAAGGCTATCCTAGATATAATATAAGGTCAGGGACTAATGATAGTATTACTTTACTGAGAGGGTAGTGGATGTATGGAATAGTCTTCCAGTAGAAGTGGTAGAGGTTAATACAGTGAAGGAGTTTAAGCATGCATGGGATAGGTATAAGGCTATCCTAGATATAATATAAGGCCAGGGACTAATGAAAGTATTACTTTACTGAGAGAGTAGTGGGTGCAAGGAATAGTCTTCCAGTAGAAGTGGTAGGGGTTAATACAGTGAAGGAGTTTAAGCATGCATGGGATAGGTATAAGGCTATCCTAGATATAAGATAAGGCCAGAGACTAATGAAAATATTACATTACTGAGAGGGTAGTGGATGTATGGAATAGTCTTCCAGTAGAAGTGGTAGAGGTTAATACAATGAAGGAGTTTAAGCATGCATGGGATAGGTATAAGGCTATCCTAGATATAAGATAAGGCCAGGGACTAATGAAAGTATTACATTACTGAGAGGGTAGTGGATGTATGGAATAGTCTTCCAGTAGAAGTGGTAGAGGTTAATACAGTGAAGGAGTTTAAGCATGCATGGGATAGGTATAAGGCTATCCTAAATATAAGATAAGGCCAGGGACTAATGAAAGTATTACATTACTGAGAGGGTAGTGGATGCATGGAATAGTCTTCCAGTAGAAGTGGTAGAGGTTAATACAGTGAAGGAGTTTAAGCATGCATGGGATAGGTATATGGCTATCCTAGATATAAGATAAGGCCAGGGACTAATGAAAGTATTACTGAGAGGGTAGTGGATGTAAGGAATAGTCTTCCAGCAGAAGTGGTAGAGGTTAATACAGTGAAGGAGTTTAAGCATGTGTGGGATAGGTATAAGGCTATCCTAGATATAAGATAAGGCCAGGGACTAATGAAAGTATTACATTACTGAGAGGGTAGTGGATGTAAGGAATAGTCTTCCAGCAGAAGTGGTAGAGGTTAATACAGTGAGGGAGTTTAAGCATGCATGGGATAGGTATAAGGCTATCCTAGATATAAGATAAGGCCAGGGACTAATGAAAGGATTACATTACTGAGAGGGTAGTTGATACATGGAATAGTCTCTCAGTAGAAGTGGTAGAGGTTAATACAGTGATGGAGTTTAAGCATGCGTGGGATAGGTATAAGGCTATCCTAGATATAAGATAAGACCAGGGACTAATGATAGTATTACTTTACTGAGAGGGTAGTGGATGTATGGAATAGTCTTCCAGTAGAAGTGGTAGAGGTTAATACAGTGAAGGAGTTTAAGCATGCATGGGATAGGTATAAGGCTATTCTAGATATAAGATAAGGCCAGGGACTAATGAAAGTATTACTTTACTGAGAGGGTAGTGGATGTATGGAATAGTCGTCCAGTAGAAGTGGTAGAGGTTAATACAGTGAAGGAGTTTAAGCACGCGTGGGGTAGGTATAAGGCTATCCTAGATATAAGATAAGGCCAGGAACTAATGAAAGTATTACATTACTGAGAGGGTAGTGGATGTAAGGAATAGTCTTCCAGTAGAAGTGGTAGAGGTTAATACAGTGAAGGAGTTTAAGCATGCATGGGATAGGTATAAGGCTATCCTAGATATAAGATAAGGCCAGGGACTAATGAAAGTATTACATTACTGAGAGAGTAGTGGATGTATGGAATAGTCTTCCAGTAGAAGTGGTAGAGGTTAATACAGTGAAGGAGTTTAAGCATGCATGGGATAGGTATAAGGCTATCCTAGATATAAGATAAGGCCAGGGACTAATGAAAGTATTACATTACTGAGAGGGTAGTGGATGCATGGAATAGTCTTCCAGTAGAAGTGGTAGAGGTTAATACAGTGAAGGAGTTTAAGCATGCATGGGATAGGTATAAGGCTATCCTAGATATAAGATAAGGTCAGGGACTAATGAAAGTATTACATTACTGAGAGGGTAGTGGATGTATGGAATAGTCTTCCAGTAGAAGTGGTAGAGGTTAATACAGTGAAGGAGTTTAAGCATGCATGGGATAGGTATAAGGCTATCCTAGATATAAGATAAGGCCAGGGACTAATGAAAGTATTACATTACTGAGAGGGTAGTGGATGTATGGAATAGTCTTCCAGTAGAAGTGGTAGAGTGTAATACAGTGAAGGAGTTTAAGCATGCATGGGATAGGTATAAGGCTATCCTAGATATAAGATAAGGCCAGGGACTAATGAAAGTATTACATTACTAAGAGGGTAGTGGATGTATGGAATAGTCTTCCAGTAGAAGTGGTAGATGTTAATACAGTGAAGAAGTTTAAGCATGCATAGGTATAAGGCTATCCTAGATATAAGATAAGGCCAGGGACTAATGAAAGTATTACTTTACTGAGAGGGTAGTGGATGTATGGAATAGTCTTCCAGTAGAAGTGGTAGAGTGTAATACAGTGAAGGAGTTTAAGCATGCATGGGATAGGTATAAGGCTATCCTAGATATAAGATAAGGCCAGGGACTAATGAAAGTATTACATTACTAAGAGGGTAGTGGATGTATGGAATAGTCTTCCAGTAGAAGTGGTAGATGTTAATACAGTGAAGAAGTTTAAGCATGCATAGGTATAAGGCTATCCTAGATATAAGATAAGGCCAGGGACTAATGAAAGTATTACTTTACTGAGAGGGTAGTGGATGTATGGAATAGTCTTCCAGTAGAAGTGGTAGAGGTTAATACAGTGAAGGAGTTTAAGCACGCGTGGGGTAGGTATAAGGCTATCCTAGATATAAGATAAGGCCAGGGACTAATGAAAGTATTACATTAGTGAGAGGGTAGTGGATGTAAGGAATAGTCTTCCAGTAGAAGTGGTAGAGGTTAATACAGTGAAGGAGTTTAAGCATGCATGGGATAGGTATAAGGCTATCCTAGATATAAGATAAGGCCAGGGACTAATGAAAGTATTACATTACTGAGAGAGTAGTGGATGTATGGAATAGTCTTCCAGTAGAAGTGGTAGAGGTTAATACAGTGAAGGAGTTTAAGCATGCATGGGATAGGTATAAGGCTATCCTAGATATAAGATAAGGCCAGGGACTAATGAAAGTATTACATTACTGAGAGGGTAGTGGATGCATGGAATAGTCTTCCAGTAGAAGTGGTAGAGGTTAATACAGTGAAGGAGTTTAAGCATGCATGGGATAGGTATAAGGCTATCCTAGATATAAGATAAGGTCAGGGACTAATGAAAGTATTACATTACTGAGAGGGTAGTGGATGTATGGAATAGTCTTCCAGTAGAAGTGGTAGAGGTTAATACAGTGAAGGAGTTTAAGCATGCATGGGATAGGTATAAGGCTATCCTAGATATAAGATAAGGCCAGGGACTAATGAAAGTATTACATTACTGAGAGGGTAGTGGATGTATGGAATAGTCTTCCAGTAGAAGTGGTAGAGGTAAACACAGTGAAGGAGTTTAAGCATGCATGGGATAGGTATAAGGCTATCCTAGATATAAGATAAGGCCAGGGACTAATGAAAGTATTACATTACTGAGAGGGTAGTGGATGCATGGAATAGTCTTCCAGTGGAAGTGGTAGAGGTTATTACAGTGAAGGAGTTTAAGCATGCATGGGATAGGTATAAGGCTATCCTAGATATAAGATAAGGTCAGGGACTAATGAAAGTATTACATTACTGAGAGGGTAGTGGATGTATGGAATCCAGTAGAAGTGGTAGAGGTTAATACAGTGAAGGAGTGTAAGCATGCTTGGGATAGGTATAAGGCTATCCTATATATAAGATAAGGTCAGGGACTAATGATAGTATTATATTCCTGAGAGGGTAGTGGATGCATGGAATAGTCTTCCAGTAGAAGAGGTAAAGGTTAATACAGTGAAGGAGTTTAAGCATGCATGGGATAGGTATACGGCTATCCTAGATATAAGATAAGGCCAGGGACTAATGAAAGCATTACATTACTGAGAGGGTAGTGGATGTATGGAATAGTCTTCCAGTAGTAGTGGTAGAGGTTAATACAGTGAAGGAGTTTAAGCATGCATGGGATAGGAATAAGGCTATCCTAGATATAAGATAAGGCCAGGGACTAATGAAAGTATTACATTACTGAGAGGGTAGTGGATGTATGGAATAGTCTTCCAGTAGAAGTGGTAGAGGTTAATACAGTGAAGGAGTTTAAGCATGCATGGGATAGGTATAAGGCTATCCTAGATATAAGATAAGGCCAGGGACTAATGAAAGTATTACTTTACTGAGAGAGTAGTGGGTGCAAGGAATAGTCTTCCAGTAGAAGTGGTAGGGGTTAATACAGTGAAGGAGTTTAAGCATGCATGGGATAGGTATAAGGCTATCCTAGATATAAGATAAGGCAAGGGACTAATGAAAATATTACATTACTGAGAGGGTAGTGGATGTATGGAATAGTCTTCCAGTAGAAGAGGTAGAGGTTAATACAGTGGAGGAGTTTAAGCATGCGTGGGATAGGTATAAGGCTATCCTAGATATAAGATAAGGCCAGGGACTAATGAAAGTATTACTGAGAGGGTAGTGGATGTAAGGAATAGTCTTCCAGCAGAAGTGGTAGAGGTTAATACAGTGAAGGAGTTTAAGCATGCATGTGATAGGTATAAGGCTATCCTAGATATAAGATAAGGCCCAGGGACTAATGGAAGGATTACTTTACTGAGAGGGTAGTGGATGTATGGAATAGTCTTCCTGTAGAAGTGGTAGAGGTTAATACAGTGAAGGAGTTTAGGCATGCATGGGATAGGTATAAGGCTATCCTAGATATAAGATAAGGCCAGGGACTAATGAAAGTATTACTTTACTGAGAGGGTAGTGGGTGCAAGGAATAGTCTTCCAGTAGAAGTGGTAGGGGTTAATACAGTGGAGGAGTTTAAGCATGCGTGGGATAGGTATAAGGCTATCCTAGATATAAGATAAGGCCAGGGACTAATGAAAGTATTACTTTACTGAGAGGGTAGTGGGTGCAAGGAATAGTCTTCCAGCAGAAGTGGTAGAGGTTAATACAGTGAAGGAGTTTAAGCATGCATGTGATAGGTATAAGGCTATCCTAGATATAAGATAAGGCCAGGGACTAATGGAAGGATTACTTTAATGAGAGGGTAGTGGATGCATGGAATAGTCTTCCAGTAGAAGTGGTAGAGGTTAATACAGTGAAGGAGTTTAAGCATGCATGTGATAGGTATAAGGCTAGGGACTAATGGAAGGATTACTTTACTGAGAGGGTAGTGGATGTATGGAATCCAGTAGAAGTGGTAGAGGTTAATACAGTGAAGGAGTTTAAGCATGCATGGGATAGGTATAATGCTATCCTAGATATAAGATAAGGCCAGGGACTAATGATAGTATTACATTACTGAGAGGGTAGTGGATGTATGGAATAGTCTTCCAGTAGAAGTGGTAGAGGTTAATACAGTGAAGGAGTTTAAGCATGCGTGGGATAGGTATAAGGCTATTCTAGATATAAGATAAGGCCAGGAACTAATGAAAGTATTACTTTACTGAGAGGGTAGTGGATGTATGGAATAGTCTTCCAGTAGAAGTGGTAGAGGTTAATACAGTGAAGGAGTTTAAGCATGCATGGGATAGGTATAAGGCTATCCTAGATATAAGATAAGGCCAGGGACTAATGAAAATATTACTTTACTGAGAGGGTAGTGGATGTATGGAATAGTCTTCCAGTAGAAGTGGTAGAGGTTAATACAGTGGAGGAGTTTAAGCATGCGTGGGATAGGTATAAGGCTATCCTGAATATAAGATAAGGCCAGGGACTAATGAAAGTATTACATTACTGAGAGGGTAGTGGATGCATGGAATAGTCTTCCAGTAGAAGTGGTAGAGGTTAATACAGTGAAGGAGTTTAAGCATGCATGGGATAGGTATAAGGCTATCCTAGATTTAAGATAAGGCCAGGGACTAATGGAAGTATTACTTTACTGAGAGGGTAGTGGGTGCATGGAATAGTATTCCAGTAGAAGTGGTAGAGGTTAATACAGTGAAGGAGTTTAAGCATGCATGGGATAGGTATAAGGCTATCCTAGATATAAGATAAGGCCAGGGACTAATGAAAATATTACTTTACTGAGAGGGTAGTGGATGTATGGAATAGTCTTCCAGTAGAAGTGGTAGAGGTTAATACAGTGGAGGAGTTTAAGCATGCGTGGGATAGGTATAAGGCTATCCTAAATATAAGATAAGGCCAGGGACTAATGAAAGTATTACGTTACTGAGAGGGTAGTGGATGCATGGAATAGTCTTCCAGTAGAAGTGGTAGAGGTTAATACAGTGAAGGAGTTTAAGCATGCATGGGATAGGTATAAGACTATCCTAGATATAAGATAAGGCCAGGGACTAATGAAAGTATTACTGAGAGGGTAGTGGATGTAAGGAATAGTCTTCCAGCAGAAGTGGTAGAGGTTAATACAGTGAAGGAGTTTAAGCATGCATGGGATAGGTATAAGGCTATCCTAGATATAATATAAGGTCAGGGACTAATGATAGTATTACTTTACTGAGAGGGTAGTGGATGTATGGAATAGTCTTCCAGTAGAAGTGGTAGAGGTTAATACAGTGAAGGAGTTTAAGCATGCATGGGATAGGTATAAGGCTATCCTAGATATAATATAAGGCCAGGGACTAATGAAAGTATTACATTACTGAGAGGGTAGTGGATGTATGGAATAGCCTTCCAGTAGAAGTGGTAGAGGTTAATACAGTGAAGGAGTTTAAGCATGCATGGGATAGGTATAAGTCTATCCTAGATATAAGATAAGGCTAGGGACTAATGAAAGTATTACTTTACTGAGAGAGTAGTGGGTGCAAGGAATAGTCTTCCAGTAGAAGTGGTAGGGGTTAATACAGTGAAGGAGTTTAAGCATGCATGGGATAGGTATAAGGCTATCCTAGATATAAGATAAGGCCAGAGACTAATGAAAATATTACATTACTGAGAGGGTAGTGGATGTATGGAATAGTCTTCCAGTAGAAGTGGTAGAGGTTAATACAGTGAAGGAGTTTAAGCATGCATGGGATAGGTATAAGGCTATCCTAGATATAAGATAAGGCCAGGGACTAATGAAAGTATTACATTACTGAGAGGGTAGTGGATGTATGGAATAGTCTTCCAGTAGAAGTGGTAGAGGTTAATACAGTGAAGGAGTTTAAGCATGCATGGGATAGGTATAAGGCTATCCTAAATATAAGATAAGGCCAGGGACTAATGAAAGTATTACATTACTGAGAGGGTAGTGGATGCATGGAATAGTCTTCCAGTAGAAGTGGTAGAGGTTAATACAGTGAAGGAGTTTAAGCATGCATGGGATAGGTATATGGCTATCCTAGATATAAGATAAGGCCAGGGACTAATGAAAGTATTACTGAGAGGGTAGTGGATGTAAGGAATAGTCTTCCAGCAGAAGTGGTAGAGGTTAATACAGTGAAGGAGTTTAAGCATGTGTGGGATAGGTATAAGGCTATCCTAGATATAAGATAAGGCCAGGGACTAATGAAAGTATTACATTACTGAGAGGGTAGTGGATGTAAGGAATAGTCTTCCAGCAGAAGTGGTAGAGGTTAATACAGTGAGGGAGTTTAAGCATGCATGGGATAGGTATAAGGCTATCCTAGATATAAGATAAGGCCAGGGACTAATGAAAGGATTACATTACTGAGAGGGTAGTTGATACATGGAATAGTCTCTCAGTAGAAGTGGTAGAGGTTAATACAGTGATGGAGTTTAAGCATGCGTGGGATAGGTATAAGGCTATCCTAGATATAAGATAAGACCAGGGACTAATGATAGTATTACTTTACTGAGAGGGTAGTGGATGTATGGAATAGTCTTCCAGTAGAAGTGGTAGAGGTTAATACAGTGAAGGAGTTTAAGCATGCATGGGATAGGTATAAGGCTATTCTAGATATAAGATAAGGCCAGGGACTAATGAAAGTATTACTTTACTGAGAGGGTAGTGGATGTATGGAATAGTCTTCCAGTAGAAGTGGTAGAGGTTAATACAGTGAAGGAGTTTAAGCACGCGTGGGGTAGGTATAAGGCTATCCTAGATATAAGATAAGGAAAGGGACTAATGAAAGTATTACATTACTGAGAGGGTAGTGGATGTAAGGAATAGTCTTCCAGTAGAAGTGGTAGAGGTTAATACAGTGAAGGAGTTTAAGCATGCATGGGATAGGTATAAGGCTATCCTAGATATAAGATAAGGCCAGGGACTAATGAAAGTATTACATTACTGAGAGAGTAGTGGATGTATGGAATAGTCTTCCAGTAGAAGTGGTAGAGGTTAATACAGTGAAGGAGTTTAAGCATGCATGGGATAGGTATAAGGCTATCCTAGATATAAGATAAGGCCAGGGACTAATGAAAGTATTACATTACTGAGAGGGTAGTGGATGCATGGAATAGTCTTCCAGTAGAAGTGGTAGAGGTTAATACAGTGAAGGAGTTTAAGCATGCATGGGATAGGTATAAGGCTATCCTAGATATAAGATAAGGTCAGGGACTAATGAAAGTATTACATTACTGAGAGGGTAGTGGATGTATGGAATAGTCTTCCAGTAGAAGTGGTAGAGGTTAATACAGTGAAGGAGTTTAAGCATGCATGGGATAGGTATAAGGCTATCCTAGATATAAGATAAGGCCAGGGACTAATGAAAGTATTACATTACTGAGAGGGTAGTGGATGTATGGAATAGTCTTCCAGTAGAAGTGGTAGAGTGTAATACAGTGAAGGAGTTTAAGCATGCATGGGATAGGTATAAGGCTATCCTAGATATAAGATAAGGCCAGGGACTAATGAAAGTATTACATTACTAAGAGGGTAGTGGATGTATGGAATAGTCTTCCAGTAGAAGTGGTAGATGTTAATACAGTGAAGAAGTTTAAGCATGCATAGGTATAAGGCTATCCTAGATATAAGATAAGGCCAGGGACTAATGAAAGTATTACTTTACTGAGAGGGTAGTGGATGTATGGAATAGTCTTCCAGTAGAAGTGGTAGAGTGTAATACAGTGAAGGAGTTTAAGCATGCATGGGATAGGTATAAGGCTATCCTAGATATAAGATAAGGCCAGGGACTAATGAAAGTATTACATTACTAAGAGGGTAGTGGATGTATGGAATAGTCTTCCAGTAGAAGTGGTAGATGTTAATACAGTGAAGAAGTTTAAGCATGCATAGGTATAAGGCTATCCTAGATATAAGATAAGGCCAGGGACTAATGAAAGTATTACTTTACTGAGAGGGTAGTGGATGTATGGAATAGTCTTCCAGTAGAAGTGGTAGAGGTTAATACAGTGAAGGAGTTTAAGCACGCGTGGGGTAGGTATAAGGCTATCCTAGATATAAGATAAGGCCAGGGACTAATGAAAGTATTACATTACTGAGAGGGTAGTGGATGTAAGGAATAGTCTTCCAGTAGAAGTGGTAGAGGTTAATACAGTGAAGGAGTTTAAGCATGCATGGGATAGGTATAAGGCTATCCTAGATATAAGATAAGGCCAGGGACTAATGAAAGTATTACATTACTGAGAGAGTAGTGGATGTATGGAATAGTCTTCCAGTAGAAGTGGTAGAGGTTAATACAGTGAAGGAGTTTAAGCATGCATGGGATAGGTATAAGGCTATCCTAGATATAAGATAAGGCCAGGGACTAATGAAAGTATTACATTACTGAGAGGGTAGTGGATGCATGGAATAGTCTTCCAGTAGAAGTGGTAGAGGTTAATACAGTGAAGGAGTTTAAGCATGCATGGGATAGGTATAAGGCTATCCTAGATATAAGATAAGGTCAGGGACTAATGAAAGTATTACATTACTGAGAGGGTAGTGGATGTATGGAATAGTCTTCCAGTAGAAGTGGTAGAGGTTAATACAGTGAAGGAGTTTAAGCATGCATGGGATAGGTATAAGGCTATCCTAGATATAAGATAAGGCCAGGGACTAATGAAAGTATTACATTACTGAGAGGGTAGTGGATGTATGGAATAGTCTTCCAGTAGAAGTGGTAGAGGTAAACACAGTGAAGGAGTTTAAGCATGCATGGGATAGGTATAAGGCTATCCTAGATATAAGATAAGGCCAGGGACTAATGAAAGTATTACATTACTGAGAGGGTAGTGGATACATGGAATAGTCTTCCAGTAGAAGTGGTAGAGGTTAATACAGTGAAGGAGTTTAAGCATGCATGGGATAGGTATAAGGCTATCCTAGATATAAGATAAGGCCAGGGACTAATGAAAGTATTACATTACTGAGAGGGTAGTGGATGCATGGAATAGTCTTCCAGTGGAAGTGGTAGAGGTTATTACAGTGAAGGAGTTTAAGCATGCATGGGATAGGTATAAGGCTATCCTAGATATAAGATAAGGTCAGGGACTAATGAAAGTATTACATTACTGAGAGGGTAGTGGATGTATGGAATAGTCTTCCAGTAGAAGTGGTAGAGGTTAATACAGTGAAGGAGTTTAAGCATGCATGGGATAGGTATAAGGCTATCCTAGATATAAGATAAGGCCAGGGACTAATGAAAGTATTACATTACTGAGAGGGTAGTGGATGCATGGAATAGTCTTCCAGTAGAAGTGGTAGAGGTTAATACAGTGAAGGAGTTTAAGCATGCATGGGATAGGTATAAGGCTATCCTAGATATAAGATAAGGTCAGGGACTAATGAAAGTATTACATTACTGAGAGGGTAGTGGATGTATGGAATAGTCTTCCAGTAGAAGTGGTAGAGGTTAATACAGTGAAGGAGTTTAAGCATGCATGGGATAGGTATAAGGCTATCCTAGATATAAGATAAGGCCAGGGACTAATGAAAGTATTACATTACTGAGAGGGTAGTGGATGTATGGAATAGTCTTCCAGTAGAAGTGGTAGAGGTAAACACAGTGAAGGAGTTTAAGCATGCATGGGATAGGTATAAGGCTATCCTAGATATAAGATAAGGCCAGGGACTAATGAAAGTATTACATTACTGAGAGGGTAGTGGATACATGGAATAGTCTTCCAGTAGAAGTGGTAGAGGTTAATACAGTGAAGGAGTTTAAGCATGCATGGGATAGGTATAAGGCTATCCTAGATATAAGATAAGGCCAGGGACTAATGAAAGTATTACATTACTGAGAGGGTAGTGGATGCATGGAATAGTCTTCCAGTGGAAGTGGTAGAGGTTATTACAGTGAAGGAGTTTAAGCATGCATGGGATAGGTATAAGGCTATCCTAGATATAAGATAAGGTCAGGGACTAATGAAAGTATTACATTACTGAGAGGGTAGTGGATGTATGGAATAGTCTTCCAGTAGAAGTGGTAGAGGTTAATACAGTGAAGGAGTTTAAGCATGCATGGGATAGGTATAAGGCTATCCTAGATATAAGATAAGGCCAGGGACTAATGAAAGTATTACATTACTGAGAGGGTAGTGGATGCATGGAATAGTCTTCCAGTAGAAGTGGTAGAGGTTAATACAGTGAAGGAGTTTAAGCATGCATGGGATAGGTATAAGGCTATCCTAGATATAAGATAAGGTCAGGGACTAATGAAAGTATTACATTACTGAGAGGGTAGTGGATGTATGGAATAGTCTTCCAGTAGAAGTGGTAGAGGTTAATACAGTGAAGGAGTTTAAGCATGCATGGGATAGGTATAAGGCTATCCTAGATATAAGATAAGGTCAGGAACTAATGAAAGTATTACTTACTGAGAGGGTAGTGGATGCATGGAATAGTCTTCCAGTAGAAGTGGTAGAGGTAAACACAGTGAAGGAGTTTAAGCATGCATGGGATAGGTATAAGGCTATCCTAGATATAAGATAAGGCCAGGGACTAATGAAAGTATTACATTACTGAGAGGGTAGTGGATACATGGAATAGTCTTCCAGTAGAAGTGGTAGAGGTTAATACAGTGAAGGAGTTTAAGCATGCATGGGATAGGTATAAGGCTATCCTAGATATAAGATAAGGCCAGGGACTAATGAAAGTATTACATTACTGAGAGGGTAGTGGATGCATGGAATAGTCTTCCAGTGGAAGTGGTAGAGGTTATTACAGTGAAGGAGTTTAAGCATGCATGGGATAGGTATAAGGCTATCCTAGATATAAGATAAGGTCAGGGACTAATGAAAGTATTACATTACTGAGAGGGTAGTGGATGTATGGAATAGTCTTCCAGTGGAAGTGGTAGAGGTTAATACAGTGAAGGAGTTTAAGCATGCATGGGATAGGTATAAGGCTATCCTAGATATAAGATAAGGCCAGGGACTAATGATAGTATTACATTACTGAGAGGGTAGTGGATGCATGGAATAGTCTTCCAGTAGAAGTGGTAGATGTTAATACAGTGAAGAAGTTTAAGCATGCATAGGTATAAGGCTATCCTAGACCCCCTTCCTCCCCCGCAAGAAGCCTCTCTCTCCGCCCTCCTTCCCTCGTATTGCCTCTCTCCCTGGTGGGTAGTGGGGGCAGCCGGAGGATGTCTGCATGACACGCCATCCTCCGCTGCTGCCCGGTTCTTGACCTCCCTACTTCCTTCATAGAAGTCCCGACGGACGTGCCAGGCAGAAGCGGAGGATGTTTGCGCACATTGTGCAGACATCCACTGCTGCTTACGAGGGAGATCCAGGTGCCCTGCAGCTCTGCGGGGGACCTGGATCCCAGTCTTATAGTCAGACCTCGATAAGAGGTCAGACTATAAGACGATATCATTTGCTCTGAAAAAAACCTTGTCTTATATTCGAGCAAATATGGTAATGGGCAAAATAACACTACCAAATTTCACACCTGATATGACAACAAGCCATATGCGGTGACTGTATTTCCCTCCTCCGTGCAGGAGGGAAGACTGCGTGGAGGAGATGGCCGGGGACACGGAGCAGCCAGGAGGTGAGTACTGGGGAAGAGAGGAGGAGGGTGGCATTTAATGGGCAAAATAACACTGGCATATACATGGGCAAATAACTGGCATATTATTGTAGAAAAATAGCAGTGGACAAATTGACTGTGGTATATAATTGGGCAAAATATCACTGGCATGTTTATGGGAAACATATCACTGGAATATTTATGGGTATAATAACACTGGCAAATAAATGGGCAAAATAACACTAGCAAAATTCCCACCGGATATGACAGCAAACCATAACCGGTGGCTGTGTTTCCCTCCTCCATGTAGGAGGGAAGACTGCGTGGAGGAGATGGTCAGGGACACAGAGCAGCAAGGAGGTGAGTACTGGGGAAGGGGGAGGAGTGTGGCATTTAATGGGCAACATAACAATGGCATAAAACTGTCAAAATAACACCGGCACACAATAGATGCATTTAAACATGGAAAAGCAGAACATACAGGGCTATTAATAACAGAATAAGCATTAATAATACAGCGTATTGATCCAAGGAGAAATCTGATTGCCTTTTGGAGTCAAGAAGGAATTTTTCCCCCAGGAGGCAAAATTCGAAATAGCTTCCTTAGGGGTTTTGCTTCTTTTGGATCAAAACGCAGAAATGATAGGTAGAAGGGTTGAACTTGATGGACTTGTGTCTTTTTTCAACCTAAATTACTATGTTACTATGTTATATTAATGGGCAAATTTTTTTATTTTTATTATTGGGCCGCCATGTGTGGCATAATTAATAGGGGTCACAGTATTTACAGTGTTTAGGTGACACAGTCACAGTATAAGCAGTGTTTGGGTGATACAGTCACAGTATAAGCAGTGTTTAGGTGACACAGTCACAGTATAAGCAGTGTTTGGGTGATACAGTCACAGTATAAGCAGTGTTTAGGTGATACAGTCACAGTATAAGCAGTGTTTGGGTGATACAGTCACAGGATAAGCAGTGTTTGGGTGATACAGTCACAGTATAAGCAGTGTTTAGGTGATACAGTCACAGTATAAGCAGTGTTTGGGTGATACAGTCACAGTATAAGTAGTGTTTAGATGATACAGTTACAGTATAAGCAGTGTTTAGATGATACAGTCACAGTATAAGCAGTGTGTGGGTGACACAGTCACAGTATAAGCAGTGTTTAGATGATACAGTTACAGTATAAGCAGTGTTTAGGTGATACAGTCATAGTATAAGCAGTGTTTGAGTGATACAGTCACAGTATAAGCAGTGTTTAGGTGATACATTCACAGTATAAGCAGTGTTTAGGTGATCCAGTCACAGTATAAGCAGTGTTTAGATGATACAGTTACAGTATAAGCAGTGTTTGGGTGATACAGTCACAGTATAAGCAGTGTTTGGGTGATACAGTCACAGTATAAGCAGTGTTAAGGGGATACGGTCACAGTATAAGCAGTGTTTGGGTGATACAGTCACAGTATAAGCAGTGTTTAGGTGATACAGTCACAGTATAAGCAGTGTTTGGGTTATACAGTCACAGTATAAGCAGTGTTTGGGTGATACAGTCACAGTATAAGCAGTGTTAAGGGGATACGGTCACAGTATAAGCAGTGTTTGGGTGATACAGTCACAGTATAAGCAGTGTTTAGGTGATACAGTCACAGTATAAGCAGTGTTTGGGTGATACAGTCACAGTATAAGCAGTGTTTAGGTGATACAGTCACAGTATAAGCAGTGTTTGGCTGATACAGTCACCGTATAAGCAGTGTTTAGCTGATACAGTCACAGTATATCTCTAAAATCCACATATATTTTTGTAATATAGGCACTAAGTACTTTTATTGCAGTACATAATAAGAAGGTATACATTTTGTTGCCATATACACATTTTGTTCCATTTATTTGTATACATTTTATACACTGCAATGATACACTTATTTTAGACATTTTATACACTGCAATAAAAGTACTCTTTGCCAATGCTACAAAAGTATACCTGGATATAAAAGAGCACTTATGTATTGTAGGCAGCAATTGTGAGTGTGTTTTTTTTTGTGGGGTTGGGGTGAAGGGCATGATTGCATGCCAGCGAGTGGAGGGGGCCAGGGTCAAGAGGCCCCAAGCAAATGGTTGCCCAGGGTCCAATTAATATGAAAGACGGCCCTGAGTAATGTCATCAGACACTGACCTACTGTGTACAAGAGCAAGGTCACTTAAGAGTCCACACAATTAATTCTACTGAAGAAGCACAGGAAGTGGCTAAATGAAACAAAACTTTATATCCTCAGTGTCTATATAACCAGTAGACATGTGCATTCGTTTTCGGACGAATGCATTTTTGTCCATTCGTCCGTAAAACGAAAATGCTAAACTAACGAAAGCCGAATGAACCAATGGTTAATAAACGAAAATCATTAGTCCATTCGTGCTATTGGCATTCTATAAACCGAAATAGAGTCGGTTTATAGAATACCAATAGCATTACATATATTCCATAAACCGACATAATGAACGACTTTCGGTTTATGGAAAGCATGTAATGCTATTGCTATTCTATAAACCGAAATAGAGTCCCCATTCCCCATCAATTGACCTATTCGTATGAATGGGGACTCTATTTCGGTTTATAGAATAGCAATAGCATCACATGTATTCCATAAACCGAAAGTCTATAAACTGAAAGATATTCCATTTATAGACTTTCGGTTTATAGAAAATATGTAATGCTATTGCTATTCTATAAACCGAAAGTCTATAAACCGAATGTCGTTCGGTTTATAGACTTTCGGCTTATGGAATACATGTAATTCTATTGGCTTTCTATAAACTGAAATAGAGTCCCCATTCATAAGAAATTCTTATGAATGGGGACTCTATTACGGTTTATAGAATACCAATAGCATTACATGTATTCCATAAACCGAAAGACATTCGGCTTATAGACTTTCGGTTTATGGAATGCATGTAATCCTATTGGCTTTCTATAAACCGATATAGAGTCGGTTTATAGAAAGCCAATAGCATTACATACATTCCATAAACCAAAAGTCTGTAAACCGATTTGTCTTTCGGTTTATAGACTTTCGGTTTATGGAATGTGTGGGTCAATTGATTCGTACGAACGAATAAAACGAAACGAATATAATGAACGAATTTCGTCTGAAACGAATGCAGTAATGAACGGAATTCGTTTTAGACTAAATAAATAACATTTTCGTCCGAATGGACGAAAACGCAACAAAAATTTTAGTTTTGCACATGTCTAATAACCAGTGCTGCCGCACCTGCAGTAAACATGCATAGTAATCACTGGAGTCAAATATTAAAATTGTGATTCATGCAGAATGACTGCATCAAATCATACTGGAAAATAACCTGTGCACTATACAAGCAGTGATCTTTATCTTGCACCAAAGGGAGTTTGGAGACCAGACTCTCATTTAAGGATGCACATGGCTGATTGAGTGCAGAATATTATGTGTTGTTGTTTTTTTTTTAGTAAATTCCCCTAAAATTCTATTGAATCTTTTTGTTTTTATTGGAATATTTATTTTTTTCTGCATAATGCATCTTGTATCTTGTAGATAAAATGATTTGAAGAACAATATTACCCTATCACCATTAATATCTTCATCTCGATAATCTCACAATTACAAAAGTAAATGTCATTTGAAATAAAGTATTGTCTTTTGCACATTGCCTCTGTGTGATGCTAATAATTGGGGTGTTATACTCGCTTGTTATTTAATTGAACCACTATCCTCCAAACAGAAAGAATTGGAGACATAGCCCCTCTCAGTACTGAAACTTAATGCACTTGCATAACTCTCTCTATGGTAATATCTCATTTAATGTTAAGCAAGTCATGTGTTAGATCGTCTTACCTTCCCTTCATCTCTCGGGGTATCACTAAGGTGCACTACGGGGCCAGGGTGAGATTTGGTAGATCTGTAAAGAAGCAGAATGTGTGTGAGAACACAATATAACATACCAGCGGGAAACCAAGAGCCTCATTCATGACAGAGGGAATTGAGAATGTATGTATCCCAGGATAAGATGGCAGTGTAGATAGGGCTTTATTCATGACAGAGAGAAGGCAGTGGAGAAGGATCGAGAGGTGGCACTGCTGCGAGGAAGAGCTCAGAGTAAATCTGCATGGATCTGGCACCAGGCTTGTACCTTTGTCTTCTATTAATGAATCAAAAAGTGAAGGAAGTTTGTGGCCCCTTAAGTTCAAATTTGAGGGGGCTATTTACTAAAAGGTGAGTAGCAGGTGAGATGGCCTCACCTTTTAGTGAATAGCCCCCATAGTTGTTTATCTTTCTGAATGTCACCGACATGAATCTGCTTTACAGTTACAATTCATGTGCTTATCTGATGCATTGAATTTCTCCTCCTTGGAAACTGTTACTGTTTACAAAAGAGCAAACCGGAATCTGTGAGGGAGGGGGAAAGACGTGTTAGAACTCCCAAGCAGCCCAAGCAAGCTAGGGAAAGACCTCCCTACAAAAATAAGCCCTGTGTTTAAAATCTCAGCAGCTTTATATTGTCAACACAAGTCATTCAATGGCATTCAGCTGAATGAGAGAATGTTACTGTTACTCTGGCCTTAAAGGGACTGTCTGGGGCCCAACATGACTCTTCCAAATGTTAATGCATATTAATGTGCTTTCAAAGTACTTTGTAATGCATGTTTTACATTTTTCTATTGCTTAAAATACCACAATCTTACACTTAGGTGAATTTGTGAAATTATAGCAGTTTGCAAGAAGCCAGGACTACCCACACTAGCTGAGTAAAAGTCAATTTCCCTTTTTTATTTTGAGAATAATTTCATTCAAATGAATGGGATATCCTGTCTCTCTAGTGATGTCATCAGACAATGTGTCGCACTGTTAAGAGATCCTACTGTATCCAAGAACAAAGTTATTTAGATTCCACACAATGCATTCTATTCCAGCAGCAGAGCAAGTAACTACATGAAACAAAACAGATACATGCATAGTGCCTACACACAATCACTGTGGTAATAGCATTTTTTTTAAATGTGATTAATGAAGAATGCCTGCATCAAATCACACTGGAAAAAAGCCTGTGCACTATACAAGCAGTGATCTTCATCTTGCACCAAAGTGAGTTTGGGGAGTAGACTGTTGAAATTTCCTTCTCAATTTCCTGCAATCCCCTCTTTCGTGAATAAAACCCTTAATGACGTATTAATCAAGCACACCCCATTACACAACATCACCTCTGTCGATCGATTTCAGGTTTGAAGATGTTTCTCTAGATAAAGGGTAAACTATAAAAGCCGAGTGAGAACAATTGATTGGATGTGTTAATGAGCTTTATGTTTGGTTAACGAGCCCTGATCAATTAAGACAAAGGTCATTAATGAGAGCAGCCAGGAATTGTGAAAAGATAAAGGTTATATGCCGCAAAATATGATTTGTTTCCTGTTCAGTTGCCGACTTCCAGACTGAAGGAGAGAAAATGGGTGACTTTAATAAGAGCAAACATTCAGGGTTTGTATTCATTGTGTAAAGGTTACACCATAAAACATGTCTGTGTTAGCTCGTTACACCAATTTACAGTACGGCATTAATGGCTCCACCATCTTTCTCTGGGAAGTTTCCTGGACTTTCGTTAGTCTCTTAATTTATCTTCCAGGAAAGAATCCTGTGAAGCTTTCATTCTGCAGCCAGACTTAATCCTATGGGAAACGCGTTTCACTCCCTTATTGCGGGAGTACATCTCATGGCTGACCAAGGAGCTCTGTAACTTTGAGTACCATGTGGTGTGAACTCTAAACACTTGGGGCTGTATTCATGAAAGAGAGGATTGCAAACTTAATGTCAAAACAGCAGACATTACAATAACATTCCCTTATCAATTCCCTGCAATTCTCTCTTTCGTAAATAAAGCCCAAGGGTTTATAGAAGCTAGTAAAACCTCCAATGTATGCTCGTTTAATAGTATCTAAAATGTACACATTCATTGCATGTGTGTATATGCATGATTTAATCACACTAATATAGGTTATATTAGGAATATTATGTCAGTTGAGCACCAATTATATTTTTTAGTCTTAGCCGGTGACCTCTTGTCCTTTGTACTGTTCTATTAATGATCAGGTCTTTAGAAAGCCCTTTGTATGGGCCCTGTACATATTTATATAACATTATCCCCTCTAAGCCGTGTACATATCCCCTCTAACGTGTACAAATTTAACTTTTCCAGCTTTTTTTCATAACCAATCTAACAAATTCCCTGATTAGTTTTGTAGCCCTTGTCTGCACTTTCTCTAGTTCCATAATGTCCTTTTTTTTTTTTTTTTTTTTTTAGAAAAGGTGCACAGAATTGATTTTCATATTCAAAGTGGGGTCTTACCAATGACCTTTAAAGAGGCAGAATAATATCTTTTTGCCATTTGGAGTCATGAAGGATTTTTTTTCCCCACTGAAAGCAGAAATCGAAATTGCTAAAGGGGTTTTTATTTGCCTTCTCTTGCATCAACAGCGGTAAACATGGGATAGGAAAAGGGTTGAACTGGATGGACGCAATTTTTTTTTCAACCTAAACTGCTATGTAACCGTGTAACTATGAGTTAATATCCTTTTAATACCTGCCAATATCTTATTGGCCTTTGCAGCCACCAGCTGACACTGTGCACTACTACTGCTAAATCTATGGTCTAAAATTACTCCAAATCATTAGTAGATTTCCCCAAGGAAAACTATATGTTGCATTTTTATTATTATACCCAAAATGCATAATTTTACATTTGTCTGTGTTGAGTTGAGTGTTGAGTCTTATTTGCCATTTATCTGTCCAGTTACCCAATTTGCCCAAATCCTCTTGCTATGAACATACATCCAGTTCAGACTGTCTTACTATTTATTTTTGTCATTGGCAAACACTAAAACCCTGCCAGGGACTGAACCTGCAACCCGAGGGGTTGAGCAGATTCCAGTTAGTTTTATTGTGATTATGGGCTTTATTGATGAAAGAGGGAATTGTGAAGAGGATTTACAACTTAAGGCCAAAGTAGCCGAGTTGCTCAAATTCTCTCATTCAGCTACTTTGGCCTTAACTTTGAAATCCCTTTGTCAATTCTCTTTCATGAGTAATGCTTTATGTGTTTGTCGGTGTGAGATGTAAGTATTTTTGTGCCTTTTTGTTTTTTGAAACTTATAAAGGCATGTGAAACGTATAAAGGCATGTGAAACTTATAAAGGCATGTGAAACGTATAAAGGCATGTGAAACGTATAAAGGCATGTGAAACGTATAAAGGCATATAAACCTGACCCAGTGTTCCCAAGCTGTGTGTGTGCCAGGGAGCTGCAGACATTTCACAGCCACTTCACTGAAGCAATAAGAGGATTAAACAGCGGTTTAAGAGGTGAGTACTTCACAGACGCCCCCTCAGATCACAAGATGACAACAGAGAAAACATGAAAAGGGAATTCACAATCCTTAAAATACAGACTTGGCAGATAATACGTGTGGATTCAAAAAATAGATCACAGGATGCGTGCTACGTGAGAATCGGTACTTACAGTTCTATCGCCTTGTTCCACATGACTACGTATCCGGACAGCACAAACGATTCAATATTCGCTATATGTGTGTTACCACGCTCCGTTCCCACGTAGAGCCACTTACTCTGGAAAGGCAGATGGCAGCAGGTAATTCTGCAAAAAACAAACAATATGCGAAGTGTAAGTGACGCTCTCATTAAACTCACAGCTTGATGCCTGGACAATGCGGTCTGAGTCCACAATCTGCCGGATGCAATCCTCCGACATAAGACGGTTGTACTAAAAATGTAACATTCTCAATATTTGGTATGACCAATGGGAAGTGACAAGGGAATATCAAACTTCAGGCCAAAGAGTTGGAAACATTCTCCCACTAAGCCGATTACTAGGTTAAATAAGAGGCTTGTCATTTAAATGCCAACTGTAATAAAGATTAAACAAAGAGATACAAATCGGTTTATCCCCGTGTTAGATAATATAATCTTCGATAAAAAGAATCAGCAGACGAGTTATTTTCTTTCTAAATGATCAGATGAAAACAGCTGCTGATAAAACGTATAGTTTTGGAGCAGATGGAAGGCCAATAATATACAATTGTAATCCAAAATCAAAAAGTTTGGTGGCAATCAGTTAGAGGAGGAGGAGGAGGAGGAGGGGGGGGGAGGAGGTATAAAACATATATATATATATATATATATATATATATATATATATATATATATAAACACATCCAGAATGGAAAGCACTCACCTGAACTATTTATCATGCTCCCATGGGGCTAAATCTTCAAAGAAATGTATCCCCATATAAAGATAAGTATTTAGCGTTAGGACCCACCTATATTGGAGTACTTTGATGTAGTGGTGGGCTTAGCAATATATGGCCATACGAAGTATCTGCTCGAATATAAGACGGCCCTGATTATAAGACGACCCCCCCAAATTTGGGATATTCCTTTAGGAAAAAAAGTAAAAGCCTGAATATAAGACTACCCTATAGGGAAAAAAAACTTGTATATATTCACATGTAAATTGATTTTTCAGATTTAATAAAAATTCTGATATAAAAAAAATGCACTTCATGTTTTTATTTCCTTTTATGTGCCAATGCTGCCCCTACCCCCCAGACTTTCCCAATGCTGCCTCCCTACTCCCAACCCCCCCCCCCCCCCCCCGACTTGCCCAATGCTGGCTCTCTCTCCCCTCCCTCCTTCCTCCAATTTTGCCTCTCTCCCCCCTCCCCCCCCCCCAATTTTGCCTCTCTCCCCCCTCCCTCCCCCCAATTTTGCCTCTCTCCCCCCTCCCTCCCCCCAATTTTGCCTCTCTCCCCCTCCCTCCCCCCAATGTTGTCTCTCTCCCCCTCCCTCCATCCCCCCAACATTGTCTCTCCCCCTCCAACGTTGTCTCTCTCTCCCACTTTGCCTCTCTCCCCCCTCCATAGAACGTTGTCTCTCTCCCCCTCCCTCTCCCCAACACTGTCTCTCTCCCGCTCCCTTCCTTCAATGTTGTCTCTCTCCCCCTAGATGTTGTCTCTCTCCCCCTAGATGTTGTCTCTCTCGCCCTCCCTCCAACGTTGTCTCTGTCTCCCGCTCCCTCCCTCCCCCCAACATTGTCTCTCTCTCCCCCTCCCTCCAACGTTGTCTCTCTCTCCCACTTTGCCTCTCTCCCCCTCCCTAGAACATTGTCTCTCTCCCCCCAGTGTTGTCTCTCTCCCCCCAACATGGTCTCTCTCTATAACGGACAACCTGAAGATCATGTGACCTCACGGCTACCGTCATAATAGATGGAAGTGTCGGGCAGCATGGAGGATGTCCACTGGATGCCCAAATCTCCCTAATGTCATTTTCCATGTCTACCCGCCTAATCTTAACCACTGATGAGTGCCACGATGAAATCTGTGCTATCTGCGCTGCCAGATAGTATTTCTCTAAGTCTGGCGTCCCACGCCCGCCTGCCAGCTTTGGTTTATACATTGTGATACGGCTGATCCTGGAGCTTTTGTTCTGCCATATAAATGTTATTGTCCGAATGTCTCCCTAACCATGACATCCAGAGGGGTGTCCATCTCCTGAGCACTTGTCTAGTGAACTACAAAAGGGAACATAGTTAATTGGTAAGTTAGAGGGGTGTCATTTTCATGTCAAAAAATCCCATTTTAATAACTGTGATTACGGCAGCACTGATTATATAGACACTGAGGATATAAAGTTTTGTTTCATTTAGTCATTTCCTGTGCTGCTGGTATAGAACACATTGTGTGAACTATGATGAACTTGCTCTTGTACACAGTAGCAACACATTGTTTGATGACATCACTAGAGAAACAGGAAATTTCATTTGAATTAAATTATTTTCATTGGTTACTGCATCAAAAAAAAAAAAAAACTTTTACTCAAGCTAGTGTGGGCAGTCCTGGTTTCTTGCAAACTACTGTAATTTCACAATTTCATCTAGAAGTAAATATTTTATATTTTCAGCAAATGCAAAACATGCCTATTTAAGTACTGTGAAAGCACATTAATATGAATTAATATTTGGAAGATGCATTCTGGTGAGATCCATAGTCTGCAGCTGGGGTAGTGTCTCATGTCTATGACATCACCTTGTGAATTGACATACAAACTTCTTATTTTTCCTTCAAAGCAAGACATTTGCATATCAAGCCACAGCTGTGATGTCACAAAAAGAACCCCATTTTCCCTCCTAACCTATGCATTTGTTTGCTGACACAATACATAGATCAATTTCATTCTGACGATTTCTACAGTAAACAATGTTTCGGTGACAAACAACAATTACTGTTCAACATCCAGCTTGTAGAGTGAGAGGATTAAGCCCATTCTGGGGTCCATTCTCCCCTTCATTACAACCAGAAGCTCTTTTACAGGATGGAACAGAAGCCAGATCAAGCCGTTTAACTTGCTGCCATGACACGATGTGGGCACCGTGCCAACAGATCACAGAAGCCAGAGGTAGGAGGTAAAGGCAACGTTGTGATGAAGTCATTATGCAGTATGGTGCAGCACACAGATAAAAACAAGACAAACAGTAAAACAGCCAAACTAAATGGCATTTCTCTGCGGACTCCTGGCCGATTAGAAGAGGTCTCCCTGGAAGTCACTACCTTGTCATTTACCACCTAAAAAGCTCTGTAGATTTTGCGCTGGATGATCCACGGCCTGGTTCCGGGTATAATAATCCCCTGGGGGTCACTAATCATGATTAATGTACTAACTGTTCCTCTTAAAGGGGGTACACAAAAATCCTGTGCTTCTATTGTAGAAAATATCATCCATCGTCCAACGTGGCCTACAGTGTGTCATTAGGATTGTAAGGAACCTGCAAACTAGAACTGGTGAACGTGTGGGTAATATACGTAGGATCTAACTGAACCCAAAGGTCCAAGTCACCTCTCCTTCATGCCCACCTGTAAAGTGACAAAAAAAATCAAGAGGTGCAACTGAGTAAAGAAATAAATGTACTATATCACACCTCCCACTGTCTGGCTTTATAACAGTCCTGATTTGGAGAAAGAGATGTACTATATCACACCTCCCACTGTCTCGCTTTATAACAGTCCTGATTTGGAGAAAGAGATGTACTATATCACACCTCTCACTGTCTGGCTTTATAACAGTCCTGATTTGGAGAAAGAGATGTACTATATCACACCTCCCACTGTCTCGCTTTATAACAGTCCTGATTTGGAGAAAGAGATGTACTATATCACGCCTCTCACTGTCTCACTTTATAACAGTCCCGATTTGGAGAAAGAGATGTACTATATCACACCTCCCACTGTCTCGCTTTATAACAGTCCTGATTTGGAGAAAGAGATGTACTATATCACACCTCCCACTGTCTCGCTTTATAACAGTCCCGATTTGGAGAAAGAGATGTACTATATCACGCCTCCCACTGTCTCGCTTTATAACAGTCCTGATTTGGAGAAAGAGATGTACTATATCACGCCTCCCACTGTCTCGCTTTATAACAGTCCTGATCTGGAGAAAGAGATGTACTATATCACGCCTCCCACTGTCTCGCTTTATAACAGTCCTGATTTGGAGAAAGAGATGTACTATATCACGCCTCCCACTGTCTCGCTTTATAACAGTCCTGATTTGGAGAAAGAGATGTACTATATCACGCCTCTCACTGTCTCGCTTTATAACAGTCCTGATTTGGAGAAAGAGATGTATTATATCACGCCTCCCACTGTCTCGCTTTATAACAGTCCTGATTTGGAGAAAGAGATGTACTATATCACGCCTCCCACTGTCTCGCTTTATAACAGTCCTGATTTGGACAAAGAGATGTACTATATCACGCCTCTCACTGTCTCGCTTTATAACAGTCCTGATTTGGAGAAAGAGATGTATTATATCACGCCTCCCACTGTCTCGCTTTATAACAGTCCTGATTTGGAGAAAGAGATGTACTATATCACGCCTCCCACTGTCTCGCTTTATAACAGTCCTGATTTGGAGAAAGAGATGTACTATATCACGCCTCCAACTGTCTCACTTTATAACAGTCCTGTTTTGGAGAAAGTGATGTACTATATCACGCCTCCCACTGTCTCGCTTTATAACAGTCCTGATTTGGAGAAAGAGATGTACTATATCACGCCTCCCACTGTCTCGTTTTATAACAGTCCTGATTTGGAGAAAGAGATGTACTATATCACACCTCCCACTGTCTCGCTTTATAACAGTCCTGATTTGGAGAAAGAGATGTACTATATCACGCCTCCCACTGTCTCGCTTTATAACAGTCCTGATTTAAAGAAAGAGATGTACTATATCACGCCTCCCACTGTCTCGCTTTATAACAGTCCTGATCTGGAGAAAGAGATGTACTATATCACGCCTCCCACTGTCTCACTTTATAACAGTCCTGATTTGGAGAGAGAGATGTACTATATCACGCCTCCCACTGTCTCGCTTTATAACAGTCCCGATTTGGAGAAAGAGATGTACTATATCACGCCTCCCACTGTCTCGCTTTATAACAGTCCTGATTTGGAGAAAGAGATGTACTATATCACGCCTCCCACTGTCTCGCTTTACAACAGTCTTGATTTGGAGAAAGAGATGTACTATATCACGCCTCCCACTGTCTCGCTTTATAACAGTCCTGATTTGGAGAAAGAGATGTACTATATCACGCCTCTCACTGTCTCACTTTATAACAGTCCTGATTTGGAGAAAGAGATGTACTATATCACGCCTCTCACTGTCTCGCTTTATAACAGTCCTGATTTGGAGAAAGAGATGTACTATATCACGCCTCCCACTGTCTCGCTTTATAACAGTCCTGATTTGGAGAAAGAGATGTACTATATCACGCCTCCCACTGTCTCGCTTTATAACAGTCCTGATTTGGAGAAAGAGATGTACTATATCACGCCTCTCACTGTCTCGCTTTATAACAGTCCTGATTTGGAGAAAGAGATGTACTATATCACGCCTCCCGCTGTCTCGCTTTACAACAGTCCTGATTTGGAGAAAGAGATGTACTATATCACGCCTCCCACTGTCTCGCTTTATAACAGTCCTGATTTGGAGAAAGAGATGTATTATATCACGCCTCCCACTGTCTCGCTTTATAACAGTCCTGAATTGGAGAAAGAGATGTACTATATCACGCCTCCCACTGTCTGGCTTTATAACAGTCCTGATTTGGAGAAAGAGATATACTATATCACGCCTCCCACTGTCTGGCTTTATAGAAACATAGAAACATAGAATGTGTCGGCAGATAAGAACCATTCGGTCCATCTAGTCTGCCCAATTTTTTTATTTTTTTTTTGAGTACTTTTATTAGTCCCCCGTTCCCGGTCTTATAGCTAGGATAGCCTTGTGTCTATCCCACGCATGCTTAAAATCCTTGACTGTGTTTACCTCTACCACTTCTGCTGGCAGGCTATTCCATACATCCACTACCCTCTCAGTAAAGTAATACTTCCTGATATTACTTTTAAATCGTTGCCCCTCTAATTTAAGACTATGTCCTCTAGTTGTGGTAGTTTTTCTTCTTTTAAATATACTCTCTTCCTTTACTGTGTTGATTCCCTTTATGTATTTAAATGTTTCTATCATATCCCCCCTGTTACGTCTTTCCTCCAAGCTATACATGTTAAGATGCTTTAACCTTTCCTGGTAAGTTTTATCCTTCAACCCATGAACCAGTTTAGTAGCCCTTCTCTGAACTCTCTCCAAAGTATCAATATCCTTCTGGAGATAAGGTCTCCAGTACTGCGTACAATACTCCAAGTGAGGTCTCACCAGTGCTCTGTACAATGGCATGAGCACTTCCCTCTTCCTACTGCTAATACCTCTCCCTTTACAACCAAGCATTCTGCTAGCATTTCCTGCTGCTCTATTGCATTGCCTACCTACCTTCAAGTCCTCTGAAATTATTACTCCTAAATCCCTTTCCTCAGATGTTGAGGTTAGGACTGTACCAAATAGTCTATATTCTGCTTTTGGGTTTTTACGCCCAAGGTGCATAATCTTGCACTTGTCCACATTAAATGCCAGTTGCCACTGCTCTGACCATTTTTCTAGTTTAGCTAAATCATTTGCCATTTGGCTTATCCCTCCATGAATATCAACCCTGCTGCAAATCTTTGTATCATCAGCAAAAAGACATACTTTACCAACAAGACCTTCTGCAATATCGCTAATAAAAATATTAAAGAGAATGGGTCCAAGAACAGATCCCTGAGGTACCCCACTAGTAACAAGACCTTGCATCGAATATACCCCATTGACTACAACCCTCTGTTGCCTGTCACTCAGCCATTGTCTAATCCATTCAACAATATTGAAATCCAAACTCAAAGATTTCAGTTTATTGATAAGCCTTCTATGTGCGACAGTGTCAAAAGCCTTACTGAAATCTAGGTAAGCAATGTCTACTGCACCACCCTGATCTATTATTTTAGTTACCCAATCAAAAAAATCAATAAGATTAGTTTGGCATGATCTCCCTGAAGTAAACCCATGCTGTCTCTGATCTTGAAATCCAAGCGACTTTAGATGTTCAACAATCCTATTCTTTAACAAGGTTTCCATTATTTTCCCCACTACTGAAGTAAGACTTACTGGTCTATAGTTGCCCGCCTCCTCCTTACTACCTTTCTTGTGAATGGGCACAACATTAGCTAATTTCCAATCTTCTGGAACTACTCCCGTTAACAATGATTGGTTAAATAAATCTGTTAACGGTTTTGCTAGTACACCACTAAGTTCTTTTAATAACTTTGGATGTATCCCATCAGGTCCCATCGACTTATTTGTCTTTACTTTAGACAGCTGAAGTAAAACCTCTTCCTCTGTAAACTTACATGCATCAAAAGACTCATTAGTCTTTTTCCCTAAATGAGGTCCCTTACCCTCATTTTCATTTGTAAAAACTGAACAAAAATATTCATTAAAGCAGTCTGCTAAGCCTTTATCCTCTTCTACATAGCATCCTTCTTTTGTTTTTAATCTAACTAATCCTTGTTTTACTTTCCTTTTCTCATGTATGTATCTAAAAAATGTTTTATCCCCCTTTTTCACTGACTGGGCTATAGTCTCTTCTGTGTGTGCTTTGGAAGCTCTTATAGCTTGCTTTGCCTCTTTCTGCCTACTCTTATAGATCTTTCTATCTTCCTCACTCTGAGTATTTTTATAATTACTAAATGCTAGCTTTTTATTTTTTACTATTTTAGCCACCTCTGCAGAGTACCACAGTGGTTTCTTCAATTTTTTGCTCTTACTGACAAGCCTTATGCAATTTTCTGTTGCCTTCAGTAGTGCAACTTTTAGATAATCCCATTTCTCCTGGACTCCATTTAAATTGTTCCAGTCTGATAATGACTCCTTTACACCTAATCTAATTTTAGAAAAGTCTGTTTTTCTAAAATCTAAACCTTTTGTTTTTGTGTGGTGTGACTGTGTCACTGTTCTTATATTAAACCACACTGTCTGGTGATCACTAGATCCTAAACTTTCACCTACAGTAATATCTGATAACAGATCTCCATTTGTGAACACTAAGTCTAGTATGGCCTGCTTTCCAGTTGGCTCCTCCACTACTTGTTTTAGAGATAATCCCAGTAGGGAGTTTAGGATATGCGTACTCCTGGCACAAGTAGCTGTTTTGTATTTCCAGTTCACATCAGGAAGATTAAAGTCACCCATGATGATCACTTCTCCCTTCATTGTCATTTTAGCTATTTCCTCAACTAGTAGATTATCTAACTCCTCTATTTGTCCAGGGGGCCTATAAATCACACCTACCCGAGTTACCATATGATTACCAAATTCTAATGTAACCCAAACTGACTCTATGTTCGCCTCACTAACTTGTATTACGTTACATTTTAAGCTATCCCTCACATACAGGGCCACCCCTCCCCCTTTTTTACCTTCTCTGTCTTTTCTATATAAAGAGGACCCTGGTATTGATATGTCCCAGTCATGTTTCTCATTATACCATGTCTCAGTAACAGCCACTAAATCTACATTCTCAGTTGCCAATATTGTCACAAGTTCATGGATCTTATTCCCTAAACTGCGAGCATTTGTAGACATGACCCTAAGCTTATCCTTTTTTAGCACGCTGACTACAGGTAACTTCTGTACCTTTTTTGGGGGGCAATTGGATTGATGTTTTATCGCCATTTTGCCCCCCTCTTTTAGTTTAAAAACCTCCTAGCAAAACCTCTGAACTGCTCACTGAGAACATTCGTTCCCTTTTGAGAAAGATGCAAACCATCTTTTTTATACAGTTCCTTTCTATCCCATAGTGAACTTCCATGAGAAACAAAGCCAAATCCTTGCTCCCGACACCATTCTCCAAGCCACAAGTTGAAGTCCCTAATACGCATCCGTCTATAATTCTGAATGTTATGCACAGGCATAACTTCAGAAAAGGACAGTGTGGACACAACCTGCCGTATATCATTGGCAAGAACACGAAAAGCTTCCTTCACCTCTGAAACCTCATTGCAAGCCAAATCATTTGTCCCTAGATGAACCAGTACATCCAATTCTCCTTCCTGATTTGCTTGCTTAACAATATTAGAAATACGCCTCCTGTCTCTGCGAGCAGTAGCTCCAGGAAGACATCTCACTAAGCCAATAGTGTCCAACTCCGCACCTCTTATGATAGAATCGCCCAACAACAACTGCTTTCTATCAGGCCTCACCTTCTCCTTGCACACCTTAGCCACATAGGAGAGTGGTTCCTCAAACTCTGCGTCTGAGCCTGCCTCCACAACACCACTGCACTCTGCAAGTGCTGAAAATGAATTCTGGACAGCCACAGACTGCGGGACATGCCTTTTATCCACAACTCTAAGCCTACCAGATCCAACAGTAATCCACCTGCCATTCCTAGGAAGCCTCTGCGGCAATGGCCTCTGTGTCAGTGACTTCGCAACAGTCTCAGCCCGAGTTTGTTTTACAGATAAATTACAAATCTCGGACTTTAAAAATGCAATCTCCTGCTGCAATCTTGAGAACTGTCTACAGATTAGACAGCCTCCAAACCTCCAAAAAATGGAATGTGAAACAAATGCAGAACAATTATCACAGTAAACCAAATCTGCCATTTTAAGAATTTAAATCAAAAAGATCTTTTAGTTTTGCTCACCTCTTGTATACCTCAGACTACCTCCAGAGTATCTCCAGAATATCTCTTAAATATAAATTTATAACAGTCCTGATTTGGAGAAAGAGATGTACTATATCACACCTCCCACTGTCTCGCTTTATAACAGTCCCGATTTGGAGAAAGAGATGTACTATATCACACCTCCCACTGTCTCGCTTTATAACAGTCCCGATTTGGAGAAAGAGATGTACTATATCACACCTCCCACTGTCTCGCTTTATAACAGTCCTGATTTGGAGAAAGAGATGTACTATATCACGCCTCCCACTGTCTCGCTTTATAACAGTCCTGATTTGGAGAAAGAGATGTACTATATCACGCCTCTCACTGTCTCGCTTTATAACAGTCCTGATTTGGAGAAAGAGATGTACTATATCACACCTCCCACTGTCTCGCTTTATAACAGTCCTGATTTGGACAAAGAGATGTACTATATCACACCTCCCACTGTCTGGCTTTATAACAGTCCTGATTTGGAGAGAGAGATGTACTATATCACGCCTCCCACTGTCTCGCTTTATAACAGTCCTGATTTGGAGAAAGAGATGTACTATATCACGCCTCCCACTGTCTCGCTTTATAACAGTCCTGATTTGGAGAGAGAGATGTACTATATCACGCCTCCCACTGTCTGGCTTTATAACAGTCCTGATTTGGAGAAAGAGATGTACTATATCACGCCTCCCACTGTCTCGCTTTATAACAGTCCTGATTTGGAGAAAGAGATGTACTATATCACGCCTCCCACTGTCTCGCTTTATAACAGTCCTGATTTGGAGAAAGAGATGTACTATATCATGCCTCCCACTGTCTCGCTTTACAACAGTCCTGATTTGGAGAAAGAGATGTACTATATCACGCCTCCCACTGTCTCGCTTTATAACAGTCCTGATTTGGAGAAAGAGATGTACTATATCACGCCTCCCACTGTCTCGCTTTATAACAGTCCTGATTTGGAGAAAGAGATGTACTATATCATGCCTCTCACTGTCTCGCTTTATAACAGTCCTGATTTGGAGAAAGAGATGTACTATATCACGCCTCCCACTGTCTCGCTTTATAACAGTCCTGATTTGGAGAAAGAGATGTACTATATCACACCTCCCACTGTCTCGCTTTATAACAGTCCCGATTTGGAGAAAGAGATGTACTATATCACGCCTCTCACTGTCTCGCTTTATAACAGTCCTGATTTGGAGAAAGAGATGTATTATATCACGCCTCCCACTGTCTCGCTTTATAACAGTCCTGATTTGGAGAAAGAGATGTACTATATCACACCTCCCACTGTCTCGCTTTATAACAGTCCTGATTTGGAGAAAGAGATGTACTATATCACACCTCCCACTGTCTCGCTTTATAACAGTCCTGATTTGGAGAAAGTGATGTACTATATCACGCCTCCCACTGTCTCGATTTATAACAGTCCTGATTTGGAGAAAGAGATGTACTATATCACGCCTCGCGCTGTCTAAGTTTTGCATGGGACTGTCTCGATTTGAAGGCTCTGTCCCACCAAGAAAATAGAAAAAGCAAATAGACATGTACAGAGAATAAAAACAATAGTCCCCTTAGCACTCTCTCTAGGGTTCCTCTAACCCTATATTTCAAATACAGTAGAAAGAGAAGTGGTATCCGCTAGCTCTACCTCTAATGTAGACCAATGTAGAGCTCGGCGAGACAGTGGGATTCGGGATATCAATCCCATTCTCTAGCTTATTAGACACCAGAGAATGCATACTGCTCAGACACAATAGCATTAGAGAATAAGAAAATAATTGTTAAGAAGAACGACTTAATTGCATTTTATGAAGCAGTGAGATGTGGGTGCTGCGGTGGATGCCATATATTTAGATTATGCTAAGGCATTTGACACTGTTCCACTTCTAATGAAAAGGATTTCAACTTAAATTACTATATTACTATGCCATATTGTCCAAATCAGTCTAGATACCTTATGTATTCCATTATTTTATTAGAGCCATCCCTATTCATTTTTCTTACTTCTTCTGCTAACTTTCCTCTCACAGGGCGCCATGATTATACCTATTACCTCTGATGAAGCCTCAGTGGCAAAACGAGTCAGGTTAAAAGGACTATACGGCTCCACCGAGACGTGGCAATAAGTGCCACATATTCTAGTTATCTGTATATATTTGTAGATATTTTATTATATGATTTTATGAAAGGGTTTTTATGATTGCACTGATTTGTGTGTTGGGAACCTCGTTTTACTAGCAACACCCTTTTTATCTCCCTCCTGACTCTACTTGCTGGTAAAAAAAAAACATACAGAATCGAGCAATGTCCAGTATTTTTGATTTTGGTTTTTTTGCCCATGAGTGGGAAGAATATATTAACTCTCAACGCAGCTGTACAATTCCTTCCCTGAACCTCCTCGGAGCCTGTTAATCCCGCTACCTGTGTACAGTCGTGCTTTTATTTTTTCATTGCTGATCATTTTTCATTGCTGATCATTTTTCATTGCTGATCATTTTTCATTGCTGATGTAATGTTTTTGTAAGATGAACTAATAAGGAATTATGACAACATGACCTGATAATTGCCAGTTTAAGCCATCTCACTCCGACACACGGATGTTTCAGATGCTGCTCGGGATCTGAATCTTAATGCTGGATATGTAAACATAAACCTGTTTTATTATATTCCATAGACGCGCCATAGTATAGAGCTGCTCCCTTTCTATGGAACTTACATCCACAGAGAATCCAGCTCTCTCCCTCATACTCAATCTTCAAAAAGTCCCTCAGAACTCACCTCTTTAAGGAGCTTACTACTTATCCCACTAGAACACCCATTAATTAAACTCTGGCCAAACCCACCCAGCTCCCACTGTCCCCAAATACTGTTAGGAATAAGGAAGCTTACTATTCATCCCACTAGAACACCCATTAATTAACCTCTGACCAAACCCACCCAGCTCCCACTGTCCCCAAATACTGTTAGGAATAAGGAAGCTTACTATTCATCCCACTAGAACACCCATTAATTAACCTCTGGCCAAACCCACCCAGCTCTCACTGTCCCCAAATACTGTTAGGAATAAGGAAGCTTACTATTCATCCCACTAGAACACCCATTAATTAACCTCTGACCAAACCCACCCAGATCCCACTGTCCCCAAATACAGTTAGGAATAAGGAAGCTTACTATTTATCCCACTAGAACACCCATTAATTAACCTCTGACCAAACCCACCCAGCTCTCACTGTCCCCAAATACTGTTAGGAATAAGGAAGCTTACTATTCATCCCACTAGAACACCCATTAATTAACCTCTGGCCAAACCCACCCAGCTCTCACTGTCCCCAAATAATGCTAGGAATAAGGAAGCTTACTATTCATCCCACTAGAACACCCATTAATTAACCTCTGACCAAACCCACCCAGCTCCCACTGTCCCCAAATACTGCTAGGAATAAGGAAGCTTACTATTAATCCCACTAGAACACACATTAATTAACCTCAGGGTAGATTGGCAAGTCTGGGGGCAGATTGGTAAACTAGGAGGACTATATATATTTTTAATGGACTCCACTAGAACTCTGAAGGTGTGCTGCGGTGCCCGGAAGCAAGATGTTAGCAGCATATGCTTTAAGTCCTGTAGGTTGCGAGGTGGCGCCTGCATGGACCGGACCTGTCTGCCCAGCACGTCCCACAGATGTTTGATTGGATTGAGATCTGGGGAATTTGGAGGCCAAGTCAACACCTTGCCACCTATCAGTCCAAAGCATCACACTGCCTCCGCCGGCTTGCCACCTGTCAGTGCTCATAATGTTATGGCTGATCGGTGTATATATATATTGCCATCACTGATCGGTGTATATATATAATGTTATGGCTGATCAGTGTATATATATGTTATGGCTGATCAGTGTAGATATATAATGTTATGACTGATCAGTGTATATATTTAATGTTATGGCTGATCAGTGTATATATATAATGTTATGGCTGATCAGTGTAGATATATAATGTTATGACTGATCAGTGTATAAATCTAATGTTATGGCTAATCAGTATATATATATAATGTTATGGCTAATCAGTGTATATATATAATGTTATGGCTGATCAGTGTATATATATATAATGTTATGGCTGATCAGTGTATATATAATGTTATGGCTGATCAGTGTATATATATAATGTTATGGCTGATCAGTGTATATATATGTTATGACTGATCAGTGTATATATATAATGTTATGGCTGATCAGTGTATATATAATGTTATGGCTGATCAGTGTATATATAATGTTATGGCTGATCAGTGTAGATATATAATGTTATGGCTGATCAGTGTATATATAATGTTATGGCTGATCAGTGTATATATATAATGTTATGGCTGATCAGTGTAGATATATAATGTTATGGCTGATCAGTGTATATATTTAATGTTAAGGCTGATCAGTGTATATATAATGTTATGGCTGATCAGTGTATATATAATGTTATAGCTGATCAGTGTAGATATATAATGTTATGGCTGATCAGTGTAGATATATAATGTTATGGCTGATCAGTGTAGATATATAATGTTATGGCTGATCAGTGTATATATATAATGTTATGGCTGATCAGTGTAGATATATAATGTTATGGCTGATCAGTGTATATATTTAATGTAATGGCTGATCAGTGTATATATAATGTTATGGCTGATCAGTGTAGATATATAATGTTATGGCTGATCAGTGTAGATATATAATGTTATGGCTGATCAGTGTATATATAATGTTATGGCTGATCAGTGTATATATATAATGTTATGGCTGATCAGTGTAGATATATAATGTTATGGCTAATCAGTGTAGATATATAATGTTATGGCTGATCAGTGTAGATATATAATGTTATGGCTGATCAGTGTATATATAATGTTATGGCTGATCAGTGTATATATATAATGTTATGACTGATCAGTGTAGATATATAATGTTATGGCTGATCAGTGTATATATAATGTTATGGCTGATCAGTGTATATATATAATGTTATGGCTGATCAGTGTAGATATATAATGTTATGGCTGATCAGTGTATATATAATGTTATGGCTGATCAGGATATATATAATGTTATGGCTGATCAGTGTAGATATATAATGTTATGGCTGATCAGTGTATATATAATGTTATGGCTGATCAGTGTATATATATAATGTTATGGCTGATCAGTGTATATATAATGTTATGGCTGATCAGTGTAGATATATAATGTTATGGCTGATCAGTGTATATATAATGTTATGGCTGATCAGTGTAGATATATAATGTTATGGCTGATCAGTGTATATAAAATGTTATGGCTGATCAGTGTAGATATATAATGTTATGGCTGATCAGTGTAGATATATAATGTTATGGCTGATCAGTGTATATATAATGTTATGGCTGATCAGTGTATATATAATGTTATGGCTGATCAGTGTATATATAATGTTATGGCTGATCAGTGTAGATATATAATGTTATGGCTGATCAGTGTAGATATATAATGTTATGGCTGATCAGTGTATATATAATGTTATGGCTGATCAGTGTAGATATATAATGTTATGGCTGATCAGTGTATATATAATGTTATGGCTGATCAGTGTATATATAATGTTATGGCTGATCAGTGTAGATATATAATGTTATGGCTGATCAGTGTAGATATATAATGTTATGGCTGATCAGTGTATATATAATGTTATGGCTGATCAGTGTAGATATATAATGTTATGGCTGATCAGTGTATATATAATGTTATGGCTGATCAGTGTATATATAATGTTATGGCTGATCAGTGTAGATATATAATGTTATGGCTGATCAGTGTACATTTAAATTCAGAAGCACAAATGATTGCGTGTCATGAAAAGCTATATTAGTAAATATTTTTATTAATGAAAAAGGAATGGAAAAGGAAGTTGCAAAATTAAGGCCAAAACAGCAGAGTTTGAAATATTGCTGAGTGGGAGTCGTCTAGTTTGGCCTTTACTTTAATTCCCTCATCAGTTCTCTGCAATAGGAAAGCAACATGCAACGCGCGGTTAGTAGATTGCACCCAGCACTTCCTTACCTTTCTTTATTAAATTTAAGTGAGTGGAGCACAGCTGGGTGCTTCTGTCTCAGGTTCCACAAGTGAAGAGTCCCATCAGCACACGCTGTGACCAAGGCACCCTAAAAAATAACACAGAAACACCATGAGCCTGATCTCGTAACCATGTTATACACATTCGGTATTAGCTGTATCTCATCCAATGCTCGGTTATTTAGTACAGTGACGGTATTAGCTGTATCTCGTCCAATGGTCGGTTATTTAGTACAGTCACGGTATTAGCTGTATCTTGTCCAATGCTCGGTTATTTAGTACAGTCACGGTATTAGCTGTATCTCATCCAATGCTCGGTTATTTAGTACAGTCACGGTATTAGCTGTATCTCATCCAATGCTCGGTTATTTAGTACAGTCACGGTATTAGCTGTATCTTGTCCAATGCTCGGTTATTTAGTACAGTCACGGTATTAGCTGTATCTCATCCAATGCTTGGTTATTTAGTACAGTCAGGGTATTAGTTGTATCTCATCCAATGCTCGGTTATTTAGTACAGTCACGGTATTAGCTGTATCTCGTCCAATGCTCGGTTATTTAGTACAGTCACGGTATTAGCTGTATCTCGTCCAATGCTCGGTTATTTAGTACAGTCAGGGAATTAGCTGTATCTCGTCCAATGCTCGGTTATTTAGTACAGTCACGGTATTAGCTGTATCTCGTCCAATGCTCGGTTATTTAGTACAGTCACGGTATTAGCTGTATCTCGTCCAATGCTCGGTTATTTAGTACAGTCACGGTATTAGCTGTATCTCGTCCAATGCTCGGTTATTTAGTACAGTCACGGTATTAGCTGTATCTCGTCCAATGCTCGGTTATTTAGTACAGTCACGGTATTAGCTGTATCTCGTCCAATGCTCAGTTATTTAGTACAGTCACTGTATTAGCTGTATCTCGTCCAATGCTCAGTTATTTAGTACAGTCACGGTATTAGCTGTATCTCGTCCAATGCTCAGTTATTTAGTACAGTCAGGATATTAGCTGTATCTCGTCCAATGCTCAGTTATTTAGTACAGTCACGGTATTAGCTGTATCTCGTCCAATGCTCGGTTATTTAGTACAGTCACGGTATTAGCTGTATCTCGTCCAATGCTCGGTTATTTAGTACAGTCACGGTATTAGCTGTATCTTGTCCAATGCTCGGTTATTTAGTACAGTCACGGTATTAGCTGTATCTCATCCAATGCTCGGTTATTTAGTACAGTCACGGTATTAGCTGTATCTCGTCCAATGCTCAGTTATTTAGTACAGTCAGGATATTAGCTGTATCTCGTCCAATGCTCAGTTATTTAGTACAGTCACGGTATTAGCTGTATCTCGTCCAATGCTCGGTTATTTAGTACAGTCACGGTATTAGCTGTATCTCGTCCAATGCTCGGTTATTTAGTACAGTCACGGTATTAGCTGTATCTTGTCCAATGCTCGGTTATTTAGTACAGTCACGGTATTAGCTGTATCTCATCCAATGCTCGGTTATTTAGTACAGTCACGGTATTAGCTGTATCTTGTCCAATGCTCGGTTATTTAGTACAGTCACGGTATTAGCTGTATCTCATCCAATGCTCGGTTATTTAGTACAGTCACGGTATTAGCTGTATCTCATCCAATGCTCGGTTATTTAGTACAGTCACGGTATTAGCTGTATCTCGTCCAATGCTCGGTTATTTAGTACAGTCACGGTATTAGCTGTATCTCGTCCAATGCTCGGTTATTTAGTACAGTCACGGTATTAGCTGTATCTTGTCCAATGCTCGGTTATTTAGTACAGTCACGGTATTAGCTGTATCTCATCCAATGCTCGGTTATTTAGTACAGTCACGGTATTAGCTGTATCTCGTCCAATGCTCAGTTATTTAGTACAGTCAGGATATTAGCTGTATCTCGTCCAATGCTCAGTTATTTAGTACAGTCACGGTATTAGCTGTATCTCGTCCAATGCTCGGTTATTTAGTACAGTCACGGTATTAGCTGTATCTCGTCCAATGCTCGGTTATTTAGTACAGTCACGGTATTAGCTGTATCTTGTCCAATGCTCGGTTATTTAGTACAGTCACGGTATTAGCTGTATCTCATCCAATGCTCGGTTATTTAGTACAGTCACGGTATTAGCTGTATCTTGTCCAATGCTCGGTTATTTAGTACAGTCACGGTATTAGCTGTATCTCATCCAATGCTCGGTTATTTAGTACAGTCACGGTATTAGCTGTATCTCATCCAATGCTCGGTTATTTAGTACAGTCACGGTATTAGCTGTATCTCGTCCAATGCTCGGTTATTTAGTACAGTCACGGTATTAGCTGTATCTCGTCCAATGCTCGGTTATTTAGTACAGTCACGGTATTAGCTGTATCTCGTCCAATGCTCGGTTATTTAGTACAGTCACGGTATTAGCTGTATCTCGTCCAATGCTCGGTTATTTAGTACAGTCACGGTATTAGCTGTATCTTGTCCAATGCTCGGTTATTTAGTACAGTCACGGTATTAGCTGTATCTCATCCAATGCTCGGTTATTTAGTACAGTCACGGTATTAGCTGTATCTCATCCAATGCTCGGTTATTTAGTACAGTCACGGTATTAGCTGTATCTCGTCCAATGCTCGGTTATTTAGTACAGTCACGGTATTAGCTGTATCTCGTCCAATGCTCGGTTATTTAGTACAGTCAGGGTATTAGCTGTATCTCGTCCAATGCTCGGTTATTTAGTACAGTCACGGTATTAGCTGTATCTCGTCCAATGCTCGGTTATTTAGTACAGTCACGGTATTAGCTGTATCTCGTCCAATGCTCGGTTATTTAGTACAGTCACGGTATTAGCTGTATCTCGTCCAATGCTCGGTTATTTAGTACAGTCACGGTATTAGCTGTATCTCGTCCAATGCTCGGTTATTTAGTACAGTCACGGTATTAGCTGTATCTTGTCCAATGCTCGGTTATTTAGTACAGTCAGGGTATTAGCTGTATCTCATCCAATGCTTGGTTATTTAGTACAGTCACGGTATTAGTTGTATCTCGTCCAATGCTCGGTTATTTAGTACAGTCAGGGTATTAGCTGTATCTCATCCAATGCTCGGTTATTTAGTACAGTCAGGGTATTAGCTGTATCTCGTCCAATGCTCGGTTATTTAGTACAGTCACGGTATTAGCTGTATCTCGTCCAATGCTCGGTTATTTAGTACAGTCACGGTATTAGCTGTATCTCGTCCAATGCTCGGTTATTTAGTACAGTCACGGTATTAGCTGTATCTCGTCCAATGCTCGGTTATTTAGTACAGTCACGGTATTAGCTGTATCTCGTCCAATGCTCGGTTATTTAGTACAGTCAGGGTATTAGCTGTATCTCATCCAATGCTCGGTTATTTAGTACAGTCACGGTATTAGTTGTATCTCGTCCAATGCTCGGTTATTTAGTACAGTCACGGTATTAGCTGTATCTCGTCCAATGCTCGGTTATTTAGTACAGTCACGGTATTAGCTGTATCTCGTCCAATGCTCGGTTATTTAGTACAGTCACGGTATTAGCTGTATCTCGTCCAATGCTCGGTTATTTAGTACAGTCACGGTATTAGCTGTATCTCGTCCAATGCTCGGTTATTTAGTACAGTCACGGTATTAGCTGTATCTCGTCCAATGCTCGGTTATTTAGTACAGTCACGGTATTAGCTGTATCTCGTCCAATGCTCGGTTATTTAGTACAGTCACGGTATTAGCTGTATCTCATCCAATGCTCGGTTATCTAGTACAGTCACGGTATTAGCTGTATCTCGTCCAATGCTCGGTTATTTAGTACAGTCACGGTATTAGCTGTATCTCGTCCAATGCTCGGTTATTTAGTACAGTCAGGGTATCAGCTGTATCTCATCCAATGCTCGGTTATTTAGTACAGTCACGGTATTAGCTGTATCTCGTCCAATGCTCGGTTATTTAGTACAGTCACGGTATTAGTTGTATCTCGTCCAATGCTCGGTTATTTAGTACAGTCACGGTATTAGCTGTATCTTGTCCAATGCTCGGTTATTTAGTAAAGTCACGGTATTAGTTGTATCTCGTCCAGTGCTCGGTTATTTAGTACAGTCACGGTATTAGCTGTATCTCGTCCAATGCTCGGTTATTTAGTACAGTCACGGTATTAGCTGTATCTCGTCCAATGCTCGGTTATTTAGTACAGTCACGGTATTAGCTGTATCTTGTCCAATGCTCGGTTATTTAGTACAGTCACGGTATTAGCTGTATCTCATCCAATGCTCGGTTATTTAGTACAGTCACGGTATTAGCTGTATCTTGTCCAATGCTCGGTTATTTAGTACAGTCACGGTATTAGCTGTATCTCATCCAATGCTCGGTTATTTAGTACAGTCACGGTATTAGCTGTATCTCATCCAATGCTCGGTTATTTAGTACAGTCACGGTATTAGCTGTATCTCGTCCAATGCTCGGTTATTTAGTACAGTCACGGTATTAGCTGTATCTCGTCCAATGCTCGGTTATTTAGTACAGTCACGGTATTAGCTGTATCTCGTCCAATGCTCGGTTATTTAGTACAGTCACGGTATTAGCTGTATCTCGTCCAATGCTCGGTTATTTAGTACAGTCACGGTATTAGCTGTATCTTGTCCAATGCTCGGTTATTTAGTACAGTCACGGTATTAGCTGTATCTCATCCAATGCTCGGTTATTTAGTACAGTCACGGTATTAGCTGTATCTCATCCAATGCTCGGTTATTTAGTACAGTCACGGTATTAGCTGTATCTCGTCCAATGCTCGGTTATTTAGTACAGTCACGGTATTAGCTGTATCTCGTCCAATGCTCGGTTATTTAGTACAGTCAGGGTATTAGCTGTATCTCGTCCAATGCTCGGTTATTTAGTACAGTCACGGTATTAGCTGTATCTCGTCCAATGCTCGGTTATTTAGTACAGTCACGGTATTAGCTGTATCTCGTCCAATGCTCGGTTATTTAGTACAGTCACGTTATTAGCTGTATCTCGTCCAATGCTCGGTTATTTAGTACAGTCACGGTATTAGCTGTATCTCGTCCAATGCTCGGTTATTTAGTACAGTCACGGTATTAGCTGTATCTTGTCCAATGCTCGGTTATTTAGTACAGTCAGGGTATTAGCTGTATCTCATCCAATGCTTGGTTATTTAGTACAGTCACGGTATTAGTTGTATCTCGTCCAATGCTCGGTTATTTAGTACAGTCAGGGTATTAGCTGTATCTCATCCAATGCTCGGTTATTTAGTACAGTCACGGTATTAGCTGTATCTCATCCAATGCTCGGTTATTTAGTACAGTCACGGTATTAGCTGTATCTCGTCCAATGCTCAGTTATTTAGTACAGTCAGGATATTAGCTGTATCTCGTCCAATGCTCAGTTATTTAGTACAGTCACGGTATTAGCTGTATCTCGTCCAATGCTCGGTTATTTAGTACAGTCACGGTATTAGCTGTATCTCGTCCAATGCTCGGTTATTTAGTACAGTCACGGTATTAGCTGTATCTTGTCCAATGCTCGGTTATTTAGTACAGTCACGGTATTAGCTGTATCTCATCCAATGCTCGGTTATTTAGTACAGTCACGGTATTAGCTGTATCTTGTCCAATGCTCGGTTATTTAGTACAGTCACGGTATTAGCTGTATCTCATCCAATGCTCGGTTATTTAGTACAGTCACGGTATTAGCTGTATCTCATCCAATGCTCGGTTATTTAGTACAGTCACGGTATTAGCTGTATCTCGTCCAATGCTCGGTTATTTAGTACAGTCACGGTATTAGCTGTATCTCGTCCAATGCTCGGTTATTTAGTACAGTCACGGTATTAGCTGTATCTCGTCCAATGCTCGGTTATTTAGTACAGTCACGGTATTAGCTGTATCTCGTCCAATGCTCGGTTATTTAGTACAGTCACGGTATTAGCTGTATCTTGTCCAATGCTCGGTTATTTAGTACAGTCACGGTATTAGCTGTATCTCATCCAATGCTCGGTTATTTAGTACAGTCACGGTATTAGCTGTATCTCATCCAATGCTCGGTTATTTAGTACAGTCACGGTATTAGCTGTATCTCGTCCAATGCTCGGTTATTTAGTACAGTCACGGTATTAGCTGTATCTCGTCCAATGCTCGGTTATTTAGTACAGTCAGGGTATTAGCTGTATCTCGTCCAATGCTCGGTTATTTAGTACAGTCACGGTATTAGCTGTATCTCGTCCAATGCTCGGTTATTTAGTACAGTCACGGTATTAGCTGTATCTCGTCCAATGCTCGGTTATTTAGTACAGTCACGGTATTAGCTGTATCTCGTCCAATGCTCGGTTATTTAGTACAGTCACGGTATTAGCTGTATCTCGTCCAATGCTCGGTTATTTAGTACAGTCACGGTATTAGCTGTATCTTGTCCAATGCTCGGTTATTTAGTACAGTCAGGGTATTAGCTGTATCTCATCCAATGCTTGGTTATTTAGTACAGTCACGGTATTAGTTGTATCTCGTCCAATGCTCGGTTATTTAGTACAGTCAGGGTATTAGCTGTATCTCATCCAATGCTCGGTTATTTAGTACAGTCAGGGTATTAGCTGTATCTCGTCCAATGCTCGGTTATTTAGTACAGTCACGGTATTAGCTGTATCTCGTCCAATGCTCGGTTATTTAGTACAGTCACGGTATTAGCTGTATCTCGTCCAATGCTCGGTTATTTAGTACAGTCACGGTATTAGCTGTATCTCGTCCAATGCTCGGTTATTTAGTACAGTCACGGTATTAGCTGTATCTCGTCCAATGCTCGGTTATTTAGTACAGTCACGGTATTAGCTGTATCTTGTCCAATGCTCGGTTATTTAGTACAGTCACGGTATTAGCTGTATCTCATCCAATGCTCGGTTATTTAGTACAGTCACGGTATTAGCTGTATCTCGTCCAATGCTCAGTTATTTAGTACAGTCAGGATATTAGCTGTATCTCGTCCAATGCTCAGTTATTTAGTACAGTCACGGTATTAGCTGTATCTCGTCCAATGCTCGGTTATTTAGTACAGTCACGGTATTAGCTGTATCTCGTCCAATGCTCGGTTATTTAGTACAGTCACGGTATTAGCTGTATCTTGTCCAATGCTCGGTTATTTAGTACAGTCACGGTATTAGCTGTATCTCATCCAATGCTCGGTTATTTAGTACAGTCACGGTATTAGCTGTATCTTGTCCAATGCTCGGTTATTTAGTACAGTCACGGTATTAGCTGTATCTCATCCAATGCTCGGTTATTTAGTACAGTCACGGTATTAGCTGTATCTCATCCAATGCTCGGTTATTTAGTACAGTCACGGTATTAGCTGTATCTCGTCCAATGCTCGGTTATTTAGTACAGTCACGGTATTAGCTGTATCTCGTCCAATGCTCGGTTATTTAGTACAGTCACGGTATTAGCTGTATCTCGTCCAATGCTCGGTTATTTAGTACAGTCACGGTATTAGCTGTATCTCGTCCAATGCTCGGTTATTTAGTACAGTCACGGTATTAGCTGTATCTTGTCCAATGCTCGGTTATTTAGTACAGTCACGGTATTAGCTGTATCTCATCCAATGCTCGGTTATTTAGTACAGTCACGGTATTAGCTGTATCTCATCCAATGCTCGGTTATTTAGTACAGTCACGGTATTAGCTGTATCTCGTCCAATGCTCGGTTATTTAGTACAGTCACGGTATTAGCTGTATCTCGTCCAATGCTCGGTTATTTAGTACAGTCAGGGTATTAGCTGTATCTCGTCCAATGCTCGGTTATTTAGTACAGTCACGGTATTAGCTGTATCTCGTCCAATGCTCGGTTATTTAGTACAGTCACGGTATTAGCTGTATCTCGTCCAATGCTCGGTTATTTAGTACAGTCACGGTATTAGCTGTATCTCGTCCAATGCTCGGTTATTTAGTACAGTCACGGTATTAGCTGTATCTCGTCCAATGCTCGGTTATTTAGTACAGTCACGGTATTAGCTGTATCTTGTCCAATGCTCGGTTATTTAGTACAGTCAGGGTATTAGCTGTATCTCATCCAATGCTTGGTTATTTAGTACAGTCACGGTATTAGTTGTATCTCGTCCAATGCTCGGTTATTTAGTACAGTCAGGGTATTAGCTGTATCTCATCCAATGCTCGGTTATTTAGTACAGTCAGGGTATTAGCTGTATCTCGTCCAATGCTCGGTTATTTAGTACAGTCACGGTATTAGCTGTATCTCGTCCAATGCTCGGTTATTTAGTACAGTCACGGTATTAGCTGTATCTCGTCCAATGCTCGGTTATTTAGTACAGTCACGGTATTAGCTGTATCTCGTCCAATGCTCGGTTATTTAGTACAGTCACGGTATTAGCTGTATCTCGTCCAATGCTCGGTTATTTAGTACAGTCAGGGTATTAGCTGTATCTCATCCAATGCTCGGTTATTTAGTACAGTCACGGTATTAGTTGTATCTCGTCCAATGCTCGGTTATTTAGTACAGTCACGGTATTAGCTGTATCTCGTCCAATGCTCGGTTATTTAGTACAGTCACGGTATTAGCTGTATCTCGTCCAATGCTCGGTTATTTAGTACAGTCACGGTATTAGCTGTATCTCGTCCAATGCTCGGTTATTTAGTACAGTCACGGTATTAGCTGTATCTCGTCCAATGCTCGGTTATTTAGTACAGTCACGGTATTAGCTGTATCTCGTCCAATGCTCGGTTATTTAGTACAGTCACGGTATTAGCTGTATCTCGTCCAATGCTCGGTTATTTAGTACAGTCACGGTATTAGCTGTATCTCATCCAATGCTCGGTTATCTAGTACAGTCACGGTATTAGCTGTATCTCGTCCAATGCTCGGTTATTTAGTACAGTCACGGTATTAGCTGTATCTCGTCCAATGCTCGGTTATTTAGTACAGTCAGGGTATCAGCTGTATCTCATCCAATGCTCGGTTATTTAGTACAGTCACGGTATTAGCTGTATCTCGTCCAATGCTCGGTTATTTAGTACAGTCACGGTATTAGTTGTATCTCGTCCAATGCTCGGTTATTTAGTACAGTCACGGTATTAGCTGTATCTTGTCCAATGCTCGGTTATTTAGTAAAGTCACGGTATTAGTTGTATCTCGTCCAGTGCTCGGTTATTTAGTACAGTCACGGTATTAGCTGTATCTCGTCCAATGCTCGGTTATTTAGTACAGTCACGGTATTAGCTGTATCTCGTCCAATGCTCGGTTATTTAGTACAGTCACGGTATTAGCTGTATCTCGTCCAATGCTCGGTTATTTAGTACAGTGACGGTATTAGCTGTATCTTGTCCAATGCTCGGTTATTTAGTACAGTCACGGTATTAGCTGTATCTCGTCCAATGCTCGGTTATTTAGTACAGTCACGGTATTAGCTGTATCTCGTCCAATGCTCGGTTATTTAGTACAGTCACGGTATTAGCTGTATCTCGTCCAATGCTCGGTTATTTAGTACAGTCAGGATATTAGCTGTATCTCGTCCAATGCTCGGTTATTTAGTACAGTCACGGTATTAGCTGTATCTCATCCAATGCTCGGTTATTTAGTACAGTCACGGTATTAGCTGTATCTCGTCCAATGCTCGGTTATTTAGTACAGTCACGGTATTAGCTGTATCTCGTCCAATGCTCGGTTATTTAGTACAGTCACGGTATTAGCTGTATCTCGTCCAATGCTCGGTTATTTAGTACAGTCACGGTATTAGCTGTATCTCGTCCAATGCTCGGTTATTTAGTACAGTCACGGTATTAGCTGTATCTCGTCCAATGCTCGGTTATTTAGTACAGTCACGGTATTAGCTGTATCTCGTCCAATGCTCGGTTATTTAGTACAGTCACGGTATTAGCTGTATCTTGTCCAATGCTCGGTTATTTAGTACAGTCAGGGTATTAGCTGTATCTCATCCAATGCTTGGTTATTTAGTACAGTCACGGTATTAGTTGTATCTCATCCAATGCTCGGTTATTTAGTACAGTCACGGTATTAGCTGTATCTCGTCCAATGCTCGGTTATTTAGTACAGTCACGGTATTAGCTGTATCTCGTCCAATGCTCGGTTATTTAGTACAGTCACGGTATTAGCTGTATCTCGTCCAATGCTCGGTTATTTAGTACAGTCACGGTATTAGCTGTATCTCATCCAATGCTCAGTTATTTAGTACAGTCACGGTATTAGCTGTATCTCGTCCAATGCTCGGTTATTTAGTACAGTCACGGTATTAGCTGTATCTCGTCCAATGCTCGGTTATTTAGTACAGTCAGGGTATTAGCTGTATCTCATCCAATGCTCGGTTATTTAGTACAGTCAGGGTATTAGCTGTATCTCGTCCAATGCTCGGTTATTTAGTACAGTCACGGTATTAGCTGTATCTCGTCCAATGCTCGGTTATTTAGTACAGTCACGGTATTAGCTGTATCTCGTCCAATGCTCGGTTATTTAGTACAGTCACGGTATTAGCTGTATCTCGTCCAATGCTCGGTTATTTAGTACAGTCACGGTATTAGCTGTATCTCGTCCAATGCTCGGTTATTTAGTACAGTCACGGTATTAGCTGTATCTCGTCCAATGCTCGGTTATTTAGTACAGTCACGGTATTAGCTGTATCTCGTCCAATGCTCGGTTATTTAGTACAGTCACGGTATTAGCTGTATCTCATCCAATGCTCGGTTATTTAGTACAGTCACGGTATTAGCTGTATCTCGTCCAATGCTCGGTTATTTAGTACAGTCACGGTATTAGCTGTATCTCGTCCAATGCTCGGTTATTTAGTACAGTCAGGGTATCAGCTGTATCTCATCCAATGCTCGGTTATTTAGTACAGTCACGGTATTAGCTGTATCTCGTCCAATGCTCGGTTATTTAGTACAGTCAGGATATTAGCTGTATCTCGTCCAATGCTCGGTTATTTAGTACAGTCACGGTATTAGCTGTATCTCATCCAATGCTCGGTTATTTAGTACAGTCACGGTATTAGCTGTATCTCGTCCAATGCTCGGTTATTTAGTACAGTCACGGTATTAGCTGTATCTCGTCCAATGCTCGGTTATTTAGTACAGTCAGGGTATCAGCTGTATCTCATCCAATGCTCGGTTATTTAGTACAGTCACGGTATTAGCTGTATCTCGTCCAATGCTCGGTTATTTAGTACAGTCAGGATATTAGCTGTATCTCGTCCAATGCTCGGTTATTTAGTACAGTCACGGTATTAGCTGTATCTCATCCAATGCTCGGTTATTTAGTACAGTCACGGTATTAGCTGTATCTCGTCCAATGCTCGGTTATTTAGTACAGTCACGGTATTAGCTGTATCTCGTCCAATGCTCGGTTATTTAGTACAGTCACGGTATTAGCTGTATCTCGTCCAATGCTCGGTTATTTAGTACAGTCACGGTATTAGCTGTATCTCGTCCAATGCTCGGTTATTTAGTACAGTCACGGTATTAGCTGTATCTCGTCCAATGCTCGGTTATTTAGTACAGTCACGGTATTAGCTGTATCTCGTCCAATGCTCGGTTATTTAGTACAGTCACAGTATTAGCTGTATCTTGTCCAATGCTCGGTTATTTAGTACAGTCACGGTATTAGCTGTATCTCATCCAATGCTCGGTTATTTAGTACAGTCACGGTATTAGCTGTATCTCATCCAATGCTCGGTTATTTAGTACAGTCACGGTATTAGCTGTATCTCGTCCAATGCTCGGTTATTTAGTACAGTCACGGTATTAGCTGTATCTCGTCCAATGCTCGGTTATTTAGTACAGTCAGGGTATTAGCTGTATCTCGTCCAATGCTCGGTTATTTAGTACAGTCACGGTATTAGCTGTATCTCGTCCAATGCTCGGTTATTTAGTACAGTCACGGTATTAGCTGTATCTCGTCCAATGCTCGGTTATTTAGTACAGTCACGGTATTAGCTGTATCTCGTCCAATGCTCGGTTATTTAGTACAGTCACGGTATTAGCTGTATCTCGTCCAATGCTCGGTTATTTAGTACAGTCACGGTATTAGCTGTATCTTGTCCAATGCTCGGTTATTTAGTACAGTCAGGGTATTAGCTGTATCTCATCCAATGCTTGGTTATTTAGTACAGTCACGGTATTAGTTGTATCTCATCCAATGCTCGGTTATTTAGTACAGTCACGGTATTAGCTGTATCTCGTCCAATGCTCGGTTATTTAGTACAGTCACGGTATTAGCTGTATCTCGTCCAATGCTCGGTTATTTAGTACAGTCACGGTATTAGCTGTATCTCGTCCAATGCTCGGTTATTTAGTACAGTCACGGTATTAGCTGTATCTCATCCAATGCTCAGTTATTTAGTACAGTCACGGTATTAGCTGTATCTCGTCCAATGCTCGGTTATTTAGTACAGTCACGGTATTAGCTGTATCTCGTCCAATGCTCGGTTATTTAGTACAGTCACGGTATTAGCTGTATCTCATCCAATGCTCGGTTATTTAGTACAGTCAGGGTATTAGCTGTATCTCGTCCAATGCTCGGTTATTTAGTACAGTCACGGTATTAGCTGTATCTCGTCCAATGCTCGGTTATTTAGTACAGTCACGGTATTAGCTGTATCTCGTCCAATGCTCGGTTATTTAGTACAGTCACGGTATTAGCTGTATCTCGTCCAATGCTCGGTTATTTAGTACAGTCACGGTATTAGCTGTATCTCGTCCAATGCTCGGTTATTTAGTACAGTCAGGGTATTAGCTGTATCTCATCCAATGCTTGGTTATTTAGTACAGTCACGGTATTAGTTGTATCTCGTCCAATGCTCGGTTATTTAGTACAGTCACGGTATTAGCTGTATCTCGTCCAATGCTCGGTTATTTAGTACAGTCACGGTATTAGCTGTATCTCGTCCAATGCTCGGTTATTTAGTACAGTCACGGTATTAGCTGTATCTCGTCCAATGCTCGGTTATTTAGTACAGTCACGGTATTAGCTGTATCTCGTCCAATGCTCGGTTATTTAGTACAGTCACGGTATTAGCTGTATCTCGTCCAATGCTCGGTTATTTAGTACAGTCACGGTATTAGCTGTATCTCGTCCAATGCTCGGTTATTTAGTACAGTCACGGTATTAGCTGTATCTCATCCAATGCTCGGTTATTTAGTACAGTCACGGTATTAGCTGTATCTCGTCCAATGCTCGGTTATTTAGTACAGTCACGGTATTAGCTGTATCTCGTCCAATGCTCGGTTATTTAGTACAGTCAGGGTATCAGCTGTATCTCATCCAATGCTCGGTTATTTAGTACAGTCACGGTATTAGCTGTATCTCGTCCAATGCTCGGTTATTTAGTACAGTCACGGTATTAGTTGTATCTCGTCCAATGCTCGGTTATTTAGTACAGTCACGGTATTAGCTGTATCTTGTCCAATGCTCGGTTATTTAGTAAAGTCACGGTATTAGTTGTATCTCGTCCAGTGCTCAGTTATTTAGTACAGTCACGGTATTAGCTGTATCTCGTCCAATGCTCGGTTATTTAGTACAGTCACGGTATTAGCTGTATCTCGTCCAATGCTCGGTTATTTAGTACAGTCACGGTATTAGCTGTATCTCGTCCAATGCTCGGTTATTTAGTACAGTGACGGTATTAGCTGTATCTTGTCCAATGCTCGGTTATTTAGTACAGTCACGGTATTAGCTGTATCTCGTCCAATGCTCGGTTATTTAGTACAGTCACGGTATTAGCTGTATCTCGTCCAATGCTCGGTTATTTAGTACAGTCACGGTATTAGCTGTATCTCGTCCAATGCTCGGTTATTTAGTACAGTCACGGTATTAGCTGTATCTCGTCCAATGCTCGGTTATTTAGTACAGTCACGGTATTAGCTGTATCTCGTCCAATGCTCGGTTATTTAGTACAGTCACGGTATTAGCTGTATCTCGTCCAATGCTCAGTTATTTAGTACAGTCACGGTATTAGCTGTATCTCGTCCAATGCTCAGTTATTTAGTACAGTCACGGTATTAGCTGTATCTCGTCCAATGCTCAGTTATTTAGTACAGTCAGGATATTAGCTGTATCTCGTCCAATGCTCAGTTATTTAGTACAGTCACGGTATTAGCTGTATCTCGTCCAATGCTCGGTTATTTAGTACAGTCACGGTATTAGCTGTATCTCGTCCAATGCTCGGTTATTTAGTACAGTCACGGTATTAGCTGTATCTTGTCCAATGCTCGGTTATTTAGTACAGTCACGGTATTAGCTGTATCTCATCCAATGCTCGGTTATTTAGTACAGTCACGGTATTAGCTGTATCTCGTCCAATGCTCAGTTATTTAGTACAGTCAGGATATTAGCTGTATCTCGTCCAATGCTCAGTTATTTAGTACAGTCACGGTATTAGCTGTATCTCGTCCAATGCTCGGTTATTTAGTACAGTCACGGTATTAGCTGTATCTCGTCCAATGCTCGGTTATTTAGTACAGTCACGGTATTAGCTGTATCTTGTCCAATGCTCGGTTATTTAGTACAGTCACGGTATTAGCTGTATCTCATCCAATGCTCGGTTATTTAGTACAGTCACGGTATTAGCTGTATCTTGTCCAATGCTCGGTTATTTAGTACAGTCACGGTATTAGCTGTATCTCATCCAATGCTCGGTTATTTAGTACAGTCACGGTATTAGCTGTATCTCATCCAATGCTCGGTTATTTAGTACAGTCACGGTATTAGCTGTATCTCGTCCAATGCTCGGTTATTTAGTACAGTCACGGTATTAGCTGTATCTCGTCCAATGCTCGGTTATTTAGTACAGTCACGGTATTAGCTGTATCTCGTCCAATGCTCGGTTATTTAGTACAGTCACGGTATTAGCTGTATCTCGTCCAATGCTCGGTTATTTAGTACAGTCACGGTATTAGCTGTATCTCGTCCAATGCTCGGTTATTTAGTACAGTCAGGGTATTAGCTGTATCTCATCCAATGCTTGGTTATTTAGTACAGTCACGGTATTAGCTGTATCTCGTCCAATGCTCGGTTATTTAGTACAGTCACGGTATTAGCTGTATCTCGTCCAATGCTCGGTTATTTAGTACAGTCACGGTATTAGCTGTATCTCATCCAATGCTCAGTTATTTAGTACAGTCACGGTATTAGCTGTATCTCGTCCAATGCTCGGTTATTTAGTACAGTCACGGTATTAGCTGTATCTGGTCCAATGCTCGGTTATTTAGTACAGTCACGGTATTAGCTGTATCTGGTCCAATGCTCGGTTATTTAGTACAGTCACGGTATTAGCTGTATCTTGTCCAATGCTCGGTTATTTAGTACAGTCACGGTATTAGCTGTATCTCATCCAATGCTCGGTTATTTAGTACAGTCACGGTATTAGCTGTATCTCGTCCAATGCTCGGTTATTTAGTACAGTCACGGTATTAGCTGTATCTCGTCCAATGCTCGGTTATTTAGTACAGTGACGGTATTAGCTGTATCTCGTCCAATGCTCGGTTATTTAGTACAGTCACGGTATTAGCTGTATCTCGTCCAATGCTCGGTTATTTAGTACAGTCACGGTATTAGCTGTATCTCGTCCAATGCTCGGTTATTTAGTACAGTCACGGTATTAGCTGTATCTCATCCAATGCTCGGTTATTTAGTACAGTCACGGTATTAGCTGTATCTTGTCCAATGCTCGGTTATTTAGTACAGTCACGGTATTAGCTGTATCTCGTCCAATGCTCGGTTATTTAGTACAGTCACGGTATTAGCTGTATCTCGTCCAATGCTCGGTTATTTAGTACAGTCACGGTATTAGCTGTATCTCGTCCAATGCTCGGTTATTTAGTACAGTCAGGGTATTAGCTGTATCTCGTCCAATGCTCGGTTATTTAGTACAGTCACGGTATTAGTTGTATCTCGTCCAATGCTCGGTTATTTAGTACAGTCACGGTATTAGCTGTATCTCGTCCAATGCTCGGTTATTTAGTACAGTCACGGTATTAGCTGTATCTCGTCCAATGCTCGGTTATTTAGTACAGTCAGGGTATTAGCTGTATCTCGTCCAATGCTCGGTTATTTAGTACAGTCAGGGAATTAGCTGTATCTCGTCCAATGCTTGGTTATTTAGTACAGTCAGGGTATTAGCTGTATCTCGTCCAATGCTCGGTTATTTAGTACAGTCAGGGTATTAGCTGTATCTCGTCCAATGCTCGGTTATTTAGTACAGTCACGGTATTAGTTGTATCTCGTCCAATGCTCGGTTATTTAGTACAGTCACGGTATTAGCTGTATCTCGTCCAATGCTCAGTTATTTAGTACAGTCACGGTATTAGCTGTATCTCGTCCAATGCTCGGTTATTTAGTACAGTCACGGTATTAGCTGTATCTCGTCCAATGCTCGGTTATTTAGTACAGTCACGGTATTAGTTGTATCTCGTCCAATGCTCGGTTATTTAGTACAGTCACGGTATTAGCTGTATCTCGTCCAATGCTCGGTTATTTAGTACAGTCAGGGTATCAGCTGTATCTCATCCAATGCTCGGTTATTTAGTACAGTCACGGTATTAGTTGTATCTCGTCCAATGCTCGGTTATTTAGTACAGTCACGGTATTAGCTGTATCTCGTCCAATGCTCGGTTATTTAGTACAGTCACGGTATTAGCTGTATCTCGTCCAATGCTCGGTTATTTAGTACAGTCACGGTATTAGCTGTATCTCGTCCAATGCTCGGTTATTTAGTACAGTCACGGTATTAGCTGTATCTCGTCCAATGCTCGGTTATTTAGTACAGTCACGGTATTAGCTGTATCTCGTCCAATGCTCGGTTGTTTAGTACAGTCACGGTATTAGCTGTATCTCGTCCAATGCTCGGTTGTTTAGTACAGTCACGGTATTAGCTGTATCTCGTCCAATGCTCGGTTATTTAGTACAGTCAGGGTATTAGCTGTATCTCGTCCAATGCTCGGTTATTTAGTACAGTCACGGTATTAGCTGTATCTCGTCCAATGCTCGGTTATTTAGTACAGTCACGGTATTAGCTGTATCTCGTCCAATGCTCGGTTATTTAGTACAGTCAGGGTATTAGCTGTATCTTGTCCAATGCTCGGTTATTTAGTACAGTCACGGTATTAGCTGTATCTCGTCCAATGCTCGGTTATTTAGTACAGTCACGGTATTAGCTGTATCTCGTCCAATGCTCGGTTATTTAGTACAGTCACGGTATTAGCTGTATCTCGTCCAATGCTCGGTTATTTAGTACAGTCACGGAATTAGCTGTATCTCGTCCAATGCTCGGTTATTTAGTACAGTCAGGGTATTAGCTGTATCTCATCCAATGCTCGGTTATTTAGTACAGTCAGGGTATTAGCTGTATCTCGTCCAATGCTCGGTTATTTAGTACAGTCAGGGTATTAGTTGTATCTCATCCAATGCTCGGTTATTTAGTACAGTCACGGTATTAGCTGTATCTCGTCCAATGCTCGGTTATTTAGTACAGTCAGGGTATTAGCTGTATCTCGTCCAATGCTCGGTTATTTAGTACAGTCACGGTATTAGCTGTATCTCGTCCAATGCTCGGTTATTTAGTACAGTCAGGGTATTAGTTGTATCTCATCCAATGCTCGGTTATTTAGTACAGTCACGGTATTAGCTGTATCTCGTGCAATGCTCGGTTATTTAGTACAGTCACGGTATTAGCTGTATCTCGTCCAATGCTCGGTTATTTAGTACAGTCAGGGTATTAGCTGTATCTTGTCCAATGCTCGGTTATTTAGTACAGTCACGGTATTAGCTGTATCTTGTCCAATGCTCGGGTATTTAGTACAGTCACGGCATTAGCTGTATCTCGTCCAATGCTCAGTTATTTAGTACAGTCACGGTATTAGCTGTATCTCGTCCAATGCTCGGTTATTTAGTACAGTCACGGTATTAGCTGTATCTCATCCAATGCTCGGTTATTTAGTACAGTCACGGTATTAGCTGTATCTCGTCCAATGCTCGGTTATTTAGTACAGTCACGGTATTAGCTGTATCTCATCCAATGCTCGGTTATTTAGTACAGTCAGGGTATTAGCTGTATCTCGTCCAATGCTCGATTATTTAGTACAGTCACGGTATTAGCTGTATCTCGTCCAATGCTCGGTTATTTAGTACAGTCACGGTATTAGCTGTATCTCGTCCAATGCTCGGTTATTTAGTACAGTCACGGTATTAGCTGTATCTCGTCCAATGCTCGGTTATTTAGTACAGTCACGGTATTAGCTGTATCTCGTCCAATGCTCGGTTATTTAGTACAGTCACGGTATTAGCTGTATCTCGTCCAATGCTCGGTTATTTAGTACAGTCACGGTATTAGCTGTATCTCATCCAATGCTCGGTTATTTAGTACAGTCACGGTATTAGCTGTATCTCGTCCAATGCTCGGTTATTTAGTACAGTCACGGTATTAGCTGTATCTCGTCCAATGCTCGGTTATTTAGTACAGTCAGGGTATCAGCTGTATCTCATCCAATGCTCGGTTATTTAGTACAGTCATGGTATTAGCTGTATCTCGTCCAATGCTCGGTTATTTAGTACAGTCACGGTATTAGTTGTATCTCGTCCAATGCTCGGTTATTTAGTACAGTCACGGTATTAGCTGTATCTTGTCCAATGCTCGGTTATTTAGTAAAGTCACGGTATTAGTTGTATCTCGTCCAGTGCTCGGTTATTTAGTACAGTCACGGTATTAGCTGTATCTCGTCCAATGCTCGGTTATTTAGTACAGTCACGGTATTAGCTGTATCTCGTCCAATGCTCGGTTATTTAGTACAGTCACGGTATTAGCTGTATCTCGTCCAATGCTCGGTTATTTAGTACAGTGACGGTATTAGCTGTATCTTGTCCAATGCTCGGTTATTTAGTACAGTCACGGTATTAGCTGTATCTCGTCCAATGCTCGGTTATTTAGTACAGTCACGGTATTAGCTGTATCTCGTCCAATGCTCGGTTATTTAGTACAGTCACGGTATTAGCTGTATCTCGTCCAATGCTCGGTTATTTAGTACAGTCACGGTATTAGCTGTATCTCGTCCAATGCTCGGTTATTTAGTACAGTCACGGTATTAGCTGTATCTCGTCCAATGCTCGGTTAATTAGTACAGTCACGGTATTAGCTGTATCTCGTCCAATGCTCGGTTATTTAGTACAGTCAGGGTATTAGCTGTATCTTGTCCAATGCTCGGTTATTTAGTACAGTCAGGGTATTAGCTGTATCTTGTCCAATGCTCGGTTATTTAGTACAGTCACGGTATTAGCTGTATCTCGTCCAATGCTCGGTTATTTAGTACAGTCACGGTATTAGCTGTATCTCGTCCAATGCTCGGTTATTTAGTACAGTCACGGTATTAGTTGTATCTCGTCCAATGCTCGGTTATTTAGTACAGTCACGGTATTAGCTGTATATCGTCCAATGCTCGGTTATTTAGTACAGTCAGGGTATTAGCTGTATCTCGTCCAATGCTCGGTTATTTACTAACTACAGTCAGGGTATTAGCTGTATCTCGCCCAATGCTCGGTTCTTTAGTACAGTCACGGTATTAGCTGTATCTTGTCCAATGCCCAGTTGTTTAGCACAGTCACGGTATTAGCTGTATCTTGTCCAATGCTCGGTTATTTAGTACAGTCACGGTATTAGCTGTATCTTGTCCAATGCTCGGTTATTTAGTACAGTCACGGTATTAGCTGTATCACCTCCAATGCTCGGTTCTTTAGTACAGTCACGATATTAGCTGTATCTTGTTCAATGCCCAGTTGTTTGGTACAGTCACGGCATTATCTGTATCTTGTCCAATGCTCGGTTATTTAGTACAGTCACGGTATTCGCTGTATTTGTAGGAGAGAGGGTGACTGGCAGGAGAGAGGGTCATTGGCAGGAGAGAGAGTGATTGGCAGGAGAGAGGGTGATTGGCAGAATAGAGGGTCATTAGCAGGAATGAGGGTGATTGGCAGGAGAGAGGGTGATTGGCAGGAGAGAGGGACATTGGCAGGAGAGAGGGTGATTGGCAGTAAAGAGGGTGATTGGCAGTAGAGAGGGTGATTGGCAGTAGAGAGGGTCATTGGCAGTAGAGAGGGTCATTGGCAGGAGAGAGAGTGATTTTACAGGAGAGAGGGTGATTGGCAGTAGAGAGCGTTATTGGCAGTGGAGAGGGTTATTGGCAGGAGAGAGGGTGATTAGAAGGAGAGAGAGTGACTGGCAGTAGAGAGGGTGACTAGCAGGAGAGAGGGTGACTGGCAGTAGAGAGGGTCATTGGAAGGAATAAGGGTGATTGGCAGGAGAGAGGGTGATTGGCAGGACAGAGGGTGATTGGCAGGAGAGAGGGTGATTGGCAGGACATAGGGTGATTGGCAGGACAGAGGGTGATTGGCAGGAGAGAGGGTGATTGGTAGTAGAGAGGGTGATTGGCAGGGGAGAGGGTGATTGGCAGGAGAGAGGGTGACTGGCAGGGGAGAGGGTGATTGGCAGGACAGAGGGTGATTGGCAGGACAGAGGGTGATTGGCAGGAGAGGGAGTGATTGGCAGGAGAGAGGGTGATTGGCAGGAGAGAGGGTGATTGGCAGGAGGGTGATTGGTAGTAGAGAGGGTGATTGGCAGGAGAGAGGGTGATTGGCAGGACAGAGGGTGATTGGCAGGAGAGGGAGTGATTGGCAGGAGAGAGGGTGATTGGTAGTAGAGAGGGTGATTGGCAGGAGAGAGGGTGTTTGGTAGTAGAGAGGGTGATTGGCAGGAGAGAGGGTGATTGGCAGGAGAGAGGGTGATTGGCAGGACAGAGGGTGATTGGCAGGAGAGGGAGTGATTGGCAGGAGAGAGGGTGATTGGCAGTAGAGAGGGTGATTGGCAGGAGAGAGGGTGTTTGGTAGTAGAGAGGGTGATTGGCAGGAGAGAGGGTGATTGGCAGGAGAGAGGGTGATTGGCAGGACAGAGGGTGATTGGCAGGAGAGGGAGTGATTGGCAGGAGAGAGGGTGATTGGTAGTAGAGAGGGTGATTGGCAGGAGAGAGGGTGTTTGGTAGTAGAGAGGGTGATTGGCAGGAGAGAGGGTGATTGGCAGGAGTGAGGGTGATTGGCAGGACAGAGGGTGATTGGCAGGAGAGGGAGTGATTGGCAGGAGAGAGGGTGATTGGTAGTAGAGAGGGTGATTGGCAGGAGGGTGATTGGTAGTAGAGAGGGTGATTGGCAGGAGGGTGATTGGCAGGAGAGAGGTGAACATTATTATTAATAACACTTACTTCGTTGATTAGGAACTGAAGATGAAGTACAGCTGCCCCACTATCATGCTGGCAATAGCAATCAACGCCAGGTCGGCCTAATCTGTTACAATCAATAGTTAAGGATTTACAGGTAAACAATTATCAGTCAATTAACCTTGTCAGCATATCAATTAAATCAACAGGACAGTCAGGCGGCACGCTACGGCTAACTCCTTGTCTGCCAGACCACGCTACATAGGACTGCAGCCTGCAATACGTGGTCAGTGTGAGAAATAACAGCCTGTATTTCCCCAGACATTACTCTATTCCCCCATCTCACACTGACAAATGGCAGAAAAACAATATATGACTCTGGGGCCCAGAGAATATTGATCCCATTTGTCACATTTTCTCGTATACCGGAGGAAAATTATTGTCATTTTCCACGAAATCCTTGAAGTGCCGACTAAAAATAACTGGTCTGTATGAGGGGAACACGTCAGTACCCCATTCACTCCTGCCTGGCAATGATAATCACATCAAACCTCAATGCTATAATCTACATATATAATCCACCTATCATTACATACCACATGTGATCTGTGACTGAGCATATCTCCAGGGGATAAAGTAATAACACACAGGGCTTTATTCAGGACAAACCAAGCTGCAAAACCAAGGCAAACATAGTAGAGTGTGAACAACAGCTGAATAGGAAAAAATTTCAAAATCGTCTTCTTTGACCTTAGAGAAATAAAATGTGTCACTGGCAGATAAGAACCATTCGGACCATCTAGTCTGACCAACTTCTGTCTAAAAACACTGAATTCTTCCATTAGTCCCTGGCCTTATCTTATATCTAGGATAGCCTTATACCTATCCCATGCATGCTTAAACTCCTTCACTGTATTAACCTCTACCACTTCTACTGGAAGACTATTCCATACATCCACTACCCTCTCTGTAAAGTAATACTTTCATTAGTCCCTGGCCTTATCTTATATCTAGGATAGGCTTATACCCATCCCATGCATGCTTAAACTCCTTCACTGTATTAACCTCTACCACTTCTACTGGAAGACTATTCCATACATCCACAACCCTCTCAGTAATGTAATACTTTCATTAGTCCCTGGCCTTATCTTATATCTAGGATAGCCTTATACCTATCCCACGCATGCTTAAACTCCTTCACTGTATTAACCTCTACCACTTCTACTGGAAGACTATTCCATACATCCACTACCCTCTCAGTAAAGTAATACTTTCATTAGTCCCTGGACTTATATTATATCTAGGATAGCCTTATACCTATCCCACGCATGCTTAAACTCCTTCACTGTATTAACCTCTACCACTTCTACTGGAAGACTATTCCATACATCCACTACCCTCTCAGTAATGTAATACTTTCATTAGTCCCTGGCCATATCTTATATCTAGGATAGCCTTATACCTATCCCATGCATGCTTAAACTCCTTCACTGTATTAACCTCTACCACTTCTACTGGAAGACTATTCCATACATCCACTACCCTCTCAGTATTGTAATACTTTCCTTAGTCCCTGGCCTTATCTTATATCTAGGATTGCCTTATACCTATCGATCTGATGCCTGGCATTGTACTTGGTGATGTGAGGCTTGCATGCAGCTGCTCCAGAGTCCAGTGGCGGCATGCTTTACACCACTCGATCCGATGCTTGGCATTGTACTTGGTGATGTGAGGTTTGCATGCAGCTGCTCCAGAGTCCAGTGGCGGCATGCTTTACACCACTCGATCTGATGCTTGGCATTGTACTTGGTGATGTGAGGCTTGCATGCAGCTGCTCCAGAGTCCAGTGGTGGCATGCTTTACACCACACGATCCGAAGCTTGGCATTGTACTTGGTGATGTGAGGCTTGCATGCAGCTGCTCCAGAGTCCAGTGGCGGCGTGCTTTACACCACTCGATCCGACGCTTGGCATTGTACTTGGTGGTGTGAGGCTTGCATGCAGCTGCTCCAGAGTCCAGTGGTGGCATGCTTTACACCACTTGATCAGATGCTTGGCATTGTACTTGGTGATGTGAGGCTTGCATGCAGCTGCTCCAGAGTCCAGTGGTGGCGTGCTTTACACCACTTGATCCGATGCTTGGCATTGTACTTGGTGATGTGAGGCTTGCATGCAGCTGCTCCAGAGTCCAGTGGTGGCATGCTATACACCTCTCGATCCGATGCTTGGCATTGTACTTGGTGATGTGAGGCTTGCATGCAGCTGCTCCAGAGTCCAGTGGCGGCATGCTATACACCACTCGATCCGACTCTTGGCATTGTACTTGGTGATGTGAGGCTTGAATGCAGCTGCTCTAGTTCACCTGGCCAGGTATTGAACAAATTGCACAAAAAACAAAATACCCCACAGGTGAACTACAAGCAGAGGGTAAGAACATATTGTGGATGCTTTTTCTTCCCTATAATTTTTTGTATATATTCTTGTATTTTTTGCTTTTCATTTTATGCAATTATTTATACCATTGTATTTTATGTCCCTGTGATTGGTCATATTATATACCTTTCATTGAGAAGGACTTTTTATATGTTAATATTATAATTCTCCTCTTTTTTTTATAATGTATTGTAACATTACACCTTTCTTTTGCAGTGGTGCAGATCACTGCAATCACAAGACTAGCAGTTTATCGGGTGGAGAGCGAGAGATTTCTCTTTACATTTGACTATATGGGGTGTTTATTACGTGTGTGGCCCATTTACGGGTTAGTTCATACATTCGTTTGTTTCTGTCTGCTCCCTTATATTTCTATACGTCTTTGTATCACCTCACTATAGCACCCTTTTTCCTTTCTATATGTGTGCGTGTGTATATATATATCAGAATGCACCATCTATTAAAGGGGCCCTGTCAACCTAAATATGATGAAACATGATCTGTACATTGTGTAAATATATGTGAATGTGGAGTGTCCAGCTAGATATGCGCAAATTACACATTTAACATTGAAAAGTTAATTTGCATATCAGGCCACAGGTGATGTCATCACTCCCCTCCCCCCCCCCCCCCCCCCCCAGCACACAAAGGGTCCCCGGTAAATAAAACATTACCTTAATTAAATATGTCCCCCCGATGATAAGGGTTATCCTCCCTCCTCATCATCAGCCATCCAAAAGAATAAATAATCCACCCATTTTAAAAAATCCCCAATCCTATCTCTAATGGTCCTGCTCTCAGTGTAGAGCAACCAGAATGCTGGCAAGTGAAGGCAATTTAAATAGAAATGTTTTTCTCCCCATCAGGGGGAGGGCATGTTGTTTAGAATCTTTGCTCTGTATAGCTCTATCAGGGGGCTGACATGTTGTTTAGAATCTTTGCTCTGAATAGCTCTATCAGGGGCGGACATGTTGTTAGAATCTTTGCTCTGTATAGGTCTATCGGGGGATGGACATGTTGTTAGAATCTTTGCTCTGTATAGCTCTATCAGGGGATGGACATGTTGGTTAGAATCTTTGCTCTGCATAGCTCTATCAGGGGCAGACATGTTGGTTAGAATCTTTGTTCTGTATAGCTCTATCAGGGGGTGGACATGTTGTTTAGAACGTTTGCTCTGTATAGCGCTATCAGGGGCAGACATGTTGTTTAGAACGTTTGCTCTGTATAGCCTATCAGGGGGCAGACATGTTGTTTAGAATCTTTGCTCTGTATAGCGCTATCAGGGGCAGACATGTTGTTTAGAACGTTTGCTCTGTATAGCGCTATCAGGGGCAGACATGTTGTTTAGAACGTTTGCTCTGTATAGCGCTATCAGGGGCAGACATGTTGTTTAGAACGTTTGCTCTGTATAGCGCTATCAGGGGCAGACATGTTGTTTAGAACGTTTGCTCTGTATAGCGCTATCAGGGGCAGACATGTTGTTTAGAATGTTTGCTCTGTATAGCGCTATCAGGGGCAGACATGTTGTTTAGAACGTTTGCTCTGTATAGCGCTATCAGGGGGCAGACATGTTGTTTAGAACGTTTGCTCTGTATAGCGCTATCAGGGGGCAGACATGTTGTTTAGAACGTTTGCTCTGTATAGCGCTATCAGGGGGCGGGCATGTTGTTTAGAATCTTGGGTCAGATAAAGGAAGTTCTGACCCATCTGATCCAAGATGTCCGCCCCTCTTAGTGCTATAGAAGTGGAGAGAGCTCAGTAAGGTGCTTTATTTATAATCTTTCATTAATGCATTTGTAGTGAAAATGTCTACACTTGATGCAAACAGAACTTCATTTCTTTTATAGTAGTCCTTTAAAACATTTACATTTGATCAATTAAACATATGTTCGTTTTTTGGCTTTAAGAGACACCATGTTGACAAGATATACATTGTTATCATAGTTCCCAATGTGCCCCATCGGCAGCACAGACTCCACGTCCCAAATCACCACTGAAACACTGTGATTTGTCCATCTGTTTTCGGGAATCGTTGATACATGTATCATTGTATTGTGATAACTCTCCATCCTGTGAATCTCAGGGAGCGCCCAATACGCTCAGATCCGCACAGCGATAATAAGGTGCCGAAGTCTCCACAATCCAAAGAAATGAGAATTGTATTTACACGCAGGCGACGTTTCAACCCTCGCGGGGGTTTTTTTTTTCAAGCCTTTAAAAAAACCTGTGATAGTTGCTAAAAGTCCTGATTTTTCCGGGATGGTCCTGTTTTTTTAGTGGTCCTGTCCCAGTATTAATGCTTGTGAGACACCCGCACCCTACACGAGGAGAATTGATGTCACGAGGAGCCATGTGGCCGCACCGCCTTCTAGGTCCGGCCATTTGAGTTCCGTTAGCTGGTACGTATGTTATCATGGCGGCTCACGCATTCTGTGATGATCAGAGGTTCTGTGAGATACGTCTATATGAGAAAATCCAAAGTAACCACAGGAAAAGCCTGATAAACCTTCCAACGTTGGAACGAGGGCTGAATAAGTGTTATAATCACTCTGCACATAATCCTCTCCATAACTCTCAGAGCAAAGGAGATACAAAGGCCCTTGATCCATGTGAAGATATAGGATGAAGAATTTCAGCATTAATCTTTGTACCTCGGCACACATGGAGTGATGCCGTTTCCGTTTGTCTCTCTCTCTCTCCTGCCTTTTATTAAATCAGACAGAAGACTTGCTGTCATTGCAGTACAGTCAGTGTTTGCACTGTATCTTGTTATTGTAGAAAAATATTATTGGCGCCAAGTGATATGTAAAAACAAAACATAATTTCAGCACAAATGTCACCGTTTGCAGCGCTGTGAGGCGAGAGTGAGAAGAATAAGTTACATTTTTGCCCCCACCACGTATAAAACTCACTGAGACGGAGTAAACACGCATTGTGTCTCCCAAAAACAAGCAGGCTGGCTCCAGAACCGGTCTATGTGGCTGCTAAAGTGCAGAGTTCCAGACACACAGATCTCCTACTCCCTTGACTCGGCTTCATCAGGAGCATTTTATACCGTGCCCCCAGGCACAGCGTGGCCTCTGCCTTGTGCTGTATTGCTGCTGATTTTACCATTTGATTTTTCCTGACTTTTGTCTGCTCCTGTGTTATGACCTGGGCTCTGGTTCCTGACTTTTGTCTGCCAGATACTGTACATAGGCTTGAGAAAGATCTGCAAGGATTGAAACGTTGCCTATGTGTGATTAAAAATTCATCACTTTACAACCGAGTGCTGGTCTTTCATTTTTGTTGCTATTTGAAGATTTGGGAGACATCTTAAAGTCCGTGCACCGGGACTTTATATCTTGTGCGGATCTGGGACTATTTTCTATTTGCTCCTGTGTTATGACCTTGGCTCCTGTTTCTGACTCTTGTCTGCTCCTTTGTTTTGATCTCGGCTCCTGTTCCTGACTCTTGTCTGCTCCTGTGTTATGACCTCGGCTCTGGTTCCTGACTCTTGTCTGCTCCTGTGTTTTCACCTCGACTCCTGCTCCTGACTCTTGTCTGCTCCTGTGTTTTCACCTCGACTCCTGCTCCTGAGTTTTCACCTTGACTCCTGTTTCTGACTCTTGTCTGCTCCTGTGTTATGATCTCGGCTGCTGTTCCTGACTCTTGTCTGCTCCTGTGTTATGACCTCGGCTGCTGTTCCTGACTCTTGTCGGCTCCTGTGTTATGACCTTGGCTCCTGTTGCTGACTCTTGTCGGCTCCTTTGTTTTGATCTCGGCTCCTGTTCCTGACTCTTGTCGGCTCCTTTGTTTTGATCTCGGCTCCTGATCCTGACTCTTGTCTGCTCCAGTGTTATGACCTCGGCTCTGGTTCCTGACTCTTGTCTGCTCCTGTGTTTTCACCTCGGCTCCTGTTCCTGACTCTTGTCTGTTCCTGTGTTTCACCTTGACTCCTGTTTCTGACTCTTGTCTGCTCCAGTATTTTGACCTTGGCTCCTGTTCCTGACTCTTGTCTGCTCCTGTGTTTTAACCTTGGCTCCTGTTCCTGGCTCTTGTCTGCTCCTGTGTTTTCACCTTGACTCCTGATCCTGACTCTTGTCTGCTCCTGTGTTTTCACCTTGACTCCTGATCCTGACTCTTGTCTGCTCCAGTGTTATGACCTCGGCTCTGGTTCCTGACTCTTGTCTGCTCCTGTGTTTTCACCTCGGCTCCTGTTCCTGACTCTTGTCTGTTCCTGTGTTTCACCTTGACTCCTGTTTCTGACTCTTGTCTGCTCCAGTATTTTGACCTTGGCTCCTGTTCCTGACTCTTGTCTGCTCCTGTGTTTTGACCTGGGCTCTGGTTCCTGACTCTTGTCTGCTCTTGTGTTTTAACCTTGGCTCCTGTTCCTGGCTCTTGTCTGCTCCAGTGTTTTGACCTTGGCTCCTGTTCCTGACTCTTGTCTGCTCCAGTGTTTTGACCTGGGCTCCTGTTCCTGACTCTTGTCTGCTCCTGTGTTTTAACCTTGGCTCCTGTTCCTGACTCTTGTCTGCTCCAGTGTTTTGACCTGGGCTCTGGTTCCTGACTCTTGTCTGCTCCTATGTTGTGACCTTGGCTCCTGTTCCTGACTCTTGTCTGCTCCTGTGTTTTGACCTGGGCTCTGGTTTCTGACTCTTGTCTGCTCCTGTGTTTTAACCTTGGCTCCTGTTCCTGGCTCTTGTCTGCTCCTGTGTTTTCACCTTGACTCCTGTTTCTGACTCTTGTCTGCTCCAGTGTTTTGACCTTGGCTCCTGTTCCTGACTCTTGTCTGCTCCAGTGTTTTGACCTGGGCTCTGGTTCCTGACTCTTGTCTGCTCCTGTGTTATGAAATCGGCTCCTGTTCCTGACTCTTGTCTGCTCCTGTGTTATGAAATCGGCTCCTGTTCCTGACTCTTGTCTGCTCCAGTGTTTTGACCTGGGCTCTGGTTCCTGACTCTTGTTTGCTCCGGTGTTTTGACCTTGGCTCCTGTTCCTGACTCTTGTCTGCTCCAGTGTTTTGACCTTGGCTCCTGTTCCTGACTCTTGTCTGCTCCAGTGTTTTGACCTTGGCTCCTGTTCCTGACTCTTGTCTGCTCCAGTGTTTTGACCTTGGCTCCTGTTCCTGACTCTTGTCTGCTCCAGTGTTTTGACCTTGGCTCCTGTTCCTGACTCTTGTCTGCTCCAGTGTTTTGACCTTGGCTCCTGTTCCTGACTCTTGTCTGCTCCTGTGTTATGAAATCGGCTCCTGTTCCTGACTCTTGTCTGCTCCAGTGTTTTGACCTTGGCTCCTGTTCCTGACTCTTGTCTGCTCCAGTGTTTTGACCTTGGCTCCTGTTCCTGACTCTTGTCTGCTCCTGTGTTTTGACCTCGCCTCTGGTTCCTGACTCTTGTCTGCTCCTGTGTTTTGACCTCGGCTCTGGTTCCTGACTCTTGTCTGCTCCTGTGTTTTGACCTGGGCTCTGGTTCCTGACTCTTGTCTGCCAGATACTGTACATAGGATGTATTAATGCCAGTATAAAACAGGACTGTCCAACTGTTGGGACAGTTGGCATCTATGTACTTGGGATCTTAGACCCTGGCAGAGACACAATCTCTTTCTCTAGTAATATCTTCCAGCCGTGTCCAGTTAATTGCTTCTCTCTGTGGTTCTCAGACTAACTTGCACCCCATTGTTCTGTGTATTCTGCTTCCTCGAAATATATAGAAAATGATTATTTGTGCTGCATTTCTATTCTCTGTTTGTATAAGGCAGATAGTAAAAATCCATGATGTCACTTCACAAGGTTCAAGGTTTAACTGATAATAAAATGTTGAACGTAGAAAAAGGGTAATAAAATATCTTTATTTCATTTGCAAAATGTCATGTCTTAAAAAGAAGAAATTAAAATAAAACCAGAAAGGAACTCTGTCTATTCTACACAATCAGAGTCAGAATATTCATCATTTCTAATTCTACACAATCACCATCAGAATATTCATCATTTCTAATTCTACACAATCACCATCAGAATATTCATCATTTCTAATTCTACACAATCACTATCAGAATATTCATAATTTCTAATTCTACACAATCAGCGTCAGAATATTCATCATTTCTAATTCTACACAATCACCATCAGAATATTCATCATTTCTAATTCTACACAATCAGCGTCAGAAAATTCATCATTTCTAATTCTACACAATCAGCATTAGAAAATTCATCATTTCTAATTCTACACAATCAGCATTAGAAAATTCATCATTTCTAATTCTACACAATCACTGTCAGAAAATTCATCATTTCAATTCTACACAATCACCATCAGAATATTCATCATTTCTAATTCTACACAATCACCATCAGGAAATTCATCATTTCTAATTCTACACAATCACCATCAGAAAATTCATCATTTCTAATTCTACACAATCACCATCAGAATATTCATCATTTCTAATTCTACACAATCACCATCAGGAAATTCATCATTTCTAATTCTACACAATCACCATCAGAAAATTCATCATTTCTAATTCTACACAATCACCATCAGAATATTCATCATTTCTAATTCTACACAATCACCGGAAGGAAATTCATCATTTCAATTCTACACAATCAGCGTCAGGAAATTCATCATTTCTAATTATTCACAATCACTGGAAGAAAATTCATCATTTCTAATTCTACACAATCACCGTCAGGAAATTCATAATTTCGATTCTACACAATCACCGTCAGGAAATTCATCATTTCAATTCTACACACTCGCCGACAGAAAATTCATCATTTCAATTCTACAAAATCACTGTCAGGAAATTCATCATTTCAATTCTACACAATCACCGTCAGGAAATTCATCATTTCAAATTATTCACAATCACTGGAAGAAAATTCATCATTTCGATTCTACATAATCACTGGCTGGAATTTCATAATTTCTAATTCTACACAATCACCGGCTGGAATTTCATCATTTATAATTCTACACAATCACCGTCAGGAAATTCATCATTTCAATTCTACACAATCACCGTCAGGAAATACATCATTTCTAATTATACACAAATCACTGGCAGAAAATTCATCATTTCTAATTCTACACAATCACCGACAGGAAAGTCATCATTTCTAATTCTACACAATCTCCGTCAGGAAATTCATAATTTCAATTCTACACAATCACAGTCATGAAATTCATAATTTCAATTCTACACAATCACCGGCTGGAATTTCATAATTTCGAATTTTACACAATCACCGTCAGGAAACGCATCATTTCAATTCTACACAATCACCGTCAGGAAAATCATAATTTCAATTCTACACAATCCCCAGCAGGAAATTCATAATTTCAATTCTACACAATCACAGTCAGGAAATTCATCATTTCAATTCTACACAATCGCCGGCAGGAAATTCATCATTTCAATTCTACACAATCACTGGCAGGAAATTCATCATTTCTAATTCTACACAATCACCATCAGAATATTCATCATTTCTAATTCTACACAATCACCGGAAGGAAATTCATCATTTCAATTCTACACAATCACCGGCAGGAAATTCATGATTTCGATTCTACACAATCACCGGCAGGAAATTCATAATTTCTAATTCTACACAATCACCGGAAGGAAATTCATCATTTCAATTCTACACAATCACCATCAGGAAATTCAGCATTTCAATTCTACACAATCACCATCAGGAAATTCATCATTTCAATTCTACACAATCACCATCAGGAAATTCATCATTTCAATTCTACACACTCGCCGACAGAAAATTCATCATTTCAATTCTACAAAATCACTGTCAGGAAATTCATAATTTCTAATTCTACACAATCACCGGCAGGAAATTCATAATTTCTAATTCTACACAATCACCGTCAGGAAATTCATCATTTCTAATTCTACACATTCACTGTCAGGAAATTCATAATTTCTAATTCTACACAATCACCAGCAGGAAATTCATCATTTCTAATTATACACAATCACCGTCAGGAAATTCATCATTTCTAATTCTACACATTCACTGTCAGGAAATTCATAATTTCTAATTCTACACAATCACCGGCAGGAAATTCATCATTTCTAATTATACACAATCACCGGCAGGAAATTCACAATTTCAATTCTACACAATCACTGGCAGGAAATTCATCATTTCGATTCTACACAATCACCGGAAATAAATTAATCATTTCGATTCTACACAATCACCGGCAGGAAATTCATCATTTCTTATTCTACACAATCACTGTCAGGAAATTAATCATTTAAATTCTACACAATCACCGGCAGGAAATTCATAATTTCTTATTCTACACAATCACCGGCAGGAAATTCATCATTTCTTATTCTACACAATCACAGTCAGGAAATTCATCATTTCTAATTCTACACAATCAACGGCAGGAAATTCATTAGTTCTAATTCTACACAATCACCATCAGAAAACTCATCATTTCTAATTCTACACAATCACCGGCAGGAAATTCATCATTTTTAATTCCACACAATCACCAGCAGGGAATTGTCAATTACTACTTGATTTTCTTCTATTTGAAAGGCTTCATCTGAGTTATCTTTTGTGCAGAGAGTGTGTTAGGCAGAGCCTGGTTGTCGTGTGGAGGTAACCAACCATTTGTCTGGAATAACATACCATACAACGTTAATCCCTGATTGTCGAATCGTTATTTGGTGGTCAGTGGTCCCATTTTCTCCTCTTACAGTTTTCCTTTCTCACCTGGACCCCTTATTGTATTGTGTTACAGTATTTCAAGAAAAGTACAACTTTGGTGAATGAAGTATTTTCTGTCATTTGTTTTGAAATAAAATTGACATACATTTTCATCTGTATCGGGTTTGTGAATTGAGGTTTTTTATATGTTTTTTTTTTATATAGTTATAAATACCAATTAATGTTCCATAATAAAACTGGACAATAATAAATGCTATAAATATTATTTCCAAAGAAATGATGTATGCCGATGGATATTACAAGTCATCTTTCATGGCTATTTGTTCAAGAAAACTCGAAGCAGATGTGTTATATACTGATTTATTATTGTTTTACAGATAATAACACAATGTTTCCTCTGTTTGACATTTTACTTCAGGGTTTCCAACATGTTCGTATGTGATAAATGTGATAAAATGGACAATAATAATATTAAAGGGATTCTGTCACCTCTACATTGCTTATCCTGTCAATGAAGAGAATTATGTTGTGTTGAATTACATGTGTTTTAATATATCTGTGGTGTTTTCTGTTTATATTACCTGTGGCTTGATATGCAAAATCAGGAAACATGTTTAATTGACATATTAAGACATTTAAAATATATATGTCTCTTATTTTATAAATTTGCTGCAATACTGCTGACACAATGGGGGTTGTGTATAAAAACTGCAAAGTGTCTGGAGTTTTATATACAGACGCAATCGCTGTTTGTTATGTATAAAGGCGATTGTGCGTTTTTATAACTCGCGAGGAGGATTCCTTAAACAAATCTCAGCGCCCGATTTTTATCGGCTGTGCTGATACATCCTAGAGCTACTCATTCGGCGTAGATAATGCAGACTCCTGAGATTTGTCGGAGTTGGCGCACACATGTCCAGTGCACCAGTGAAAGAACATTTTGAATCGTTTTTCCTATTCACAGAGATGTTTAGGTTGTAGGCTTCACAGCGAAGGGCGGGGGAGGTTTCCTGGGGTTGCAGATCTATCAGTTGAAGAGATCTGGAGCAAGCCATAAAATGACATCATCACAGCAGAAGTCTGTTCTTCCAGATGGACAAATGGTACAATGTGGTTCTTTCCAAGAAGCAATCTGCTTCCAAATCATTTCCAAGACTATCAATTAAATGGGGTTGTGTTTTAAACCCAGTTAACTGTTTGTAAATGTTCGTGTTTGAAACACAGCAATGGAAGATACGGCAGAAGATCACACTGGAAAATTACTCAGATCCGGAACAAGAAATTCCCTTTAGTTCAGTACATCCTGTCCAAATGACGTCCATTGCAAGATGGGGTGTCAATGGTTGGCAATACAAAAGGCGTGACAGACCAAACGGAGGCTATCTAGACTGCTCTAGTTTGAAATTGGAGACTTTTCCCAACTCAGCTACTTTGGAATTAATTTCTCTTCAATTTTCTCTTTCATGAAAAAAGTGCACACAAGTTATGATGGGTTAAGGGTGATGGAAACCCCTCCATTTATAATTCACAGGATAACAGGGGCATTATTATTACACTAAATCTACACACCAGACAAGCCAGAACACTAGACAGTCTATACACATAGCCCAGGACAGAGGTGCAGAGTCAGATAACCTCTCATGCACGGCTGTACTAGACAGTCTATACACATAGCCCGGGACAGAGGTGCAGAGTCAGATAACCTCTCATGCACAGCTGTACTAGACAGTCTGTACACATAGCCCAGGACAGAGGAGCAGAGTCAGATAACCTCTCATACACGGCTGTACTAGACAGTCTATACACATAGCCCAGGACAGAGGTGCAGAGTCAGATAACCTCTCATGCACGGCTGTACTAGACAGTCTATACACATAGCCCAGGACAGAGGTGCAGAGTCAGATAACCTCTCATGCACAGCTGTACTAGACAGTCTATACACATAGCCCGGGACAGAGGTGCAGAGTCAGATAACCTCTCATGCACAGCTGTACTAGACAGTCTGTACACATAGCCCAGGACAGAGGAGCAGAGTCAGATAACCTCTCATACACGGCTGTACTAGACAGTCTATACACATAGCCCAGGACAGAGGAGCAGAGTCAGATAACCTCTCATACACGGCTGTACTAGACAGTCTATACACATAGCCCAGGACAGAGGTGCAGAGTCAGATAACCTCTCATGCACGGCTGTACTAGACAGTCTATACACATAGCCCGGGACAGAGGTACAGAGTCAATAACCTCTCATGCACGGCTGTACTAGACAGTCTATACACATAGCCCAGGACAGAGGTGCAGAGTCAGATAACCTCTCATGCACGGCTTTACTAGACAGTCTATACACATAGCCCGGGACAGAGGTGCAGAGTCAGATAACCTCTCATGCATGGCTGTACTAGACAGTCTATACACATAGCACGGGACAGAGGTGCAGAGTCAGATAACCTCTCATGCACAGCTGTACTAGACAGTCTGTACACATAGCCCAGGACAGAGGTGCAGAGTCAGATAACCTCTCATGCACGGCTGTACTAGACAGTCTATACACATAGCCCGGGACAGAGGTGCAGAGTCAGATAACCTCTCATGCACGGCTGTACTAGACAGTCTATACACATAGCCCAGGACAGAGGTGCAGAGTCAGATAACCTCTCATGCACAGCTGTACTAGACAGTCTATACACATAGCCCGGGACAGAGGTGCAGAGTCAGATAACCTCTCATGCACAGCTGTACTAGACAGTCTATACACATAGCCCGGGACAGAGGTGCAGAGTCAGATAACCTCTCATGCACGGCTGTACTAGACAGTCTATACACATAGCCCAGGACAGAGGTGCAGAGTCAGATAACCTCTCATGCACAGCTGTACTAGACAGTCTATACACATAGCCCAGGACAGAGGTGCAGAGTCAGATAACCTCTCATGCACGGCTGTACTAGACAGTCTATACACATAGCCCAGGACAGAGGTGCAGAGTCAGATAACCTCTCATGCACAGCTGTACTAGACAGTCTACACACATAGCCCAGGACAGAGGTGCAGAGTCAGATAACCTCTCATGCACAGCTGTACTAGACAGTCTATACACATAGCCCGGGACAGAGGTGCAGAGTCAGATAACCTCTCATGCACAGCTGTACTAGACAGTCTGTACACATAGCCCGGGACAGAGGTGCAGAGTCAGATAACCTCTCATGCACAGCTGTACTAGACAGTCTATACACATAGCCCAGGACAGAGGTGCAGAGTCAGATAACCTCTCATGCACGGCTGTACTAGACAGTCTATACACATAGCCCGGGACAGAGGTGCAGAGTCAGATAACCTCTCATGCACGGCTGTACTAGACAGTCTATACACATAGCCCGGGACAGAGGTGCAGAGTCAGATAACATCTCATGCACGGCTGTACTAGACAGTCTGTACACATAGCCCGGGACAGAGGTGCAGAGTCAGATAACCTCTCATGCACAGCTGTACTAGACAGTCTATACACATAGCCCAGGACAGAGGTGCAGAGTCAGATAACCTCTCATGCACGGCTGTTTCCTCTTTAACCTCTTGCCGAGAGTAGGACGTAACATAACAGCCTGGGATTCACATTCACATGCAGCTCTTTATCCAAACCATTAACAAGATGCCGTCTGTTGATTCCTGAGCTTCTGGTAAGCTGGTACTGGTAAGTCAGTGTCTGGCTTTCACAGCTAAGCACATCCAGATGCTGTGATTGGCTGTCGCAGTGACCAGATGTGATGACAGAGGCCTCTGCAGACAGAGCTGGAGTGCCTCGGTCCCGAGGCACTCAGCCATGTCAGTTACAGCCCGATTGGACGTTCCAGGATCGGACATTGACGACAACAGTACAGTTTGCTGAGACGTAATTGGCACATTCTTTGTCATCAAAGACAGAGCAAAGATTCTAAATAACATGACTGCCCCCTGATAGAGCTATACAGAGCAAAGATTCTAAACAACATGTCCATCCCCTGATAGCGCTATACAGAGCAAAGATTCTAAACAACATGTCCGCCCCTGATAGTGCTATACAGAGCAAAGATTCCAAACAACATGTCCGCCCCCTGATAGAGCTATACAGAGCAAAGATTCTAAACAACATGTCTGCCCCCTGATAGAGCTATACAGAGCAAAGATTCTAAACAACATGTCCGCCCCCTGATAGAGCTATACAGAGCAAAGATTCTAAACAACATGTCTGCCCCTGATAGAGCTATACAGAGCAAAGATTCTAAACAACATGTCCTCCCCCTGATAGAGCTATACAGAGCAAAGATTCTAAACAACATGTCCGCCCCTGATAGTGCTATACAGAGCAAAGATTCTAAACAACATGTCCGCCCCCTGATAGAGCTATACAGAGCAAAGATTCTAAACAACATGTCTGCCCCCTGATAGAGCTATACAGAGCAAAGATTCTAAACAACATGTCCGCCCCCTGATAGAGCTATACAGAGCAAAGATTCTAAACAACATGTCTGCCCCTGATAGAGCTATACAGAGCAAAGATTCTAAACAACATGTCCTCCCCCTGATAGAGCTATACAGAGCAAAGGTTCTAAATAACATGTCCGCCCCCTGATAGAGCTATACAGAGCAAGGATTCTAAACAACATGTCCGCCCCCTGATAGAGCTATACAGAGCAAAGATTCTAAACAACATGTCTGCCCCCTGATAGAGCTATACAGAGCAAAGATTCTAAACAACATGTCCGCCCCCTGATAGAGCTATACAGAGCAAAGATTCTAAACAACATGTCTGCCCCTGATAGAGCTATACAGAGCAAAGATTCTAAACAACATGTCCTCCCCCTGATAGAGCTATACAGAGCAAAGGTTCTAAATAACATGTCCGCCCCCTGATAGAGCTATACAGAGCAAGGATTCTAAACAACATGTCCGCCCCCTGATAGAGCTATACAGAGCAAAGATTCTAAACAACATGTCTGCCCCCTGATAGAGCTATACAGAGCAAAGATTCTAAACAACATGTCCGCCCCCTGATAGAGCTATACAGAGCAAAGATTCTAAACAACATGTCTGCCCCTGATAGAGCTATACAGAGCAAAGATTCTAAACAACATGTCCTCCCCCTGATAGAGCTATACAGAGCAAAGGTTCTAAATAACATGTCCGCCCCCTGATAGAGCTATACAGAGCAAAGATTCTAAATAACATGTCTGCCCCCTGATAGAGCTATACAGAGCAAAGATTCTAAACAACATGTCCGCCCCCTGATAGAGCTATACAGAGAAAAGATTCTAAATAACATGTCTGCCCCCTGATAGAGATATACAAAGCAAAGATTCTAAATAACATGTCTGCCCCCTGATAGAGCTATACAGAGCAAATATTCTAAACAACATGTCTGCCCCTGATAGAGCTATACAGAGCAAAGATTCTAAACAACATGTCCATCCCCTGATAGAGCTATACAGAGCAAAGATTCTAAATAACATGTCTGTCCCCTGATAGAGATATACAGAGCAAAGATTCTAAACAACATGTCTGCCCCTGATAGAGCCATACAGAGCAAAGATTCTAAATAACATGTCTGCCCCCTGATAGAGCTATACAGAGCAAAGATTCTAAATAACATGTCTGCCCCCTGATAGAGCTATACAGAGCAAAGATTCTAAACAACATGTCCACCCCCTGATAGAGCTATACAGAGCAAAGATTCTAATCAACATGTCTGCCCCCTGATAGAGATATACAGAGCAAAGATTCTAAATAACATGTCTGCCCCCTGATAGAGCTATACAGAGCAAAGATTCTAAACAACATGTCCGCCCCCTGATAGAGCTATACAGAGCAAAGATTCTAAACATGTCTGCCCCCTGATAGAGCTATACAGAGCAAAGATTCTAAACAACATGTCCGCCCCCTGATAGAGCTATACAGAGCAAAGATTCTAAACAACATGTCTGCCCCTGATAGAGCTATACAGAGCAAAGATTCTAAACAACATGTCCTCCCCCTGATAGAGCTATGCAGAGCAAAGGTTCTAAATAACATGTCCGCCCCCTGATAGAGCTATACAGAGCAAGGATTCTAAACAACATGTCCGCCCCCTGATAGAGCTATACAGAGCAAAGATTCTAAACAACATGTCTGCCCCCTGATAGAGCTATACAGAGCAAAGATTCTAAACAACATGTCCGCCCCCTGATAGAGCTATACAGAGCAAAGATTCTAAACAACATGTCTGCCCCTGATAGAGCTATACAGAGCAAAGATTCTAAACAACATGTCCTCCCCCTGATAGAGCTATACAGAGCAAAGGTTCTAAATAACATGTCCGCCCCCTGATAGAGCTATACAGAGCAAAGATTCTAAATAACATGTCTGCCCCCTGATAGAGCTATACAGAGCAAAGATTCTAAACAACATGTCCGCCCCCTGATAGAGCTATACAGAGAAAAGATTCTAAATAACATGTCTGCCCCCTGATAGAGATATACAGAGCAAAGATTCTAAATAACATGTCTGCCCCCTGATAGAGCTATACAGAGCAAAGATTCTAAACAACATGTCTGCCCCTGATAGAGCTATACAGAGCAAAGATTCTAAACAACATGTCCATCCCCTGATAGAGCTATACAGAGCAAAGATTCTAAATAACATGTCTGTCCCCTGATAGAGCTATACAGAGCAAAGATTCTAAACAACATGTCTGCCCCTGATAGAGCCATACAGAGCAAAGATTCTAAATAACATGTCTGCCCCCTGATAGAGCTATACAGAGCAAAGATTCTAAATAACATGTCTGCCCCCTGATAGAGCTATACAGAGCAAAGATTCTAAACAACATGTCCACCCCCTGATAGAGCTATACAGAGCAAAGATTCTAATCAACATGTCTGCCCCCTGATAGAGATATACAGAGCAAAGATTCTAAATAACATGTCTGCCCCCTGATAGAGCTATACAGAGCAAAGATTCTAAACAACATGTCCGCCCCCTGATAGAGCTATACAGAGCAAAGATTCTAAACAACATGTCTGCCCCTGATAGAGCTATACAGAGCAAAGATTCTAAACAACATGTCCATCCCCTGATAGAGCTATACAGAGCAAAGATTCTAAATAACATGTCTGCCCAGTGATAGAGCTATACAGAGCAAAGATTCTAAATAACATGTCTGTCCCTGATAGAGCTATACAGAGCAAAGATTCTAAACAACATGTCTGCCCCTGATAGAGCTATACAGAGCAAAGATTCTAAATAACATGTCTGCCCCCTGATAGAGCTATACAGAGCAAAGATTCTAAACATGTCTGCCCCCTGATAGAGCTATACAGAGCAAAGATTCTAAACAACATGTCCACCCCCTGATAGAGCTATACAGAGCAAAGATTCTAAACAACATGTCTGCCCCCTGATACAGCTATACAGAGCAAAGATTCTAAATAACATGTCTGCCCATTGATAGAGCTATACAGAGCAAAGATTCTAAACAACATGTCTGCCCCCTGATACAGCTATACAGAGCAAAGATTGTAAACAACATGTCCGCCCCCTGATAGAGCTATACAGAGCAAAGATTCTAAACAACATGTCTGCCCCCTGATACAGCTATACAGAGCAAAGATTGTAAACAACATGTCCGCCCTCTGACAGAGCTATACAGAGCAAAGATTCTAAACAACATGTCCGCCCTCTGATAGAGCTATACAGAGCAAAGATTCTAAACAACATGTCCGCCCCGTGACAGAGCTATACAGAGCAAAGATTCTAAACAACATGTCCATCCCCGGATAGAGCTACACAGAGCAAAGAATCTAAACAACATTTCCACCCCCTGATAGAGCTATACAGAGCAAGGATTCTAAACAACATGTACACCCCCTGATACAGCTATACAGAGCAAAGATTCTCAACAACATGTCAGCCCCCTGATAGAGCTATACAGTGCAAAGATTCTAAACAACATGTACACCACGTAATATAGCTATACAGAGCAAAACAATCTAAACAACCTGTCTGCTCCATGATAGAGCTATACAGAGCAAAGATTCTGAACAACATGTCTGCCCCGATAGAGCTATACAGAGCAAAGATTCTAAACAACATGTACACCCCCTGACAGAGCTATAAAGAGCAAAAGAATCTAAACAACATGTCCGCCCCCTGATAGAGCTATACAGAGCAAAGATTCTAAACAACATGTCTGCCAGGATAGAGATATACAGAGCAAAGACTATAAACAATGATGATTTTTCATTCAGTACAGTCACAGTATAATTAATGTTTTGATTCTATTTCAGTCTGTAGACCACGACAGGGTTAATGTAAAGAAGTCAGTGGGGACTTAGTGAATAATATATAATCTGGCCTCTCCGTGCTATATTTATGTAAGACAGACACGTAGGGGGTTATGTATTAATAATAGAGCTGTTTGTTCTGTAAGTAGTTATCTAAATGGCTTTTATACGTAACAGGGAAAAATGATAGAACAGGATGGCGAAAAATGGTAAAACATGACCCAAAATACACTGATTTCAAAAGAAAAATCACTGGCAGAAAATATTATAATAATAATTCCAAATCTTTCCTTTCTGGGGCATCACTGTTCTTTTATTGTGTCTGAAACTTAGCGGCTTGATTCATGAATGAGAGAATTGAAGGGACTGTATCATCTAAACACTGTTTGTACAGTATAGAAAATAAAAAAATATTTCAAATGATCTACACATTGCAGCAAATGCCTGAATTAGGAGAGAAATGTGTTTTACATGTGTCTGTGGAGTCTCCTGTTGATGACATCACATGTGGATTTATATGCAAATTAACCGATTTTCAATGAAATGTGTAATATGCACATCAAGAAAACGCATTTTTCTCCTACTTTAGGCATTTACGTTAACACAATCTGTAGATAATTTTTCATCATTTTTTTTAAATTTTCTACATTCACAGTAAGAACAATGTTTAGGGGACACGGTCCCTTTAAGGCCAAAGTTGCTGAGTTGGAAACATTCTCCCATTCGGTTTAAGTTTGAAATTTCTTCTAAATTCCCTGTAATTCTCACTTTAATGAATAAATCTAATACAATGATCCAAACGCACCGTGTTATATGTCCTGTGTGTGTCTGTGTCAGTGTATAAGGCTGGTGATCACTGTATTAACCTCTACCACTTCTACTGGAAGACTATTCCATACATCCACTACCCTCTAAGTAAAGTAATACTTTCATTAGTCCCTGACCTTATCTTATATCTAGGATAGCATTATACCTATCCCATGCATGCTTAAACTCCTTCACTGTATTAACCTCTACAACTTCTACTGGAAGACTATTCCATGCACCCACTACCCTCTCAGTAAAGTAATACTTTCATTAGTCCCTGGCCTTATCTTATATCTAGGATAGCCTTATACCTATCCCATGCATGCTTAAACTCCTTCACTGTATTAACCTCTATCACTTCTGCTGGCAGGCTATTCCATACATCCACTACCCTCTCAGTAAAGTAATACTTTCATTAGTCCCTGACCTTATCTTATATCTAGGATAGCATTATACCTATCCCATGCATGCTTAAACTCCTTCACTGTATTAACCTCTACCACTTCTACTGGAAGACTATTCCATGCACCCACTACCCTCTCAGTAAAGTAATACTTTCATTAGTCCTTGGCCTTATCTTATATCTAGGATAGACTTATACCTATCCCATGCATGCTTAAACTCCTTCACTGTATTAACCTCTACCACTTCTACTGGAAGACTATTCCATGCATCCACTACCCTCTCAGTAATGTAATACTTGCATTAGTCCCTGGCCTTATCTTATATCTAGGATAGCCTTATACCTATCCCATGCATGCTTAAACTACTTCACTGTATTAACCTCTACCACTTCTACTGGAAGACTATTCCATGCATCCACTACCCTCTCAGTAATGTAATACTTTCATTAGTCCCTGGCCTTATCTTATATCTAGGATAGCCTTATACCTATCCCATGCATGCTTAAACTACTTCACTGTATTAACCTCTACCAATTCTACTGGAAGACTATTCCATGCATCCACTACCCTCTTAGTAATGTAATACTTTCATTAGTCCCTGGCCTTATCTTATATCTAGGATAGCTGTATACCTGTCCCAGAAACGCTTAAACTCCTTCACTGTATTAACCTCTACCACTTCTACTGGAAGACTATTCCATGCATCCACTACCCTCTCAGTAAAGTAATACTTTCATTAGTCCCTGGCCTTATCTTATATCTAGGATAGCCTTATACCTATCCCATGCATGCTTAAACTCCTTCACTGTATTAACCTCTACCACTTCTACTGGAAGACTATTCCATACATCCACTACCCTCTCAGTAAAGTAATACTTTCATTAGTCCCTGGCCTTATTTTATATCTAGGATAGCTGTATACCTGTCCCAGAAACGCTTAAACTCCTTCACTGTATTAACCTCTACCACTTCTACTGGAAGACTATTCCATACATCCACTACCCTCTCAGTAAAGTAATACTTTCATTAGTCCCTGGCCTTATCTTATATCTAGGATAGCCTTATACCTATCCCATGCATGCTTAAACTCCTTCACTGTATTAACCTGTACCACTTCTACTGGAAGACTATTCCATACATCCACTACCCTCTCAGTAAGTAATACTTTCATTAGTCCCTGGCCTTATCTTATATCTAGGATAGCCTTATACCTATCCCATGCATGCTTAAACTCCTTCACTGTATTAACCTCTACCACTTCTACTGGAAGACTATTCCATGCATCCACTACCCTCTCAGTAAAGTAATACTTTCATTAGTCCCTGGCCTTATCTTATATCTAGGATAGCCTTATACCTATCCCATGCATGCTTAAACTCCTTCACTGTATTAACCTCTACCACTTCTACTGGAAGACTATTCCATACATCCACTACCCTCTCAGTAAAGTAATACTTTCATTAGTCCCTGGCCTTATCTTATATCTAGGATAGCCTTATACCTATCCCACGCATGCTTAAACTCCTTCACTGTATTAACCTCTACCACTTCTACTGGAAGACTATTCCATATATCCACTACCCTCTCAGTATAGTAATACTTTCATTAGTCCCTGGCCTTATCTTATATCTAGGATAGCCTTATACCTATCCCATGCATGCTTAAACTCCTTCACTGTATTAACCTCTACCACTTCTACTGGAAGACTATTCCATACATCCACTACCCTCTCAGTAAAGTAATACTTTCATTAGTCCCTGGCCTTATTTTATATCTAGGATAGCTGTATACCTGTCCCAGAAACGCTTAAACTCCTTCACTGTATTAACCTCTACCACTTCTACTGGAAGACTATTCCATACATCCACTACCCTCTCAGTATAGTAATACTTTCATTAGTCCCTGGCCTTATCTTATATCTAGGATAGCCTTATACCTATCCCATGCATGCTTAAACTCCTTCACTGTATTAACCTCTACCACTTCTACTGGAAGACTATTCCATACATCCACTACCCTCTCAGTAAAGTAATACTTTCATTAGTCCCTGGCCTTATTTTATATCTAGGATAGCTGTATACCTGTCCCAGAAACGCTTAAACTCCTTCACTGTATTAACCTCTACCACTTCTACTGGAAGACTATTCCATACATCCACTACCCTCTCAGTAATGTAATACTTTCATTAGTCCCTGGCCTTATCTTATATCTAGGATAGCCTTATACCTATCCCATGCATGCTTAAACTCCTTCACTGTATTAACCTCTACCACTTCTACTGGAAGACTATTCCATACATCCACTACCCTCTCAGTAAGTAATACTTTCATTAGTCCCTGGCCTTATCTTATATCTAGGATAGCCTTATACCTATCCCATGCATGCTTAAACTCCTTCACTGTATTAACCTCTACCACTTCTACTGGAAGTCTATTCCATGCATCCACTACCCTCTCAGTAATGTAATACTTTCATTAGTCCCTGACCTTATCTTATATCTAGGATAGCCTTATACCTATCCCATGCATGCTTAAACTCCTTCACTGTATTAACCTCTACCACTTCTACTGGAAGACTATTCCATACATCCACTACCCTCTCAGTAAGTAATACTTTCATTAGTCCCTGGCCTTATCTTATATCTAGGATAGCCTTATACCTATCCCATGCATGCTTAAACTCCTTCACTGTATTAACCTCTACCACTTCTACTGGAAGTCTATTCCATGCATCCACTACCCTCTCAGTAATGTAATACTTTCATTAGTCCCTGACCTTATCTTATATCTAGGATAGATTTATACCTATCCCACGCATGCTTAAACTCCTTCACTGTATTAACCTCTACCACTTCTGCTGGCAGGCTATTCCATACATCCACTACCCTCTCAGTAAAGTAATACTTCCTGATATTACTTTAAATCGTTGCCCCTCTAATTTCAGACTATGTCCTCTAGTTGTGGTAGTCTTTCTCCATATAAATATACTCTCCCCCGTTACTGTGTTGATTCCCCTTTATGTATATAAATATTTCTCTCATATCCCCCCCGTTACGTCTTTCTTCCAATAGTTGATGTTTCCCGGCGAGTTAGTGATATACATTGATGTACACGCCGATGCTTTTTGGCACTGTCTCTGCATGTGTCACTTTTATAAATCTCCCCCACAGCGCTTGCAAATTCTGAATAATGTGCCATAAAAAGCATAAAATTCTCCATCACTCCAAGAGTTAGGGTTAAAGACATTCCATAAATTATAACGGTACATATATATTGATCCACCCTTACAGTTTGCTAACAAGACACAAGGATTGTCCCTCTGGCGGTTAATGTTTGCAGGATATTAATAAACATTTCAGTCCATTAAAGCAGCTTCAGAGACATACTGTATAGACAGAGGAGCGGGTAGAGGCAAGATATGAAGCTGTGTGATGGGAGGAAGAATAATACAAACACAGAAGAACAGGTAATCATCTAACACATGTAATCAGACCACAAACAAAGCAAAACTTTATCCTAGAGAGGAGAATGGGAATATATAACACAGGAGCACATTATCCAACGCTCCCTGGAGATTGCACGGCCTGCTCAACCAATCACCATTAATTATACGAATAAATCATGAATACACCACGCTATACAATGTTCTCCTAACCCGTGTGATAAAGCCAGGCACGTCACGCAAAAACATCCTGCTAGTGACATGGCTAGAAGCAGGCATACCTTGATCAGACTCAAACTGACATGGCTGAATGCCTCAGAGCTGAGGCACTCCAGCAATGTCTGCGGGGGCCCCATCTGACAGCCAATCACAGCGATCGGATGTGTCTTCCATGGCACTTACTCTGCCCATCACTGTGATTGATTCATTGGAGTTATTGAGATCAGGTGCAGCCCCCGATAATAATATATACATAACATATATAGTATAGAGTCAGAGTCTCTACCGCACATACTGCAGTAATCAGACACACTGTGTTACATGTATTGTCATGATGAAGTCACTGTTACCAGCCCTGTGACTGAGGGACACACTCAGTATTACTTGTGACTGAGGGACACACTCAGTATTACTTGTGACTGAGGGACACACTCAGTATTACTTGTGACTGAGGGACACACTCAGTATTACTTGTGACTGAGGGACACACTCAGTATTACTTGTGACTGAGGGACACACTCAGTATTACTTGTGACTGAGGGACACACTCAGTATTACTTGTGACTGAGGGACACACTCAGTATTACTTGTGACTGAGGGACACACTCAGTATTACTTGTGACTGAGGGACACACTCAGTATTACTTGTGACTGAGGGACACACTCAGTATTACTTGTGACTGTTCAGAGTAACAAATGATCTACACATTGTGTCAGAATCGTAGCAAATGTAGAAAATAAGAGAAATATATGATTTAAACGTGTCTGTGTCTAATGAGTATGACATCACTTGTGGCTTTGTATGCAAATTAATTACCTTGTGTTATGTCGTATCAAGTCCCAGCTGATGTCACAAGAAAGAGACAAACACCATATATTTCTGTTGTTTTATCAATATGCAGCAATTCTGGTAACACTGCATGTATAGCTCACTTTTATAATTATTTATTCTCTACAGTCACAGTATAAGCAGTGTTTGGGTGATACAGTCACAGTATAAGCAGTGTTTGGGTGACACAGTCACAGTATGAGCAGTGTTTAGCTGATACAGTCACAGTATAAGCAGTGTTTGGGTGATACAGTCACAGTATAAGCAGTGTTTAGGTGATACAGTCACAGTATGAGCAGTGTTTAGCTGATACAGTCACAGTATAAGCAGTGTTTGGGTGATACAGTCACAGTATAAGCAGTGTTTGGGTGACACAGTCACAGTATGAGCAGTGTTTAGCTGATACAGTCACAGTATAAGCAGTGTTTGGGTGATACAGTCACAGTATAAGCAGTGTTTAGGTGATACAGTCACAGTATGAGCAGTGTTTAGCTGATACAGTCACAGTATAAGCAGTGTTTGGGTGATACAGTCACAGTATAAGCAGTGTGTGGGTGACACAGTCACAGTATGAGCAGTGTTTAGCTGATACAGTCACAGTATGAGCAGTGTTTGGGTGATACAGTCACAGTATAAGCAGTGTTTAGGTGATACAGTCACAGTATGAGCAGTGTTTAGCTGATACAGTCACAGTATAAGCAGTGTTTGGGTGATACAGTCACAGTATAAGCAGTGTTTAGGTGACACAGTCACAGTATAAGCAGTGTTTGGGTGATACAGTCACAGTATAAGCAGTGTTTGGGTGACACAGTCACAGTATGAGCAGTGATTAGCTGATACAGTCACAGTATAAGCAGTGTTTGGGTGATCCAGTCACAGTATAAGCAGTGTTTAGGTGATACAGTCACAGTATGAGCAGTGTTTAGCTGATACAGTCACAGTATAAGCAGTGTTTGGGTGATACAGTCACAGTATAAGCAGTGTTTAGGTGACACAGTCACAGTATAAGCAGTGTTTGGGTGATACAATCACAGTATAAGCAGTGTTTGGGTGATACAGTCACAGTATAAGCAGTGTTTAGGTGATACAGTCACAGTATAAGCAGTATTTGGGTGATACAGTCACAGTATAAGCAGTGTTTGGGTGATACAGTCACAGTATAAGCAGTGTTTAGGTGACACAGTCACAGTATGAGCAGTGTTTAGCTGATACAGTCACAGTATAAGCAGTGTTTGGGTGATACAGTCACAGTATAAGCAGTGTTTAGGTGATACAGTCACAGTATGAGCAGTGTTTAGCTGATACAGTCACAGTATAAGCAGTGTTTGGGTGATCCAGTCACAGTATAAGCAGTGTTTGGGTGATACAGTCACAGTATAAGCAGTGTTTGGGTGATACAGTCACAGTATGAGCAGTGTTTGGGTGATACAGTCACAGTATAAGCAGTGTTTAGGTGATACAGTCACAGTATAAGCAGTGTTTGGGTGATATAGTCACAGTATAAGCAGTGTTTGGGTGATACAGTCACAGTATAAGCAGTGTTTGGGTGACACAGTCACAGTATGAGCAGTGTTTAGCTGATACAGTCACAGTATAAGCAGTGTTTGGGTGATACAGTCACAGTATCAGCAGTGTTTAGGTGATACAGTCACAGTATAAGCAGTGTTTGGGTGATACAGTCACAGTATAAGCAGTGTTTAGGTGATACAGTCACAGTATAAGCAGTGTTTGGGTGATACAGTCACAGTATAAGCAGTGTTTAGGGGATACAGTCACAGTATAAGCAGTGTTTGGGTTATACAGTCACAGTATAAGCAGTGTTTGGGTGACAGTGACAGTATAAGCAGTGTTTGGGTGATACAGTCACAGTATAAGCAGTGTTTGGGTGATACAGTCACAGTATAATCAGTGTTTGGGTGATAGTCACAGTATAAGCAGTGTTTAGGTGATACAGTCACAGTATAAGCAGTGTTTGGGTGACAGTCACAGTATAAGCAGTGTTTAGGTGACAGTCACAGTATAAGCAGTGTTTAGGTGATACAGTCACAGTATAAGCAGTGTTTAGGTGACAGTCACAGTATAAGCAGTGTTTAGGTGACAGTCACAGTATAAGCAGTGTTTAGGTGATACAGTCACAGTATAAGCAGTGTTTAGGTGACACAGTCACAGTATAAGCAGTGTTTGGGTGATACAGTCACAGTATAAGTAGTGTTTAGGTGATACAGTCACAGTATAAGCAGTGTTTAGATGATACTGTCACAGTAGAAGCAGTGTTTAGGTGATACAGTCACAAAGTAAGCAGTGTTTGGGTGATACAGTCACAGTATAAGCAGTGTTTAGGTGATACAGTCACAGTATAAGCAGTGTTTAGGTGATACAGTCACAGTGTAAGCAGTGTTTGGGTGATACAGTCACAGTATAAGCAGTGTTTGGGTGATACAGTCACAGTATATGCAGTGTTTAGGTGATATAGTCACAGTATAAGCAGTGTTTAGATGATACAGTCACAGTATAAGCAGTGTTTAGGTGATACAGTCACAGTGTAAGCAGTTTTTGGGTGATACAGTCACAGTATAAGCAGTGTTTAGGTGATACAGTCACAGTATAAGCAGTGTTTAGGTGATACAGTAACAGTATAAGCAGTGTTTAGATGATACAGTCACAGTGTAAGCAGTGTTTAGGTGATACAGTCACAGTATAAGCAGTGTTTAGGTGATACAGTCACAGAGTAAGCAGTGTTTAGGTGACAGAGCCAACGTATCAGCAGGAAAGAGATGGGGCTGCCACGTGATGTAGCAGAGATCTGTGTGACCTTCTCTCTCCATCATTAGTGAGTGTCACAAAGCCAACAGCAGGGGAGGAGATGACTGTACCCCCAGCTGGAGGTGTGCTTGGCATCTCAGTGAGACGCCAGCAATAATAGAATAGCTTTATAATGGTGCTTCACTCATAAAACCATAAACAGACAGGAGGATTTAGTCCAACTTTTACTTAGTTTACTTAGTTCACTTTGTTGCCAGTGCTGTGGCTCTCAAACTGTTAAACAGACTCGGTCACCTTAACACTGCTTATACTGTGACTGTATTATAGGGATTCTGTCACCTAAACACTGCTTATACTGTGACTGTATTAAAGGGATTCTGTCACCAAAACACTGCTTATACTGTGACTGTATTAAAGGGATTCTGTCACCTAAACACTGCTTATACTGTGACTGTATTAAAGGGACTCTGTCACCTAAACACTGCTTATACTGTGACTGTATTAAAGGGATTCTGTCACCTAAACACTGCTTATACTGTGACTGTATTAAAGGGATTCTGTCACTTGAACACTGCTTATACTGTGACTGTATTAAAGGGATTCTGTCACCTAAACGCTGCTTATACTGTGACTGTATTAAAGGGATTCTGTCACCTTAACACTGCTTATACTGTGACTGTATTAAAGGGACTCTGTCACCTAAACACTGCTTATACTGTGACTGTATTAAAGGGATTCTGTCACCTAAACACTGCTTATACTGTGACTGTATTAATGGGACTCTGTCACCCAAACACTGCTTATACTGTGACTGTATTAAAGGGACTCTGTCACCCAAACACTGCTTATACTGTGGCTGTATAAAATGGATTCTGTTACCTAAACGCTGCTTATACTGTGACTGTATTAAATGGATTCTGTCACCTAAACGCTGCTTATACTGTGACTGTATTAAAGGGATTCTGTCACCTAAACACTGCTTATACTGTGACTGTATTAAAGGGATTATGTCACCTAAACACTGCTTATACTGTGACTGTATTAAAGGGATTCTGTCACCTAAACACTGCTTATACTATGACTGTATTAAAGGGACTCTGTCACCCAAACACTGCTTATACTGTGACTGTATTAAATGGATTCTGTCACCTAAACACTGCTTATACTGTGACTGTATTAAAGGGATTCTGTCACCTAAACACTGCTTATACTGTGACTGTATAAAAGGGATTCTGTCACCTAAACACTGCTAATACTATGACTGTATTAAAGGGATTCTGTCACCTAAACACTGCTTATACTGTGACTGTATAAAAGGGACTCTGTCACCTAAACACTGCTTATACTGTGTATGTATTAAAGGGTCTCTGTCACCTAAACACTGCTTATACTGTGAATGTATTAAAGGGTCTCTGTCACCTAAACACTGCTTATACTGTGACTGTATTAAATGGATTCTGTCAACTACACACTGCTTATACTGTGACTGTATTAAAGGGATTCTGTCACCTAAACATTGCTTATACCGTGACTGTATTAAAGGTATTCTGTCACCTAAACACTGCTTATACTGTGACTGTATTAAAGGGATTCTGTCACCTAAACACTGCTTATACTGTGACTGTATTAAAGGGATTCTGTCACCGAAACGCTGCTTATACTGTGACTGTATTAAAGGGATTCTGTCACCTAAACGCTGCTTATACTGTGACTGTATTAAAGGGATTCTGTCACCTAAACACCGCTTATACTGTGACTGTATTAAAGGGATTCTGTCACCTAAACGCTGCTTATACTGTGACTGTATTATAGGGATTCTGTCACCTAAACACCGCTTATACTGTGACTGTAATAAAGGGATTCTGTCACCTAAACACTGCTTATACTGTGACTGTATTAAAGGGATTCTGTCACCTAAACACTGCTTATACTGTGACTGTATTAAAGGGATTCTGTCACCTAAACGCTGCTTATACTGTGACTGCATTAAAGGGATTCTGTCACCTAAACACTGCTTATACCGTGACTGTATTAAAGGGATTCTGTCACCTAAACATTGCTTATACTGTGACTGTATTAAATGGATTCTGTCACCTAAACACTGCTTATACTGTGACTGTAATAAAGGGATTCTGTCACCTACACACTGCTTATACTGTGACTGTATTAAAGGGATTCTGTCACCTAAACATTGCATATACCGTGACTGTATTAAAGGGATTCTGTCACCTAAACACTGCTTATACTGTGACTGTATTAAAGGGATTCTGTCACCTAAACACTGTTTATACTGTGACTGTATTAATGGGACTCTGTCACCCAAACACTGCTTATACTGTGACTGTATTAAAGGGACTCTGTCACCCAAACACTGCTTATACTGTGACTGTATAAAATGGATTCTGTCACCTAAACGCTGCTTATACTGTGACTGTATTAAATGGATTCTGTCACCTAAACGCTGCTTATACTGTGACTGTATTAAAGGGATTCTGTCACCTAAACACTGCTTATACTGTGACTGTATTAAAGGGATTATGTCACCTAAACACTGCTTATACTGTGACTGTATTAAAGGGATTCTGTCACCTAAACACTGCTTATACTGTGACTGTATTAAAGGGATTCTGTCACATAAACACTGCTTATACTGTGACTGTATTAAAGGGACTCTGTCACCTAAACACTGCTTATACTGTGACTATCACCTAAACACTGCTTATACTGTGACTGTATTAAAGGGACTCTGTCACCTAAACACTGCTTATACTGTGACTGTATTAAAGGGACCCTGTCACCTAAACACTGCTTATACTGTGACTGTATTAAAGGGATTCTGTCACCTAAACACTGCTTATACCGTGACTGTATTAAAGGGATTCTGTCACCTAAACACTGCTTATACTGTGACTGTATTAAAGGGATTCTGTCACCTAAACACTGCTTATACTGTGACTGTATTAATGGGACTCTGTCACCCAAACACTGCTTATACTGTGACTGTATTAAAGGGACTCTGTCACCCAAACACTGCTTATACTGTTTCTGTATAAAATGGATTCTGTCACCTAAACGCTGCTTATACTGTGACTGTATTAAATGGATTCTGTCACCTAAACGCTGCTTATACTGTGACTGTATTAAAGGGATTCTGTCACCTAAACACTGCTTATACTGTGACTGTATTAAAGGGATTATGTCACCTAAACACTGCTTATACTGTGACTGTATTAAAGGGATTCTGTCACCTAAACACTGCTTATACTGTGACTGTATTAAAGGGATTCTGTCACATAAACACTGCTTATACTGTGACTGTATTAAAGGGACTCTGTCACCTAAACACTGCTTATACTGTGACTATCACCTAAACACTGCTTATACTGTGACTGTATTAAAGGGACTCTGTCACCTAAACACTGCTTATACTGTGACTGTATTAAAGGGACCCTGTCACCTAAACACTGCTTATACTGTGACTGTATTAAAGGGATTCTGTCACCTAAACACTGCTTATACTGTGACTGTATTAAAGTCACAGTACTCGGTGAGTTTGTGCACCCACCCCTCACCGTAGGTAACAGGGTTTGCCCACGGCCATGGGTCCCTGGCTTGCTTGCATATAGAGGATCACCAGCCATACCACACTGATGAGGCCATTGTAGGCTGTGGTTTGCTGTGTTCCTCGTGCAGAGGAGACCAGCCATGGACTGCCCTTATGGGTGGGATTAGTCTGATATTGTAATGTATAATGGAGTGGTTTCCTCTGTAATGGTGTTAGCGAGCAGGTACCATCCTACAGGACAGGATATTGTAATGTATAATGGAGTGGTTTCCTCTGTAATGGTGTTAGCGAGCAGGTACCATCCTACAGGACAGGTTATTGTAATGTATAATGGAGTGGTTTCCTCTGTAATGGTGTTAGCGAGCAGGTACCATCCTACAGGACAGGATATTGTAATGTATAATGGAGTGGTTTCCTCTGTAATGGTGTTAGCGAGCAGGTACCATCCTACAGGACAGGATATTGTAATGTATAATGGAGTGGTTTCCTCTGTAATGGTGTTAGCGAGCAGGTACCATCCTACAGGACAGGATATTGTAATGTATAATGGAGTGGTTTCCTCTGTAATGGTGTTAGCGAGCAGGTACCATCCTACAGGACAGGATATTGTAATGTATAATGGAGTGGTTTCCTCTGTAATGGTGTTAGCGAGCTGGTACCATCCTACAGGACAGGATATTGTGATGTATAATGGAGTGGTTTCCTCTGTAATGGTGTTAGCGAGCAGGTACCATCCTACAGGACAGGATATTGTGATGTATAATGGAGTGGTTTCCTCTGTAATGGTGTTAGCGAGCAGGTACCATCCTACAGGACAGGATATTGTAATGTATAATGGAGTGGTTTCCTCTGTAATGGTGTTAGCGAGCAGGTACCATCCTACAGGACAGGATATTGTAATGTATAATGGAGTGGTTTCCTCTGAAATGGTGTTAGCGAGCAGGTACCATCCTACAGGACAGGATATTGTAATGTATAATGGAGTGGTTTCCTCTGTAATGGTGTTAGCGAGCAGGTACCATCCTACAGGACAGGATATTGTAATGTATAATGGAGTGGTTTCCTCTGTAATGGTGTTAGCGAGCAGGTACCATCCTACAGGACAGGATATTGTAATGTATAATGGAGTGGTTTCCTCTGTAATGGTGTTAGCGAGCAGGTACCATCCTACAGGACAGGATATTGTAATGTATAATGGAGTGGTTTCCTCTGTAATGGTGTTAGCGAGCAGGTACCATCCTACAGGACAGGATATTGTAATGTATACTGGAGTGGTTTCCTCTGTAATGGTGTTAGCGAGCAGGTACCATCCTACAGGACAGGATATTGTAATGTATAATGGAGTGGTTTCTTCTGTAATGGTGTTAGCGAGCAGGTACCATCCTACAGGACAGGATATTGTAATGTATAATGGAGTGGTTTCCTCTGTAATGGTGTTAGCGAGCAGGTACCATCCTACAGGACAGGATATTGTAATGTATAATGGAGTGGTTTCTTCTGTAATGGTGTTAGCGAGCAGGTACCATCCTACAGGACAGGATATTGTAATGTATAATGGAGTGGTTTCCTCTGTAATGGTGTTAGCGAGCAGGTACCATCCTACAGGACAGAGTATTATAATGTATAATGGAGTGGTTTCCTCTGTAATGGTGTTAGCGAGCAGGTACCATCCTACAGGACAGGATATTGTAATGTATAATGGAGTGGTTTCCTCTGTAATGGTGTTAGCGAGCAGGTACCATCCTACAGGACAGGATATTGTAATGTATAATGGAGTGGTTTCCTCTGTAATGGTGTTAGCGAGCAGGTACCATCCTACAGGACAGGATATTGTAATGTATAATGGAGTGGTTTCCTCTGTAATGGTGTTAGCGAGCAGGTACCATCCTACAGGACAGGATATTGTAATGTATAATGGAGTGGTTTCCTCTGTAATGGTGTTAGCGAGCAGGTACCATCCTACAGGACAGGATATTGTAATGTATAATGGAGTGGTTTCCTCTGTAATGGTGTTAGCGAGCAGGTACCATCCTACAGGACAGGATATTGTAATGTATAATGGAGTGGTTTCCTCTGTAATGGTGTTAGCGAGCAGGTACCATCCTACAGGACAGGATATTGTAATGTATAATGGAGTGGTTTCCTCTGTAATGGTGTTAGCGAGCAGGTACCATCCTACAGGACAGGATATTGTGATGTATAATGGAGTGGTTTCCTCTGTAATGGTGTTAGCGAGCAGGTACCATCCTACAGGACAGGATATTGTGATGTATAATGGAGTGGTTTCCTCTGTAATGGTGTTAGCGAGCAGGTACCATCCTACAGGACAGGATATTGTGATGTATAATGGAGTGGTTTCCTCTGTAATGGTGTTAGCGAGCAGGTACCATCCTACAGGACAGGATATTGTGATGTATAATGGAGTGGTTTCCTCTGTAATGGTGTTAGCGAGCAGGTACCATCCTACAGGACAGGATATTGTAATGTATAATGGAGTGGTTTCCTCTGTAATGGTGTTAGCGAGCAGGTACCATCCTACAGGACAGGATATTGTAATGTATAATGGAGTGGTTTCCTCTGTAATGGTGTTAGCGAGCAGGTACCATCCTACAGGACAGGATAGTGTAATGTATAATGGAGTGGTTTCCTCTGTAATGGTGTTAGCGAGCAGGTACCATCCTACAGGACAGGATATTGTAATGTATAATGGAGTGGTTTCCTCTGTAATGGTGTTAGCGAGCAGGTACCATCCTACAGGACAGGATATTGTAATGTATAATGGAGTGGTTTCCTCTGTAATGGTGTTAGCGAGCAGGTACCATCCTACAGGACAGGATATTGTGATGTATAATGGAGTGGTTTCCTCTGTAATGGTGTTAGCGAGCAGGTACCATCCTACAGGACAGGATATTGTAATGTATAATGGAGTGGTTTCCTCTGTAATGGTGTTAGCGAGCAGGTACCATCCTACAGGACAGGATATTGTAATGTATAATGGAGTGGTTTCCTCTGTAATGGTGTTAGCGAGCAGGTACCATCCTACAGGACAGGATATTGTAATGTATAATGGAGTGGTTTCCTCTGTAATGGTGTTAGCGAGCAGGTACCATCCTACAGGACAGGATATTGTAATGTATAATGGAGTGATTTCCTCTGTAATGGTGTTAGCGAGCAGGTACCATCCTACAGGACAGGATATTGTAATGTATAATGGAGTGGTCTCCTCTGTAATGGTGTTAGCGAGCAGGTACCATCCTACAGGACAGGATATTGTAATGTATAATGGAGTGGTTTCCGCTGTAATGGTGTTAGCGAGCAGGTACCATCCTACAGGACAGGATATTGTAATGTATAATGGAGTGGTTTCCTCTGTAATGGTGTTAGCGAGCAGGTACCATCCTACAGGACAGGATATTGTAATGTATAATGGAGTGGTTTCCTCTGTAATGGTGTTAGCGAGCAGGTACCATCCTACAGGACAGGATATTGTAATGTATAATGGAGTGGTTTCCTCTGTAATGGTGTTAGCGAGCAGGTACCATTCTACAGGACAGGATATTGTAATGTATAATGGAGTGGTTTCCTCTGTAATGGTGTTAGCGAGCAGGTACCATCCTACAGGACAGGATATTGTAATGTATAATGGAGTGGTTTCCTCTGTAATGGTGTTAGCGAGCAGGTACCATCCTACAGGACAGGATATTGTAATGTATAATGGAGTGGTTTCCTCTGTAATGGTGTTAGCGAGCAGGTACCATCCTACAGGACAGGATATTGTAATGTATAATGGAGTGGTTTCCTCTGTAATGGTGTTAGCGAGCAGGTACCATCCTACAGGACAGGATATTGTAATGTATAATGGAGTGGTTTCCTCTGTAATGGTGTTAGCGAGCAGGTACCATCCTACAGGACAGGATATTGTAATGTATAATGGAGTGGTTTCCTCTGTAATGGTGTTAGCGAGCAGGTACCATCCTACAGGACAGGATATTGTAATGTATAATGGAGTGGTTTCCTCTGTAATGGTGTTAGCGAGCAGGTACCATCCTACAGGACAGGATATTGTAATGTATAATGGAGTGGTTTCCTCTGTAATGGTGTTAGCGAGCAGGTACCATCCTACACGACAGGATATTGTAATGTATAATGGAGTGGTTTCCTCTGTAATGGTGTTAGCGAGCAGGTACCATCCTACAGGACAGGATATTGTAATGTATAATGGAGTGGTTTCCTCTGTAATGGTGTTAGCGAGCAGGTACCATCCTACAGGACAGGATATTGTAATGTATAATGGAGTGGTTTCCTCTGTAATGGTGTTAGCGAGCAGGTACCATCCTACAGGACAGAGTATTGTAATGTATAATGGAGTGGTTTCTTCTGTAATGGTGTTAGCGAGCAGGTACCATCCTACAGGACAGGATATTGTAATGTATAATGGAGTGGTTTCCTCTGTAATGGTGTTAGCGAGCAGGTACCATCCTACACGACAGGATATTGTAATGTATAATGGAGTGGTTTCCTCTGTAATGGTGTTAGCGAGCAGGTACCATCCTACAGGACAGGATATTGTAATGTATAATGGAGTGGTTTCCTCTGTAATGGTGTTAGCGAGCAGGTACCATCCTACAGGACAGGATATTGTAATGTATAATGGAGTGGTTTCCTCTGTAATGGTGTTAGCGAGCAGGTACCATCCTACAGGACAGAGTATTGTAATGTATAATGCAGTGGTTTCTTCTGTAATGGTGTTAGCGAGCAGGTACCATCCTACAGGACAGGATATTGTAATGTATAATGGAGTGGTTTCCTCTGTAATGGTGTTAGCGAGCAGGTACCATCCTACAGGACAGGATATTGTAATGTATAATGGAGTGGTTTCCTCTGTAATGGTGTTAGCGAGCAGGTACCATCCTACAGGACAGGATATTGTAATGTATAATGGAGTGGTTTCCTCTGTAATGGTGTTAGCGAGCAGGTACCATCCTACAGGACAGGATATTGTAATGTATAATGGAGTGGTTTCTTCTGTAATGGTGTTAGCGAGCAGGTACCATCTTACAGGACAGGATATTGTAATGTATAATGGAGTGGTTTCCTCTGTAATGGTGTTAGCGAGCAGGTACCATCCTACAGGACAGGATATTGTAATGTATAATGGAGTGGTTTCCTCTGTAATGGTGTTAGCGAGCAGGTACCATCCTACAGGACAGGATATTGTAATGTATAATGGAGTGGTTTCCTCTGTAATGGTGTTAGCGAGCAGGTACCATCCTACAGGACAGGATATTGTAATGTATAATGGAGTGGTTTCCTCTGTAATGGTGTTAGCGAGCAGGTACCATCCTACAGGACAGGATATTGTAATGTATAATGGAGTGGTTTCCTCTGTAATGGTGTTAGCGAGCAGGTACCATCCTACAGGACAGGATATTGTAATGTATAATGGAGTGGTTTCCTCTGTAATGGTGTTAGCGAGCAGGTACCATCCTACAAGACAGGATATTGTAATGTATAATGGAGTGGTTTCCTCTGTAATGGTGTTAGCGAGCAGGTACCATCCTACAGGACAGGATATTGTAATGTATAATGGAGTGGTTTCCTCTGTAATGGTGTTAGCGAGCAGGTACCATCCTACAGGACAGGATATTGTAATGTATAATGGAGTGGTTTCCTCTGTAATGGTGTTAGCGAGCAGGTACCATCCTACAGGACAGGATATTGTAATGTATAATGGAGTGGTTTCCTCTGTAATGGTGTTAGCGAGCAGGTACCATCCTACAGGACAGGATATTGTAATGTATAATGGAGTGGTTTCCTCTGTAATGGTGTTAGCGAGCAGGTACCATCCTACAGGACAGGATATTGTAATGTATAATGGAGTGGTTTCCTCTGTAATGGTGTTAGCGAGCAGGTACCATCCTACAGGACAGGATATTGTAATGTATAATGGAGTGGTTTCCTCTGTAATGGTGTTAGCGAGCAGGTACCATCCTACAGGACAGGATATTGTAATGTATAATGGAGTGGTTTCCTCTGTAATGGTGTTAGAGAGCAGGTACCATCCTACAGGACAGGATATTGTAATGTATAATGGAGTGGTTTCCTCTGTAATGGTGTTAGCGAGCAGGTACCATCCTACAGGACAGGATATTGTAATGTATAATGGAGTGGTTTCCTCTGTAATGGTGTTAGCGAGCAGGTACCATCCTACAGGACAGGATATTGTAATGTATAATGGAGTGGTTTCCTCTGTAATGGTGTTAGCGAGCAGGTACCATCCTACAGGACAGGATATTGTAATGTATAATGGAGTGGTTTCCTCTGTAATGGTGTTAGCGAGCAGGTACCATCCTACAGGACAGGATATTGTAATGTATAATGGAGTGGTTTCCTCTGTAATGGTGTTAGCGAGCAGGTACCATCCTACAGGACAGGATATTGTGATGTATAATGGAGTGGTTTCCTCTGTAATGGTGTTAGCGAGCAGGTACCATCCTACAGGACAGGATATTGTAATGTATAATGGAGTGGTTTCCTCTGTAATGGTGTTAGCGAGCAGGTACCATCCTACAGGACAGGATATTGTAATGTATAATGGAGTGGTTTCCTCTGTAATGGTGTTAGCGAGCAGGTACCATCCTACAGGACAGGATATTGTAATGTATAATGGAGTGGTTTCCTCTGTAATGGTGTTAGCGAGCAGGTACCATCCTACAGGACAGGATATTGTAATGTATAATGGAGTGGTTTCCTCTGTAATGGTGTTAGCGAGCAGGTACCATCCTACAGGACAGGATATTGTAATGTATAATGGAGTGGTTTCTTCTGTAATGGTGTTAGCGAGCAGGTACCATCCTACAGGACAGGATATTGTAATGTATAATGGAGTGGTTTCCTCTGTAATGGTGTTAGCGAGCAGGTACCATCCTACAGGACAGGATATTGTAATGTATAATGGAGTGGTTTCCTCTGTAATGGTGTTAGCGAGCAGGTACCATCCTACAGGACAGGATATTGTAATGTATAATGGAGTGGTTTCCTCTGTAATGGTGTTAGCGAGCAGGTACCATCCTACAGGACAGGATATTGTAATGTATAATGGAGTGGTTTCCTCTGTAATGGTGTTAGCGAGCAGGTACCATCCTACAGGACAGGATATTGTAATGTATAATGGAGTGGTTTCCTCTGTAATGGTGTTAGCGAGCAGGTACCATCCTACAGGACAGGATATTGTAATGTATAATGGAGTGGTTTCCTCTGTAATGGTGTTAGCGAGCAGGTACCATCCTACAGGACAGGATATTGTAATGTATAATGGAGTGGTTTCCTCTGTAATGGTGTTAGCGAGCAGGTACCATCCTACAGGACAGGATATTGTAATGTATAATGGAGTGGTTTCCTCTGTAATGGTGTTAGCGAGCAGGTACCATCCTACAGGACAGGATATTGTAATGTATAATGGAGTGGTTTCCTCTGTAATGGTGTTAGCGAGCAGGTACCATCCTACAGGACAGGATATTGTAATGTATAATGGAGTGGTTTCCTCTGTAATGGTGTTAGCGAGCAGGTACCATCCTACAGGACAGGATATTGTAGTACTGTCTCGTTGAGTTTTAGCCGTGAGCCAATAATGCATGACTGTGATGCTGCTTACCAGGAAGCCTTGTCTGCGCTGGGATTGGTCAGCTGGGGATTGGTCAGTCTGCGCTGGGATTGGTCAGCTGGGGATTGGTCAGTCTGCGCTGGGATTGGTCAGCTGGGGATTGGTCAGTCTGCGCTGGGATTGGTCAGCTGGGGATTGGTCAGTCTGCGCTGGGATTGGTCAGCTGGGGATTGGTCAGTCTGCGATGGAATTGGTCACATAGTAAAGGATACATTCGCACAGCTCCAGTCTTTGTGCCAATAGCCAGGATTTTCTGCACAGGATCAAATGCTAATGCAGTTGGTTGGAAAGGAAATCCATGCCGCACAGTCTGAAAGACACAATGAAACACACAGCATTATATCTCTTATACATTTCACAACTTCATCAGCAGTACATAGACAGACAGGTGAGACAGATATACTGATACACGGACACAGATAGACAGGTAAGACAGATATACTGACAGACACAGATAGACAGGTAAGACAGATTTACTGATACACGGACACAGATAGACAGGTAAGACAGATATACTGATACACGGACACAGATAGACAGGTAAGACAGATATACTGATACACAGACACAGATAGACAGGTAAGACAGATATACTGACAGACACAGATAGACAGGTAAGACAGATATAGTGATACACAGACACAGATAGACAGGTAAGACAGATATACTGATACACAGACACAGATAGACAGGTAAGACAGATATACTGACAGACATACACAGATAGACTGGTAAGACAGATATACTGACAGACATACACAGATAGACAGGTAAGACAGATATACTGATACACGGACACAGATAGACAGGTAAGGTAGATATACTGATACACAGACACAGATAGACAGGTAAGACAGATATACTGATACACAGACACAGATAGACAGGTAAGACAGATATACTGACAGACACAGATAGACAGGTAAGACAGATATAGTGATACACAGACACAGATAGACAGGTAAGACAGATATACTGATACACAGACACAGATAGACAGGTAAGACAGATATACTGACACACAGACACCGATAGACAGGTAAGACAGATATACTGATACACAGACACAGATAGACAGGTAAGACAGATATACTGACAGACACAGATAGACAGGTAAGACAGATATACTGATACACAGACACAGATAGACAGGTAAGACAGATATAGTGACACACAGACACATATAGACAGGTAAGACAGATATACTGACAGACATACACAGATAGACTGGTAAGACAGATATACTGACAGACATACACAGATAGTCAGGTAAGACAGATATACTGATACACAGACACAGATAGACAGGTAAGACAGATATACTGATACACAGACACAGATAGACAGGTAAGACAGATATACTGATACACAGATACAGATAGACAGGTAAGACAGATATACTGACAGACACAGATAGACAGGTAAGACAGATATACTGACAGACACAGATAGACAGGTAAGACAGATATACTGACAGACACAGATAGACAGGTAAGACAGATATACTGATACACAGATAGACAGGTAAGACAGATATAGTGACAGACACAGATAGACAGGTAAGACAGATATACTGATACACAGACACAGATAGACAGGTAAGACAGATATAGTGACACAGACACAAATAGACAGGTAAGACAGATATAGTGTATGGCCCCTGTATATATTTATATATCATTATCATATCCCCTCTAAGCCGCCGTTTCTCTAGCGTGTACAGATTTACAAAAAAATATTTTAATCAAAACTGTATTTAAATCAGGTCTTTATTGACAAGAGACAAATCTAACAGTACGTAAATACACTCAACAAATGCAAGTAGGTATTGAGCTTAAACAGAACATATTTCCAAATAAGAATAATAGAATACTTTATTAAAACTAATGCACGTAGCCATTTACCCATACTAGCAGGCGTCACCAGTTAGGACAAAAAAAGGGTGTTTTACTTCTATTTGTTAAATAATTTGTTTGTGTATTTGTATTAATTTATTTTAGTTACATTTATTTTTATTTATTTAACCCTAACACCAATGTTAGGATTAGCAAGAACTCTAAGGGTTAGAAGGAAACAAATGTTTATTTATTTCTTTCATATAATTTATTTATATTTTTTTTTACATTTATTTTATTACTTTTTTTAATTTGTATTGAACCCCTAAGCCTATGTTTAGAACAACAAAATATATATTTTTTGTTTTTATTAAAAAAAAACTCTGGAAGGGGGGGGCTTGAGGGGAACCATGGACAGACTACTACTCTCTCACTTACCCACGATCACTGTGGATCAGGGAGACTATAGCTGTAAAAGCAGGCCCTTGCTTTGAGAGCTATAAACATTTCAACGCTGTGATTGGCTGTCACAGCGATTGGATGTTTCCAAGGGGGTCTCAGCACACATGGCTGAAGTGCCTCGGTACTGAGGCACTTAGCCATGTCTGATTGCACATAGAAGGATATACACTCAATTCCCAGACACCTCCTGACACCCTGAGGCATCTTTCACACTGGCTCCTGTTACATAAATGCAGCACATTTTTAAACACACTTCATTGGTTTAATGGAATCACCTGTGCAGCTGCTGCCACTGCTCGGTGCATTATCTGTTAGAAGGGTCTGGACACTCCGTCACATGGTCACAGGCCCGAAACTAAACCAAAATTCTCCAAATCAACCTTACTTCAAACTCAGATACTTTTACCCTAAGTTTGAAATTCCCTTCTCAATTCCCTGCAATGCATTCTTTCATGAACAAAGTCCTAGGTGTAACGAGGGGGAAATCATTATTTGAAATAATAGCTTTACTTGGGATGACTGTCTACTTCATGAACCTTTAATTTGTCTTTGCAATACTCCAGTCTAGAGGCCGCTGCCGTAACCCATTGTCAGGGGAACACTCGACTAATTGTTTGATTCCATGTTAATTAGGGAAATGGCAGAGCACGAGCAGGATCACTGACCTCTGATTCCCTCTTACCCCTGTGATACTCCTCAGTCATTATTCTGCCCCATGTCCAGGGAGTGTGCTATATACATAGGCCGTGCATGGAGAGACTGCTTAATGGACGTCAATCAGCAAAATATGTATTATATGAAGAAAAGGGCTCAATAAAATGCTTTATTTATATTCTTTAATTAAAGCATTTCTATGTAAAATCATCTACACTAGATGCAATCTTTCAATTAAATAATATGTGTCTCTGTGTGTCTCTGTGTGGCTCTGTGTGTCTCTGTGTGGCTCTGTGTGTCTCTGTGTGGCTCTGTGTGTCTCTGTGTGTCTCTATGTGTCTCTGTGTGTCTCTGTGTGGCTCTGTGTGGCTCTGTGTGTCTCTGTGTGGCTCTGTGTGGCTCTGTGTGTCTCTGTGTGTCTCTGTGTGTCTCTATGTGTCTCTGTGTATCTCTGTGTGGCTCTGTGTGTCTCTATGTGTCTCTGTGTGTCTCTATGTGTCTCTGTGTGGCTCTGTGTGTCTCTGTGTGGCTCTGTGTGGCTCTGTGTGGCTCTGTGTGTCTCTGTGTGTCTCTGTGTGTCTCTGTGTGTCTCTATGTGTCTCTGTGTGTCTCTGTGTGGCTCTGTGTGGCTCTATGTGTCTCTGTGTGGTTCTGTGTGGCTCTTTGTGGTTCTGTGTGGCCCTATGTGGCTCTGTGTGTCTTGTTTACAGAACACCCAATGTATTCTCTCTGTTCACAATATAAATAATGTATAGGTGACGGAGTCTCTTTAAAGGGACTATAAACATTCCGTATACTGTGAATGTAGAGAATATTAAATTAGGAGCCATTACCTTATATATTACCTATACATTGTGTCAGCAGAACTGCAGCGAATGCCTAGCATTACTGAGAAATATATGTGTCTGTCTCCTACTGATGACATCATCTTGAGGCTTGATATTCAAATTACACATTTCCCATTGAAAATTAGTTGATTTGCATTTCAAGCCACTGCTGATGTCATAAGCCGGAGACAGACATGTTTAAAGCATATATTTCTCTTATTTTATGCACTTCTACTAACACAATGTATTGATCATTCGCAGTATAAGCAGTGTTTAGGTGACATGGTCCATTTAATTACCAGGCATGCATTCAGTGCACTAATGGTTTATAGAATTATAATTATTATATGAATAATAAATAATAAATATCAAAGCAGTCTTCACATACATAGGGGGCTATGTATAAACACGGAGCTAAGCACGGCGTGCGTGCAGATTGCGCAGTCGGCGTGTGAGTCAATGTATACAGGAGACTCCCAACCACATCTTGGGATTGTCCGCTATCCAATGTGTAAATTTAGGTTGTGTCGGCCCTCGTAGCCGTAAAACTGAATTATCTACTGGTTAATATAAACCCAGGTATCATATAATAAAATACTGAATTATTTATACGTCCCAGCCATTAAATCATGTAGTGCCAACATCATCAACCAGATACACAAACCTAATGTCATGGGTCTGGCTACAGATACATACACAATGGGCTTCATTCATGAAAGGGAGAACTGCAGGGAACTGACAAGGAGATTTCAAACTCAAGGCCAAAGTAGCCGAGTTGGAAAAAATCTCCAATCTCGGCATTTCCCCTGCAGTGTGAGCGCTAGTGCCTCTCCAATTAATAATATTCTAGTTCTGCTGAGTTGATGGGAAATCAATGGCATCATAATGTTACAACTGCAAAAAGATCTGCATTAAAACATTATTTTTTACATTATTGTGATATTCACTCCTTGGTGAAAACGGTGAGGTCGGTTTTAACAATGCTGCGGTGTTTGTGTTTAGCTGTAATTTCCCTTGTTTAATATACCCATTCAAATTAGATATTTTCTTTGGGATAAGAAGGATACCATTATGCGTGTCATAAGCATGAGACCCTACAGACACTTGCAAAACTTTTTTATATTAATTTATGCATTTGCTGCAATTCTACTGATACAATGAATAGAGCCTTTTTTATTCTCTATGTTGTAGTACAAACAATATTTAGTTAAGGTCGAGACAGTCAGCAATACTTGGAAAAAACAAACCTCACCTGTACCCCAGAGCTTCGGCCAGATCATAGTGACCAATATGTCACTGGAAGAACACATATTGAGGGGTTTGGCAGTACCCCTATACATTTTCAGTATGTTTATAACTGAATTGCATCTTTGTCAAAAAAAATCATCAAATGGAAAAGATTGGTGGTAAATGGGCTACATGAAAAGTCTCAAAATACCCCAAGTTAAATACCCTTGGTTGTCTAGTTTTGAAAAATATGCACATGTGGGGAGTGATTTAGGGATTCATGACCGATATCAGTGTTACAATGTCACTATCGCTAATTTTGAAAAAAAAAAATGTTTTCAAATAGCATTGCACTACCTGTACTTATTGCCCTGTAACTTGAATAAAATAGCACAAGAAAAACCCATAGAACTTGGGCTAAACACAAACATCGCAGAAATGTTAAAACAGCCATGTCACCAAGGCTAAGGTGATCAAAAACTCATGTCAGTGTGGGGTTAATCATTTCTCATTAATCTGATGAGCTAAAATCCAGTGCGACAGAGGCTGGGTCAAGAACAAGTAAAAATCAGCAACAGGAAAATCAAACGAAAGAATCAGGAAGGCTAATACAGACACAGAGGCACTATACAGACTGTAACCAGAGCAATGCAAAGGCACTGTTTGTAATGAGCTGCAGGATTGAATAGGGTTAGGATCAGGATAACGAGGCATCTGGCACACTTCAGGAGGAGAATGGAAACACTAGAATAGCGGCCACTAGAGGCTGAAGAAGAAACAGCCACAAAACATGAATGCAACATACAGGAGCCAGGGAAATGGGGCAGAACCGTGACAAAGGATCACATCAGAACTTGGCAAATGTTTGTAGATTTTAGGAGGCAGAGGTACGTCAATCAGAGCGGTGCTCGCCCGTTCTTCTGATCGGGGTCTGAATTGTGCTAGCACAGACAGAGAGGCACTCGTTTTTACAGAAGGTCATCACAGGGGGACCTCATTTTTTGGGGCCTGCAATGTTCCTGACTGCCACTAGAGGCAGTGTACAACTGCACGACCCAGGAACAAGTAGATAAAAGTCTGCAGGTATGGCATGTCCTTTCTAAATGATGCCATCAACGGTTGAATTTGACATATGACACACACATACGAAGCAGCCTGGTTCAAGGAATGCTGGGATAATCATCGATCTCATTGATTGTATTGGTACTATGATAAATATCCCACAATAACTTATGCTGTGAACTATCAACACTGTGTGTTTTACCAGTCAATACAGGGAACAATACAAACATTACACAACACATACTGCTTATCAAAAACAAACTGACGGACGCGATAAAGTTGGCAGCTATTGTATATATATACATGAGAGGCCTTAGTAATATGAATTAGCCAAGGCATAATTAAGCTCACCCGCCACATCAATGCACATCCTCAATGGGGTAAGACACTAACCCCATCTACAGGGCAAACAAAGCAGTCTATACGGCTACCAAAACCTTTTCTTAAAAGCAAGTTAAGCCAGGGCTTGACAAATTTAATTTGATTCTAGGAGCCAGCAAAAAATGTTAGGAGCCAGACAAAACACACACACAATTCATAAACACACACACCAACCCACCGCTTATTGGAGGAATATTTTTTTATCAATTATTAAAAAGAGAGTTTTGGAGTGGAACGGGAGCTCTGGAGCAGGGCTTTTTTTGCCTGGAGCTGCTCTGTGCTTCTCATATATTTGCAGTAAATGTTTTTGAATTTGAGATAATAATATATGTTGACACACGTCACGGTCATGACAAGGTTTGGATACTTTGATGAACCGACGCGTTTTGTTCCCCAAATTAGGTGCAGCAATATTAGAAAAGACAAATTGTAAACCATGCGTTTGCTAGAAGGCCAACCCGGTCACTCCCACTCTGGGGTGTCTGCAGGGGTAGGGAGGGGAGAGGGGAGCTGGAGCAGGGTAAGTTCATCCTGCTATTTAATGTCTATCTTTGTTTTAGCAGCCATTGTGCATACAAGCTGTATCTGTTATATACCAGCGCTGACTGTCCTCGATGTTTACTCTACTTATCCTGCTGATAATACTCTCAGGAACTATTTTTAGGTGTGCTCATAGCTCCTCTGTGTTGTTTGTTTTTCCAGCGTGTAATGCTCATAAGATGTTATGTATGAATCTGCTGTGCAGGCAGGAGAGCTTCTTACACCCAAACCATGCTCAGTTAAATAGTTTGCATGCTGTCCTACAGTTCAGCCAGACTGTTTTGTTTTTTAGGGAAAAAAAGGAAGTAAATAAATCTTTTTACAACATGAACTTAAGCTGGTGTTAAAGGGACAGTCTAGTCCCCAAACTCACTTTACTGCAAGATACACTGCTTTTATAGTGCACAGGCTTTTTTTCCAGTGTGATTTAATTGACATTCTGCGTAAATCATATTTTTAATACTTGACTCAAGCCCTCCACTGCATCCTATTCTACAGGTACTGCCGATTGTATCAGTTTTGTATCATGTACCCACTTCCTCTGCTAGAAGAATATAATGCATTGTGTGGAACATAAGTGACCTTGCTCTTGTACACATAGGTTCAGATTTCTTAACAGTGCAACATATTGTCTGATGACATCACCAGAGAAACAGGACATTCCATTCATTTGAATGGTATTATTCTCATTGGTTCGTGCATCAAAAAAAAAAAAAAAAAAAAAGAGAAAGTTACTTTTACTCAGCTAGCGTGGGCAGTCCAAGTTTTTTGCAAACTCAGCTAAGCTTCAAATCATTAAACCAGCCCCATAACATCTCATCATTATACCAACCCCATATTATCTCATCATTATACCAGCCCCATAACATCCCATCATTATACCAGCCCCATAACATCCCATCATTATACCAGCCCCATAACATCACATCCTTATACCAGCCCCATAACATCCCATCATTATACCAGCCCCATAACATCCCATCATTAAACCAGCCCCATAACATCCCATCATTATACCAGCCCCATAACATCCCATCATTATACCAGCCCCATAACATCCCATCATTAAACCAGCCCCATAACATCCCATCATTATACCAGCCCCATAACATCCCATCATTATACCAGCCCCATAACATCCCATTATTATACCAGTCCCATAACATCCAATCATTATACCAGCCCCATAATATCAAATCATTATACCAGCCCTATAATATAACATCATCAGAAAGTTACTTTTACTCAGCTAGCGTGGACAGTCCAAGTTTTTTGCAAACTCAGCTAAGCTTCAAATCATTAAACCAGCCCCATAACATCTCATCATTATACCAACCCCATATTATCTCATCATTATACCAACCCCATAACATCCCATCATTATACCAACCCCATAACATCCCATCATTATACCAGCCCCATAACATCCCATCATTATACCAGCCCCATAACATCCCATCATTGTACCAGCCCCATAACATCCCATCATTGTACCAGCCCCATAACATCCCATCATTATACCAGCCCCATTACATCCCATCGTGTACCAGCCCCATAACATAACATCATTATACCAGCCCCATAACATCCCATCATTATACCAGCCCCATACCATCAAATCATTATACCAACCCCATAACATCCCATCATTATACCAGCCCCATAACATCCCATCATTATACCAGCCCCATAACATCCAATCATTATACCAGCCCCATAATATCAAATCATTATACCAGCCTCATAACATCACATCATTATATTAGACCCATAACATCCCATCATTATACCAGCCCCATAACATAACATCCTTATACCAGCCCCATAACATCCAATCATTATACCAGCCCCATAACATCCCATCATTATACCAGCCCCATAACATCCCATTATTATACCAGCCCCATAACATCCAATCATTATACCAGCCCCATAATATCAAATCATTATACCAGCCCTATAATATAACATCATTATACCAGCCCCATAACATCACATCCTTATACCAGCCCCATAACATCCCATCATTATACCAGCCCCATAACATCACATCATTATACCAGCCCCATAACATCCCATCATTATACCAGCCCTATAATATCACATCATTATATCAGCCCATAACATCATTATACCAGCCCCATAATATCACATCATTATACAAGCCCTATAATATCACATCACATCATTATACCAGCCCAAAACATCATTATACCAGCCCCATAACATCACATCCTTATACCAGCCCCATAACATCCCATCATTATACCAACCCTATAACATCCCATCATTTTAACAGCCCCATAACATCCAATCATTATACCAGCCCCATAACATCACATCATTATACCAGCCCCATAACATCACATCATTATACCAGCCCTATAACATCACATCATTATACCAGCCCCATAATATCACATCATTATACAAGCCCTATAATATAGCATCACATCATTATACCAGCCCATAACATCATTATACCAGCCCCATAACATCACATCCTTATACCAGCCCCATAACATCCCATCATTATACCAACCCTATAACATCCCATCATTATAACAGCCCCATAACATCCAATCATTATACCAGCCCCATAACATCACATCATTATACCAGCCCCATAACATCACATCATTATACCAGCCCTATAACATCCCATCATTATACCAGCCCATAACATCATTATACCAGCCCCATAACATCACATCCTTATACCAGCCCCATAACATCCCATCATTATACCAACCCTATAACATCCCATCATTATAACAGCCCCATAACATCACACCATTATACCAGCCCCATAACATCACATCATTATACCAACCCTATAACATCCCATCATTATACCAGCCCCATAACATCACATCATTATACCAGCCCCATAACATCCAATCATTATACCAGCCCCATAACATCCCATCATTATACCAGCCCCATAACATCACATCATTATACCAGCCCCATAGCATCCCATCATTATACCAGCCCCATAACATCACATCATTATACCAGCCCCATAACATCACACCATTATACCAGCCCCATAGCATCCCATCATTATACCAGCCCCATAACATCACATCATTATACCAGCCCCATAACATCACACCATGATACCAGCCCCATAACATCCCATCATTATACCAGCCCCATAACATCCCATCATTATACCAGCCACATAACATCACATCATTATACCAGCCCCATAACATCACATCATTATACCAACCCTATAACATCCCATCATTATACCAGCCCATAACATCATTATACCAGCCCCATAACATCACATCCTTATACCAGCCCCATAACATCCCATCATTATACCAACCCTATAACATCCCATCATTATAACAGCCCCATAACATCACACCATTATACCAGCCCCATAACATCACATCATTATACCAACCCTATAACATCCCATCATTATACCAGCCCCATAACATCACATCATTATACCAGCCCCATAACATCCAATCATTATACCAGCCCCATAACATCCCATCATTATACCAGCCCCATAACATCACATCATTATACCAGCCCCATAGCATCCCATCATTATACCAGCCCCATAACATCACATCATTATACCAGCCCCATAACATCACACCATTATACCAGCCCCATAGCATCCCATCATTATACCAGCCCCATAACATCACATCATTATACCAGCCCCATAACATCACACCATTATACCAGCCCCATAACATCCCATCATTATACCAGCCCCATAACATCCCATCATTATACCAGCCACATAACATCACATCATTATACCAGCCCCATAACATCACATCATTATACCAACCCTATAACATCCCATCATTATACCAGCCCATAACATCATTATACCAGCCCCATAACATCACATCCTTATACCAGCCCCATAACATCCCATCATTATACCAACCCTATAACATCCCATCATTATAACAGCCCCATAACATCACACCATTATACCAGCCCCATAACATCACATCATTATACCAACCCTATAACATCCCATCATTATACCAGCCCCATAACATCACATCATTATACCAGCCCCATAACATCCAATCATTATACCAGCCCCATAACATCCCATCATTATACCAGCCCCATAACATCACATCAGTATACCAGCCCCATAGCATCCCATCATTATACCAGCCCCATAACATCACATCATTATACCAGCCCCATAACATCACACCATTATACCAGCCCCATAACATCCCATCATTATACCAGCCCTATAGCATCCCATCATTATATCAGCCCCATAACATCCCATCATTATACCAACCCTATAACATCCCATCATTATACCAGCCCCATAACATCACATCATTGTACCAACCCCATAACATCACATCATTATACCAGCCCCATAACATCCAATCATTATACCAGCCCCATAACATCACATCATTATACCAGCCCCATAACATCACATCATTATACCAGCCCCATAACATCACATCATTATACCAACCCTATAACATCCCATCATTATACCAGCCCATAACATCATTATACCAGCCCCATAACATCACATCCTTATACCAGCCCCATAACATCCCATCATTATACCAACCCTATAACATCCCATCATTATAACAGCCCCATAACATCACACCATTATACCAGCCCCATAACATCACATCATTATACCAACCCTATAACATCCCATCACTATACCAGCCCCATAACATCACATCATTATACCAGCCCCATAACATCCAATCATTATACCAGCCCCATAACATCCCATCATTATACCAGCCCCATAACATCACATCATTATACCAGCCCCATAGCATCCCATCATTATACCAGCCCCATAACATCACATCATTATACCAGCCCCATAACATCACACCATTATACCAGCCCCATAACATCCCATCATTATACCAGCCCTATAGCATCCTATCATTATATCAGCCCCATAACATCCCATCATTATACCAACCCTATAACATCCCATCATTATACCAGCCCCATAACATCACATCATTATACCAACCCCATAACATCACATCATTATACCAGCACCATAACATCCAATCATTATACCAGCCCCATAACATCACATCATTATACCAGCCCCATAACATCACACCATTATACCAGCCCCATAACATCCCATCATTATACCAGCCCCATAACATCCCATCATTATACCAGCCCTATAGCATCCCATCATTATATCAGCCCCATAACATCCCATCATTATACCAGCCCCATTACATCCCATCATTATACCAGCCCCATAACATCACATCATTATAGCAGCCCCATAACATCACATCATTATAGCAGCCCCATAACATCACATCATTATACCAGCCCCATAACATCCCATCATTATACCAGCCCCATAACATCCCATCATTATACCAACCCCATAACATCACATCATTATACCAGCCCCATAACATCACATCATTATACCAGCCCCATAACATCACATCATTATACCAGCCCCATAACATCACATCATTATACCAGCCCCATAACATCACACCATTATACCAGCCCCATAACATCACATCATTATACCAGCCCCATAGCATCCCATCATTATACCAGCCCCATAACATCACATCATTATACCAGCCCCATAACATCACACCATTATACCAGCCCCATAACATCCCATCATTATACCAGCCCTATAGCATCCTATCATTATATCAGCCCCATAACATCCCATCATTATACCAACCCTATAACATCCCATCATTATACCAGCCCCATAACATCACATCATTATACCAACCCCATAACATCACATCATTATACCAGCACCATAACATCCAATCATTATACCAGCCCCATAACATCACATCATTATACCAGCCCCATAACATCACACCATTATACCAGCCCCATAACATCCCATCATTATACCAGCCCCATAACATCCCATCATTATACCAGCCCTATAGCATCCCATCATTATATCAGCCCCATAACATCCCATCATTATACCAGCCCCATAACATCACATCATTATAGCAGCCCCATAACATCACATCATTATAGCAGCCCCATAACATCACATCATTATACCAGCCCCATAACATCCCATCATTATACCAGCCCCATAACATCCCATCATTATACCAACCCCATAACATCACATCATTATACCAGCCCCATAACATCACATCATTATACCAGCCCCATAACATCACATCATTATACCAGCCCCATAACATCACATCATTATACCAGCCCCATAACATCACACCATTATACCAGCCCCATAACATCACATCATTATACCAGCCCCATAACATCACATCATTATACCAGCCCCATAACATCACATCATTATACCAGCCCCATAACATCACACCATTATACCAGCCCCATAACATCCCATCATTATACCAGCCCCATAACATCCCATCATTATAGCAGCCCCATAACATCACATCATTATAGCAGCCCCATAACATCACATCATTATACCAGCCCCATAACATCCCATCATTATACCAGCCCCATAACATCCCATCATTATACCAACCCCATAACATCACATCATTATACCAGCCCCATAACATCACATCATTACACCAGCCCCATAACATCCCATCATTATACCAGCCTCATAGCATCCAATCATTATAGCAACCCATAACATCACATCATTATACCAGCTCTATAACATCACATCATTATACCAGCCCCATAACATCCCATCATTATACCAGCCCCATAACATCACACCATTATACCAGCCCCATAACATCCCATCATTATATCAGCCCCATAACATCCCATCATTATACCAGCCCCATTACATCCCATCATTATACCAGCCCCATAACATCACATCATTATAGCAGCCCCATAAAATCACATCATTATAGCAGCCCCATAACATCACATCATTATACCAGCCCCATAACATCCCATCATTATACCAGCCGCATAACATCCCATCATTATACCAACCCCATAACATCACATCATTATACCAGCCCCATAACATCACATCATTATACCAGCCCCATAACATCACATCATTATACCAGCCCCATAACATCACATCATTATACCAGCCCCATAACATCACACCATTATACCAGCCCCATAACATCACATCATTATACCAGCCCCATAACATCACATCATTATACCAGCCCCATAACATCCCATCATTATACCAGCCCCATAACATCACATCATTACACCAACCCCATAACATCACATCATTATACCAGCCCCATAACATCACATCATTACACCAGCCCCATAACATCACATCATTACACCAGCCCCATAACATCCCATCATTATACCAGCCTCATAGCATCCAATCATTATACCAGCCTCATAGCATCCAATCATTATACCAACCCATAACATCACATCATTATACCAGCTCTATAACATCACATCATTATACCAGCCCCATAACATCCCATCATTATACCAGCCCCATAACATCCCATCATTATACCAGCCCCATAACATCACATCATTACACCAACCCCATAACATCACATCATTATACCAGCCCCATAACATCACATCATTACACCAGCCCCATAACATCACATCATTACACCAGCCCCATAACATCCCATCATTATACCAGCCTCATAGCATCCAATCATTATACCAGCCTCATAGCATCCAATCATTATACCAACCCATAACATCCCATCATTATACCAACCCCATAACATCACATCATTATACCAGCCCCATAACATCACATCATTACACCAGCCCCATAAAATCACATCATTACACCAGCCCCATAACATCACATCATTGGTCTAAACAGGAGGAACTTTTTGTTGGTTTCCATGCCGACTGCTCTCCTTTTAGAACTTTGCCCTACAATTGACACCCCTAAATAAGCCTCAAGGTGTTGGGTATATGTCATGTATTGCGTGCACAGTATATGGAAAATCGAGAAGAATTTAAGTTTTATGACTCAGTCACATACTTTTGTTATCAAGTTGCAGGTTCATCCAGGGGCATCGTGGCTCGTGCCAGAGGGTTAGCACCACATCACATAATTATGTTTGTTAGGTGCATCAAGGCATTCCCAGGCCTGTGGCCCTGGAGCTAATATGTACATTGGGATATTGTACCAGCCATGGGCTCCGTCACTTTATGTTTTAAGGGGTAATGGGCACTGTGCCAATCCCTGGCTCCATGGGGCCTATAGTTTTATTTATTAAGGGGTAATGGGCACTGTGCCAATCCCTGGCTCCATGAGGCCTATAGTTTTATTTATTAAGGGTTAATGGGCACAGTGCCAATCCCTGGCTCCATGAGGCCTATAGTTTTATTTATTAAGGGGTAATGGGCACAGTGCCAGTCCCTGGCTCCATGAGGCCTATAGTTTTATTTATTAAGGGGTAATGGGCACTGTGCCAGTCCCTGGCTCCATGAGGCCTATAGTTTTATTTATTAAGGGGTAATGGGCACTGTAGCAGTCCCTGGCTCCATGAGGCCTATAGTTTTATTTATTAAGGGGTAATGGGCACTGTGCCCCATTTTTCTTTAAGGCTTAACGTTTCAGTGATGTAGGGAGCCCTATTTGTCTTCCCTACATCACTGAAACCGTTAAAATGTGCAAAAAGTGGCACACATTTTGGGTGTAAAATTGGCAGGCAAAAATATAAAAATTTTTACAGGTGAATCACTGTTTGTGCTGTAAGTGCCGCGTAGAACACTGCTGTAAGGTCCGGTAATCCTCCACAGAAAGCACGGAGGTTTCTAGCAGGTCCGGTAATCCTCCACAGAAAGCACAGAGGTTTCTAGCAGGTCCGGTAATCCTCCACAGAAAGCACTGAGGTTTCTAGCAGGTCCGGTAATCCTCCACAGAAAGCACAGAGGTTTCTAGCAGGTCCGGTAATCCTCCACAGAAAGCACGGAGGCTTCTAGCAGGTCCGGTAATCCTCCACAGAAAGCACGGAGGTTTATAGCACGTCCGGTAATCCTCCACAGAAAGCACGGAGGTTTCTAGCAGGTCCGGTAATCCTCCACAGAAAGCACAGAGGTTTCTAGCAGGTCCGGTAATCCTCCACAGAAAGCACAGAGGTTTCTAGCAGGTCCGGTAATCCTCCACAGAAAGCACAGAGGTTTCTAGCAGGTCCGGTAATCCTCCACAGAAAGCACAGAGGTTTCTAGCAGGTCCGGTAATCCTCCACAGAAAGCACGGAGGTTTCTAGCAGGTCCGGTAATCCTCCACAGAAAGCACGGAGGTTTCTAGCAGGTCCAGTAATCCACCACAGAAAGCACAGAGGTTTCTAGCAGGCCGGTAATCCTCCACAGAAAGCACTGAGGTTTCTAGCTGGTCCGGTAATCCTCCACAGAAAACATTGAGGTTTCTAGCAGGTCCGGTAATCCTCCCGAAAAGCACAGAGGTTTCTAGCAGGTCCAGTAATCCTCCACAGAAAGCACAGAGGTTTCTAGCTGGTCCGGTAATCCTCCACAGAAGGCACGGAGGTTTCTAGCAGGTCCGGTAATCCTCCACAGAAAGCACAGAGGTTTCTAGCAGGTCCGGTAATCCTCCACAGAAAGCACGGAGGTTTCTAGCAGGTCCGGTAATCCTCCACAGAAGGCACGGAGGTTTCTAGCAGGCCGGTAATCCTCCCCAGAAAGCACTGAGGTTTCTAGAAGGTCCGGTAATCCTCCACAGAAAGCACGGAGGCTTCTAGCAGGTCCGGTAATCCTCCACAGAAAGCACTGAGGTTTCTAGCAGGTCCGGTAATCCTCCCGAAAAGCACGGAGGTTTCTAGCAGGTCCGGTAATCCTCCCGAAAAGCACGGAGGTTTCTAGCAGGCCGGTAATCCTCCACAGAAAGCACTGAGGTTTCTAGCAGGTCCGGTAATCCTCCACAGAAAGCACGGAGGCTTCTAGCAGGTCCGGTAATCCTCCACAGAAAGCACGGAGGTTTCTAGCAGGTCCGGTAATCCTCCACAGAAAGCACAGAGGTTTCTAGCAGGTCCGGTAATCCTCCACAGAAAGCACGGAGGTTTCTAGCAGGTCCAGTAATCCTCCACAGAAAGCACGGAGGTTTCTAGCAGGTCCGGTAATCCTCCACAGAAAGCACAGAGGTTTCTAGCTGGTCCGGTAATCCTCCACAGAAAGCACGGAGGTTTCTAGCAGGTCCGGTAATCCTCCACAGAAAGCACGGAGGTTTCTAGCAGGTCCGGTAATCCTCAACAGAAAGCACGGAGGTTTCTAGCAGGTCCGGTAATCCTCCACAGAAAGCACGGAGGTTTCTAGCAGGTCCGGTAATCCTCCACAGAAGGCACAGAGGTTTCTAGCAGGTCCGATAATCCTCCACAGAAAGCACGGAGGTTTCTAGCAGGTCCGGTAATCCTCCACAGAAAACACTGAGGTTTCTAGCAGGTCCGGTAATCCTCCACAGAAGGCACGGAGGTTTCTAGCAGGTCCGATAATCCTCCACAGAAAGCACGGAGGTTTCTAGCAGGTCCGGTAATCCTCCACAGAAAACACTGAGGTTTCTAGCAGGTCCGGTAATCCTCCACAGAAAGCACGGAGGTTTCTAGCAGGTCCGGTAATCCTCCGCAGAAAGCACAGAGGTTTCTAGCAGGTCCAGTAATCCTCCACAGAAAGCACAGAGGTTTCTAGCAGGTCCGGTAATCCTCCACAGAAAACACTGAGGTTTCTAGCAGGTCCGGTAATCCTCCACAGAAAGCACAGAGGTTTCTAGCAGGCCGGTAATCCTCCACAGAAAGCACAGAGGTTTATAGCAGGTCCGGTAATCCTCCACAGAAAGCACGGAGGTTTCTAGCAGGTCCGGTAATCCTCCACAGAAAGCACGGAGGTTTCTAGCAGGTCCAGTAATCCTCCACAGAAAGCACAGAGGTTTCTAGCAGGCCGGTAATCCTCCACAGAAAGCACTGAGGTTTCTAGCTGGTCCGGTAATCCTCCACAGAAAACACTGAGGTTTCTAGCAGGTCCGGTAATCCTCCCGAAAAGCACAGAGGTTTCTAGCAGGTCCAGTAATCCTCCACAGAAAGCACAGAGGTTTCTAGCTGGTCCGGTAATCCTCCACAGAAGGCACGGAGGTTTCTAGCAGGTCCGGTAATCCTCCACAGAAAGCACTGAGGTTTCTAGCAGGTCCAGTAATCCTCCACAGAAAGCACGGAGGTTTCTAGCAGGTCCGGTAATCCTCCACAGAAGGCACGGAGGTTTCTAGCAGGCCGGTAATCCTCCCCAGAAAGCACTGAGGTTTCTAGAAGGTCCGGTAATCCTCCACAGAAAGCACGGAGGCTTCTAGCAGGTCCGGTAATCCTCCACAGAAAGCACTGAGGTTTCTAGCTGGTCCGGTAATCCTCCACAGAAAACACTGAGGTTTCTAGCAGGTCCGGTAATCCTCCCGAAAAGCACGGAGGTTTCTAGCAGGCCGGTAATCCTCCACAGAAAGCACTGAGGTTTCTAGCAGGTCCGGTAATCCTCCACAGAAAGCACCGAGGCTTCTAGCAGGTCCGGTAATCCTCCACAGAAAGCACTGAGGTTTCTAGCAGGTCCAGTAATCCTCCACAGAAAGCACGGAGGTTTCTAGCAGGTCCGATAATCCTCCACAGAAAACACTGAGGTTTCTAGCAGGTCCGGTAATCCTCCACAGAAAGCACGGAGGTTTCTAGCAGGTCCGGTAATCCTCCGCAGAAAGCACAGAGGTTTCTAGCAGGTCCAGTAATCCTCCACAGAAAGCACAGAGGTTTCTAGCAGGTCCGGTAATCCTCCACAGAAAGCACGGAGGTTTCTAGCAGGTCCGGTAATCCTCCACAGAAAACACGGAGGTTTCTAGCAGGTCCGGTAATCCTCCCGAAAAGCACGGAGGTTTATAGCAGGTCCGGTAATCCTCCACAGAAAACACAGAGGTTTCTAGCAGGTCCGGTAATCTTCCACAGAAAGCACAGAGGTTTCTAGCAGGTCCGGTAATCCTCCACAGAAAGCACAGAGGTTTCTAGCAGGTCCGATAATCCTCCACAGAAAGCACGGAGGTTTCTAGCAGGTCCGGTAATCCTCCACAGAAAACACGGAGGATTCTAGCAGGTCCGGTAATCCTCCCGAAAAGCACGGAGGTTTATAGCAGGTCCGGTAATCTTCCACAGAAAGCACAGAGGTTTCTAGCAGGTCCGGTAATCCTCCACAGAAAGCACAGAGGTTTCTAGCAGGTCCGATAATCCTCCACAGAAAGCACGGAGGTTTCTAGCAGGTCCGGTAATCCTCCACAGAAAACACGGAGGTTTCTAGCAGGTCCGGTAATCCTCCCGAAAAGCACGGAGGTTTATAGCAGGTCCGGTAATCCTCCACAGAAAGCACGGAGGTTTCTAGCAGGTCCGGTAATCCTCCACAGAAAGCACAGAGGTTTCTAGCAGGTCCGGTAATCCTCCACAGAAAGCACAGAGGTTTCTAGCAGGTCCAGTAATCCTCCACAGAAAGCACGGAGGTTTCTAGCAGGTCCGGTAATCCTCCACAGAAAGCACGGAGGTTTCTAGCAGGTCCGGTAATCCTCCACAGAAAGCACAGAGGTTTCTAGAAGGTCCGGTAATCCTCCACAGAAAACACAGCAGCAGGCAGTGAATCCACAGTGCATGTTACTTTAACGCTAACGCCACATTTTTAGTTAAATGGATCCATTGCCCTATGATGGGTAGTTCTCACTGGACAAAAATAGGGTAATATCCTCTAAACCAGAACAGATATTCTTTAAACAAGAATTCTCCTATTTATAATTAAATTAATAAATATTTATTGAAAAGTAGTATATTTCTTAATGTCTGGTTTTCAATAAATAGTTCAATCAAGAGTTACTGATTTTAATGAGAAATAGGAGAGTTCCTGTTTAAGAAATCCAATATTACCATTATTTGGGTATCACAGCTGTCCCCATGTCTCCTACACCTCTCATAACTACGTACTGCATCCCACCTATTATCCATTGTTATCCAATCTACTACAAGAGGGCGTGTCACAGTGCTGAAGTCAGACACAAACATGGAGGACACCAGAGCTATGTAACAATACAGGGTTATTTTTACGCCTGTAGTGTGTCACTGACTGACAAGAAAATGTCATTCTCAAGTGTTTAATCCTGGCTCGGGATTGGTGCTGAATCGTGGCTCGGGATTGGTGCTGAATCGTGGCTCAGGATTGGTGCTGAATCCTGGTGGGGGTTGGTGTTTAATCCTGACTCGCCATCGGTGCTGAATCCTGGCTGGGGATCGGTGTTTAATCCTGACTTGGGATCGGTGTTTAATCCTGGCTCGGATCGGTGTTTAATCCTGGCTCAGCATAGGTGCTGAATCCTGGCTCGGGATCGGTGTTTCATCCTGGCTCGGGATCGGTGTTTCATCCTGGCTCAGGATCGGTGTTTCATCCTGGCTCGAGATCGGTGTTTCATCCTGGCTCGGGATTAGGGTTGCCACCTTTTCTTCCAAAAAATACCGGCCTTGGTACTGTCTCCATAGACTTAACATTGGCCTGATGCCAATTTTTTACCGCCCTGCGGTAAAATACCGGCCAGGTGGCAACCCTACTCGGGATCGTTGTTTAATCCTGGCTCGGGATCGGTGTTTAATCCTGGCTCGGGGTCGGTGTTTAATCCTGGCTCGGAAATGGTGTTTAATCCTGGCTCGGATCGGTGATTAATCCTGGCTTGGCATCGGTGCTGAATCTTGGCTGGGGATCAGTGTATAATTCTAACTCGGGATTTGTGTTTAATCCTGGCTCAGGATCGGTGTTTAACCCTGGCTCGGGATCGGTGTTTAATCCTGGCTCAGATCGGTGTTTAATCCTGGCTCGGGATCTGTGTTTAATCCTGGCTCGGAATCAGTGTTTAATCCTGGTTTAGGATCAGTGTTTAATCCTGGCTCGGGATCAGTGTTTAATCCTGGCTCGGAATCAGTGTTTAATCCTGGCTCGGGATCGGTGTTTAATCCTGGCTCGGGATCAGTGTTTAATCCTGGCTCGGAATCAGTGTTTAATCCTGGCTCGGGATCGGTGTTTAATCCTGGCTCGGAATCAGTGTTTAATCCTGGCTCGGGATCAGTGTTTAATCCTGGCTCGGGATCAGTGTTTAATCCTGGCTCGGAATCAGTGTTTAATCCTGGCTCGGGATCGGTGTTTAATCCTGGCTCGGAATCAGTGTTGAACCCTGGCTCAGATCGGTGTTTAATCCTGGCTCGGGATCAGTGTTTAATCCTGGCTCGGAATCAGTGTTTAATCCTGGCTCGGGATCGGTGTTTAATCCTGGCTCGGAATCAGTGTTTAATCCTGGCTTGGGATCGGTGTTTAATCCTGACTCAGATCGGTGTTTAACTCTGGCTCGGGATCAGTGTTTCCTCCTGGCTGGGGATCGGTGTTTAATCCTGGCTTGGGATCGGTGTTTAATCCTGGTTCAGGATCAGTGCTTTATCCACAGGTGACCTTGTACAGAACCTTTGTCTATCCCTGACCCAGGCTCCAGTAAAATGGGGATCGGTGCTTTATCCACAGGTGACCTTGTACAGACCCTTTGTCTATCCCTGACCCAGGCTCCAATAAAATGGGGATCAGTGCTTTATCCTGGCTGGGGATCGGTGCTTAATCCTGACTCGGGATTGGTGTTTAATCCTGGCTCGGGATCAGTGTTTAGTTCTTGGCTCGGGATCGGTGTTTAATCCTGGCTCAGGATCGGTGCTTATTCCTGGCTGGGGATTGGTGCTTTATCCTGGCTGGGGATCGGTGCTTTATCCTGGCTCAGGATCTGTGCGTTCGTAGAAAGCAGTGGCTTGTGTTATGGACGTCTCTGCTCTTACCCACTGATATCTCCTCCATAGCATCAAATCAGAGCTTGACAATATTTGTTGACTTGAGTCAGGAATCTGCCTAATTATTTTTTTGGTGCCAGAGTAACAGCACTTCCATAGAGTTCTATGTAAAATAATCCCAAACGTTAGGAGCCAGTAGTAGGACATTTGGGAGCTATGCCTCCCTGCCTCCTGGGATTTGTCAAGCCCTGCAAATCCAATTAACTCACAATTAAACAGGATTAATGACAATCATTGTCTATTTTATTGGGAGGCTTAATACAATAATATCCTCATTGTCCAACATGCCTGTCTCTCTAGCTCAGCTATTAAATGCCTGATTCTGCAGTTCAGACTTAGTAAATAGGCTGTAAGTGTAGACACACACACAAATAATTACTCTATTGTTTCCCTTAGCGGTAATTAATCACTGGTCACAAATGTGTTGTCATAACACACAAACAAGCAATGCTGAGCAGACGTGACAGAAAACCATTTACTGCACATTCTCTATCTCATCGGGGAAGGAAATTTTCTGAATGGATAAAATACGACTAGGAAAAGCTCCCATTACTCCCCGTGTCAGTTACATATAAAAGATGATGGCAGAGCATAAAAAACTTGCACATTTCAGTAGTTAATTAGGAATGTATTATTGTTATTAATTTTATTATTTGGGAAAATATAAACAAGCTTAACCTGGTAAACAAATATATTCAGATAGTGTGTCTTACATCCAGCACAATACATTGATCAAGAACAACACAAGACTGGCAGAAACCATATGGACAGATCTCACACATACATCATATTCAAGGCTATGCGGATGAAAGGGACAGTGTAGTGATTTAACCCCTTTTGGGGGGGATTTATTGTTACGGGTGTGTTTAACTGTAATTCTTCTCTTTATCATTTAGTGTACTCGTATCAACTATATATTGCATTTTTAAGGAAATGTGTTGCTTCTGATGCCATATTAATCCTTATAAAGCAGAATTTAATATGATTTGTTTTTTAAATTCATTACGTGCCCGGACTGTCAGGGGTTAATCCATGTAAAATGTCATTTTTTATTTTTTTTTGGGCTCCTCAGAAAGAGAGAAATGTTGGATTTAACGAAAGAGATGGGAGTTGTCCCTGTCTGACAACCACAGGTAGTTTTAGTCGTTATGAAGTAAAATATAAAAAGTGTGTCTTATTTTAAATAACCGTTTGCTACAATAACGTCCAGGGATGTAATTTAAAAATTTTACATTTTAGGTTAGAATTAGGATTTATAGATAAGTAAAGCTGTGTATTTAGCATCATTCACTAGAATAGAGGGGATCGAAGCTTTAGTTGCATCCATATTTTGGATTATAATGCATTTTTATGGATTTTTTGGTATTATTTACAGAAATTATATAGTTAATTAGGTTAAAAAAAAACATCCATCAAGTTCAATAATTTCACACACCTAGATTTGTTGATCTAGAAAAAAAACTGAGACAGTAAACTCATCTGAAAGGGAAAAAACCCTTCTTGACTCAGTTGGACAGACTGAGTCAAGAAGTCAGACAGACAGTCGGACAGACCTTCGATCACCATTATCTTATCTACCTTTACTCTTGAAAACTCGGGACAACAGCAAAAAAACAGTCAGTATATACCCTGATTGCTCTTACATCCATTTTGTTTTATGTTAGTAATTATTTCTTGAATGGGACATCAGCCATCGGCCTCACTATACAAAGTAAATCTCTAACCAGTATTCCTAACAATTACCAAGCCGGCCACGTTTATATGGAATAAAACATCTAGCCACGGGCAAGAAAATCATTTAAACTTCATGCCAATCTGAAATTTCAAACAAAGTCATTTGATAAGCATTGTACACGATCATAGAGAATCCACAAGTGTCAGTAGAGAGGGGGTACGAATGAGGAGCCACGGATAGTGGGAGAATCAGTGTCGATCCCACAGATCTTACTTGACGCCGTTCATTGAGTATAATAATGGATTAATACAAATCCGTGTGCAGAGAACATTACATTGTTCCTTTCTCAAGCAGTCATGCGGCATCTCATGTTAATGCAGATAAAATACATCCTATGTGCGGAGAGGGGTATATTGGGGTATGTTAGACAAGGTAGATTAGCTGTGCCCTGCGAAGACTCACCGTATCCTATGAAAGTAGGCATGGTGGCATGAGTTAGATGGACTCCAGGCACAGTACACTGTTTTCTATAGTACTAGTTCTATAGCACAAGCTCCTAACTAACAGTCCCTATCACTGGGCACTGAATACACCTGAGCTCCCATTTCATTTCTTGGGCCTGGACTGTGCTGGCTGCTGATAGCTCATGACAAGGGCCCATTAAAGGACCCCAAAAAATCAAACCCTGTTTAATTACAATATTGCATCAAGTGTAGACATTTAAAAAATAAATACTTTATTTAAAGAATACAAATAAAGTGACCTATGGAGCCCTCTTTGCTCTGTATAGTTCTATCAGGGGGCGGACATGTTGTATAGAATCTTTGCTCTGTATAGTTCTATCAGGGGACGGACATGTTGTATAGAATCTTTGCTCTGTATATTTCTATCAGGGGTGGACATGTTTAGAATCTTTGCTCTGTATAGCTCTATCAGGGGGTGAACATGTTGTTTAGAATCTTTGCTCTGTAGAGCTCTATCCACGGGAGGACATGTTGTTTAGAATCTTTGCTCTGTATAGCTGTATCAGGGGGAGGACATGTTGTTTAGAATCGTTGCTCTGTATAGCTCTATCACGGGAGGACATGTTGTTTAGAACCTTTGCTCTGTATAGCTCTATAATGGGTGGACATGTTGTTTAGAATCTTTACTCTGTAGAGCTCTATGAGGGGGAGGACATGTTGTTTAGAATATTTGCTCTGTATAGCTCGATCAGGGGGTGTACATGTTGTTTAGAATCTTAGGTCAGATGTTGAAGATCTGACCCATCTGACCCAAGATGTGTGCCCCTTGATAGAGCTTCACAGAGCAAAGAGGGCTCTGTAAGTCACGTTATATAAAATATTTCATGAAACCAATTCTATTTAAAATGCCTACGCTTTAAATTAAACATAATTTCTCTTTTTGCAGACAGTTTTCCTTTAAAGGACAACTGTAGCATAAAATGAAGTACTGTTTAATTGAAAGATGTCAAGTGTAGGCATTTTATAAAGAAATTCTTTAATGAAAGAATACAAATAAAGTACCTTATTGAGCCCTCTTTACCCCATATAGCTCTACCAGGAGGCAGACATTTTGTTTAGAATCTTTGGTTCAGATCTTAGTTCATCTGAACCAAGGTGAGTGAAGATCTGACCCAAGATTCTAAACATGTCTGCCCCCTGAGAGAACGATATGGAGTAAAGAAGGCTTAATAAGGAACTTAATTTGCATTCTTTCCTTAAAGATTTTCTTTATACATAATCTACACTTGATACAATCTTATTAAACACAAGGTAATTATTGTTACAGCTGTCCTGTAAGTCAAGTTCATAGAGCTACAGACAGTGTCCTTCGCTGATTTCCACAAGCAGTGTGCACACACCATCCTCCTGGCCACGCTAAATGATGCAGCTTTTATGTCTTCACTGCAGTACAACACGCTTGGCTCATATTTAACCTCTGCTTTCACACAAGCGGCGAAGCAAAATGATTGCCACTTTAATGAATCTTTTATTCAATCCTATTAGCGCCATTACACACCTCATGACATATGTGCATGTATGGGGAATTAGTGTCGCACACAAGGCATCTGGGGTGTAATGATGAACTTGAATAAAAGAGTTGGGTATTTACCAAATCCCTGCAGGTAACATGCTTTGGAGGCGATCTTTCAACAAATATCAATAAATGGAAGTGTTAACTTCATCGTCACCAGCAGAGTTAGCACAAAGTTACAGAAAGCCCCAGACCAAGTCATCCGTGGCTTCTAACTGCCCAGGGGGTATCATGCAGGTTCCCATAAGCTGTACGTTTAGCTGCTCGATTAGACATACATCTGTACAAGATTACAGATCACATGCAGACTGTGAACGATGAGCACATTACATATCATTTTTTCTCCATGCTTACACTATTTGATGATTCACGGTGTAATGAGGACATTAATACATCATCGAGAGCAGACCCCTCGGGAAGATTTCTAGTTACCTTGCAGATGTGAAAGTGTTCAGAGGTTAGACTCTCCTGGATCTCTGGGTCTCGGGGGGACACGGCAGCCCCCGCGGGCCCAGATGGGTAGAGCGAGCAGCCACCGCTGCCTACAAATCCACCACCTCCGCCAACGGGAGACGAGGCCGTCAAGCCGTCCAAAACTTTACGGAAATTGAACTTCTTCATCTTCAGGTCACCTCTGAGAGGTTAGGGAAAGAGAAGTCCCACAATGTTCATTCCTCAGAGGAGGGATAGACGAGTCTCCAGGAGTGGAGATGTAAAGCCCCCCCAGGAAAAAGAAACAGCTAGGTGTGACTGGGTCCAGCCATGATGGAAGGCTCTGGAGGTGGTCCCACCAGGATAAAAGCTCATTAAATCCTTATATCTATAGATAATGAGCCTGATTACAAATGGAAAGTAAAGCCTATGAATTTCTCACAGCTCTCGTTTACTAGACATAAAGCACCCTAGAGAACCTGCTCGGATAATGTATTGGGCCAGCAGGAGGTCTCACCACCTATGAAATAATTATCTGGTTATGAGAAGACATTAGCTCCTCTACAGACAATTACAAGGTGGTTATTTAGAAAGTTCCTGGACTAGTTTTTTTTTTTTTCAGATCCACTCTACAGACCACACGCCACTGGATCCAATTTCTGCCACAAACAGGTTCAACAAAAGCTGCCGGACGTCCATATCCATAGCCCCAATATAAGGCCAATCTCTTCTAACCATGCAAGTCCAACGTATCCATAGCCACAATATACAGCCAATCTCTTCTAACCATGCAGCTCCAATGTATCCATAGCCCCAATATACAGCCACTGTCTTCTAACCATGCAGCTCCAACGTATCGATAGCCCCAATATACAGCCAATCTCTTCTAACCATGCAAGTCCAACGTGGATCTCTCCAGGTCCCTTTTCTATTTCTGTGTCTGTGTGATAAACGTTTTACACCAGGGTCCTCTTGGTCCAGTCCCCCAGTCTTATCTAGGTGCCGGTCTTAACACAGGGAAGCTATAAAAATACTGATCCCACGAAGATTTCTTTTTGTAGCAAACAGGTAAAAAGCCATCTGTTCCTTTCTATTAATGACAAATCATTTCTTCCTTTCTATAGTAACCGTCTTGTTAACATGCAGGTCGAATAATAACTCCTCCACGTCTAACACCAACTTATCCCACCTGGTCAGAGCCCAGTGTCTCTCCTGCCAGTGCAATGCCCCTGATATAGCAGTACTATGTCCCTCCCATACATGTGGCACAGCAGCCTACGCCCCCACTACACAGGTTCTAAGGCAGCTTCCTTGTCCCCTTTCAGGAGCTAATCCAGCTTGCCACTCCTGTCCAGGTACTTGAGTTTCCTTCCTTACACTGCTTCTAGAGCAGCCTGCCACTGCTACACATGTTCTAGAAAAGTGTGCCAGTTCTATCCTAGCCTCCCCCTCCTATGCAAGGCTTAGAGCAGCTTGTCACTCCTACACATAGTCTGGAGCAGCTTGTTAGTCCTCTACTAGCTTCCCTGTCCTATAAAGGTCCTAAATTAGCTGATCAGTCTGATACAGGTTCCAGATCAGCTTGCCCATCCTATACAGAGCCTAGATCAGCCTGTCAGTCCAATACAGGATCCAGTTCAGCTTGCTAGTCCTACATGGAGCCTAGATCAGTCTGTAAGTCCAATACAGGTTCTAGATCAGCCTGTCAGTCCAATACAGGTTCCAGAGCAGCTTGCTAGTCCTACAAAGAGCCTAGATCAGCCTGTCAGTCCAATACAGGATCCAGTTCAGCTTGCTAGTCCTACATGGAGCCTAGATCAGTCTGTAAGTCCAATACAGGTTCTAGATCAGCCTGTCAGTCCAATACAGGTTCCAGAGCAGCTTGCTAGTCCTACAAAGAGCCTAGATCAGCCTGTCAGTCCAATACAGGTTCCAGAGCAGCTTGCTAGTCCTACATAGAGCCTAGATAAGCCTGCCAGTCCAATACAGGTTCCAGAGCAGCTTGCTAGTCCTACAAAGAGCCTAGATAAGCATGCCAGTCCAATACAGGTTCCAGAGCAGGTTATCAGTCCTACACAAAGCCTAGATCAGCCTGTCAGTCCAATACAAGTTCCAGTTCAGCTTGCTAGTCCTACAAGGAGCCTAGATCAGCCTGTCAGTTCAATACAGGTTCCAGAGCAGCTTGCTAGTCCTACACGGAGCCTAGATCAGCCCGTCAGTCCAATACAGGTTCCAGAGCAGCTTGCTAGTTCTACACAGAGCCTAGATCAGCCTGTCAGTCCAATACAGGTTCCAGAGCAGGTTATCAGTCCTACACAGAGCCTAGATCAGCCTGTCAGTCCATTACAGGATCAGCTTATCAGTCCTATACTTGTTCAGGAGCAGCTTTCTAGAGAAGCCTGGCAGTGACAGCAAGTTCTAGATCGGCCTGCCAGTCATGTGCAGGTCCTGAAGCATCCTGTGAGTCCAATAACTGAAGTTCTAGAGCCCACTGCCCGTGATATACAAGTTCTAGAGCAGCCTGCCAGTCGTATTTGAGCTTCCCTCTCCTGCACAGGTGTTAGCTGTCCAGTGCTGGCCCTTGCACCCCAGCCAGTCTAATTGCGGCAATTGCAGCCGGTGCAGGCGGCCTCAGTCCCAAAGCGAGATGATGAAGTGAGGCAGCTCAATGAGAGGGCTGGGAGTGAGCAGCAGACAGTCAGCCGGGGAGGCTGCTGAGGAGGTCCTCGGGCTGGCCGGTGTCTGGATTCCTCTCTGTGGTGCGAAGATAGCGGCGGGCGCCTCTCCCTGCTCTGAGCTGCTGTCCGAGGTGCTGAGGAGAAAGGGGCGGCAACCAATCGTATGGGGGCGGGGCCACGAGACTGCCAGCCCATCCATGATTCAAACTGCCTCCTCGCGCCGGCACACCACGCCCCTCCCAGCCGAGTACCTCCTCTATCTTCTTTACCCGCCCAACCGCTCAGCGCGACCGGCCGTTAGGATTTCCCGCCCTACGCCTTGACTGACAGCCGTCTGCCCTATAAGAAAACACGTGCCCCTCGAACAACGCGCTCTCGCTGGGTGGGGCGGGGCGCGCGCGCCGTCCATCAGGGAATGGAAAGGGGCGTGTCGGGGCAGCACGTTCTGACAGAGGGAATGTCCATCAGGAATGACTGACAGCGGCGTGGGCGAATTGACAGGCGGTGTTTGCTGACCCCGCCTTCTCCTGTCTGTATATAGGCTTTGGCGGGCTGAGGAAGCGGGTGATAAGCTTAGTTATTAAAGGGGCAGAAGCAGCAGTCTGACATATAAGCTATAATATGTTACTTTATATACATATATATATATATATATATACATACAGTGATTAAATATCTGATATAAATTTATAAAACCTTAATAGATAGAAAACAAACAGCAATACTCACAGAAGCAGCACTCTGAACATGCAGGTTTGAATAAAAACCCAACAATGAAAAAAAAACTGATTTATTTCCACATATTATTTAAGTTGTATCAATATTTGCCACAAGAGTTGCCATCTTTTCTACAAAAAAAACCCCCACTGCCCTCACGGATTCCTCCATAGATTTAACATTGGCATCAAGCCAATGTATGACCGTCCTGCCGGTAAAATACCGGGTGGGTGGCAAACCCTATCTAATAATGAGAATAAACCGCAATGAGCTCCTCACGCCTCGTTACTGCTAATTTCCCAAATTAAGAGCAATATTTTTTTTTACTTTTCTGACTTTGCCAGGGGCGTGGCTTGATGGCGGCAAATCTGCTGTTTCACGTGCTCCCGATTCTAAGCGTGTGCAGAGTAACAAACCACAGTACAGTGTATGTGCGCTGATTAATCAATGTGCTCCATGTAAAAGAGCGATGGAAGCAATCATTAATCACTTCCACTGCTTAGATGGTGATTCCTTGATATTGAGGCATCCAACAGGACCAACATTTGTTGACAAATTGGTCACTTCCATCGCTTTATTGCTTTTACTAGACTGCCTCTAGAGGCAGTCATCAACATTACACTTTTTTTTTTTTTAAAGCATTGGCTTTAATACTAGTGTTAGGATTACAGTTAGGGGGGGTTAAGGGTTAGCATTAGGGTTACCATTTATTGTGAAAGTTAGTTTAGGGTTAGAGTTAGTGCTAGGGGAAGGGTGATGGTTAGAAAAAAGAAATACACAATATTCAATTATTGCCCTATAACTTGCAAAACAACAGAAAAACAAGTTAACATTGACTCTTTCTAGACTCAGGACTAACATTAGAATCTATTCAACTGGCATTTGTAGATGTGTAAAATATTTTTCATGTAAACGTTAGCCACATGTTGTGTAGCAAAAAATGGATTTAATGTATATATTTACATGTTAGTAAATGGGTACACCTTCCTTTTTGTTGTGTCAGTCCTACAGAGAGCCTAGATCAGCCTGTCAGTCCAATACAGGTTCTAGATCAGCCTGTCAGTCCAATACAGGTTCCAGAGCAGCTTGCTAGTCCTACAAAGAGCCTAGATCAGCCTGTCAGTCCAATACAGGTTCCGGAGCAGGTTATCAGTCCTACACAGAGCCTAGATCAGCCTGTAAGTCCAATACAGGTTCTAGATCAGCCTGTCAGTCCAATACAGGTTCCAGAGCAGGTTATCAGTCCTACACTGAGCCTAGATCAGCCTGTCAGTCCAATACAGGTTCTAGATCAGCCTGTCAGTCCAATACAAGTTCCAGTTCATTTTTGTTGGGATTACACATTTTGCTGCATGACACTTTTTTGGTGTATTTTCATGGTGTAGTTTCATATATGTCCAAATATAGTGCAATTTCATATATCTAGCCAAGTCAATATGAAAAAAAAAACACTTTAAAACCTTTTGTAGTGTATTTTACAGTTCATTAAACTTTAATTCTTCAGTTCAAATGGGGGAATTTTGTCTATGTTACCCAAAAAAAGCTATGCTTTTTATAGCAAAATTGTCCCGAGCCGAATGCGTTCCAATTCTTCTGTTTCCGAACAGCTCAAACAGCTGATTCGGACCCGAATATGAGGATATCATGTAGCCAGATGTCGGCAATTTGTGAAATTCAGTTAATCTGCCCAATACGAATGCATTTTGGGATTAATCCTAATATTTAATTTGCGCGATTACAGTAAATGAGAAAGAGGAACATTACAGCTAAACACAAACACTGCAGAGGTGTAAAAACAGTCTGTGTCCTGAGCGGCACAATATTACAAAATCAGTCTGTCTTGAACTGGTTAAAGAAGGAAAAGTTACTAAATAAAAACTGTAAAAGCTGCAGTTCCACATGATTTTGTAACTAAACTTATTGCAATTCTCCTGTATTTTTACAGTTGTTTCAAGTGCTTGGAATGCAGAGGGCGGGGTTTCAGCCTGCTCTGTGCGTGGGGATGTAACACAAGATGGAGGACTTGGAACGATATGTGGGATTAATGTTACAGAAATACCAAATACCCATGGGGGTTATCTATAGATATCAACTATTGGGCAAAGTTGTTAAAGTGGAACAATCAGTAGGAGACTTTTACCTTAGTTTTACTACTTGATAAAAAAAAAAACTAATTTCTAATGTCATCTGATGACATTGCTACAAACATTCATTTAATCAGCAACATCTCTTCAACAACACAGTGAGTGAATGAGTCTGTGAACCAAACATTTCTACTCACTGACATCTGTTAAAATCCTCTGCAGAATGAAAGCCATAAAGTAAAAGCTTGCCGTCCTTTTTATAGATGAAATCAAAGAAAGACATCTCAACAAAAAGCAATTTACATAGCAAATAAACCCGTATCCTTCAGCAACTACGAAATCTGACAAACTATTACAGTAATTGAGATAAATAATCTTTGAAATGGCATACTAAAAATAACGAATCACAGTGGTGAGTATATTACCGTAACATGTTCCCTTAAGGAAGGAATATTTACAATTATAAGGCATTTCTCAGAAGTCAAATTGGTCGTGTTTAATATTTCTTTTTCTCTTGTATATAAATCACATCTGTAAAGAGACATGTCGGTTTCACTTAGAGGAGAAAGACATTATTTTTGAATTATTAATTAATAAAAAAGGGTTAAAACAAATAGTTTACTTGTCCTTTAAATTTTCAATTCCCTTTTCAATTCCCTACAGCCCTTTCTATTTCATCTCATTATGTAGATGTCCCTGCCGTTGACCGCGATCAAATCTCTGTGAGTCGACGGATGCACCGTGTTAGTTAGGGGTCTGGATACATTGCTCTCTGTCTGATAACACATTCTTTACAAGGTAATATTTCTCGGTTCAGAATTGAGAGAGACACTGATGGTGTTGTACCATCCTCCTACAAGGTAATAATTCTCGGTTCGGAATTGAGAGAGACACTGATGGTGTTGTACCATCCTCCTCCAGAAAGCTTTTCTCCCTGTGAATTAACTGTAAAACACACACTGGGCTGAATTCTTTTATCAGAGTTTTTCTAGTTTTATTCGTATACTGTATCGTTTACACATACACTGCTGTTACATTTATAACAAGGCCTGTACTGATAGCAGGAGCCATGCCAGTAAGTGTTTATTTTACTCAATGGCTTTTAACAGGGCTGCCACCAGGAATTTCAGGGCCCCTTACTGAACAAATTTTATGGGACCCCTACCGCTCCCCTAGTCACTCAATATGCGAGGATTTAGCCACTCAATATGACAGTATTTTGCCACTCAGTATGCCAGTATTTAGCCATTCAGTATGCCAGGATTTAGCCATTCAATATGCCAGGATTTAGCCATTCAATATGCCAGGATTTAGCCACTCATTATGCTAGGATTTAGCCACTCAGTATGCCAGGATTTTTGCCCCTCAGTATGCCAGGATTTAGCCACTCAGTATGCCAGGATTTAGCTACTCAATATGCCAGGATTTTGCCATTCAGTATGCCAGGTTTTAGCCATTTAATGTGCAAGTATTTAGCCACTCAATATGCCAGGATTTTGTCATTCAATATGCCAGGATTTTGCCACTCAATATGCCAGTATTTAGCCACTCAATATGCCAGGATTGAGCCATGCAATATGCCAGCATTTTGCCATTCAATATGCCAGGATTTAGCCACTCAGTGTGCCAGTATGTTGCCATTTAATATGCCAGGATTTAGCCACTCAGTATGCCAGGATTTAGCCATTCAGTATGCCAGTATTTTGCCATTCAATATGCCAGGATTTAGCCACTCAATATGCCAGTATTTTGCCATTCAGTATGCCAGTATTTTGCCACTCAATATGCCAGTATTTAGCCATTCAATATGCCAGGATTTTGCCACTCAGTATGCCAGGATTTAGCCACTCAATATGCCAGGATTTAGCCATTCAATATGCCAGCATTTAGCCACTCAATATGCTAGGATTTAGTCATTCAATTTGCCAGGATTTTCCCATTCAATATGCCAGTATTTAGCCACTCAATATGCCAGGATTTTGCCACTCAGTATTCCAGGATTTAGTCATTCAATTTAGAACAAATAGTCAGAGAAGCACACCTAAATGAATTGTCAACAACAAGAGAAAATAGACAGCAAGGTGCATCACCCCAAGGGGCGTCCACTATACGCCCCCAATAGGTAGAATAACAGAGAACAAAAATTGGGGGAGCATACCAAGTAAAATAGATAAACAAATACAGGGTATAGTGCAAAAAATATTTTAATAAATATTAAATATGTAATAAATAACAAACAAATTAATGTTTAGACAAGATAAATAGAGAAATAACACACTATAAAACACAGAAAAATAAATAGCAACCAAATACACCAAAGTAAGCACATAAAATGAATTGACAAAAAAGGAAAATAATAAATAAATGAATACCCACACAAAATGAAAAAAATAAGGAAAAAATGTAGACAGGAATGGAACAAGGGAGGACACACAGCGCAAAAAAAAAAAAAAAAAATGGAGGACACCAACGTTTCGGCTAGAGGCCTTTATCAAGGTGTCCACCTTGATAAAGGCCTCTAGCCGAAACGTTGGTGTCCTCCATTTTTTTTTTGCGCTGTGTGTCCTCCCTTGTTCCATTCCTGTCTACATTTTTTCCTTATTTTTTTCATTTTCTGTGGGTATTCATTTATTTATTATTTTCCTTTTTTGTCAATTCATTTTATGTGCTTACTTTGGTGTATTTGGTTGCTATTTATTTTTCTGTGTTTTATAGTGTGTTATTTCTCTATTTATCTTGTCTAAACATTAATTTGTTTGTTATTTATTACATATTTAATATTTATTAAAATATTTTTTGCACTATACCCTGTATTTGTTTATCTATTTTACTTGGTGTGCTCCCCCAATTTTTGTTCTCCTTTAGTCATTCAATTTGCCAGGATTTTCCCATTCAATATGCCAGTATTTAGCCACTCAATATGCCAGTATTTAGCCACTCAGTATGCCAGGATTTTGCCACTCAGTATTCCAGGATTTAGTCACTCAGTATGGCAGGATTTTGCCATTCAATATGCCAGGATTTAGCCATTTAATATGCAAGTATTTTGCCACTCAATATGACAGTATTAAGCCACTCAAAATGCCAGGATTTTGATCGTTTTATACCACCCTCCTCCCCCTTCCCCAGTACTTACCTCCTTGTTGCTCTCCGGTCGTCACCTCCATGCAGTCTTCCCTCCTGCATGCGCGGCTTCAATAAAGTTAAAAAACATTTTTAACAAAGCTATCAGAGTTTCCCTCCTCCATGCAGGAGGGAAGAATTTTTTTTTCTTTTCTGGCGTGACCTGGACCCGCCGGGCCCGGGATGCCAGTATCGCTCGTCACCTCCTGTTGACGGGCCTGGCTTTTAAGATCCCCAAAACATAAGGATTTATCGCAACTTAAGACCACAGTAGCCGAGTGGGAAACATTCTTCCGTTCAGCTGCATATGAGAATTTTTCCCACTCGGCTACTAGGGACTTAATTTGGAAATTCCCTTCTCAATTATCTGCAATACCCTCTTTCATGAATAAAGCCCTTAGACTGCAAGCTGTCCAGGATAAAGCATATTTTTATGATGCATCGTATGCTTACTGCATGGAGATAGACAATCACCGAATCTAAGAGCTTACGCCGCCCGTGGGAGAAATCCCATTGGCATTAAAAAGTGTCGAAGATGCCATGTGTCTTTGACATAAAGAGTTGGATTCATTGGCGCCCCTTGATAACCGCCCGGTGGGCCCATGGTTTAAGACAGCACTGAATTTAATCACGGTAAACATTACTATGTTTAAAGTTATCCTTTTCCTGCGCAGATCTGCGGCTTCTAGTTGGTAAACATGAAAGACGAAGAGGGTGCGCAGTGATACTAAAATAAATAAAAAGCAAACATAGTGTAATATGTCACAAAGAAAACAGATGATTGGTGGAATTAAGCAACGGAACAGTTTCACCATAGACTGTGATCTACAACGCGGTAAAATCCGCTCACAGTTCTGGGAAATTAACACAAGCAGTCAGTAAATCTGGCTGGAGGGGGAGCCACAGAAATGGGGAGACTTCCATGTCTCCAAGTAGAAGAAGCGCAGTATACACAACTATGGGAGCGAACCCTGGAAAAAATCGTAACAGATTCACTCGCCTTCTAGCTGGTGAGCACAAGCCGGTGCGATAACATGTGAGGGGGCTGCACTTGTTCATTTCTGGACCCCCATATTTGCTGATTTTAATACGCATTTGCAATTCCCGCGGAGAGCCAGGCGGATATACTTGTAGCTGATTTGAGCAGGAGCGGTCATTTCAGCGAGACAAAAGCTGTTTATCTCTGTAATATTCAAGCAGCCATTCGGAAGGATCACAGACGTCATAGATAGAGCAATAGATAGAGCTCTCAGGGGCTGAAGACCGCTGAATGACACATCATGGATTTTTCACAGGCTGATACTGTGAAGTTTTTAGGGTATGCCCAGACGTGGGTCCCAAGCTCGCTGCACCTAGAGGGATACCAGCTGTACCACATTGACGAGCCCAATGAAGGCCAAAATGTACGTTTGTGGTTGCTGTATTCTTGGTGCAGAGGAGACCTGCCAGGCTATTTGGATCTGGACTGCCCTTATGGGTGGGAACAGTCTGATATGCTAACGGAGAGGTTTCCTCTGTAATGGTGCCAAGGACTTGCCATCCACCCATTGGACTTGACACTGCACCCACAGGACTTGGCATTTGTAGGAGTGATCCTTTAAGAATATGGCTGGATATTTTTTTAATTTATACGTTACAGGTAGTCTGTGTGGGAGTTAAGTCAAAAAATAATGTTTCCTCTAAATAAATAGCACAATAAGATGAATGAAATGTCTTTTTTATTTCTCCCAATAAACGTTCATAAGACATTAGACATAATAACTCAACCCGAGGGGCATCTCAAAGACCCAAACCTTGTGTCATGAGAAGAACACAACCATCCCTTGAGATGCTAATATACCATACTTGCTGGAATATAAAGTGACCCTAAACAATAAGGGGGCCCCCCAAACCTTGGATCCTAAATATAAGGTGACCCTTTAAGAAAAAAAGCTTTGCCAGTAAATATTGCTTCACATGCAAATGTTTTTATTATACTTAATACAAATTTATTTGAAAACATGCATTTCTTGTTTTTATTTACTTCATCTGCACTAAGAAACATAGAAACATAGAATGTGTCGGCAGATAAGAACCATTCGGCCCATCTAGTCTGCCCAATTTTCTAAATACTTTTTTTAGTTCCCAGTTCCATATCTTATATCTAGGATAGCCTTATACCTATCCCATGCATGCTTAAACTCCTTCACTGTATTAACCTCTACCACTTCTACTGGAAGACTATTCCATGCATCCACTACCCTCTCAGTAAAGTAATACTTTCATTAGTCCCTGGCCTTATCTTATATCTAGGATAGCCTTATACCTACCCCACGCATGCTTAAACTCCCTCACTGTATTAACCTCTACCACTTCTACTGGAAGACTATTCCATACATCCACTACCCTCTCAGTAATGTAATACTTTCATTAGTCCCTGGCGTTATCTTATATCTAGGATAGCCTTATACCTATCCCATGCATGCTTAAACTCCTTCACTGTATTAACCTCTACCACTTCTACTGGAAGACTATTCCATGCATCCACTACCCTGTCAGTAAAATAATATTTTCATTAGTCCCTGGCCTTATCTTATATCTAGGATAGCCTTACACCTATCCCATGCATGCTTAAACTCCTTCACTGTATTAACCTCTACCACTTCTACTGGAAGACTATTTCATACATCCACTACCCTCTCAGTAGTGTAATACTTTCATTAGTCCCTGGCCTTATCTTATATCTAGGATAGCCTTATACCTATCCCATGCATGCTTAAACTCCTTCACTGTATTAACCTCTACCACTTCTACTGGAAGACTATTCCATGCATCCACTACCCTCTCAGTAATGTAATACTTTCATTAGTCCCTGGCCTTATCTTATATCTAGGATAGCCTTATACCTATCCCATGCATGCTTAAACTCCTTCACTGTATTAACCTCTACCACTTCTACTGGAAGACTATTCCATGCATCCACTACCCTGTCAGTAAAATAATACTTTCATTAGTCCCTGGCCTTATCTTATAACTAGGATAGCCTTACACCTATCCCATGCATGCTTAAACTCCTTCACTATATTAACCTCTACCACTTATACTGGAAGACTATTCCATATATCCACTACCCTCTCAGTAAGTAATACTTTCATTAGTCCCTGGCCTTATCTTATATCTAGGATAGTCTTATACATATCCCATGCATGCTTAAACTCCTTAACTGTATTAAACTCTACCACTTCTAATGGAAGACTATTCCATGCATCCACTACCCTCTCAGTAATTTAATACTTTCATTAGTCCCTGGCCTTATCTTATATCTAGGATAGCCTTATACCTATCCCATGCAGGCTTAAACTCCTTCACTGTATTAACCTCTACCACTTCTACTGGAAGACTATTCCATACATCCACTACCCTCTCAGTAATGTAATACATTCATTAGTCCCTGGCCTTATCTTATAGCTAGGATAGCCTTGTGTCTATCCCACGCATGCTTAAACTCCTTTACTGTATTAACCTCTACTACTTCTACTGGAAGACTATTCCATGCATCCACTACCCTCTAAGTAAAGTAATACTTACTGATATTACTTTTATATCGTTGCCCCTCTAATTTAAGACTATGACTTACAGGACATGTCAGGACTTTCACTGCACCCATATTGCACTCAAAGGACTTTCCACTGCTCTTATATTGCACACATGCTTGTCATTGCACCCATAGGACTGTGTGTCCAAATGACTTAACATTGCACCTATATATCACCCAAATATTTTCCATTGTACTGATATAGCACCCAGGACTGCACCTTTATTGCACACATTTGCAATGCCCCTTATATTGCACACAAAGCACTTGCCGCTGCGATCCATATTACACCACAGGACTTGCCACTGCACACATATTGCACCCATTGGACCTGCCACTCCAACCTCGCCTTATATTTGACCAAATAAGGTATTTTCCGCCAAAGCTGTGGATACTGATACGTTCACTGAATCTGTTAGAGATTTCTGCAGTAAAAGTTTAATAAATCAGCAATGACAGGTGACAAAAGAGAGAATTCAAAAAGCAATTCACTAGCCTATAGCTCAAAAAAACCCAAACAGAACGTCTTTGCCTCTACTCTCTCGTTAAATGAAATATTAAGTCCTTATGAAGTAGGTGACAGCTGGAAATCTCTAGGACTGTCCTGTGTGTAGCGTGAATGCTGAATATAGTGTTATTTTTCTCGTTCTCTGCCAGGATGTCATGTTTGTATAGCTGAAGGCCGAGGCTCTGCCAATAGACCTTGCTGTCAGGAATCCAAGTGCTGGTGAACAAGTCAGTAGCGTGGAAGTACGCGGCCAGATGGCTTCTTTCCATGAAGTGCTGATGGCCACGGAATGACAGATATCACCCCACTTCATTATGCCCACCTAGCCGTGTAGCGTGATGACCTATTTGTTAAGCCCAGTCGTATACATTTAATTCACAGTGTGTCTAATCAGCTAATGTCTAAATACACACTAAAATCCCTCGCAAGACTTAAAACAAAAATATTCCCGGTATCTTTGTTTATAATTTAACCACTTGGCTACTTAAGTATGTTATATGTCACCATAAAATACTGGGATTAAATGCTCTTAGGACAGTACATAACGTCCTGCACTGAACAGCTCATCAGTGCCCCCCACCTGTCAGACATGACCACGATTGAGTGGCCTGACAGTGAGTGCTGGCTACATTTTTCCAAATCGTGGCATGCCCGAAGTTTCTGGCTCACCACTGTTCTTCTCGCAGTATGCCTCAGTATCCCCGAGTCATAGTTTTGGTGCTTTGGCCATTAAAGAGTAAAGCTTCGTTGAGTATAAAGGGGTTAAAGATTGGACAGTCTGGGGGTCGATGTAGAAAAGTGCTGGCCAATTACTGTTTTCAAATTGAGAATCAGAGACAGTACAAAGCTGTGCCATGCTCAGTATTTGGCACATAAACAAAAATTGTACACAAATAGAGGGTGTTTCTTTTTAATGCTACGCTGTTAGTCCCTGGGGGAGACCTTGAAAATAAAGATTGTCTACAATAGTCCTGAGGCAAGTCAATTAGTGGTATTCCCAATTATCTAACAAAATCAAATTAGAACAGTTCAATAAAATATGGTAATCAGTGAACAGAAAGCCAAGAAAGTTGGACTGTGGTGCAACTGATCAAATCCTCAACAGAAGGCATGTATCTTTACTCTGTCTCTTGCAGATGGAAAAATTAAAACTTCCTTTATTTTTTATGCCCTCGTGAGCCGAGTGCGAAATATATAAAAATATATAAATATATAGAATTCCACAAATATGAACAAATAAACAAATAACAAAGGGACACTCCAGGCACCAAAGTAACTTTGCTACAGGGTACTAGCTTTACAGTTCATAATTTATTTTCTGCTTCAAAATCCATTCAAGGAGTCATAAAGAATTCATTTTTTATTTATTTTTTAATTCCTTCTAATACTGAAGTCTGTATGTAGGAGTCAGGTGTGACTAAAACACACGGCCGTGTGCCCCACTGATATGTTTTATTCTCTCTTGTGTTTGTTGTTTTGTTTTTTTACCTCAGACTTGCTGAAACACACAGATGAGCAGCTAGAGCCTAAACCATTAGAATATTGGTATTTCAGCAATACAGGGTGTGCAGAATTATTAGGCAAATGAGTATTTTGACCACATCATCCTCTTTATGCATGTTGTCTTACTCCAAGCTGTATAGGCTCGAAAGCCTACTACCAATTAAGCATATTAGGTGATGTGCATCTCTGTAATGAGAAGGGGTGTGGTCTAATGACATCAACACCCTATATCAGGTGTGCATAATTATTAGGCAACTTCCTTTCCTTTGGCAAAATGGGTCAAAAGAAGGACTTGACAGGCTCAGAAAAGTCAAAAATAGTGCGATATCTTGCAGAGGGATGCAGCACTCTTAAAATTGCAAAGCTTCTGAAGCGTGATCATCGAACAATCAAGCGTTTCATTCAAAATAGTCAACAGGGTCGCAAGAAGCGTGTGGAAAAACCAAGGCGCAAAATAACTGCCCATGAACTGAGAAAAGTCAAGCGTGCAGCTGCCACGATGCCACTTGCCACCAGTTTGGCCATATTTCAGAGCTGCAACATCACTGGAGTGCCCAAAAGCACAAGGTGTGCAATACTCAGAGACATGGCCAAGGTAAGAAAGGCTGAAAGACGACCACCACTGAACAAGACACACAAGCTGAAACGTCAAGACTGGGCCAAGAAATATCTCAAGACTGATTTTTCTAAGGTTTTATGGACTGATGAAATGAGAGTGAGTCTTGATGGGCCAGATGGATGGGCCCGTGGCTGGATTGGTAAAGGGCAGAGAGCTCCATTCTGACTCAGACGCCAGCAAGGTGGAGGTGGAGTACTGGTTTGGGCTGGTATCATCAAAGATGAGCTTGTGGGGCCTTTTCGGGTTGAGGATGGAGTCAAGCTCAACTCCCAGTCCTACTGCCAGTTCCTGGAAGACACCTTCTTCAAGCAGTGGTACAGGAAGAAGTCTGCATCCTTCAAGAAAAACATGATTTTCATGCAGGACAATGCTTCATCACACGCGTCCAAGTACTCCACAGCGTGGCTGGCAAGAAAGGGTATAAAAGAAGAAAATCTAATGACATGGCCTCCTTGTTCACCTGATCTGAACCCCATTGAGAACCTGTGGTCCATCATCAAATGTGAGATTTACAAGGAGGGAAAACAGTACACCTCTCTGAACAGTGTCTGGGAGGCTGTGGTTGCTGCTGCACGCAATGTTGATGGTGAACAGATCAAAACACTGACAGAATCCATGGATGGCAGGCTTTTGAATGTCCTTGCAAATAAAGGTGGCTATATTGGTCACTGATTTGTTTTTGTTTTGTTTTTGAATGTCAGAAATGTATATTTGTGAATGTTGAGATGTTATATTGGTTTCACTGGTAAAAATAAATAATTGAAATGGGTATATATTTGTTTTTTGTTAAGTTGCCTAATAATTATGCACAGTAATAGTCACCTGCACACACAGATATCCCTCTAAAATAGCTAAAACTAAAAACAAACTAAAAACTACTTCCAAAAATATTCAGCTTTGATATTAATGAGTTTTTTGGGTTCATTGAGAACATGGTTGTTGTTCAATAATAAAATTAATCCTCAAAAATACAACTTGCCTAATAATTCTGCACTCCCTGTATTACACATTAATACAAGGAATTTTAATGGTTAATATGTAAACATATTCACACACATCCGAGTGAATGGGACTGACTAAAGATTTGGATTGGCTCCTTTTACTTCTACAAAACAGAGCAAGTGTTTCTCAAATTACATCTATGCTACGTGCTTTGTAACATATGACAGATGTAAAACATGCATGTTACAGAAGTTTCTGGGTATGTTAAAGTTTGCTTCGCCTATTTTGGCGAGCGGTTCATCCTTTAATGTTTAAGGCTTTTCACTGCATTGTTTAATGAATGTTTGTGCATTTTGCATTCACTGGGTTTCTTTCTTTGTCAGCATAATGAAATGAGCTATTTTTCCAAGATGCTAATGTCTGCGTCAGGCTGGAGGTCATGGCACTGACATTTTACGGGTTGCTTTTTGTAATTGTACTTTGGCAGGAACGATTGTGACATTATCGTACCTTTATTCCTGACCTTTAACATTTCCGTTTAGCCCCCGGCCAATTTGCAGATTGGACATGGTTGATAATTTATGTGATGTACTAGATCTAGTTTATTGTTCTGTGTACATTTATTGACTGAGAGTTATTAAGGCATTGAATTAGTGCTGACTCAGGGTGAGGACGTCTCTGACGTGCTCAGGTTTGGTCAACAAGGAAATTAAAGAGAGTACTGATGTCCCCTACCTCCCAGTTTGCTGGTATCCAGTCAAAGAAACCTGCAGGATCCTGGGGCCAGGCTTGGATGGTAGAACTGCATGTGACATGCAGGACACTACATGCTCAGGAGGCTTAAGGGGACACACGGTAACAGGTAAGCAGACAAGAACCAGGCAACAAACAGAAAAGACACAGACATAAAACTGGACAACAGAAAAGGTTAAGGTTTGGTTTCATCTGATGGCCATAAGTTGGTAAGCTTGCCACCATCTCACTATAGGCCATTTCTAAGCACAAGCCCTGCATAGAACGAAACTAAACCTGAACCAAAGCAGAGAAGACAAGGTGCACGTCTGCAGCTGAAGAGGATGGTACCAAACCGTGCAATAGTGTGGGGCACATTAACCCCTTAACCCTCTGAGACCCATGAAAACAAAACTGGAAAATAAAAATGCAAAAAATCTTTCTTTAATGACATAATAAACACTAGTGTTCTCTTTAAACCATACAATAGTTTGTTAGCATTGTTACATATTTAAGTTGGTTTCATAATGAAAATGACCTGACACTGAATCCAACGCGCTGACAAGATAAAATGGCGTAGAGGCTTCAACAAGCATCGCTGCAGCAGGGGATACTAAATTCTAACACTAGAGGGCTCTCCTGTGGGGGCTTTAAAGAGAGACCATCGGGTCTAATGGGCAAGGACAATGAAGGGGGCGTGAAAGGGTTTGCCATGTGCTGGTTTTATTCCTTAAGAACCAAAAGGCGGAAGCATGGGACGCAGAGGAGGAGACCAGTCATGCTCCTTACAGATGCTCTATCACTGAAAGGGAAGTGACAAGTGAACTACAGAAATCAGCCATTAACAGGGATGCCACTGGGAGAAAATTGGCTTCAGCACAATATCAAGTCTATGGAGACAATTGTTTTTGAAGAAGAAAGGCTAGCAACCCTCGGCACTAATAGCTAGGTGGGAGATTCTCCAGCTTGACTGTGTTTGCAGCTATACATGCCTGGTTATTGCACTGTCAAGGCTGAGCTGACAAGGTGCTAATGGCTGCGTACAAAGCTTATTTTACAGCTCAAATGTCATTAAAAGCAAATAAAAAGCTTTTTCTTACAGATGTGAATAGGTTTTGCATTAAATGCGCAGAATCTATCAAACTCACGCGCTTTCTATCCCACCGGGTGTAAAACCACATTTACACACTAATATTTCAGCTTATTGGATTCCATGGATTTTAATCCTGTTTATAAAGTGAAGTTTGATACCTACTGGGGCTCAGAACATTTGTCATGTTCATAAAAGGAGATCAATGAACCAATGGCGTTATCAGGGGCTTCTTCTGCTGCTAGGAGGCATACATACAAAGTGGTTTATACATATATATATATGGAATGTCCTGAAATCACCATGGAAACCAATGGAATGTCCTGAAATCACCATGGAAACCAATGGAATGTCCTGAAATAACCATGGAAACCAATGGAATGTCCTGAAATCACCATGGAAACCAATGGAATGTCCTGAAATCACCATGGAA